>CM065590.1:474572969-475192969 GCA_033119425.1 Bufotes viridis
CTGGTGGCACTGTTTAGGTGGCAGTGGTCTTATGGTTAGTATATGATGTTGGCTAAATTTAAGATTGTCTAAATTTTCTATTTATGCATGGAAGACAGTTCTAGAGTACTAGTAATGGTTTCCCTGCATAAACAGCAACCCCTCAATGTCATATAGGCCTTCGTATTAACTATTTGAATTACTGTAACTTTCGTACTCCTCATCGGCTAAAAATACTTCTGAAAAATGGAAAGAGGAGTACTTTTACTCTTCCAGAAGAAACGTAGCGCTTCTGGCATTTTATTCTGTTGTAATAAATACAGATGAATCATCCATTCAGAAAACCTCAGAGTGAATGTCTGAGTTCATCTAGACCTAAACTTATACGGGCCAGAGAGTCTGGTTATGTTCCATAGGGAAGGCAGAGTGACTGTTTTACAGCTCTCCAGCCATCACTGGAAATGGAGCATTATAAATGGAAAGCTAAACCAACAATAAAAATTCAATCAGATGCGCTGACTGCGAAGTGGGAAACCCTGGCAAGAACAGTTCTACAACACAGAACTGTGAGCCTATTGATGCCCTGGGAATAGATGCAGTTATATATCCATCATTTAGCATATCCCAGTACGGACCACCACGAGTCTCACTCCCATCTATCCCAGCAGCCTGTCTCCACCTTGCCTCCAGCCACCATCGCATTATCACTTTCACATGCTAAACACGGATCATTCTTTTGATTAGCGCACAATCAGTATGGCAACACATTCTCCAGAAATTGTGCGTTGACATGTGTGGAAATCCTATTTGTATGAGCCCCATGCATACAACTGTATAAGGCTGAGGTCAGATGTTCTAGATTTGCAGTGAGGATTGTGCAGAAAATGACAGGATAATGGTTGATATTTTCATCTCTTCAATGTATGGGGGTGAAATCCACTGAGAGTCTGCAGTAAAATCTGCATGTAACATTTGGATTTTACCAGTGAATTAACGCGGATTTCTTCCACTATGTCTGGACTCACAGTAGCACTAGGGCTACACACCGAATAATGAAAGGGAATATGGTTGTGTTGCTACTCGAAGCAGTGGGACAGGCGAAAGATTGTCAGGGCTGGGCAAGATGTGGTGGCAGTGGGAGGGGGGGGCGACGACTCGTTGTTAGCCCCTCTCTGCTCAAGAACTGTTGGACGCAACAAACCGATTTGCACCTCACAAGCTGCAGCCGCACAAAAGCAGCCAGAAATCCAAAACTGCACGCCAACCTGTGGGCCGCAACGCAATCACATTCTGGATAGGTCATCAGTATCTGATCAGTGGAGGTCCAACACTGGGACCCCCGCCGATCAGCTGTTTGAGAAGCAGTAGCGCCGTGGCCTCCTTCTCTGCGCTTGGTATTGCAGCTTAGCCCATTCACTTTTATGGGGCTGAGCTACGCCTAGGGTATGTAACCAATGAAAGTGACGTCACATGGGCTAGGAAAAGCTGCGAGAAGGCAGCGGCGTACCGCGAGCTCCGATGCCTTCTCAAACGGCTGATCAGCAGAGATCCTGGGTGTTAGACATCCACTGATCAGATAGCTCTGATATATATCCATTGTCCATAGACTCCTATGCTAAAAAAAAATGTATATCTTGTAGAATGCAGTATGTACTGGATGTCTCTCTATCAAATAGCTTAGTCCATATAGATCATAAAATCTATACGGACTAAAGTCCATATAGATTTAAAAAAAAAAAAAAAAGTATACCGGCCTGACCGATTCAAGCACTCTTTTGGCATCTTTGTAAAACCGAAAAAAATCAGCGGCTACACCCAATGCTGGTCATGGAAAAGAGGTGCTCTCCCCACAGGGTTTCACCCACAAAACCACAGATGAGAGAATTGAAAGGAAGAATGGGGGGCACACTCAACAAGTATCTATTATTGGTCAAATGTGTTCCCTCTTGTTGAGTGTGCCCCCCATTCTTCCTTTTAATTCTCTTTTGGCATCTGTTGGGTGAACTGAGGCCTGTAGATACAATTGCCGTATGCACCAGAAGCGTCTCCAGCACAAGCACCAAATGGACACTGCACTGCTGCGTGAATACAGGGAGAAGCGAGCACCAAAATATCTATCTTTCTCCCATAATTCCGCCAGTAAATTGTGGTCTGTTATTTATGGTAGCCAGTATTCTGTAGAAGGGTTTATTCACACACTGCAGATTTGGTCAGTATTTTAAATCAGTAACAGACAAAACCAGGAGTGGAATCACAATGGAAAGTTTTATATTGCTTCTCATTTTTGCATCCAAAATACTGATGCAAACTACAGACCAAATCTGAAAGGTGAACAACTCCTGAACCGTGCTTGCCCATAGATTATTTCACCCACCCCCTATTATAGCATATACCAGAATGCACTGCTCCCCAATACTTACTACAGTTTTCTTGACCTAACTCACCTTCCAGTGATGGCAGCTGATTGTCATCTTCTTTTAGGTTTTTACTGTTGTCTTCTTCTTGCAGATCAGATTTTTCCTCTTTATCGGTCTGCATGGTCTCAGTGACTCCCCGATCCCCCGCGACTAACATCTCCAATGCTTGTAGCTCAGCGTCCATTTCCGGGGTCTGTAAGTTGGCTTGTTTCAGAATGGCGTACTGCTTTCGTACGACATTCAAGAGAGCAGTGACCAGCCTGGAAACACAAACAATTTTTGTTTTTTGAATGAGGCTAACCCCACAACCGGACCTACTGCATTGAACATGCAAAATCATGGCAGAAACCCAAGGACTCAGTCTGAACTTACCTTTTCAACTGTATCCAACCTAGGCAATCCATCTGTGTTAAAGGGGTTGTCCAGGCTAGCAGCAGACAACCTAAGGGTACTTTCACACATGCGTTGGTGCGGATCCATCTGTTTATTTGCACAGACGGATCCGCACCTATAATGCAAACGTTTGTATCCGTTCAGAACGGATCCGTTTGCATTAAGTTTAAAGAAAAATGACAAAGTCCAAAATGGATCAATTTTGAATTACATTGAAAGTCAATGGGGAACGGATCCGTTTTCAAATTCACCATATTGTGTCATTGAAAACGGATCCGTCCCCATGGACTTACATTGTAATTCAAAACGGATCCGTTAGGCTCCGCCTCTTCAGACGGACACCAAAATGCTGCATGCTGCGTTTTGGTGTCCGCCTCCAAAACGGAATAGAGGCGGAACGGAGCCGAACTGATGCATTCTGAACGGATCCTTATCCATTCAGAATGCATTGGGGCTTAACTGATCGTTTTGGACCGTTTGTGAGAGCCCTGAAGCGGATCTCACAAACGGAATCCAAAACGCTAGTGTGAAAGTACCCTAAGTGGTGCTAACCTGTGCCCCATTAAGAAAAAAAAGTCACCTGTCAGTGGTTCTGCAGTACCAACACTGCTGCCCAGTTCCAGTCTTCTTTTGGTCCTTGCAGGACTTAGTCGTTTGGTCTTGTGGCTGCTGTGGCCGATCACTGGCCTCAGCAGTCACGTGTGTTTGAACGTTACATCACTGCTAGTGATGTCCTAGTGACATGCAGTTCAAGCACGTGATCACTGTGGCATGCGATTGGCAGCAGCACTCATGGGACCAAACTTTAGGTCCTGCGAAAGAAGACGGGAATGGGGCAGTGGTGTGGGCACAGCAGAACCATGGATAGGCGAGTAATTCATTTTTCTTAAAGGGCCACAGGTTAGGCGCATTGGGATTGTTGGTTGCTAGGTCAGACAATCCCTTTGAACAGCTTGGAATCCAGTGGAGATCTGTGCTCCTGTAATATGGAGTTCACCAAGAAGACTGGCCAATCTGATACAATGGTGGCCATCTTACATCTGCATACACTGTCAGCCTCAGGATGTAAACGTGAAAGCTTCCATTCACTGACAGCATACAGTGAAACCGCAATGAATAAAACTACACATACTAACAAGTTGCAGGACTCTACATCAAACAGTGATTAAGCCCACTGAGAATATGGGTCACATATTTTATAGCAGTAAGTAGATCATTACTATTCTATAAAGATAAAGATTATTAGGGCGCGTTCACATGACCTGTCTGTCATGTGGAAAAATCTGATGCAGAATCCAAATCCAGAGTGTAACCACAAATTTCTGCCATGGGTTTGCGATTTGAGCCCATTCAGTGCGGACAAACTTGTCACTTCTTAACACAGATTTTAAATCCATTGTCACACAAATCAATGTGGATTTCCATTAATACTGAAAAGATGCTGATTTTGGGGAGGTATATCTGCTTCAAAAGGTGCCATGTGAATGTACCCGCACTGCAATAAAAATTATTTTGCCAAGCCACTTACTTTTCGGTGCTATGATTGTGGGGAGCCAGCAGGATACTAAGATTGGGCTCTCCTGCTCCACTTTCAAAGCTCTCGGACCCAGAATCCTGAAAGGACAAAATATGGCATTATTTATGAATGTATTTTTCTATTTTCTGTCAACATTTTAGAGATAGTCATCACTCACGTCGGAGCCTGTCCTCAATAAGGCTTACAATAGCGCACACAGTAGGACCAATATCCTAGAAAACCAACCAGCAGGTTTTTGGAGTACCCATAGGAAGCCCACACATACAAGCTTTAGAGATGTTGCTATTTGTCAGGTTCAAACCTGAACCACCCGCGTGCTGGAGCCTCCTACTTTTAACATGATCACAAAAGGTCAGCTAAATTTTAGCATATATATTACTGCCTCAACACCTAGATTCCTCATGGTTCGATTGAATAACACTTCTAGACAGGGTATGCACAGGAGCTGCATACACGAAACAGTAGGATAGTTTTAAATGCAAAAATATTTGCAAAGTGACTTCACACAGTGTATAACTCAAACTACAAAATGGTTACATGGTGTCTGAGGCACATTATGTTGCATATATAAAGACTGTAAATTACATGGGGGAATGGATAGGCCATCAATATCAGATTGGTGGGGGTCCCACACCCAGCACCCCTGCCAATTAGCTTTGTGAGCGCTTAGACCTCTTTCTAGGCCGTGTCACACTCCCTAGGCGCAATCAGTCTCATTCAAGAGATACGAAGCACAGCTACTATCAAATGGATGGCATGGTCCTTGGTAAGCTGTGAGGAGGGCGCTGGCACTCACCAAAGCTCCATTGGGCACCGTGGCTTCCTCAAACAGCTTATCGGTGGGGTTGCTGTATAGGTAATCAATATGAAAATCCCTTTAAAGGGAACCTGTCATCAACTTTATGCTGCCCATACTAACGGCAGCATAAAGTAGAGACAGGGGAGTTGATTTCAGCGGTCTGTCATTTATAAGTTAAAAGTAAGTGGTTGCCGAGAACCAACATCACAATCATTGCAGACTGGGCCTGGAAAAGAGTCATGGCCACCTGACAAGAGTCCTGGTTATTCATGAATTCCTGCTCTCCCTGCCCACCTGCTGATGACTGACAGTCTTCTACCTAGTTTTCTCCCTTTCTCTCTAGGAGAGAACTGCCAACCATCAGCAGATGGGCGGGAGAGCAGGAGATTATGGATAACCAGGACTCTTCTCAGGTAGATTTGACTCTTTTCAAGGCCTGGGCTGCAATGATTATGATGCTGGTTCTCAGCAACCACTTACTTTTAGCTCATGAGTGATACACCGCTGAAATCAGCATTTCTGTCACTAATTTATGCTGCCCTCAGTGAGCTCAGCATAAAGTTAATGACAGGTTCCCTTTAATATAAAAGCGGACAATGTCCCTTAAATTCCACCTCACAACTAAATTCCCATCAGATTCCTGCTAGTTCTCAGTTGTCTAAGTGTTAAAGGGGGTTCACATATTTATCCACTATTTGGAATAAAACTATAAAGATTGGAGGAGATTTACAAAACTAAAAGGGCCAGTATTCTGGCCTGAAGAATTTTTCTGAGAGGTCAGTATTGATAACCTTTCCTCAGTATAGGTCATCAATATATGATTGTGTGCGTCCAACTCCTGCCAACCCCACCGATGAGCTGTTTGAAGAGGCTGCGGCACTCTAGTGAGCGCTCCAGCTCTTTCTAGATCAGTAATGTCATGTTCATTGGTCAAAGTACCATTGAAGTGAACGTTCGGCGATGTGAGGAGGCTGCAGTGCTCACTGGAGGTTGTGGCCGCTTTAAACTGCTGATCAGTGGGGGTAAAAGGAGTTGGACCCACACCAATAAGATACTGATGACAGGTCATTAGTATTCTACTCTCCCAAACTGGCTTTATTTGCACCAAAAATCTGTGTCCTAGACATCTGTTGAGCCTCGTCTGGCTTAGGAGGAAAGGAACAATGTTGGAGACGGGCCAAAATTTGGGGGCAAAGCAAGCCAACAAATAGGGCACATGAAGTTAGACAAAAGTGTCGAGATATGCACCACATTTATCTGACATCTTTAGACGGGATTAGTAAATCTGCCTCATAGTATTTAGGGGCACTTACATTGTGGGGTTCAATACATTCCTATGTCATCTTCAGAGGGAAGGATTAATAGGAAACACTCTGGTTATGATGCTGGTCACTGGTATCCCAGGGCGTAGACCCAATTATTAGTCCCAGCTGCATCACAGCTCCAGCCATCAAAACATGAAAACCGCCAACTGCCTGTCAGGCAGATTAAATAACATGCAAATCCAAGACCGTCAGAACATTGGCCAATTAAAATTTTTATGGGTTATTAATTGAATTCTCTCTCATAAAAAAAAAAAAAAAAAAAAAGAATTTACATAAATATTTTAAAATAGAATTTATGGAGCATTTTCTAAACCGTAATGAATGAGATCAGCGTTTACTAGCAGACACAGGCTATTTAAAGGGATAGCAGAGGAAGATAATAATAGGGAGACTTATTAATTCAGGGTATGAACTTAAATTGGCAAAAATGGTGCAAATTTGCTAGGCATATATCCATAATTTTCTTCCTCACGCCAATGCACGGCACCCAGGCCGTCCATGCATTACATGGTTGGCCATTCATTTGAATAATTGCCATTCAATGCTGCATACACTCATTGACATAAGGAATAAATAAAGCATCCAGATAAAAGTGTAAGATTGGTGTAGTTATATCTCAGGCAGATATGTAAATGATTACAGGTATGGTCTGATTATATACTGTCTTGCCTCAAGAAGGTGTAAAAGTTCTTCCTCCACTACGCAAAAAAAAAAAAAAAAGGGTCTCAGAGGCTACATTTGGAGAGTGTACCTCTTGGTGAGAGATTGTTGACTGCTAGATATAACTCTATGACAGTTGACAGACTTTGAGATGGAGGGGGGCTCATTACTGGACTGAGAGACGCAGGGTGGCTGTTTTGCTGAATTGCCCGCCATCTATGCCATTCTATACCTAGCTGTTAGGAGGTATTGGGAGCAGTGGGTATGTGAGGGCACACATATCAAACAGGCTTCAGACAACCCAGACAGACCACCAGTAGAGAGGATCGTTTGATCGACAACATGAGCGGCTCCCAAAGTTTTGTTGTTCACCCTCCAGACACAGGTGGCGCCTTCATTACACACCCCTGTCTCTGGCTAGACCATTTCAGGGTCCAGTATGTAGGCCTTGTGACAAATGTTTCAATCCTGCCTTCGCTGTGGAGCAGCACACTGCCCAAACTGCTGGTGTGATGATCTGGGGAGCCATTACATACGACGGTCGGTCACCCCTAGTAGAGATACGAGGACACTAAGGGCTCTTTCACACAAACAGATGACGTGCGGGTAATCCACTGCGTGAAAGAGAGCAAAGCCCCATTCTGGACAGCAGAGACAAGGAGCATTAACATGATTAATAATGCTCCGTGCCTCTGTGATCTTTTTACTACAAAATCACAGTGAGATAAGTTTGTAACCTGTGATTTTGTAGTAAAAAGGTCATAGAGGGGCACAGACCACTATCAATCATGTTAATGCTCTGTGTCTCTGCTGTCCAGAAGTCTGAAACGGGGCTTGGCTCTCTTTCCGCTTGTGTAAATCCATATGGTGTATACATTAGAAAAAAAAAAATATATACAAAAATGCAGTTCCTGTATGCAGAGTGCAGTATAATTTTTTTTTGGAACTGTATGGCATCAGTCCGAGGCATCCGTTTAACGTATATGTTAAACAGATGGGAAAAATGTGATGTGAACCCACCCTTAGCGATATATGCAGGACATCCTGCAGCCACGTCTTGCTGCTCATGGTAGGGCTTCCAACTGGCATTTTTCATCAGGATAATGGCCGCCCACACACAGCAAGGGTTTCCCAGGAATGTCTTCACCAGATTGCAACACTTCCATGGCCTAGCGCCGGTCCCCAGATTTATCTCCAAATAAGTATTTGGAGATAAATAGTATAAGTGTGCGGGATCTACAGACCCAGCTGCAACATATGTGGGTAAATGTGCCGCAGGCAATCTCCTCCACAGCAGCGATCTCCTCCACAGCATGAGGAGGAGCGATCATTATTGCCCGATGAATGAGCATTTGCTTGTTCATCGTATAATTGGCGGCACATTACACTGCCAGATCATCGCTAACAAGCGATACTACAAACGCACATTAGCGATCATCTGGCAGAAAATCTGCCAGTTTAATACAGGCTGAAGTCATTGCAGATGAAATGAAGTGCCAGGTAAAACAGGCAAATCAAAGTAAAAAAAAATAAAATAAAAGTTACTCATCTCCATTAAATGAGTCTTCGGCATTAACATGCTCAGTCGTACTGTTCTAAATTAACAAATACCTGTGGGAAACCCACACAGACATGGGGAGAACATACTAATTTCAAGCAGATGTTGTGCTTGATCGGAATGAAACCCAGGATCCCAGAGATGCAAGGCAAGAGTGCCAACCACCAAGCCAAGATGGTGCCCAAATAGCCGGCAAATATAATAATTGATTCTATTACATTTTTGTGGAGGAGGTGACTTCTCATATGAATGGAAACTTACATCCTATTCAGTCTATGGGGAACTAGGTGACTGCCTCTATCTCCCCTATAATAGAGGTTTCATTATCTCATACCGCTACAAGCCCATTCAGAGATGGTTGGCCAGAAGGCACACAAGAGGGTGACTCGGGGGCTCATTTGCATTGTGCATGACTATAGCTCCCTTGGCTGAAAATAATCAGTTAAAAGAAGGAAAATCCAGGCAGGAGTAATCCAGCGAGTGAGCTTGTTCAACCCAGGGACAAAGAGCCACAAGGAGGAGAAGAGGCCTCAAGACCTGGACTTCCTTGAAGAGCCAAAAACAACCTGCAGATGCTAAACACATCAGGGGAACAAAGACAAATGGCCAGGGCACTTTCTATGAAGCTCCGATGAATTACTGCTACAGCACTTACAGTTTCATGCAGTGTTATGAAGAACGGGTCTTACATAAAGTGTTTTTACATCCAGACATGCACAATCAGATGTACAAGTATAATGGTCATGAAGACATCTGCTGGGATTGAGGACTACATAGATCATGGCTAAATATTTTGAGGATCGACTTCTGATCTGTGTACTTAATTCCTAGGAAGTTACTGGTGGCAGCCTCCCCATAGAGAAGCCATGTGCATTGATGAGGGCACAAGGAAGAACATGATCAGGGCTCGTCCACATCTGTGTCGGACGTTTCGTTCAGGAGCCTCAGTCACAGAATCAGTCAAAACAGCGGAGCATGCAAGACTTTTTTCTCCATTAACAAAATGGACTCCTGGACAGAAACCAAACGCGTGACATTATAGTCAATGGGATCTGTTAGTTTCTGTTCGTGTTAGTTATGTGCCAAATCGGACACTTCCATTATTTTCGATGTTCTGCTCCTATCTCCAATGTGTATGAAGGCAGCTCAGCCGTTTCCTAACTTAGGTCATTGAGAGTAAGAAGGATCGGCATGTTGGATTTCATCATGCTGATCCCATGTTGCCACAGGAGATAAGTGGGCTCCATGTAACACGTTATCGTACTTCTCCCTACTGAAATAAACTTGCACACTCAGTCAATCAGTGCATGCGTTTTTATGGTGGAGTTAGAAGAGACAGCTTTTGGTCTGTTACATGAGTTCTCCAACTCCATGTTGTGAAGACTTTGACCCCGATTTACCAAATCTGGCATGTTCAACATCAGTCATGATCTGCGGGCCTAGTCATAAATTAAATGCATCCTCTGTTTTTTTTTGTTTTTTTTTACTGACGACCTATCCTCAGGATAGGATATTTCCAATACCTGGGACCCCTGCCATCAGCGTTCCGGTGAGAGCGGCAGCCCTCTCTCTGCTTTTCACAGGCCAGTGATCTCAGAAAACCCTTTAAAATCTACTCTAGCTTGTAGCTGCCATAGATTTCACTAATTACGTATCCCAGTTTCTGGCTCTTTTGGCCTCTTATTCAGAAACTAGTGACGGCATAAAAATTACCGTTGCTACTTAAAAAAAAAATCTAGTTTTGTAACCTTTTAGCGTTGTAGAGAGAATGATCCCCCACCAACGTGCCTTCTTGTATGCGGTGTTACACTATAGTCTCACTTTGTGGCAGCTAGAGACTTATCTCATGGCAGTCCCACGTCCCACACCAGGAATCCTGTCACTTCTATGCTGAAGAGGACCGGTCAGCTGTCCTGATGTGTCTGTTTTAGTAATGACGCAAAATCACGATAAAATAACATTTCATGCATACTCTGCATTATGTTGCTCCTCTGTTATTGCTCCTGAAAATATTTAAATAAATGGATAACTGTGTGTTACCATTCCCCTTATCAAAGGGACATCTCTCTGCACAGTCTGACATGGCCAGCACTGGTAAGTGTCAGGGCACGACGCAGCTGACAGGCTACAGTAGGCTCTCCAATAAGCAGCATTGTTTAGTTGGTTCTTACAGTTAAAGGCCGACTATACAAAGAGGTCCTAGACCAGGGGTGCACAAACTTTTCTGGTTGGGAGCCACATTGTTAGCCTGAACCAATTTTAAGGGCCGAAAATAAAACTTAAAGGGGTATTACCAACTGAAATACTGTATTTTTGGCATATTGAACATAAAGTATATACTATAAATGTCTAGTTACAGTTCTAGGACTCCCATCTAATAGGAGAATACATGTAAGATACATGTAAGAAGCCATAAGACATAGACCTACATGTCTTTTACCAGATGTTTGGGGGCCGCACAGAATGGTATCGAGAGCCGCATGTGGCAACCGTGCCGCAGGTTGTGCAACCATGTCCTAGACATACGAGCAGAATGTGTAGGGACACACCCCTTTAGTAAGGGGATTGATTATTTTTTACTTTTAAACATTTTCAGGAGGAATAACTGAGGAACAGCATAACATTCTACAAAAGATACACCTGAATCTTTAGTTCATGGGCAATTCCAGTATTTCCTAAATCAGACATGTCAGGAGAGCTGACAGATCCTGTGTAATCACATTTCCAGATTCATACGCACCTAGTCTGTATATATCGTCTCTATACACAGACATGTGATAGCCAAGCTCCAGTCCAGTCAGGTTAGGAAGGATTTAAAACGGGAAATGCAGTCAAAATTATTTTCAGATACCGGTGAGTGGAATTGGGGAGAGCCAAATTCACGTTTGTGGGCGATAAGTGTTTTTTTAATATCATGTAAGAGCCAAGACGGAGTAGTGAGTTATATCATCGCTCTGTAACCTGTCTTACTGAAATATTTAAGCGCCACCAGAGGCCAAGAAGAATCCAGGGAGATTTGGCCAGTCCAAGACAAGCTGCATTTCTTCCTGCAGTAGATATTCCAAGTGTCATTTAATATGTAGACAGTCTATAGCCATTTGTAATACGCCGTTCTTTACGTCCGATCACATGAAATCCATTCCCTCCTGTCTGAAGCGGTTACAGGCCATACGTGGACTGGCACACGGAAGTAACCCTATAAATCAGGGGAGGTTTTTAGCGCTCAGCACATCCACAACTCCCACACTCTACATAAATGTATCCGCACATTCGGGAGAAATTCCTCCATGTCTGAAGGCGCTGGCTTTGAAATCTGTGCGCAGAGACTTAAGCCGACATATACAAATAACGTACTGACAAGGGAGGGGGACAGCAGCCAAGTCCTTCCACGGGTCAGCCATATTGTACCTGCACTTCCTGTTCTGAGCCATAAATAACAGAGATTGCTAAACCAGACTTCAGGGAGAGGGGTCGCAAGGTGCAGGAATTAGGCCAGTCACGCGTACATTAGTTCACACGTGGGGGCATTTCTGTCTGCACCAATTTAACAGGCGTCTCCCAACATCACATCACCCTGTGCTGCTGTAACGGTTCCTCAGTGGCTGGCTATTCCTATGAAGGGTTAATGCAGCGTGGCTGCTGTACAGCTCTCCTCCAGATGGGTTGCCGGCACAGCCTTTTCAGAAGTACTGTAGAAGCTTGTAAAACACTCCGGGAACTTGGTTTGGGGGGCTGCACTTTCTTTATAGGGATTCCCCGGAAGAAAATATATACGTGCTGCTTCCAGAGTAACCGGCTGCTTGGGCCCCCAGCAATCAGCTAGAATCTGTGTTAGGCCTCTTGCACACGACCGTGTGCTGGCCAGGCCCGCTCTACTGAACGCAAATTGCTGTTCGCAATGCTCGGGCACCGACCGCGGGGCAGCCGCATGCGTATCACGGACCCATTCACTTGAATGTGATCCGTCCGTTACGCAAAACGATAGAACAAGTTCTATTTTTTTTTTTTTTGAGGAACGGAACACCATGAAAGTGCTTCCGTGGGGTTCCGTTGCGCACCGCATCTCCGGATTTGCAGACCCATTAAAGTGAAGGGGTCCGCATCAGTGATGAGGAATGCACACGGCCGGTGCCCTGTGTATTGCGGACCCGCCATATGCAGTCCGCAATATGGTCACGGCGGGGCAACGGCCGAGTGCAAGAGGCCTTATATATATTCCATCAATGTCAGATGGGCACGGGTCCCACCTCTGGGACCACTGCTATGTCCAGAAAGGACCTTGGAAGTGAGCATGGAGCAGCCAGGCATGAGTGGCCATCCTATGTTCACGGATATGAGCCTTCAGAAAATAGCCAAGCGCTGGCTTGGTCATCCCCGGCAGTCCCGTACCAGTGAATGTAGAGGTGGCCAGGCTTGGGGGGTGCACTCTCCATCAGCAATGAAGACCAAATTTCTTATAGAGTCTAAGCTTAAGTAAATGTGTCATTATTCAGAGAATATTATGGGGGCTATGAGCACTGCCATGGGGGACTGAGGGAAACAACTACAGCATTCAGTCCCACAGACTTTGACTGGGGGGGGGGGCCCAGGGCATGCTCTATCGCCACTCCATTCAAACTCCTCCTTAGGGTACCAGCACACGTAGTGGATTAGGCACGGATTTTCCACGCGAAAAAAACCACAATACAGTACCAGCAAAGTCAATAAGATTTGACAAATCTCATGTACATTTTGCACATATTTTCAGGGAAGATTTTGAAGTCCACAGCTTGTCAAATGTTTCTTCTGATCTTTAGTGCGGATTTTACCATTTGCAATGCAAAGGCTGGGATCGGTGCAAATCCGCATGTAGCACGAATGAAAATCCTAGCCAAAAATCTGTTTGTAATCCTTAAAGGGAAACACCTTCCAAGCGGTGTATAGTGTAAGGCCTCTTTCAGACGGGCGTTGCGGGTGCACTCCGTCAAACAGTGCGGGTGCGTTGCGGGAATCGGCACTTTTGGTACCCAGACCCGAACATGCACTTCTTCACAGAAGTGCATGTTTGGGTCAGAAATTGTCCCGCTGGTATTATTTCACATTATAACATAGTTATAATGTAAAATAATACCCTTGGCCATCTCCCTAATGTTGAACCCGGTGCAGAATGGGTTAAAAATAATAAACTAATCATAACTTACCTGGTCCATTTGATCGCGAAGCCCGGCATCCTCTCCGTTAGCTTACTACTAGGTAAAGGACCTGTGATGATGTCACATGGTCACATGGCCCAATCACATGCTCCATCACCATAGTGATGGAGCATGTGATTGGGCCATGTGATGTGACGTCATCACAGGTCCTTTAGATTATAGATGCTGCAGGGAAAGAGAGGACAGATCGCGACTACGCGATCAAGTGGCTAAGGTAAGTTAACTTTTATTATTATTAACCCCTTCCTCTTCATTTAACAATGCATTCTTTATTAAGAATGCTATTATTTCCCCTATAACCATGTTATAAGGGGAAATAATAGAGATCGGGTCCCGTTGCTAAGCAACAATGCGGGAAAATCGCAACGCATCCGCACTTGGTTGCGGATGCTTGCGATTTTCCCGCAGCCCCATTCACTTCTATGGGGCCTGCGTTGCGTGAAAAACGCAGAATATAGAACATGCTGCGATTTTCACGCAACGCAGAAGTGATGCGTGAAAATCACCGCTCATGTGCACAGCCCCATAGAAATGAATGGGTCCGGATTCAGTGCGGGTGCAATGCGTCCTCCTCACGCATTGCACCCGCGCGGAAAACTCGCCCGTGTGAAAGGGGCCTATAAGTGACGCCAAGTCTGGATATGTACGGTAATTTTTAGCTTCATTCTCATTTGCCTCTTGACGCTTTGCATGCTTCCCCAAACCAGCAGTATAATGCAATGCATCCTCTCCATTATGTGTGTGAGCTCAGGAGTCCTCTCAGTGCAGTTTACTGCTGGGTTTTGGGAGCACAGCGCCAGAATGCAAGTGAGTGCGACAATCAAAATTACATAACCGCACTCACTCACACTATACACTGCTTACTATAGTTTGGGGAGTGTCGGAGATGACAATTCACTTTAGGATGGTCATTAAAGGGGTTATCCATATAATATCCCCTAATGCCCGGGCCCCTCAGATAGTTTATACTTACCCTGCTCCCTGTCGCTTCCGATCCCCGCACGGCCGTTCCAGCATTTCTATGTTGCGCCGACGAAAACATCTGGCAAACGGGGGGGGGAAACAGCCCGCGATGGGGACGAGCCTCCATAGCATCGCAGGTGACGCTAGGGAGGCTTGTCCCTGTTGCGGCCTGCTATTGGCTGCTCCCCCCGTCGCCAGATGTTGTGATCTGTGCTATGGGGGGGATGCAGCGGCGGCCATACGGGGATCAGGAGTGACGCGGGTGCCGAGGTAAGTATAACCTATCTGATGGGCCTGGGCATTAGGGGGGTCATTATAGGGGTTGGATCAGTGGCAGTCCCAGCTGTGGGGTCCCCATAGATCATACATTTATTCCTATCCTCTGGAAGAGGTTGGTTTAGTACCTTATATTATAGCCATATTTACATAGAAATATTAGCTTCCTCATCAATTATACACCGACATGTTCCGACACAGCTTTAGGCCTCTTTCACACGGCCATAGGTGTCCCGTGCCTGTGCTGTGGACTGCAAATTGCAGTCCGCAATTCACGGGCACCGACTGTGGGGCAGCCACAGCGGAACACGGAAGCATTCACTTGAATGGGTCCATGATCCGCCAGTTCCGCAGAAAGATAGAACATGTTCTTTTTGCGGAACGGAAGTACGGGACGAAACCCCACGGAAGCACTCTGTAGTGCTTTCGTAGTGTTCCGTTCCACATCTCCGGACCCATTGAAGTGAATGGGTCCGCATCAGTGATGCGGAATGACAACGGAAAGGTGCCCGTGAATTGCGGATCCGCAAATGTGGTCTGCAATACGGGATACCAACGGTCGTGTGAAAGAGGCCTTACCCTTTGAAAAGTTAGACGTGGATCGGATTTCTTTATTTTTATCCCTCTCCCAAAACGTCCATGACTATGGATGAACTGGTCCGATAGAGACACAGTGATTTATCAGGATCTGGTCACACTCTTCCAGCTCATGTATACATACAGGAAGCCATTGTACCTGACTCTCTCTATTCTTGGAATGTCGCTTGTAATGTAGGTGTCCTGACGGCAGCTTGCTCAGGGACTGCAGTGGCTTCTTAAAACCTTGCTCGGGACTTGACGTATCTAAAGGCTCCTCCAAACTGTGACAAAAAAAAAAAAAAAAAAAAAGAGAAGAAGCCGACAATGGAGATTCAGGTCAATTAAGCATCTTAAAGTAACAGAAAACCAGGCATATCCTGAGAACATTACTTTTACAGAGAAAATAAATCTGCATACTTGAGCTACGCGATTTACCAGACAGCAGTGCATTGTGGGAGCTCAGGTTCCCAAAAGTGTACACAATGCTTCCTGTGCGATCTGACTAGTGACCTGTAAAGAAGCAGAACTGTGGTCTTGTCGTGTGCATGTATTTTCTATAGATGCGCTCCAAGATCTTATTAGCCTTGGCGGCAGCTGCCTGATACTGGTTGCTACAGTTAAAGTAGTATTCCAGGATTTTAATACTGAGGGCCTATACTCGGGATATCTGATCGGTGGAGGTCCGACATGCCACCAATTGGCAGTTTCGGCACAGCTCCGTTCAGTGTGTAGTGTACGGAGCTGCTTACGGCAATGCTGCTCCCACTGAAGCGAATGGGAGCAGTGCTGCAGTTACCAGCTCTGTCCACTATACCACTGTGCAATTCCAGAGCCAATCTAAAACAGCTGATCAGTAGGCGTGTTGGACCCTCGATCAGATCCTGATGACCCATCCTGAGGATAGACCATCAACATTCAAATCCTAGACAATTAAAATTAAAGTACCATAGTAGATTTGTAAAGAATGTTTCCATTGAGTAACGGCTTAGGCAGGGTGCTGAATCTCCTTAAAGAGACCAGCCCTGTATGGAGACTCCATGGTATGAGGACTTATTGGCAGTGCTCTATGGTAAATGAATAGGCAAAAACGTATCTCCCATGAAAGAGAACCATCTCACTAGCTCCACCTATTGGAAGTGGCTCACTAGGAGTCTGAGTAAGGCTAGTTTCACACTAGTGTTAGGCATCTCCGGCACGGATGCTATCCGACACCCGTTGGTCCCATTCACTATAATAGGGACTGGTGGAGATCTGACCGCAAGCCAGCAAACATGCCGAGAATTACGCAGCGGTTTTCGCCTGGCCAACTCTCCGCATACTTACCGGGTTGCAGCCGGATCTCCACCGGTCCCAATTATAATAAATAGGGCCAGACGGAATTTCCGACAGCGCCCGGCAGTGACGGTCCGGCAGTCTGTTTCAGATGTGAAACCTTAAAAGGGGTAATCCGATGAATAATATAAAAAATATGAAAATCAGGGGTCCAGAGATCTCCCCATTCATTGCTCTGCTAGATTTATATCACACTGACAGCTCACGGGGCGTGTCTTTTCTGCTGCAGCTAAGGGGGTGTGTCCATTCCACTGCAGCTCGCAAACTATCACAGCTCAGGAGGCTGGAACGGAGCATGTGCGGCCTTCTTAGTGAGCAGGTCAAAGAAATAAGAAATTAAGTGGCATTATACATATACATTTTGTTGAATAACTCAGCGGCTCTACAAAATTTTTAATTACATTTAATTAAAAAAGTATTCAGATCCAAGTGCCGGTTTGAAAGCTGTACAAAAATTTTCGTGGGACAACCCCTTTAAGTCGGTGCACTTTCCCTGTCTTGCGTACATAACCTTACATTATTGTTACCCCTATTCCTATGTCTTGTTCACCTTCATATACCTGTAGATGGCAGGGCATGTATGAATGCTGGCAAGCTGCTTTCCTCTTTCTCTGCCATCAGCATGGTGCCAAACAAGCTTGAAGCAGAGGAGGGCGTCATCCGGGTGCTAGGCATACTTTGCCTAACTACTGGTCTTCCCAATGACTGCCCCTAGCAACCAGTCTGCATCAAATAATGCATTCAGCGGAATTGCTAAGAAAGAAGAAGGCGGCTGGGCAGGAAATGGCTATAATCATAAAATTGTTTCTGAAAAATACGTGAACCTCCTTGGTATCTATATTTAATCCCTTCCACAGATGTTTGCAGCTAGTGGAGAGATACACTACATGAGAAATGTATGTGGGGGAAGAGGCGCGCACCTGATAAAGATGTCAGTATTCCCGCTCCATAAACAGATTCCAAAAGTAAAAACATCTGGAGCGATGTCAATCCACCAGCCATTTCCCGCTGATACCAAAATCAACAACTGCACGTCACCACACTACTGCGTGCATGAAAGCAAAAGAGCGGGATGGAAGGCTGACTAACCACAAACAGCACAAAGCAGATATACATAGTATAGTAAGTAATCGTACACCAGACGCTGCTCTGTCCATGTGAACAATACAAATACGGAAGGTCCAAAAACAAACATGGGCGGTGGGGGGGTGTGCGCGCAATATGTGGAACTTACTACATTATTAGGTAGTTTCACAACTTCCAAATAATAGCATAAACAATGTGCAGCCTCGGTTATGAAAGAAACATAAAAAAAAATAAAAAATAAAAATCACCCTCAGCCAGAAACATTTCAAGACTGCCATGAAAGGGGGAAAGCCATATTACTCAGCTGGGAATCTACTTTCCATGAAATAACAGGAATTAAAACAAGCCGATCTAAAAGGAATTTTTTTATAAAGAACAAAGCAAATTGCTAAGCACCCCCTGCTTACCCTGTGATTTTTATTTTATACATTTTTCTTCTTTTGGTTGTTTTACTTGTTCCAGATTCTATGTTAATGGCCAGAAATAAAAGGGAAAAAAAAAAAAACATAACTTAAAGGAGTAATGTCTCTGAAGCCCTGCAGCTGATGCAGATGTAACGCATTTCAGCTTAAATGGTCCCAGATCTTACAAGCAGAATGGTACTGTCAAATGGATGGGATAAGCACGGGGCTCAAGAGAAACATGAGCGGCAGACAAGACAAATGAGAAGGTAACTACTGTGGACAGGCAGGGCATACAGGGCCTGGCCGAGAGATATAGCTGACACATCGGCGTTCTGGTGAAAGTGCAGAGAAGGGCTCGGGAAAATCTAGTCTACACAGCACCTGGGAAGGACTTGCAATGGTTGCTTGCAGTTTTCTTTCTTACAAGGGAACAAGGCCGGAAATTTACTAAGGCTGCGTTTCATAAGCCTGTCTTAAACTAAAGCACATAGGAGAAAAATGCATCAAATTTATTGTTCTGTCTTGGGGCCAACAACCCCTATCATCCGGACTTGCCTGCTGCTGCCTTGGCTTGAATGTTTTGTCACAGCTATGAGACACCGTTTAAGCCTATGTGCCCGCTGAGGCATATGATTTGCTGCAGCAGTCCCTGGACATTTTGCCCTGCTGGAAATGGGGCAGAGGTGGGACCACAGGCAGGCTAGTCTGCTTTTTTATGTTCAAGGGCACAGGTCCAGACCATGGGGGTTGTTGGCTCCAAGGCTATGAGGCATGATTTCTGGAAGTAAATCTGTCGACAGACGGTGGTCCTGCCACTCCTGTCCAGAAGTAAGAAGTGGCACGTTTCAGTACAAATATGTTGTGCACCAAATAGTACGATGATCAAATGTCTCCAGGTAGACCCAGACTTAAAAAGGACCCGTCACCTTTTCCGGTACGTCTGTTTTAGTTAGGATTGTCACTATACCAGAACTTGGACTTCGATATCAATAAATTTGATGCATTTTTCTCCTATGTGCAGTATCACAATTCTCGATACCAAAACTACACTTTGCCAAAGTATGAATGAGAGCGGTTTGTCGTGTTTTTCTAATCAATTGTACATCTCCAGTTCATTGATTTTGACAGAAAACTGCTGTTTTACCCATAAAACCAAGTTGCCATTAAAATCAGACTAAAAACTTGCTAGATTTTATGGATGAACTAGCTCTTTTCTGGCAAAATCGAGCAGCCAGACAACACCACACAAATCGGTTAGAAAACCATGAAGAACTCTTATTCCCTAAGAGGGGTCCCATGTTCTCTTTAAAGGGGCATTCAATACAGCAACATTCTCTTTGCCATGCCTCTCAGGTACTCAAGCCCAGGATATCCCTAGAAGAGGTTCAAAAAGCTATTTCGTCTCTTAGTCCTTTTTCACATTTCCGTGTTAATTTGTCATCAGTGGAAAATCCGTCCGTATTTTACCCGTGGAGGTATCTGTGAAGAATCCAGGTTTGGTCCATTCGTCCTTTTGTTGCTGCGGTGTGTCATCCCTATTCCACGAGTACTGCTCAGCTGAAAAGCATCTCCTACCAATAGTCCACGAAAAAGCACTGGCAGAACACAGATGACAACCGTGTTGTGTCACTGGTTCCATGCACCCATAGACTGCAATGGTCGTATTTGATCTGCATCATGGACCAAAGTGGTGAACGTCTCTGTGATTTTTCCATTCACACACAATCAGTGGAAAACTGAGGTGTGAACAAACACTTTATAATCAATGGATATGTGTGCTGTCTGTGGAGAACATACACAGCATACGCGATTCACTGAAGTGTGAAAGAGGCCTTAAAGGGGTTGTCCGACATTTAATACTGATGACCTAGCCTCAGGATAGGTCTTCAGTATCTATCAGTGGGGGTCCGACACCCAGGACCCCCACCAATTAGCTGTTTGAGCGCAGCAGCCTTCTCACGGTTTTTCTATAGTAGTGAATGCAGCTGAGCTGTAATACCAGGCACAGCCACTATACAATGTACGGCGCTGTGCTTGTGAGCGCCACTACTTTCACAAACAGCTGATTGGTGGGGGTCCAACACCCAGGACCCGACCGATCAGGTACTGACCTATCCAGAGGCTAGATTATTAGTAGTAAAATGTTGGAAAAATCCTTTTAGGCTGCATAATATATTACAAACTTATTCAACCCACCCTCCTGTCCGCATATTTAGTTCAGATATTCAACAAAGCAGCAGAAGTAGAAACGTTGTCCGCTGCAATCACCACATTACCTAAGCCAGGAAAATCCTCAGAGCGGCCTATCACAGCCTTGTACTCCTCGCTATAAGCAAGAATTCTAATGTATTTTCCTCTGACTGTTTGATCCTTCAAGATCCATGATGGCACCCATCAGGGGTGTCCACTGTCTCCCCCTATCTTTACATTGGTTATCAAACCCCTGGCAGGGGCAGGGTTGACATGTGGGTAACAGACAACACAAAATCAGCTTTTATGCTGATGACTTGCTCTCCCAGCCCCCGACTTTGATCAGGTTTCATACTACAAAGTAAACGAAAGTAAATGTTGGATGAATGCCTCCTGAACTCATCCCAATATTCTTTTCAGTGGAGTGTCCCTCATGTAAAATACTTGGGTATTAAACTCACTTCTCTAGGAGCTCTATTCTACAAGTACAACTACCTCGAATTGCTAGCCATGGTACCCAAGAGTTTAGATAAATACTCCAATCTTCCTCTTTCCTGGCTGGGTTGCATATCTGCTGTAACTGTAATTGTACATATATTTAGAAAATCCCTTCAGTACCGAGCCACTTTTCACCTTAAATCCCAGGCCGATTTTTGCAAATCTGACGTGTGTCACTTTATGTGGTAATAACTTTGGAACGCTTTTACTTATATAAGCCGTTCTGAGATTGTTTTCTCGTTACACATTGTACTTCCTGACAGTCATACATTTGAGTCAATATATCTCACCTTTATTTATGAAAAAATCCCAAATTTAACAAAAATTTAGAAATATTTGCAATTTTCAAAACAGAAAGTGATACCTTATAAAATATTTATTACTTAAAGAGGACCTTTCACTTGAAAATACAGAGTTAAATACTTATAGAGACTTACAGTTCTGCCCCGGTGGTGGTGTTGCTGCTTTTTTTTTCCGTCCGCAGTGGCCCCGTAATATTTTGTACCTCATATGTAAATGAGGCGATTCGGCTCAACTGGGCGGGCTCCTGAAGTTCTCCCGGGCGTGGTTAGCTTCTCACTGGCTCGGAGCGCATCCAATCAGCGCGCCCCGCTCTTAGCCAGGGAGAAGCTCGAGTTCTCGCGAGATTCACGAGAACTCAAGCAATTTCACACTCAAACTTCTTCTCCCTAACCACGCCCAGGAGAACTTCAGGAGCTCGCCCAGTTGAGCCAAATAGCCTCATTTACATATGAGGCGCAAAATATTACAGGGGCCACTGCGGACGAACAAGTGCGTCTTTGAAGAAAAAAAGTCTCTCTAAGTATTTAACTCTGCATTTTCAAGTGAAAGGTCCTCTAACATTCCCCATAGGTCTACTTTATGTTGGCATCAATTTTTAAATGTCATTTTATTTTTTTAGAATGCTAGAAAACTTAGAAGTTTAGAAGCAACAAAATTTCCCAAACCATTTTTGTAAGCACCAATTCAGTTATAAAGTGACTTCTTCCAAGTTGAGAAGAAATGGGCAGCACTAGTGCTGCCTATTTCTTCTCAACCTGGAAGATGTTTTGAATGCCTATGCTTTGAGGACTGTGCACCACAGTCGGATCATTAGGAGGCACTACAATTTGCCGTGGAGTACATTTGGATTTTCCAGTGCCATTTTCATTTTCACAAGGGGTAACAGGAAAAAAAAGCACCCCATAATTTGTTACCCACTTTCTCCTGAATACGGCAACACCCCATATGTGGTGGTATACTGCTGTGGTGGCACATGGCAGGACTCAGAAGGGACGGAGCGCCATATGGCTTTTGCAGCACAGATTTTAATGGATTGGTTTACGGGTGTCACTGGTTTTTATTTTTTAAGTGATTGTCTTATGTGGGGGCTCATTTTTTGTGGGATGAGTTGACGTTTTCATTGGTACCATTTTGGGGTACATAAGACTTGATTGCTTGGTATTAAACTTTTTGTAAGGCAAGGCAAAAAAATGGCTGTTTTGGCATCGTTTTTTTTATATTTCTTTTACAGCATTCACCTGAGGGGCCATCTCATGTGATATTTTTAATAGAGCAGGTTGTTACGGACGAAACAGGGATCTTACAGGCTCACAGGGAAGGCAGCCAGGATGCCTAAGGAAGGCATTGGGCTGCCGTCCAATACATCGGGTCCCCGTCACAGCGCGGGGACCCGATGGACACGCGCTACAGTTTCGCATAGCCACTGACTTATTCAATAAAATGGTTAGCAACACGTTTGTTTTCTTATTTCTTTGGCCGACTCACTGAGAAGGCTACACATGCTCCGTTTCATCCTTCAACTACTTCTTGAGCTGTGATAGGGAGAGAGCGTTGCAGAACTGACACGCCCCCTTAGATGCAACAGAAAAGATACTCCCTTGAGCTGTCACAGCTTGATATAAATCTAGCAGAGAAATGAATGGTGAGATCTCTGGATCCATGTGAGGTACAGGGCTGGTTCTAGCTTTGTTAGAAAGACATTGTTATGTAGTATACGATGTCTGATTTTCATTTTTTACATTAATCATGGGAATAATCCTCTAAGGCTGCCAAACACTTGGATACACAGTTATGAGTGCAGATTCTGAAGCAAGTAACTAGTATAAAACTACGTATCCGAGTATTACTTTCAGGCATGTAGGTAGTAAGAACATTACCTGGGCGATTTCGTATGCACAGGGCTGTGGTACACAGACGAAGCTTCAGTGGTATCCTGAATGGATTCCTTCATTTCATAGGACCGCAGTTTAGCCTTTAGTTCCGCTACCTACTCAATGCAAAGACAAAACTTTAATATTGATTACTGCCCTGTTACCTGCAACAAATAGGAATTCAGGAATTTTTGACAAACTCACTTCTGCTTTCAGTTCCTCGCACACGGCGGCGTATTTGCTGATATGACAGTCCAAATTGATCACATTGCTTTTCAGCTATAAACAAGGCATGCAGAATAAAAAAAAAAATATATATCATTTTCAAGGGTTTGGAATTTTGCTACTTTTACATCCAAGGTTTACATATGTACAATTGAGGGGGTATTCTAGAATGTTGTTATTGATGGCCTAACCTCAGGATATGGAAACGACTTTGCCAGGAGGGGAAAGGTGAAGGAGATACAACTTAGCTTTTACTATTAACTGATAAAAATAATAGAAGTGCACTACACCAAAATTATCATAAATTACAAACAATCAGAGCAACATACTCAGCCAATCCCTGAATTAGAATGTAATAGATCTGATAGTCCAGTAGATGATCAGTCACAAGGCATAGGTGTATGAAAATGACAATAATTGGAAAATTCTTACCAATCTTGAAGCGCCTCATGCGGGTACAGTTCAAAGGCATATAATTCAGCTGCAAACACCGTTCAGCTACATGTAGTTCAGCTTCGAATTTAGGTGGCCAACGACATCATGTATAGAGAGGCAGCGATAACATCTGACCCTAAATAACCCTAAGTTATGGGAAGGGACTACAGACACCCTGCCTGTCTATACAGAGCACTCGCCGCGAAAGGGGCGACCCTGTCCAGATACCTGACGCTAGGCCGGGCAGTATCCCTCTTAAACCCTATAAGCACCTCCCGACGTGCCACGTTTCGTGTAATAACTCGTCAAGGGAAATTTCACTTCGGGTATCCTCCAAATGTAATAAATACAGGTAACAAAAAATGCAAGGATCAAGTCAATTGGGCCAAGATCCAATAGTGTATGTAAAGATCAATAGGGACCTCCCTAGAGGTCAGTGGACCAGGAATATGTGGAGAAAATAGAATTATGTGTCCCTCATACAGCATTCACCTGCCAGTGGGTAGAGTTACTGTATGGCTATCCGCCATGTGCTGCGTCCAGTGTGGCAATTTAAGAGGCCGCGCATCCCCTGGACCGCCTCCCCGGTCATGTGAGCGAGCCAACACGACCCACGGCACCAGACATGCAGCCCAGCGTCGCATGGAATGCGTCACAGAGTCACGTAGGGGGGAACCAGGATTATGGAGGTGAGCCCAGTGCCTAGCAACCAGGACGCCTCAATTTACATGACGCGTCACGGTTGCTACGAGTAGGTGTATATTTGTAATTCACCCAATGGTATCGATACTAATTTTCAACTGAAGAAATAGAAGAAGCTTCTTACACTGTACACTAACTAAGGTGACTTGCTGATGAGGCTAAAGAAGAGGCAATTTGTATAATAAATATGGATATGTCCATAATGACTGACAGCACCAACCAATGAAAGACACCAGAAAGAAACATGAAAAAAATATAAATAGTAAAAAAAATAATAAGAAAGTAGAAAGAGAAAACAGACATATGGGGAGGTAGAAGAAGGAATACAGCCTCCCTGGTCATTACAATTGGGAGCACAAATTAAAAAAACAATAAAAATAAAACAGACAGTGGGCGAAGGACAGCATTAAGCAATACGAATGGTAAAATGTATCCTACAAAAAGTCCGAGGGGAGATAATAAATCCAACGAGCCTCTCTCTGAAGGATAACTCCGTCCCAGTTGCCCCCCTCCGGGGTGGTTGGACTTTGTCAATGCCGTAAAAGAAACACGGGCTCTACCATTGTAAAGGCCATGTATAAGTTTGGCTATAAGGGTATCCTTCATGTTAATGATGTCATTAAGGTGGTCGCCCACTCATCTGCGGAATTCGCAGATAGTTGTACCAATTTATTCCTTCCCACATTCACATGTGAGACCATAGATCACTTCCCGTGTTTTGCAGTTAATATAGTCATGAATAACATTGTCTTCCAGTTACATTACTACTGAAAGTTTTACCAATCTGGAGATGTTTACATGCTATACAACCGCCGCATCTATAGCAGCCCCTTGTTCCCGTCTGGTTGCCTGAAAGCGCGTGTGGTACAAATTCGCTGTGTACCAGCCTATCTTGTAGACTCCTGCCACGGCGACAGGTAATATGAGGATAATCTCCCATCTCCCACATAGTGAGGATTTCCCAATATCTGTTTACAATCTCCCAAATTTGTATTGCGGCCTTGTCATAAGTAGTAATAAGTCGTATCTGCTTCACATTCCGAGGAACCACCTGTTTAGGGGTAAGAAGGGTAGATCTCTCCTCCTGTAGAGCCGACTTAAAGGCTGGTCTGAGGACCGTGTCAGGATAGTCATGTTGTAAAAATCTCTGACATAAATCAGAGGCCTGTAGAAAGAATTCCTTTTGGTGGAACATTTCCTCCCGAGGCGGAGATACTGTCCCTTATGAATAACTCTCCTGAGTGGGAGTGGATGTCCACTCTCCCACCTCAGGAGAAAACTGGTAGAATTAGGCTTCCTGTAAACGGAAGAGTCTAGTTCACCCCTCCTATTTATTGGAATGAGCACATTCTTTAGCCCCATCAGCAAATAACCTTAGTTAGTGTACAGTGTAAGAAGCTTCTTCTATTTCTTCAGTTGAAGATTAGTATCGATACCATTGGGTGAATTACAAATATACACCCACTCGTAGCAACCGAGACGCGTCATGTAAATTGAGGTGTCCTTGTTCTCCATAATCCTAGTTCCACCCCACGTGATTCTGTGATGCCTTCCATGTGACGCTTGGCTGCATCCTGCGTGTCTGGCGCGGCGTCACATTTGACCCGTCACGTGGGTCGCAATGGCCCGCTGACGTGACCGGGGAGGCCATCCTCTTGTATTGCCACACCAGATGCCGCACATGGCGGATAGCCATACAGTAACCCTACCTACTGGCAGGTGTATGCTGGATGAGGGACACATAATTCTATTTTCTCCCCATATTCCTGGTCCACTGACCTCTAGGGAGGTCTCTATTGATCTTACATACACTATTGGATCTTGGCCCAATTGGCTTGATCCTTGCATTTTTTATGACCTGTATTTATTACATTTGGAGGATACCCAAAGTGAAATTTCCCTTGACGAGTTATTAAACGAAACGTGGCACGTCGGGAAGTGCTTATAGGGTTTAACAGCGATACTGACCGGCCTAGCGTCAGGTATCCGGAAGGGGTCGCCCCTTTTGGGGTGAGGGCTCTGTATAGACAGGCAGGGTGTCTGTAGTCCCTTCCCATAACTTAGGGTTATTTAGGGTCAGATGTTCCTGCTGCCTCTCTATACATGATGTCTTTGGCCACCTGAACTTCAAGCTGAACTACATGTTGCTGAACCGTGTTTGCAGCTGAATTATATGCCTTTGAACTGTACCCGCATGAGGCGCTTCAAGATTGGTAAGAATTTTCCAATTATTGTCATTTTCATACACCTACGCCTTGTGACTGATCATCTACTGGACTATAGGATCTATTACATCCTAATTCAGGGATTGGCTGAGTATGTTGCTCAGATTGCTTGTAATCTTTTAACAGTTAAAGCTAAGTTTTATCTCCTTCACCTTTCCCCTCCTGCGAAAGTCGTTTCCATAATTGACTATTGCTGGGAGTTTCATTTGAGCATCTACAGACTCATAATTGGTGTTTATACTAACCTTAGGATAGGCCACAAATATCTGACTGTGGAGCATCCGACACCCTGAACTTGGCATGTTAGTCAGCAGCAGAACTGTACAGCTCCACACACTGTGTAGTGGACAAAGCTGGTTACTGCAGCGCTGCGCCCTTTGGCAGTGCTGAGTAGTTCCAGTGCCTACTTCTGACACTGGAGCTACACTGCCACCTCTGATGGGAGGAAGGGGATGGCTGGGTAGCAGGGTGCTCGGGTTCCACAGATCAGTAGAGAAAGATCAATTTTTTTTTTTAAATCACAGACAGCCCCTGTAACACTCATGTGGCACTCTAAGAGTAATATTAATAAGGCTGTTATACGACTGCATTTTAAGGTTTATACAGTATTACAACTGCAATACAGGTGCCAGCAGGGCTCTTTATGGCAGCAACACATGTTCCATGGTATACTCTAATAAAAACTTCACCAAATGATCTGCTGATGGACACAGAGGGGCACCGCAGGTTTTCAAGCATCGCATAGGACTTGTATAGGTAGATACAGGGCAAGTTGAAAGCACTCAAGAAAGAGAATAGGTACTCACCGACAGTTTTATTTCTTTGGCCCGATTGGCATATTTAAGTGTGTTATAGGTGTCATCATAACTGAGACATGAAGGGCTGATGGCTGCGATCATCACTGTCCTACAGTTGCCTCCAATGGAGTCTTTCAGAAGTCGGGTTAGTTTACTGTCCCTGTATGGGATGTGAGCCTTCTTACTCTACAACAGGAGAAGACGTGAATCAGACATACAGTCGTGATGTCACCCAAAAAATGAAATGACTGCATTCCCCTCACTGTGATCACGTGGTAACCCAGCCCCATAGAGTTGAAAGGAGCAGAAGCACACAAGCCCGACAGCTGCTCCATTCATATAGAGAGCATGGGACCCGTCCCGTGGATCTTAGTACAACTCCTCTAGAGAGACTAGTAATTCATTGCAGAGCCTAGCATCACCTACGTAAAAATGGCAGCCAAAACCAGACTGCTAAATCTAAATTTACATGGGAGGAAGTGAAAAGTAATAGCAATATTTAGAGAATGATGGTCTGCATGGGAGATCTCCAAACAGAATTCTTGGGAGTTCTATACTCCTGATGACAAACAAGAAGCATGTGTTACAGATGTTATTTCGCCCCCTTCAGATGCAGAACATCCCAACATAAACACCGCGACTCGGTTCCAAGTGTCCGAGGAAAAGATTACTTTGTGCCCAGGAACTGCAGAATAAATTAATACACAACAGACACTGAATGCTTTCATGAGGCTCAAAACACAAGATACTAATCAGGCACCGCGCTCATATGAAAAGAATCAGCGCTGAGCACCAAAGGCATGTCAGTTCAAAGGCCAGCGGGTACCTTGGCATCAGCCAGAGCGTTGATGACATTTATAAGCGCCAACAAGGAACGGTTGATGCTGGCGCCCTCTCTGAGGCGCTCGCCTTTGGCGTTTGTGGACGATGCTCTCTCTGACCCGGCTAGATCGATAAGGCTCATTTTGGCCATGCGAATGTCCTGGCTGATACTGGCCGTGCGATCTTGCTGCTTGACATAAATCTAGAAGAGATAAAAGGGGTCAGGATTACACGGTTTCCTTACTGTTGGCTGAAGCCTTTCAAAAGATGTGGATGACACTAAAGAGTTAAATAGGCAGGAACATAGAGGGGCAATTACTAAAGTGTATTTGCAACTTTTGGAGCAAAGTGGCGAGAAAGGGGTTAGGGTTTTGTGGAGCGGGTGGGTTTTGCATTGCCCGCCAGATTTATAGCTGATGTCTACGCCAGCCCTTAACTGGCGTAGACTTCAGTTTCTGGCGCACTGAGTGCCAGAGATGCAACTCACTTATATTAAGAGATGCCTCTCACTCTGGCACAGGGGGATCAAGACTGGGGTACGGGAACGTCAGTCCTAATAATTGTCCCTCATAATTTACTAAAGACACCCATAAACATTAAGCCAAACCTGACAACCATCTAAAGTGGATGGAGTTGTCACAACTCTCCCCTGACAGCAGATATGAGAGGAACGAAGGACTGGGCTGTTGAATTTAAACATGTCTGGTCATGTGTTCTCACGATGCTTACTCCCCTCTCCCCACTGAGAACACATACTTGCTTGGCTGAGCCCAGGATGCATCTGGGTGGGAGGAGGGGGGTGAGCTGCGGTCAGACAAATGCTCATTTAGCAAACCGCTATCAAATGTGTATGGCCAACCTTAGATCCTGGCCATTACTGTGGAGTAGCATCGGAACAAGTTTGAGAAGTCAATGGGATCACATGCATCATGGACCCTGGTAAAAGAAACCGATGACAACAGTGTCAGGGTGCATTCACACGACCATAAGTGTTTTGCAGTCCGAAAATTGCGGATCCGCAAAACACAGATATCGGTCTGTGTGCGTTCCGCAATTTGCGTACAACACATGGCCGGCACTTTGATTAAAAAAACACCTATACTTGTCCACCATTTCGGACAAAAATAGCATATGCTCTGTCTTTTTTGCAGGGCCGCGGAACAGAAGTATGGATGCAGACAGCACACAGTGTGCTGTTTGCATCTTTTACAGTTCCATTTGTTAAGCTTGTAATGCTTTATATCAACTCCGTATATATTCATTTGCATATGTCAGTGTTTATTTATGTTTATAACCTTGTAACCAATAAATCTGCATATTTCTATAATACCTGCGTATTATTATATAATGCACAACTACAGTCGTGGCCAAAAGTTTTGAGAATTATATAAATATTGGAATTTGGAAAAGTTGCTGCTTAAGTTTTTATAATAGCAATTTGCATATACTCCAGAATGTTATGAAGAGTGATCAGATGAATTGCATAGTCCTTCTTTGCCATGAAAATTAACTTAATCCCCAAAAAACCTTTCCACTGCATTTCATTGCTGTCATTAAAGGACCTGCTGAGATAATTTCCGTAATTGTCTTGTTAACTCAGATAAGAAGGTTGACGAGCACAAGGCTGGAGATCATTATGTCAGGCTGATTGGGTTAAAATGGCAGACTTGACATGTTAAAAGGAGGGTGATGCTTGAAATCATTGTTCTTCAATTTTAACCACGGTGACCTGCAAAGAAACGCGTGCAGCCATCATTGCGTTGCATAAAAACGGCTTCACAGGCAAGGATATTGTGGCTACTAAGATTGCACCTCAATCAACAATGTTTAGGATCATCAAGAATTTCAAGGAAAGAGGTTCAATTCTTGTTAAGAAGGCTTCAGGGCGTCCAAGAAAGTCCAGCAAGCGCCAGGATCGTCTCCTAAAGAGGATTCCGCTGCGGTATCGGAGTGCCACCAGTGCAGAGCTTGATCAGGAATGGCAGCAGGCAGGTGTGAGCGCATCTGCATGCACAGTGAGGCGAAGACTATTGGAAGATGGCCTGGTGTCAAGAAGGGCAGCAAAGAAGCCACTTCTCTCCAAAAAAAACATCAGGGACAGATTGATCTTCTGCAGAAAGTGTGGTGAATGGACTGCTGAGGACTGGGGCAAAGTCATATTCTCCGATGAAGCCTCTTTCCGATTGTTTGGGGCATCTGGAAAAAGGCTTGTCCGGAGAAGAAAAGGTGAGCGCTACCATCAGTCCTGTGTCATGCCAACAGTAAAGCATCCTGACACCATTCATGTGTGGGGTTGCTTCTCATCCAAGGGAGTGGGCTCACTCACAATTTTGCCCAAAAACACAGCCATGAATAAAGAATGGTACCAAAACACCCTCCAACAGCAACTTCTTCCAACAATCCAACAACAGTTTGGTGAAGAACAATGCATTTTCCAGCACGATGGAGCACCATGCCATAAGGCAAAAGTGATAACTAAGTGGCTTGGGGACCAAAACGTTGACATTTTGGGTCCATGGCCTGGAAACTCCCCAGATCTTAATCCCATTGAGAACTTGTGGTCAATCCTCAAGAGGCGGGTGGACAAACAAAAACCCACTAATTCTGACAAACTCCAAGAAGTGATTATGAAAGAATGGGTTGCTATCAGTCAGGAATTGGCCCAGAAGTTGATTGAGAGCATGCCCAGTCGAATTGCAGAGGTCCTGAAAAAGAAGGGCCAACACTGCAAATACTGACTCTTTGCATAAGTATCATGTAATTGTCGATAAAAGCCTTTGAAACGTATGAAGTGCGTGTAATCATATTTCAGTACATCACAGAAACAACTGAAACAAAGATCTAAGGCTAGGTTCACACTTGAGCGTACTTGAAGCGCGTTTTTGTCGCGCGTATTACAGCGCGTTTGTAGAAATAGGAAACGCGCGTCGTACGCGCGTTCGCGTGATTGACCACTGTGGCGTCAAACACAATATGCGCGACAATGCGCCCCAAAGAAGCTCCTGTACTTCGTTCGGCGTAGGGCGTTTTACAGCATGTTCGTACACGCTGTAAAACGCTCAGGTGAGAACCATGCCCATAGGGAAACATGGGTTTTCGCTTGTTGAGCGTTTTACAGCATGTAGGAACGCGCTGTAAAACGCTCAGGTGTGAACCCAGCGTAAAAGCAGTTTAGCAGCAAACTTTGTAAAAACTAATATTTGTGTCATTCTCAAAACTTTTGGCCACGACTGTAAATCTTTGCCATTAATGTCATCTCACGTGAAAATAACTTATTATCTGAGGAAATAGTCGGACTTAGATGTGAATTGTATCAATTAGGTTATCTACAATTTACCAGGTCATGATTTCAAGAAGCTATGAAAAATTCATGGTTAATTATTTTTATGACCATAATTAATAATTCTTAATTGAATTATTATTAATTCGACACATTAAAATGAATAAGTCTGCACCCGGTCGTCTGAATGAGCCCTCAACAAAAACTTAGCATAAAAAAGTTGGAGCAAAATCAAAAAGGCAACCAAAACTTACCTGGAAAACCGCATGTGATCGGGACGACGTCGCATTAGCGTCTGTTGGATGCTGCGTCCGGTTCAGGTTACCATTAGCCAACATTTGCAGTAGCTGCTTTGCAGATTTGGGCTTAGGATAGGAAATAGGATAAACTATTAGAATAGCTTCTTGACAATTGATTCTTGGAAATATGCTTTACGTAACACCCCATTTATCCTGCAGAATCCAGAAGGAGGCATATAATGTTACCCCCAACCATACTTACATATAGTAGAGATCAAAGCAACAGTAATTATATGATATAAGAACGTGAGAGATCTGGACTTGGAACAGATCTTAGATCTCTGTGGGACATTAAAGCAAGTGTTCACGATAACGAAGAACATAATGACCAAGGGCAAAACACGCAATTTCATAACTACACCGCTTCCAAGAATCTTGTATAGATGTCTATCTGCCCAGAACAAATCCCGTCGGGCACATCAGGGAAGTGTAACTCATTGATGTAATGCTGCATAGTAATGGCCGGCAAGCATTAAGCTTTTGCAGATGGTTTACATATAAAACTCAGAACCACACTTGTTTGTTACGGAAATGCCCAGAGACCAAAATTGTTTCCCATGAAAGAAACCATAGTGCAAGGACAGGGGAGTCAGATTCCTAATCAGGTGTATCACAATGAGCACTCAGTGATAAAAGGAGGGCCTGACCACGAGGACCCGACATGACCATGTAGTGGAATAGGCACCATGTAACAGCACCTACTATGCTTCCCCCGACGATAACTGGTCACTAAGGGTCTGCATTTAGAAAAAGGGGTGGCCCCCTCCTTTATTCATGTAAAGCATACCTGCTGATGCAGGTGACTTTCCAGAATATGTGTGAGTAATGCAGAGGAGAACAGCTTTTCTAGTTCCGACGGCTTAGGTGGAACCTCTGGGTGGGTACTATTTCTATTATGGAGACAAGTTGATATATGTGATAATTATTGTAGGCTAGACAACACCCCTCTTCATTTCTGGCAAAATATATGTAAGTTATCATGGCCAAAGTCAGGTTTAGGAAAGCGAATTTAAATATCTTTCCCAGAAAACCATAGGGGAATCGCCTCGCCTACAATACTGTACACACATATTCGGCATACTAGGGGCTCTCCATAATGAGAAAGGGTACCCCTTAGACAATATATATATATATATATATATATATATATATATATTTTTTTTTTTTTGAGAAGCACACATTTGTGTACTGAGGGCTGTCTCTCGTTCGCCTGAAACTAACCACAAAAATTTCGGTTTCATGTGAATCTGAACTTTTAGAAACATTTGGACCGAACCACAAACCGGTAGAACCAGTTCGCTCATCTTTCGTGTGTACATCTGGCCATTATATGATGTGTATCGTGCATTTTTCACCAATTTCCCCTCTGCAGGCTCCATCTTTGTCAGTTTTCCGTAACCTATTGTATAGTGTAGACCTGCACAATATATCACAAAAGCAATCGCCATATCGCAATCTAACGACCCAAAAATGCTGCAATTATATTACCGTATTTTTCGCTTTATAAGACACACTTTCATCACCCCAAAAGTGTGTGTGGGGGGGGGGAATGGCAGTGCGTCTTATTAAGTGATGATTGACTTTCTACGTGACACTGTATCTCCGGCCGCTATGCTGCACAGCGCGGCCGGCGATACATCAGTTCCAGTGTGGGGAGGGAGGAGGGGCTGGTGGAAATTCGTTATTTTAATGAACACATGTTCTTATATCTATTTTATTTATTTAAGAAAATGGCAAGTTTTGTATTTTGTACTTTTGAAGTAATAAAAAATATTTTATTTTGAAAAACACTGAGCATTTCCGTTCTTGAGTTCAGCATAACTACATTTCACATTATCAGTCATCTGTGTGTGCTTTTACCTTGAAAATCCAAGCAGATAGACCTCTAGCACAATTCCCTTAAAATATCGCATTGCATATCGTTATCGCAATTTTTAGGGCCCTAATCGCAATCGCACAAAATTCCCATATCGTGCAGCCCTAGTATAGAGACTAACTGCTATAATGTCTACCATACATTGCATGCATAGAGAAGTGGAGATCCAGCTTCCCTATCTCACACACACACAATAGCAGCAGTAGGACAATATACAGTAGTACTGAGCAGTGTGGCTGTGAATCCAGCACTGAAGCAGGGAAGAAAACTTACTAGTACTAGTAGCAGTGTGTCTGACTCTGCCTCTCTGAAGAAGTTGACTACTCCTCCCACCCTCACATCTCTGTAGACTTCTATGGGCTGTATGCAACCTGATCCCTCAGTGAGCCGAGTCCGCCTCATCTCCCGAGGTGGATTTTAGATGTGACCCGAGGGTGAATGAGGAGTTTAGCAGGCAGGGGAGAAGACATGGCTTATAAGTGGAGAAAGATGCATTTTCCCTAATAAAATATATTACAAAATTTCTTATGTTCTGCTTTACTATGGATTTAAGCTTGAAATGACAATGCATATAGAAATGACTACTTAAGCTATTTTTAAAAACCCCTCTCGCTTTATGGAACAGAGATGGAGGTACTTCTCAACATGCATTGATATTTTCAAAACCACCCTGCACTTGGGATGCTCCCCCCTCGTTACTTCACTGAGAGGGAACTGCAACTACAGTTTTTATATATACTGTAGAATTATCCTATAGAACCTGTTGTGAACAGTAAGAATTGCCTCTTTACAAAAAAGTTACATCAAAAGTGGCACAGTAGTAGTGCAGATTTCATTTTAGTAACTACCCGTATTACTTACTCATAATATAACAATTCTTGAGCATTTTTTCTTACAACTCTGCATTGTGCTGTTCCTCTGTTACTCCTACTAGATGTGTATTAATAAATTGACACGCTGGGCGTTACTAGTTGGGGATGTGTCCTACATACTCTTACACTGTCCAATCAGCGTGGCCAGTGTGAGATGTGAAGGGAAACATCTTTTTGACAATTGGGATGGTAACACCCAGTTGACAATTTATTTGTAGAATTTTAGTTGTCAAATTTTCTGTGTCGAGAGGAACCAGAAAGTAGAGACCAGCAGGGAACCAGGTAGCATCAGCATAAGGCCTTATGCACACGGCCATTGTTTGGGTCCGCGTCCGCCGCGGACCCATTCATATCAATGGGGCCGCAAAAGATGCGAACAGCACTCCGTGTGCTGTCCGCATCCGTTGCTCCGTTCCGTGCCCCCGCAAAAAAAATAGAGCATGTCCTATTCTTGTCCGTTAGGCGGACAAGAATAGGCATCTCTATAATGGGCCGCGTTCCGTTCCGCAAAATGCGGAACGGAACGCGGAGCAGCTTCCGTGTTTTGCGGATCCGCGGTTTGCGGACCGCAAAACACCCACGGCCGTGTGCATGAGGCCTAAGAGTGGCAAGGAATTGGTGAGGAGAGTATTTTTTTTTTGTTATTCTGGCCTTTTAATCCATGCCCCTACAGTGGTACAAGCTATTTAAACCAGTCCGCCACCCCAGTTCCAGTAGTGCTTCTAACGACTTACATGAACACCTCAGGATTTCAGATGAGAAACAGAACCACGCACACTTACCTGATGAAAGGAGAGGCCCTGTACTACAACCCCTTTCTGGGGGTCTTCTCTAATTGCCAAAAAGCCTTTGGGTTCTAGAAGGTCCTGGATCTGTTCATTATACACCTGAAAAAAAAAACAGAGAAAGGTCTTTTTTTTTTAAGTGCGTAAAATCCTGCTCCAGTATACAGACAGTAACATGACAACGGCATGGGTCCAATGTTAGGTGAATCTACAGAAAGAGGAATCTCTAAGCGGTCATGTGCCATAAGCAACATCATCGTTTAGTGATGGGAACCATGATGCCGGCAGAATAGCATGTGAAGAGCTGACCACTTGTAAAAGACTGGGGGGGGAGATCAGAGCTTCTGCTCTGGTTCGGAAACAGGCAAGTATTTTTATTTCCTGATTGGAGATTTTTTTTCTCTATTCTTTATACATAATTATGTGGTACCAACATCCACAGACTTCTTTTATAGTAGCCAAATGGACCAAAGGAACTTGTAATCCGGGGTTGTTCATGCACATCTGAGAGTATGTGATATGGGTATACTCTGACCTGTGCAGAGGTCATTGTGCAGGGAGGGGGAGGAGGCGAGATGTCTTTATGACCCACTGGCAATGGTGGATCCTGTGCTAGTGATGTTATCTGTCATTGTAATCCTGCTTGTGGCAATAATGAAAGGACTGAAGAAAAGCAACCACTACTGAACAGTCTATCATGAGGCTCAGTGGGCAAGAGTGAAAACTGTCGGATTTCAGGATTTTTTTTTCCCCAAGTACAGATAATAACATGTAAATTTTGAAAAACACCACAAGTTCCTAAAACATACTTAAAGGGGTATTAACCTATTGGGTTCTGGCTTTATCGCTATCTCATCATCAATATCCAGTGGAGGGGGGGGGGCGGGGGAAGTTGGCACGTGACCGCTACAGCCAGTCACTGGCCAAACTGGCAATCTGTAATCCATGCGAAACATCACTGGGTCAAAAGGTAGACAGTGATTGGACGTAGCAGTCACCTGACCCCTACCTGGCAACAGGATGTTGATGCCGAGAGAGACAGGTGCCGCATGTACAGCCAGAGATTGAAGGATGGAGCCAGAACCCAGCGGCAGGGACCAGCTAATTACTATCACCACCATGGGTCGGTCAAGTTGGATAACCCCTTTAGACAAAAGCCGATTTCTTCTGATGACACATCATTTCCTTTGACAATGATCTCCTGGTCCATACCTCCAGGTAGGAGATGAGCACCTCACAGGACTTCTCCTCCTTGATTGCTTCGATTCGCTGATATAGTTCGACCATAGTGAGATACATGACTCCAGGGTCAGCCTCACTTCCCAACATCGTATGCGTCTTCCCTGCTCCAGTAGCTCCATAAGCAAAAACTAGAGGATTAGAAAAAAAACAAAAAACAAAATAATTAAAAAAATAATTCATTTGTAAAATTTAACAGAACGTAAACTGACTTTCCAGTGAAATACATGGATTACTTTTCCACTGGGCTCCAGGCTAGGAATATCAGTTGGCTCTTACAGCAAACCTGTCACCATGAAAATACAGCCCAATCTGCCTCTGCCGACAGTGTGTCATGGAGTTTTCTGGCAAAAGAATATGTATAGCTTGTATTTTATTTATACCCCACTCTGTATCCTCGGGAGTCCAGTGGGTGGTCTTATTAGTAAAATAAAGTACGGTATTATTTATACTGAATTTTGTCCCACAAAACTATATATCAGGAATGGCCAACCTGTGGCTCTCGAGCTGTTGCAAAACTACAACTCCCAGCATGCCCAGGCTGCCTACAGCTATCGGCCTACAGCAGGGCATGGTGGGAGTTGTAGTTTTACAACAGCTAGAGATCCACAGGTTGGCCACTTCTGCTATATATCAATCTGCTGAGCTCCTCCTGCTCTATAACGGGCTGCCTGCAGATTGCTCTGCATTTTCATGGTGACAAATTTAGAAGCAAAATTAAAAAATCAACACTATTGCATCTAAACTAAAGTGTTTAAGCTAGACCGGTGGCTGAATGAAGCGTTCACAGATAATGATGCGCTCTGTGATGTGGTTACCTGCAGCCAGGACTAGGGGGAGCTATCTGCAGACTGCTGAACTCAGTGATAACTGTATGCAGCGAGCTCCCTCTAGTGGTAGCTGCAGGTACTCAGAATCTTTTTGGGGGGGAGGGGGGGGGGAATTGTGGTAAATTTTGTGTCGGCAGCATTTTTTTTTTTATTTTTTTTTAATTTTTATGCCACTTCTGGAAGAAAGGGTGACTCTTAGCGGTACGGGCGTGGCCTTCCATAGCCCAACAGATTTACTATAATGTAGACCAGAAGATAGGGCAAATTATAGCTCATGTCTATGCCAGCCCATAGCTGACGCATATTTGATTTGCAGTCGCATAGTCAGGCAAAGATGCAACAAATCTACTAAATTTACCCTCTCGCATCCCAAAAAGGGGGGTAGGGATGCAGAAAACCTCAAAGGCCTTCTGGCAAAACCCAGTAGGGGAGATTTATCAAAAGTAGTGCAAAGGAAAACGGCTTAGGGCTCATGCACGCGACTGTATGTGTTCTGTGGTCTGCAAAAAATACAGATGACGTCCGTTTGCATTACGTATATTGCGGAACGGAACAGCTGGCCTCTAATAGAACAGTCCTATCCTTGTCCGTTATGCGGGCAATAATAGGACATGTTCTTTTTATTTGTAGAACAGACATACGGAAACCAAATGCACATGGAGTAACTGCCGTTTTCTTGCGGACTCACTGGAATAAATGGTTCCACATATGATCAAAAAAAAAAAAAACGGAACGGACACGGAAAGAAAATACATTTATGTGTACGAGTCCTTAGGCCGAGTTTACACTTCAGTTTTTTGGTCAGTGATTTCCATCAGTGATTGTGAGCCAAAACCAGGTGTGGCTCTAAACACGGAACAGGAGCCGATCTTTCCCTTACCCTAAGTTCACACCTGAGCGTTTTACAGCGCGTTCCTACGCGCTGTAAAACGCTTAACAGGCGAAAACCTATGTTTCCCTATGGGCATGGTTCTCACCTGAGCGTTTTACAGCACGTACGAACGCGCTGTAAAACGCCATACGCATAAACAAGTACTTGAGCTTTTTTGGGGCGTTTGTTGCGCGTTTTGTGATTGACACCACAGTAGTCAATCACACGACCGCGCGTACGATGCGCGTTTCCAATTTGCAAAAACGCGCTGTAAAACGCGCGTTTCAAGAACGCTCAGGTCTGAACCCAGGGTTATACCTTGTCACTGAGTAGGCTTCATTACTGGCTTTGGTTCACAATAACTGATCAAATAACTGAAGTGTCCCATTGCCCATAGCAACCAATCAGATCCCACTTTTAATTTTTCACAGCTCATCTGGAAAATGAAAGGTGGCATCTGATTGGTTGCTATAGGCAACTAAGCCAGTTCTACTATACACCAGTTTTTATAAAAATCAACCCTATTACGTTTAACAAAATTATTGCCCTTAACAAAAGATGTATTTTGTTGAATTTAAATGATTAACGGGGACGTTTTCATCAGTTGGGGTCTCTGTGCTGAGTCTCTGTTCCTTCATCACATAAGGAGAGATTTATCAAAACTGGTGTAAAGTAGAACTGGCTTAGTTGCCCATGGTAACCAATCAGATTCCATCTTTTATTTTTCACAACTCCTTCGGAAAATGAAATGATTAATCAGATTGGTTGCTTTGGGCAATTCAGCAAGTTTCCCTTTGCACCAGTTTTGATAAGTCTCCCCCATAGTTTACTGCCCATACTCACGTGTTTAACCCCTTCAGTCATCCGTGACGTACCTGTATGTCATAGTGGCTGAGGAAATGTACGAAGCAAGCCGCTGCGATGAGCATGCTCCAAACATGGCGGGTGCAGGCTGTATAATACAGCAGGCACGCAGTGACCGGTGTCAGCGAGGACACCAAACCCAGTCATTTAACCCCCTCAGATGCCATGGTCAATAGTGATCACGGCATCACTACTAAAAGTTCAAATCACACCCTTTCCCAATTTTACATGTAAGAACAATAAAAAAAATATATCACCGTGTCCAAAAATGTCAGAACTTTTTAAATATAAAATATATACTGTAACTAGAGATGAGCGAACTTTAAATCCCATGCTGAGCCACGCCCCTTGCACTGATCGTCACCCCGGGTCCTTCGGCTTTTCAACAGTTCGGGTTGGTGGAAGCCGCCCCTTATGGATTCCATATGCCGGGATAGTCCGCGGTAGTGGAATCCATAACGGGATGCGGCGATTACCACAACCCGAACGCCGAACTATTTTTTAAAGTTCGCTCATCTCTAACTGTAACAGGAAAAAAAACATGCGATTCTCAATTTTTGGGTCACCTTATCAATATCGAAAAATTACAGTAATCAAAAAGTTGTATGTACTCTACAAATGGTACCAATAAAACCAACAATTCATCCTGCAAAAAAAGCCCTCATACAGTTCTGCAGACAGAAATGTAAAAAAGTTATGGCTGTCACAAAAAGGTGATGCAAAGAAAATTTAGAATTTTTTCAAACGTGTTTTTATTTTTAGTAAAACAAACAAAAAAACTATACAAATGGTATTGATTTAATCGTATTCAGCTACAGAGTAAGAACGTCATGTCATTTTTAGTGCACAGTGAACAATGTAACAAAAACCCCAAATTATCAGAATTATCCAAAACAAGACATGGTAAATTAAATGGTGCCGTAAGAAAACAAAAAAATAAGCCCTCATATAACTATATGAATGGAAAATATTTAAATTTATAGCTATTGGAATGTGGGGAGGAAAAACAAAACAAAAACGGGCCCAGTACTTAAGGGGTTAATAGGAAGCAAAGAAGCACAACAGGCTGGTATGTAATGTGGGCTCACACCAACATTACACTGACCCATTACAACAGACTACAAACAATAGATTCTGCCGATAATGGAGATTGTCCAAGAATTTACTATCGATGCCCCATCTTTAGGACATCATTTTATGACCATTGGGGGCTTGACAACCTGCACCCCCACCGATCAGCTGTTTTGGGGGGGAGGCACAGATGCAGGGAATACACAGTTTCATCTATTTTCTAGTCGACAGAGCTTGTTACTGTAGTCCTGCTCCCATACGCTTAAACGGAAGAGCAGTAATCCAGTGGTTAACTGCATAAGGGATTAAACTGTGTAATTATGTATTTATATTGTTGGTACAGTTTTCCACCCTGATATGTGTGAATATGGTGGGGTTAACATCCCCCCTACAGTAACAGTTGCAGGTGGGACTGTTACTCAGGTTAGTTAGGGTGTGTAAGCAGCACTGGAAAACAGGGGGCAGTGAAACGAGAGGTCCAGAGGAGACAGTGTCAGATGCCAGTCCCTGAGGAAGAGAGAACTGCATTTATTCTGGACGGTTAAACAGTCAGATAAGAGGGGCAGTGCACGATACAAGCCTGTGAAGGGAACGCACATTTAAGGGTTTGGGCTCCATAGCATTGGGTGGGCTAAAGATGGGCATTGTAGGACTACGCTTTAGAGACAATTGCAACTCCTGGCTGCACTGGGAAAATAGTCCAGTTTATTCAGAAAGTGACTCAGGAATGACCTGGACTGTTCTCCCCACACACGGAGCCTCAGGAACTGTTGAGCAACATTTAAAAGGGGTTGTCTGAGTAATTTTTTTGTTCTTTGTATGTTTCTAACGAGGTAAATGAAAGAACTTTACAATTCACTTACTTTATCTCCAGTTGCTGTTTTCCCAGATTTCACTGGGGGTCACATGACCTGTGATGTCAGCTTCTCTCCCTGCTCTGATGATGTTTCCTATCCTATCTGTGCTGGCCACGCCCCCCTGAACTGCTGGCTGCTGCTTATTGCTCTCTCCCTGTATTCTTGAGGAAAAACATTAACCCCTTCAGCTGCACAGACTCAGGGCTGAAGGCTTTACTGAGTAGCTGCAGGCAGTGAGGAGACAAATGCTGGGCAGTGGGCACAGGAGCTGACAGAGGAGTTCTGCAGAGCATTGCACAAGAACAGGTAGGAGGAAGATCCTGTGTGCATCAGCAGTGTCATTGCACAGCTGGGACTTGTAGTCCTACAAATAGAACATGCTGCGAATGACCCCTCTAAGATTTTTGCCTACTTCTGTAAGTGTGTGTATATAATAATAATAATAACTGTGCCTAGAAGTACTTGTATATGCAAACTTTTCAGTAAAGAAGGTTTTCCGGGATTTTAATATTGATAATCGGTCCTCAGAATAGGTCATCAATATCACATTGGCGAGGGTCCGACATCCGGCAATCCCGACGATCAGCTGGTTCAAGAGAAGGCCGCCTCAGTGTGACTGCAGCCTTCCCGTCAATGTTTACCTGCTCGCTGGTGACATCGTAGAGGTGAGTAGGTGCAATTACAAGCCGTCCCCTTCACTTCAATGGGACAGGTCCTATTCACTTAAATACTACAGAGCCGTCCCATCTGCCCTCCCCAGTAATCATTTACTATCACATCAATAGCCATGATACATGGGGAGCAGTTCAAGCAGGTGAGATAATATTTGCATCCAATAACCCCACATCCCATTCACGACAGCGTCCCTTTAAACAAATTAGAGGATGAGTTTCAGTGTTTGACAAGCTACAAACAATTGGGCTCCGTTTGCAGACTCCTATGACTGTCTACATGCGATCACAAAGCCTCTCGTGTGCTGCAGATGCCTCGGTGTACCAATAGACGCCATGCAATGAATAACAGGCGGCAGGGATCACTCTGAAGTGTTAATGAAGCGTAGCCGAGAACAAGCAGTCAGATTCTTTGTATGTCCTTTGTTGTGGATTATTGCTCACATGAACTGCACGCTGATCTGCCGCCACCAATCACACAGGCATTGTGCACGGCCGAGGTTCACCAAGACCCACAACATAAAGAGTTATATGGAAATAAGACATCACAGTGACAAGGAGCCAGACGTGGAGGAATAGACGCATGTGGCAGTGGCCTAAGGGCTAGCATGGCACACACAATATTTAGACACAGGGTTTGGGTAGTAAACGTAAAGGGGTTCTGCAGTTTGTTTAAACTGATGATCTATCCTCTGGATAGATCATCAGCATCTGATCGTTGGGAGTCCGACACCCGGGCCCCCCGCTGATTAGCTGTTTGAGAAGGCAGCAGCGCTCCTGGAGCGCCGCGGCCTTCTCGCCGTTTACCTCTGGCCAGTGACGTCACGACTTGTATCACCTGGCCTGGGCGCGGCTAAGCTCTGTTCAGTTGAATGGAGCTTAGCCGCACCCAGGCCAGTTGATACAAGTCGTGACGTCACGGGTCCTGCGGTAATCAGTGAGAAGGCCACGGCGCTCCAGGAGCGCCGCTGCCTTCTCAAACAGCTGACCGGCGGGGGTCCCGGGGGTCGGACCCCTGCCGATCAGATGCTGATGATCTATCTAGAGTATAGATCATCAGTTTAAACAAACTGTAGAACCCCTTTAACCTCTTGCCGCCACGCTAACGCCGATGGGCGTCAGCGCGGCGGCTCTCTCAGGTCTCAGTCACGCCTATCGGCGTCATCTCGTGAGACCTGAGATTTCACATGAACGCGCGCGTTCATGTGATCGGAGCCGGGACAACTGAAACTACAGCCTGCCAGCGCTGATCATGCGCTGGCAGGCTGTAGATGCGGAAAAAAACGCATTTAAATCGCATATCAGACGCTGTTTTTTAAACAGCGTCTGATATGCCTGCTGTCTGCTCGTCTGGTGGTCCCTTTGTTTGGGACCACCAGAGAAACTATAGGAAAAGTGCACCAATCACTACACACCCCCCACCCCCATCACTGATTAACCCCTGATCACCCATGTCACCCCCCCTGATCACCCCCTGTCACTAATCACCCCCCTACAGGCTCATTCAGACGTCCGTATGCGTTTAGCGGATCCATGGATCTGCGGATCCGCAAAATGCGGACAACGGCAATGCGCTTTCCGCATTTTGCAGATCCGCACAGAACTATATAGAAAATGCTTTTTCTTGTCCGCAATTGCGGACAAGAATAGGACATGTTCTATATTTTTGCGGAACGGAAGTGCAGACCCGGAAGCGCGGATCCATAATTCCGGATCCGAGCGGGACAAAGTCTGTCCCCATAGAAATGAATGGGTCCGCAATTCTGTTCCGCAAACAAAATTTCGGACGTGTGAATGGGGCATAAGGGTCCCCTATCACCGCCAGTTAGCTAGCTACTTGTTAGGTAGCTAGCGCCCAGCCCACCGCACCGCAGTCACTGATTTTGGCAGAGATTTTTTCATCCACATTGATCGATGCGAATAAAGAAATCTGTGCCGTTCATTTTTTTTTTTTTTCAGCGCAGAGGCTGAACGGAAAAAAAAAAATCTCATTACCCGTATGCTCAATATAAGGAGAATCGCAGAAACTCCTAATGCTGGCCATACGTGTAATGATTGCGGAGACCCCTAAAATGCCAGGGCAGTATAAATACCCCACATGTGACCCCATTTTAGAAAGAAGACACCCCAAGGTATTCCTTGAGGGGTATGGGGAGTTCATGTAAAATTTTATTTTTTGTCACAAGTTAGTGGAATATGAGACTTTGTAAAAAAAAATATATATATATATATATATATATATATCAATTTCCGCTAACTTGTGTCAAAATTTTTTTTTATGTGAACTCGCCATGCCCCTCACAGAATACCTTGGGGTGTCTTCTTTCCAAAATGGGGTCACATGTGGAGTATTATACTGCCCTGGCATTTTAGGGTTCTAAAGCGTGAGAATCCAAATACGTAAAAATGCCCTGTGAAATCCTAAAGGTGCTCATTTAGCGCACCCAGGCTGCAAAAAGTGTCACACATGTGGTATCGCCGTACTCAGGAGAAGTGGGGCAATGTGTTTTGGGGTGTGTTTTATATATACCCATGCTGGGTGTAGAAATATCTCTGTAAACGACAATTTTTAAATTTTTTATACAAAGTTGTCAGTTTACAGAGATATTTCTCTCACCCAACATGGGTATATGTAAATACACCCCAAACACATTGCCCTACTTCTCCTGAGTCTGGCGATACCATATAGTGCCACTTTTTGCAGCCTGAATGCAAAGCCCAAACTCAATGAGTACCTTTAGCTTTTACATGGCTGCTCACAATTTAGCCCGCCCAAAATGCCAGAACAGTAAACACACCCCACAAATGACCCCATTTCGGAAAGTAGATACCCCAAGGTATTCACTGAGGGGCATAATGAGCCCGTATGAGATTTTTTTTTTTTTTGCCAGAAGTTAGCAGAAATGGAAACTTTATTATTATTTTTTTCCTCAGAAAGTGTCATTTTCCGCTAACTTGTGAAAAAAAATGAAATGATACATGAACTCACCATGCCCCTCCACGAATACTTTGGGGTGTCTTCTTTCTAAAATGGTGTCATTTGGGGGGTATTTATACTATCCTGGCATTCTAGCACCTGAAGAAACATGACAGGTGCTCAGAAAGTCAGAGCTGCTTCAAAATGCCGAAATTCACTTTTTTGCACCATAGTTTGTAAACGCTATAACTTTTACCCAAACCAATAAATATACACTTATTGGACTTTTTTTTTTTATCAAAGACATGTAGAATACATTTAGAGAAAAATTTATATAGAAATGTAGTTTTTTTTTAAAAAATTTACAACAAAGTGAAAAATGACATTTTTTTGCAAAAATGTCGTTACATTTTTATTAATAGCAAAAAAAGTAAAAATGTCAGCAACAATGAAATAGCACCAAATGAAAGCTCTATTAGTGAGAAGAAAAGGAGGTAAAATTCATTTGGGTGGTAAGTTGTATGACGGAGCAATAAGCGGTGAAAGTAGTGTAGTGCGGATTTGTAAAAAAGGGTCTGGTCACTAGGGGGGTATAAACCTGTGGTCTTCAAGTGGTTAATGTTTTCCCTGGGTTAACCCCTTAGTGAACACTAATACGCTTTTTACTGATGTAATGATTGATTAAAGCCAGCTGTTTATCTAAAACCCCGTTGTTTACATGTTCCCAAAATGGTGCAATAAAAACGATAACGTATCCTGCAAAAAAATAAGACCTCATACATAGAGTTGAGCGAACTTTTATTTTAAGTTCGGCGTCCAAAGTTCGGGTTCGATCGAAGCATCCCGTTATGGATTCCGCTACCACGGACCATAACGGCATTTGGAATCCATAACGGGATTCTTCAATCAAGCCGAACCTTGGACAACACTAAGGACCTGGGGTGATGTCACCGTCATGTGATCAGTGCAGGAGGCGTGGCTCAGTACTGGATTGGATAAGAGGTGGTACCGAGCCACGCACCCTGCACTGATCGCATGACGGTGACGTCACCCCAGGTCCTTAGTGTTGTCCAAGGTTCGGGTTCATTGAAGAATCCCCTTATGGATTCCAAATGCCGTTATGGTCCATGGTAGCGGAATCCATAACGGGATGCTTCGATAACCCGAACCCGAACTTTGGACGCCAAACTTAAAATACAAGTTCGCTTAACACTACTCATACAAGTACATTGATAAAAAAAAAAAAAAAATGTTATAGCTCATGGAATGCGATTTAAAAAAAAATGTGCATGGTCACTAAGGGGTTAAGGAAAGTTTGAAGGGGGTTGTCCCACAAATATTATTATAGCACCGGGATCAGAATACTTTTGTAATTGCATGTAAATAAGAAAGTATTATAGCCACTGAGTTATTCAGTGAACTCTCTCTACAGCGCCACCTGTTGTTTGCCCTTCCTCTAATATCTCTGTCCTGCTCACTGAGATGGAAGCACATGCTCAGTCCCATCCTTCAATTCCACAAGCTGCAGCAGGGCACGCCTCCTAAGGGTGGACGCAGATTTCATCCTTCCACTGCCAGTAGCTGCAGCAGACATGACATGCCCCCTGAGCTGCAATTGGAGCAATGAATGGGGAAATCTCTGGATTTATGTGAACTACAGGAATGGTTCTAGGTTTGTTAGAAAGAGGTTGTCATATACGAGATTATATAGGATTTTCTTTTTTACATTAAAAGGGGGTTTTCGAGATTATATATTTTTTTTACTGATGACCTATCCTCTGGATAAGTGGGTATATAAGGGGTGATTTATCCTCTGGATAGGTCATCAGTATCTGATCAGTGGGGGTCCAACCCCCACCGTTCATCTGTTTGAGAAGGCAGCAGTGCTCACAGTAGTGCCGTGGCCTTCTCTAAGCTTTCCCTAGGCCATGTGACATCACGTTCCTCGGTCACATGAACAAGATGCAACTCAGCCGCCCCCATTGAAGTGAATGGGGCTGGGCTGTAATACCAAGCACCACCGCTATACAATGTGCCTATGGTGCCTTCTCACAAAACTTATCTGTGGGGGTCCCTGGTGTCGGGCTCCCACCAATCAGATATAACACTATAATAGAGAATGCCAGTTGCGGACAAGAATAGGACATGGTTTTTTTTTTTCAGGAACGGAATCGCGGATCCGGAAATGCGGACAGCACATAGTGTGCTGTCCGCATCCGCTCCGACTGCATTAAAAATGAATGGGTCCGCACGCGTTCCGCAACGCGGAACGGATCCGGACCATTCATACGGACGTGTGAATGGACCCCAAGCCTGCAAATACACGATCCAGTCACATTATTATGACACCGCAGTAGGAGTAGCGCTGGTGGCAGCTCCGAATGGCGGCATACTGTCACAATACATTGCTGCAGAGACAGGAGCGGCAGTGTCCCCATCGTGATCACACTATAACCTGACTGTGTCACCACTGATATAAAAGGGTTGTCCAGGTTCAACCCGATCTGCACTCATTCGCCATGAACGAGTGGAGCATCCATTATGACCACCCATTATGGTGATCATGGTGACATCACCAGGATCACTGCCAGGTGGATGCCTCCGCCTAGCAGAGTCTAAATGTGAACAAACAGCCCTTGCCCTACAGCACAGGGCAAGGGGGAGCATCGGCGTGTAAAGAGCTCCGATGCTCCACTCATTCATGGTGAATAAGTGCAGATCCGGTTGTGTCCCGACAACCCCTTTAACCTTCACCTCTCAGCACACGCTTTTAATGAATAAAAGAAAAGTGACGTTTTAATATCTTTAATGACACATGTAGTAGTCTTTAACTAAATGTAAAACTATACACATTATTCTAACCACTTCCTATTACGGACGTCGGCAGTGTGTAGCTCATGAAGGAAGTGTGGTGAGCTGGCTTGGTGGGTAAATAAGTTGGGATGTCCTGATACCATTTTTTTAGGACCGAGTACGAATACCGATACTTAAGTACTCGCCGATACCAATTACCGATACCAATTTTAACAATAAAATAAATAACACATTTATTTTGTGACCACTGACCAACCAAAAGTCCAAAAAACATAACTGCCCCCAGCCTCTCATCAGCTCCCCAGCCTCTTCCTCTCATTAGACCCCCCAGCCTTTCATTAGCCCCCCCAGCCTCTCAGCAGCCCCCAAGCCTCTCAGCAGCCCCAAGCCTCTCAGCAGCCCCAAGCCTCTCAGCGCCCCCAAGCCTCTCAGCGGCCCCCAAGCCTCTCAGCGGCCCCCCAAGCCTCTCAGCAGCCGCCCCCAGCCTCTCAGCGCCCCCAAGCCTCTCATGGCCCCCAAAGCCTCTCAGCAGCCGCCCCCAAGCCTCTCATCAGACCCCCAGCCCCTCATCAGCCCCCCCCAGCCTTTCATTAGCCCCCCAGCCTCAATCCCCCCCCCTCCCCAGTATTAAAATCATTGGTGGCTGTGGCCACAGGGTCCCACTCCCCTTCCATCATTGGTGGCAGTGGCTACAGAGTCCCCCTCCCCCATTGTTGGCAGCGCGCCCTCCCCATCACTGGTGGCAGTGATCGGAGTCCCAGCAGTGTAATGCTGGGGCACCGATCAGTTACCATGGCAGCCACTGAAGTCCTGGCTGCCATGGTCAGTTAGTGAGCAGCATTATACTCACGTGCGCGGTGGCCGCCGGGCTCTCCCTCTGTCTGTGCGGCGCATTGCTAATGCTATAAGCAATGCGCCACACAGACAGAAGAAGGAAAGCTGGCGGCCACCGCGCACGTGAGTATAATGCTGCTCACTAACTGACCATGGCAGCCAGGAGTTCAGTAGTGTCCTGGCTGCAATGGTAACCGATCGGAGCCCCAGCATTACACTGGTCACACTGCGCCACCAATGCAAATTGAAACATTCCCGGCACCCAGCCTCTGAAAGGGCTGCGATCCGCACAACTTACCCCTCAATCTGAGGGGTTATTTGCGCGGATCGCAGCCCTTTCAGAGGTCGGGTGCCGGAAATGTGAATCACAGGGCACAGAATGGAGCCGCCACACAGAAGTCCAGCCCCCACGCTGATCAGCTGGGACACGCTGCAGTCCCCGAGTGCCGCTCCACTGCCTTCCGGTATCGGGAACATTTGCACGAGTACAATTACTCGGCGAATGTCCGGTATCGGTCCCGATACCGATATCGGGACATCCCTATATATAAGGGACGATTTTATCAGCGTTACAAAAAGGGATGATGAATTATAAGTCTCGGAACCACCTTCTTAACCCCTTCAGGACTGTTCGTTATGACATTTTAGGCATTCAGCGTCACATTCCAAGCGCTGTAATGTTTCCATTTATCTCTCAATGTCGCTGTATAAGGACTTGTATTTTGCAGGAGTTGTATTTTTCATGGATACTATTTTTCAGCCTGTCAGATCCGTCCTGCCGCTAGAGAACATGTGCCCCCGGACTACCGCTCCGGCCCCATTGACTATAATGGGGACGTGGTGGAGTTCAGGCGGAAGCACGGCAGCGCACGGAATAAATGTCGGACATGTCTGACATTTATTCCGGCAGCCTCTCCCCTTGCGCTGCCGTGCCTCCGCCGAACTCCACCACGTCCCCATTATAGTCAATAGGGCCGGAGCGGTAGTAGTCCTGCCACTAGTGTGAAACTAGCCATAGAGAGGTATACCGTAACTTTTTTTCATCAATAAAGCTGTGCAAGTGCTTGAAACTTTACAGGATGGGCGGTTATGGACACAGCGATACTAATTTTGTAGTTTTTTTTTTTTTAAATATAATAAAGACCCCTTACTAGTAAAATACAATTTTAGTGCTTTTCTTACACTCTTTACATTTTTTAACTAGATCTATTAGTTTCACCAAAATGGTCGCTTACAATGCACTACTTCTGTAGTGCAGTGTATTATGTCAGCCTGTCAGTAGCCTATTAGTCTACAATGGTAAAACCATTGTTTAAGGGAAAAGTCGGGATTTTATATTCCCTTGTATAATTTTTTTTCTAGAAAACTTGGGAATTTGACCCTACTAATATCATTTGCTCACTTCTGCAATGTGTCTGTATTGAGGCGCATTTTGCCGGGCCGTGTTACAATAACAGGCAGCCTTATATGCTCTTGTACATCAAGGCTGCGATGTGTAACCGGGGTGCTGATGGGCTTACAGACAGAGCACCCTTTCATTTTAAAGCACATGAGAGCTGTAGTCAGCATGAACTGCAGCATCAGTGGGGTTAACCAACCAGTCATTACAACTTACACCAACTGTGAATGGCATGGGCACAAGTCTTCACCCACACCATCCCCTGTATTGGTATAGTGCAGTGCATGAACTCTGCTATCCATGTCACACTACTACAGGGCAGCACAGGAGGGGTTAAAAAAGCAATTATGGGCCTCTATTATTCTGTATAGACAAGCCCTCTACCCTTCTCTAATTCATACATTTGTGGTTTACTCTAGCTTTCACTTGTTAAGTGTACTTAAAGGGGTATTCCGGTTGTTTGAAGTTAGCCCCTATTCACAAGAGATTTTTAATTTAAAAAAATTCTCAAACTCTCTCTATTCCAGCTCCATCAGTCTGTTCCCCACCAGTGCAGCCATGTCATGTTTCGGCTGCAGTGATAACGTGCCCATATGTCACATATTACTGCTGCAGCCAATCACGAGAGCACTAAGGGAGTGATTGGCTACAGCAGTCACATGCGGTATACGGGTATATCACTGCTGCAGCCAGGAGAACAAAACCAGGCTGGTAGGTGGGAGTGGCGGCATTGGAAAGGAGGCAGTTCACATGGTGAGTATAAGAGTATAAAATAGAAAAAAACTCAACGCCTTTAAAGGGGTTGGCCACCTTTTGGGGTTTCTGTAGCAACCCCCCACCTGCAAAACGGAAGCATACTTCCCTATCCCCATCCTTGCTGCCTTGCTCAGGTCCCCCATCGTCAACATCTGCTTCGACACTGCTGCAGCCAATCACTGGTCTCAGCAGTGACCTGCTCCCTTGCCTCGTGACCAACTGACCTGACAAGGGGAGCAGGTCATGGCCAGTGATTGGCTGCAGTGGTGTCAAAGTAGATGTTGACAGCAGGGGACCCGAGCAAGGTAGCCGAGGACAGAAAGTGAAGAAGCTTGGACCAAGTGGTGGGGACAAGGTAACTATGCCTCCATTTTGCAGCGATGGATTTATCAAACCCACCCGAAAAGGCGGCCAACCGCTTTAAACAAAGAAAATGTCCAAGAACCAATACAAATATTAATATTTCTTACCTGAACAGTTGTAACCATTTAAGACCCCGTCGAGGATCTGCTTCGTAGTATGCTCAAACACATCTTGTTGGCAGCTCTGTTCACCAAATACACGGTCAAATATGAATTTCAGATCCTTCCCTTTGCGCCTTGTTCCTTCGTGGCCCCTGAGGTTGGAGAAGACGCCTGATGTTTCGGGCTCATCAGGGTCAAATATCAAAATGTTGTGATCAAGTACTTGCACCACAGAGTACTGGTTTCCTTCCTGCTCCCTTGAGTTTGGTGGGCGGACACGGACCACTACAGAGACGTTCCCTTCTTCAGCGGCCCCAGGAGCAGCCATATTAAAATGATATGATAACTGGTGTCAGATAGGCCTGTGGGGATACAAGAAAGTGGCACTGGTTATCATCAGCCATGTTATTACACTACCCCCACTGACATCTATGGACGTTCTTTTCCTTGGGCCAAGGCCTCATTCACACACTGATGATATTCCATTATAGAGGACCTGTTATCTCCTGACGTTTGCATTAACGACTCAATCCCCATGTAATAACAAGAGCCAGTGGCGGATTGGCCATAGACCCTACAGGGAAATTTCCACATGGGCCGATGCCCCAGGGGGCCACCCGAGCCCTTCTCTCTGCCGCTGGCCGGGTACCTAATGAGCTGTCAGTGGTAATTAACGCTGTGAAAATCAGGTTCTCATGTACCCGGCCAGCGCCAACACATGCCTTACTGAATTCAACTGCTGTGGTCTGCACCTCCCCTCCTAAACCCCCGGCTCCATAGACAACTGGGGGAGGACGGAGGACAGAAGATGGTAGCTATTGATGGCCCCCAAGGAGGGACAGCTTCTGGGGCAGTATATTGTGTTACACTGTGTTATTTGGTACTGCTGGGATGGTATTTTGCACCATGGTATTGTTGACCCAGGCTAAAAACAACCATTTGGACCTTTATTACAAACTGCTAAAAATGCATTCAGAACTTCTGCAAGGAATAATAGAGGAATAGCACAACATAGAGCCATAAGAACAGATGCTCCAGAATAGTTATCACATGGGAAATGCAAGTAGTTATCAAAACAGACGTGCCACGAGAGGTGACAGGTGGTTTTCCAGGATTTTAGGTTTTTAAAACAACTTTGGGAACTGCCAAAGAATAAAAACTTGTAATATGAATGGTAAAAGCCATTAAATAAGTGAATGGTAGCAAATGAACCATTAAAGGCTATGTGCACATTTACAGACAAGTTTTGGTTATGATTGCATTTCACTCATTTTTGGCTAAAAATCATTTTTAGTTGGCCTTTACTAAAAATGTTGAGCCGTTCTGTCACAAAGGGTTAACTTTTTACTTACTCTGTGTTATCTAATAAACCTTATCTCTAAACTACCAGAGGTGATAAACACTTATTTAAGCCATATACTTATCAGTGAGATAAGAACTGAGCCATAATGAGGTCAGAGAGCAGAGATAAGGAGTCTGTCTGCTCCTCAGGTGACGAAAAAAAGGGACTTAAAGGCTATGTACACCTTTTGGAACAATTTTTTTATTATTATTATTATTGCATTGTACTCATTTTGAGCTAAAAATCATATCTTTTTCAAGTGGGCTTTTTTTTTTTTTTTTTAAATCAGATCATTTTTATTAACAATTTTTCAATTTACTCTTCAGAAGATATAGGGTTGAGTATATACTGTCTGGTTGGTTATTCAGACATTTTCATAAATGGCAACCAGCTTTCAATAATAAAGGCACATTATACAAAGACTTCAATTGTGGTACAAAAGAGTATTGAATAATCCACCCCTAACTATATATATCCAGGACTGGGCCTCTGTCTGGCAAAACTAACCGACCAGCACCTGCTTACCAAGTGAAATAAATGGGCAGGTACATGTCTGCTGAGACTGCAATAAAAAGCAAACCGCACATAGCTGCAGCAGCGCGCCGCGGACGCCAGCAGGTAATATTAGATTAAGGCCCCATGCACACGACCGTTGTTTGTTTCCACGTCCGTTCCGTTTTTTTTCACGGATTGGATGCTTCCCCATTCATTTCAATGGGTCCGTCAAAAAATGCGGATGGTCAACCGTTTTTGATCCGCATCCATGATCTCATTCCGTCAAAAAAATAGTGCATGTCCTATTTTTTTTCACGTTTGCGGACAAGGATAGGCATTTTTACAATAGATCTGCCATAAAAATCGGATCCGTCAAAAAAACGGTCCGTCATCAGTTTTTTTTGATGGACGCAAAATTTGTAGGAGGAGCGGACACGGAGGCAGGCAACGGTCGTGTGCATGTAGCCTAAACTGCATCACTGCGATCCTTACTATACCTAGAACTTTCAGGCCATAGCGCACTATTTCATCATGTTGTGTGAACCTACCTGCCTTTCAAGGGTATAAGACTGGCATCTTTCCCGCAGCAGACGCCATCCATGTGTAATTGGTGGCAGTCTGTCCCCTGCACAGCGCCTCTCTCATCCATACAGCTGTGTCAGGTACTGCAGTTCAGATCCATTGACCCGAATGAGCACTCAAACAAGTGCCCCGCGCTGTCTGCCCAGGAAAGACGCCGTGCTGCCCAGCTGTTTAGAATGCCGATGCTTAAAGGGGTTCTCCAGGACGAGAAAATCATGGCTGCTTTCTTTCAAATCCACAGGTTGTGTACCCAATGGAGCCCAGCTGCAATACCAGACACCACCTATGGACGAGCGTACAGGTGTAGCGCTGTTTTTGGAAGAATGCAGCCATGTTTTTCTAATCAATAACCCCTTTAAAGGGGCTGTGCCACTAATAACACATTCCCTATCCACTGGACAGGGAATAGATGCTTGATAACTGGGGGTCCAGCTTCTGGGACTGCTAGTGATGATGAGAATGGGAGTCCGGAGGAGCCGCTGAACTGCCCCATGAGAATGCAGTGGTAGTGCGTTCTCTGCTCTATTCACTTGAATGGGACTGATGAGTACAGGGGTCACAGCAGAGCCATACTACTGAACTGATGAAAGACCCACAGGCGCACTACCGCTCCACTTTCACGGGGCAGTTCGATGCCACTTCTGGACTCCCATTCTTGGGGTACCGTGGTCTGATCCTCAGTGTTCTAACACTAAAAAGGGTTTTCTGAGATCTTTTTACTGGTGGCCTATCCTCTAGATAGGTCATCAGTATCTGATCGGTGGGTGTCCATCACCCTGGACCTCCGCCAATCAGCTGTTTTGAGAACGGAGCGCCGCTTCAATGGGGGGGCTGAGCTGCTCCTAGGCCATGTGATAGATGAACGTGACATCACTGGACTAGGAAAAGCATAAAGAAGGCCTCTATAAGCGTCGCGGCCTTCTCAAACTGGCGGTGGTCCCAGGTGTCGGACCCCACCGATCAGATACTGATGACCTATCCTGAGGATAGGTAATAAATATAAAAAAAAAAATAATAATAATCTCAGAAAACCCCTTTAACACACATCACATGATTCCTATCGCCAATCACAGCTCTGTGCAATGGTCACATTGCCATGCATGGACAGGCTGCCATGATCATGTGACTTGACACCATTACCCATGGTTTTCTCATGAACAACACTTCTCCCTATACACGAGATAGGTGACAAGTGCCTGTCCGGTCTGACTGCTGGAGTTCCTGAAGATCATGAGAACGCGGGTCCTGTGTCTCTATCTGACTAGAGTAGCACCTGTCGACGCTTTATTTATCACTATGGGACTGTCAGACAGGCGAGCGCTATCTCCAGCAGTCTCATAGAGCGGACTATAGCGGCAGCAGACATCTTACCACTGCTTAATCATGGGAACCCCTATTCTGGTGATCAGCAGGGGCCATGGCTGTTGGACCACTGCTAATCATACACTTATGGCGGGCTTACACGGCCCGATTGTGGGGCATATTATTGAGAATGAAAATGACTACTCTGCCCATATAAAGGTGCTGCCGATCACCCAACGAAGGAGCAAAACGCTGGTTTATTGGGTAAAATCATCTTTCATGCAGACAGCTCAATCATCGTTCCCGGGCAGCAGATTGTACTGTGTGAACAGGGATCTGCTGCCAGAAGCAATGCTTCTGTACGAGGACAAGAGATAGCAGCAGCCATCGCTCATCCCTATACAGTGGAGGAGATCACTGCATGTAAATGTAGCTTTTCACCTCCACTGACAAGCAGACAGTTATCAGGAAAGAACGCTTCCTTCCCAATAACGATCTGCTCAGCAGCGCACTGTAAATGCGTCTTTATGGCCCATCCTGTGGGTAAAGAAGTGCTGTTCATTAAAGGTGTTGTCAGGGCTTTTACTATTGATGACCTGTCCTCAGATTGGCGGGGGTCCGACACCCGGCACCCCCGCCGATCTACTGTATGAGGAGACGGCGCGCACAGTGTAGCTGTCCCATAGGCATACAGCAGTGGACAGGAAGAGACAAGGGAGACGGCACGTGTACACTGCGTGCGATCTCCTCACGTAGCTGATCGGCAGGGGTGCCGGGTGTCGGACCACCACCGATCGGATATTGATGACCTGTCCTGAGGATCGGTCATCAATAGTAAAAGTCAGGACAACCCAAAGGGATTGTCTTCACTACAGCAAATGGCATTTATCATGTAGACAGCACTCACTATGTATAGAACCCCTTAAATTTACATATGAGCACGAGCCTAATCTGAATATAGAAATACTGCCATTTTACCAAACCATGACATAATATACCGACCAATAGAATAAACGTATTACAGCAATTCCCAGGGTCACATAGAGACAGGGCCACCTAGGTCAGCAGAAGCTGTGCCATGACTTGTGTGGGGGCACTCTGGCGCTGGGCATTCCCTGGTACAGCGAGCCCACCGCCTGCTCACTGAGCACAGCACCCATCACGTGACCACTCACCTAGTATAAGTACAGCTCCTGATAACGTCTCCAATTTCCATCAATCTGCCCTATTATTATGATTATTTGCTAATGCCAGCCGCCGGTCCCGCCCCCTTCTCTCCACACTTCCGCCAGACTAAGTTCAAATCAAGCGGGCTCTTCCGGACGCCGACGCTGATTGGAGGGTCCGGTCCTCAACGCTGATTGGCGAGGATGTGACGCCATTAAAACGCGCGGGGTGTGTCGGGAGTTGTAGTCTGGTTAGGAGTATGTTTGAATTGCGGCGGAAGTTGGAGCGCCGTGTAGAATAGTGTCTTGTATACATCATGCAGACATTGCAGAGTACGCCAGCCATTGGGAGTCCTCATATATTATTGGTGCCTTCCTATGACACTCATCAGACTGCAACGTTTTTAAAAACGTTTAGCAATTTAAACAGAAAAGCTTGGCTGACAGGGTTGGCGTGAAATATGAATTTCTTATACCTCCCAAGTTTTGAAAAGAAGGAAAAGGGATATCGTGTGCGGCATGCAAATTTTTTTTTGCACTAGGCCACAACTTTAACTCTGTCGAAAACTACACCTAATCCCAGCCAGTCCCCTAAATGCCCTCACATAGTAATTATTCCTCTTATGCCACCACACAGTAGTTATGCCAGCATTGTGCCTCCTTCACAGTAGTTATGACTAGATATGTGCCCCTCAAAGTTGCCATGCTCAGATATGTGCCCCATCACAGTAATTATGCCCAGATATGTGCCCCCTCACAGTAGTTATGCCCAGATATGTGCCCCTTCACAGTAGTTATACCCAGATATGTGACCCTCACAGTAGTTATACCCAGATATGTGCCCCTCACTGTAGCGATGCCCAGATATGTGCCCCCTCACAAAAGCGAAGCCCAGATATGTGCCCCATCACAGTAGTTATGCCCAGATATGTGCCCCTTCACAGTAGTTATGCCCAGATATGTGCCCCTTCACAGTAGTTATACCCAGATATGTGCCCCTCACAGTAGTTATGGCCAGATATGTGCCCCTCACTGTAGCGATGCCCAGATATGTGCCCCCTCACAGTAGTTATACCCAGATATGTGCCCCTCACAGTAGCGATGCTACGATATGTGCCCCTCACAGTAGTTATGCTTAGATATGTGCTCCTCACAGTAGCGATGTCCAGATAGGTTCCCCCTTAGAGTAGTTATGGCCGGATAGGTGGCCCCTCACAGTAATATGCCCAGTAAAGTGCCCCCTGAAAGTAATATGCCCAGCCAGAGCTCACGACCAGCCGCCCCCTTCCCAGACCTGCAGTGTAGAGTGCCAGCAGGGGGGATTATGATGCAGCAGAGAGTGGACGGACAGCTCTCTGCTTCATCATTACAGTACAGACAGCTCCTGCCGACATCTCATAGCGCCCCATTGCAAAACCTACTACGGGTCCCCCTGCCTCCTCCAGTTTCCGAGTGTGCGTGCGTTTATCACTCCCATGCAATGCAGTATGCAAAGCACAACGCCCAAGATTTCAGATTTAAAAAAATGTAATAGAAAAGTCGCCAAGCTTAGCTCCCTAAATAAATACCGGTGACTCGTGCTTCAGTCATGGAGGTAAGGTATTGATTGCATGACTCAGCCTATTAGGTGTGAGTAAACTTCCTTGGGAGAGGTGTTAGAGCTGCATTGTAAGTGGCAGATAATAGATTTTGCACCCCTCCACCTCTATTCAAGCATGGTTTCTCCACCTTAACATAAATAGCTTCTTTCACACCTCTTTTGAACCATTCCTTCTCTGTATCTAAGATGTAAACCTCGCTGTAATTAAAGGGGTATTCCGGGTGCCATAAATATAACGTATGTTTTAGACTAATTCATCATCAATAATTACCTAATATAATGTAAATTTCACATATTTACCGTTCAGTAGTTATAAAAGTAGTTTTCTTCCTCTGCTACCCACTGCGTATCCTCATAAATTACCATGGCATTGACCTGTAGTCAGTGGTGTACTGCCAATATAGGCAGACCACGCAGCTATGGGGCCCGTGGCGGGGGGCGGCCCAGAGAGAATGGAAGGCCCCGCCCCCTACTTCTGCTCTGCAGTTATGTTTTTTTTTATTGCCGTACATTCCATCCCTATCTGAAGCTCAGACAGGCCCTGCTTCCTTCCCCCAACCCCTCCCCTTCCCCAATATTGGCAAAACACTGAAGGGCGATGTCCCATGTGTCTCCTGACCCAGCCAGTGACATTCTTCCAAGTGCTGGGCACTTGCACTGCACTGGCCAATCAGCATTTAGCTGTGTAAAGCTCCTGCTGCTGATTACCCAATGTGCGAGTCACAGACAGGAGCAGAGAAGAACTGTGCAGGCGGGCGCACAGGTGGGGTGGCAGTATTAGTGATGAGCCTCATAGGCAATATTCGAATTTGCCATATTTCTCTAATTTTTGGCTGAATATTCGCTGCAAAGTCGAGAATTCGTGATCTCCAGTCATTATTTACTTGATTGCGAAAATCGGCAGTGTAATATATTCGCAATTAGAATATTTGCGATCAACACTAAGGGGTAGGCAACATTCCTATTGGTTGCTAGGGATGTTGCTAAGTGCTGATATATAGCACCATATTCTAAATATTCGCAAATTCTCAAAGTGACGATGTTCGCAATTAAAATTCGCAATTCGAATATTCGCGCTCAACACTAGTATTGTATTATATAATGCGCTCACATGCTGCCGGTGCCACCACCTGGTTCGACGGAGTGACCCAAGTCCCGACTCCAACCAGCCCCCAGCATCACCGGCTTGCTCCGGGACTGTTGTGTCACACTGCCATCACCGACAAAGTGAGTTGTGCACTCATAGCAGTGAGTGAAAAAGACTATGTTAAAAAAGTTTATGGGGGTGGTGGGGGATGGTTATTGGGGGTAAGAGAGCAACATCAAGCAGATGTTCCTGCAGGGTTGGAGCCCGGGGGACAACTGCTCTATAAGGCCTCTTTCACACGAGCGTGGCCGGATTAGGTCCGGATGCGTTCAGTGAAAACCGTGCGATTTCACAGGCAAAGCCATTCAGTTTTGCCTGCGATTGCGTTCAGTTGTTCAGTTTTTTCCGCGCGGGTGCAATGCGTTTTGATGCGTTTTTCACGCGCGTGATAAAAAACTGAAGGTTTACAAGCAACGTCTCCTAGCAACCATCAGTGAAAAACGCATTGCATCCGCACCTGCTTGCGGATGCATTGCGTTTTTCACGCAGCCCCATTCACTTCTATGGGGCTAGGGCTGCGTGAAAAACGCAGAATATAGAACATGCTGCGATTTTCACGCAACGCACAAGTGATGCGTGAAAAAAAACGCTCATGTACACAGACCCATTGAAATGAATGGGTCAGGATTCAGTGCGGATGCTATGCGTTCACATCACGCATTGCACCCGCGCAGAAAACTCGCCCGTGTGAAAGGGGCCTAAGGCTTATTATATAGAGGACTCAGTCAGGACAGTGTGCTGCGGCCCTCCGACCCCAGTGAACTCTGCTTGCTGTTGAATTGCTAATGCAGAGTACAGTGTCATGGGGGGATGTTTAGTGGGTGGAAGAGGGCAGAAGCAGAGTTCTTGCAGGGTTGGGGGACACTGTTCTATAAGGCTTATTATTATATAGAGGACAGTGCACCACCCCCATCATTTAACCCCTCAGGTGCCGCGGTCAGCGCTGATCATGGAACCTGTGAGTGAAGGCAGAGGGCTGCAGTTCCATCTGCCTTCAGATCGGAGCGCCAGCTGTGAAAACAAAAATAAGTGGGAAAAAATGTAATTAAAAAACACAAATATATTAAAAGTTTAAATCGCCTCCTTTCGCAGTTTTACATATAAAAATATATAAACAACAAAAAATAAACATATTAGTTATCGCCGCGCCCGAAAACGTCTGCATTATTAAAATATTTTTTTTTTAAATCCTGTACGGTGAATGCTGTAATGAAAAAAAAAGAAAAACAAGCAATTTGCCATTCTTTCTGTCATCTCCCCCAAATTTAATTAAACAGTGATCAAAAAGACATACATACCACAAAAATGGTACCAATACAAAGTACAGTTCGTTACGCAAAAAGCAAGCCCTCAAACAGCTCGTTAGACCGAGATATAAAAAAAGTTATGGCTTTCAAAATATGGCAAATTTTGTCAAAGGTTTTTATTTTTTAAAAGGTAGTAAAACAAAAAAAACCTACACAAGTTTGGTATCGCTTTATTCGTATTGAGCCACAGAATAAGGCATCAGGTTATTTGTATCGCACAGTGAACACTGTGTTGTCAAAACCTTGGCGGAATTCAAACAATTCTATTGTTTTTTTTTTTTCAATTTTTCCCGTTTTCCTGTTATGGGGTGTGGCAGGGGAAGTGCCAATGTATGTGGTTGGATGGGCCAGGCGTTGGTAGTGGGCGGAGTTAGGGGGCCTAATTCAGATTCTTGCTATGGGGCCCAATGATTTCTATATACACCCCTGCCTGTAGTTCTGAGCCTTTGTTAGGTCGAGCATGCTCAGTGTGTTGCTATCAATTCTGCAACTTAATGTTTTGTGAAACAAAGCGTGCGTTAGTGTGCTGCTGGTTACTGAGTAAAGGGGGCTAGGAATTGTGGGGATTGTAGGATCAGGCGCACCTGATTTCTGTCTCAATTTGTTAAAAAACGGTGTACATATCTTGCGCAAGATTTTTTACTCGTTTTATTAGGGTAAAAAAAACATCCGTTAAAGACGGACACTGTCAGTTTTTCATTGACATTTTCATCCATTTTCTGGCCTTCTCTCCATTTTTAATGGCTGTTTTGCATTTGTTTTTCATGGCTGTTAAAAATGCCTATGAAAAACAGATACATTTCATTGGCTTTTATTTTTTATAAAGATCCCAACCCCTGCAGTGCCCTCAGTACACATTATGTTCCTCATAATGGCTCACAGCAGTAATAATGCCCCCCATAGTCGTCCCCATCTGTAATAATGCCCACCATAGTCACCCCCATCTGTAATAATACTCCTAATAGTGGCTCCCATATTTAATAATGCCTCCCCCATCTGTAATAATGTCCTCCATGGTGGCTTCCATCTGTAATAATGGCCCCATCTGTAATAATGCCCCCCATAGTGGCCTCCATCTGTAATAATACTTCTAATAGTGGCTTCCATCTGTAATAATGCCTCCCATAGTGGCCTCCATCTGTAATATTAGCTCCATCTGTAATAATGCCCCCCATATTGGCCTCCATGTGTAATAATGCCCCCCATAGTGGCCTTCATCTATAATAATACTTCTAATAGTGGCTTCCATCTGTAATAATGCCTCCCATAGTGGCCCCCATCTGTAATAATAGCTCCATCTGTAATAATGCCTCCCATAGTGGCCTCCATCTGTAATAATACTCCTAATAGTGGCTCCCATCTGTAATAATGCCCCTCATAGTGGCCTCATCTGTAGTAATACTCCTAATAGTGGCTCCCATATGTAATAATGCCCCCCATAGTGGCCTGATCTGTAATAATGCCCCCCCATAGTGGCCTCCATCTGTAATAATACTCCTAATAGTGGCTCCCATCTGTAATAATGCCCCCCATAGTGGCCTCATCTGTAGTAATACTCCTAATAGTGGCTCCCATATGTAATAATGCCCCCCATAGTGGCCTGATCTGTAATAATGCCCCCCCCCCCATAGTGGCCTCCATCTGTAATAATACTCCTAATAGTGGCTCCCATCTGTAATACTGCCCCCCATAGTGGCCTGATCTGTAATAATGCCCCCCCCCCATAGTGGTCTTCATCTGTAATAATGCCCCCCATAGTGGACTCATCTGTAATAATGTCCCCCATAGTGGCCTCCATCTGTAATAATGCCTCCCATAGTGGCCTCCATCTGTAATAATAGCTCCATCTGTAATAATGCCCCCCATAGTGGCCTCCATCTGTAATAATACTTCTAATAGTGGCTTCCATCTGTAATAATGCCTCCCATAGTGGCCTCCATCTGTAATAATAGCTCCATCTGTAATAATGCCCCCCATATTGGCCTCCATCTGTAAAAATGCCCCCCATAGTGGCCTCCATCTGTAATAATACTCCTAATAGTGGCTCCCATCTGTAATAATGCCCCCCATAGTGGACTCATCTGTAATAATACTCCTAATAGTGGCTCCCATCTGTAATAATGCCCCCCATAGTGGCCTCCATCTGTAATAATGTCCCCCATAGTGGCCTCCATCTGAAATGATGTCCCCCATATGGCCCCCATCTATAATGATAGCTCTATCTGTAATAATGCCCCCCATAGTGGCCTCCATCTGTAATAATACTCCTATTAGTGGCCCCCATCTGTAATAATACTCCTAATAGTGGCTCCCATCTGTAAAATGCCCCCATAGTGGCCTCATCTGTAATAATGCCCCCCATAGTGGCCACCATCTGTAATAATACTCCTAATAGTGGCCCCCATCTGTAATAATACTCCTAATAGTGGCCTCATCTGTAATAATGTCCCCCATAGTGGCCTTCATCCTTAATAATGTCTCCCATAGTGGCCCCCATCTGTAATAATGTCCCCCATAGTGGCCCCCATCTGTAATAATGGCCCCATCTGTAATAATGGCCCCATCTGTAATAATGTCCCCCATAGTGGCCTCCATCTGTAATAGTGGCCCCCATCTGTAATAATGGCCCCATCTGTAATAATGTCCCCCATAGTGGCCTCCATCTGTAATAATGTCCCCCATAGTGGCCCCTATATGTAATGTTTCGTTTAAAAAAAAATAAAAAAATACTCACCTCATCCACTTGCATGCGCAGAAGCAGTGACTCCCCTCTTCATTGGAAAGGACCTACTGGAGGTCCTGTGCTCACCGTGGTGATGTCACCACATGCTCCCAGCATGAGCGCTGGGGATGAGCGAATCGACTATGGATGAAACATCCAAAGTCGATTCGCATAAAACTTGTTTCAATACTGTACGGAGCGAGCGCTCTGTACAGTATTAGAATGTATTGGCTCCGATGAGCCGAAGTTATTAATTATGTTTCATCCGAAGTCGATTCGCTCATCCCTAATGAGCGCGTGGTGACATCATCACGCTGAGTGCAGGTCCTTCGTCAAGTGGATGAGGTGAGTATTTATTTATTTAACCCTTAAAAGGCCTCATTGTCATAATGTGCCAGTTGTTAACGATTGTTAGACGGGTGCACTCCTGTCTAAGCGGCTGTTACAAACTGTCCTATTGATTTTGGGATATGTCTGGCCGTGAAAATAGCCAAAAATAGGACATGTCCTATTTTTTGACGGTCGCTAATCACTTGCCATCTGAATAGCTCCATAGACCTTCATTGGTGCTAAAAATGGCCACGTGACGGTCGTTACTTAAACGTTCGTCACACAGCCATTTTTCACGCTCGCGTGTAGCCTTAGAAAAGAAGACAAGACTCATAGGGAAAGAGATGTGAATTTGTGGAAAGGGGCACGGCTTACAATGCATCACAAGTAAGTCTCAAGTAAGACAACGAGGAGGTGGTATAAAGTTAGACAAAAGTATCTAAAGATGCACCAACTTTATCATCCAGCATGAACCACTACGATAAATCTGCCACATCTAGTCCAGTTCTAAGCTTTCCAAAGATCCAAAATGACTAAAGCCATTCTGCACAAGGGTCTTCCCCAACTTTTCAGGCCGATATAGAGACTATTTATTGTATTTATGATGTGACCTGAACACATCTCCAGCTCTGGAAGCACTTCAAAGACACACAGGCTCCCATATGGGAACAGTATCCTGATGTTATAGAATCTTCTAAGTACTGTTACCTATCACATTTAATAAAGCAAATGATGGCGGCATGTTCTGCTAGCTGTATCAGAGATAATTGCCAAATTATTAGGTGGAGCTCAGCTTTGATGTTAATCGTTGCTGTAACCGAATAAGAAAGATATTGGCATGTCCAATCCAGATCTGTGAATGTTTATAATGCGTCATCAATAGAACTAATGGAAACTTTGATGTCAGTATTTATAAGTTTAAATGTATATTAATAATGCCAGGACCTGAAGTTTTCTAGCAGAACAGTGCCTAGAGCAGTGATGCCCAACCTACGGCCCGCGGGTCAAATTCGGCTCGCGAAGCTGTGTCATGTGGCCCGCGCAGTGACCGAAGGCAGGGCTTGTGGCGCTGTCAGCTATACAAGGGGTGCAGTGCCGCCGGCATCAGGCAGCGAACTGTTAGTGAGAGTACTTCTCGGCCAGCTATTGCCATTCGGTGAATCGTTAACTGAATGGCTCAGGCGGGATGAGCGCAGCCAGCAAAGACAGAGGAGGGGAGGTCATGTGGGCAGCGCCACAGCAGAGCAGGGGGATCAGCCTATAAAGTAGCGTGTGTGCTCTGAGTCAGGGAGTGCACCTATCTCACTCACTTGTATGCTCACCGCCGGCCGCAGCTCACCCTCCTCCAGGTAGGAAAAAACATTCCATCTTTGCAGCCGCTCGCTCGATCCAGTGCTCCTCTCTAATCCTCCTGAAAACGGCTGTGTGCCTTATAGTCAATTGAAGTGACCAAGTCACCATACTTCTCATATACTAATCAACAAGTGTAACCTCTCTTCCATGTACCCATTAGATTATTCTAGCAAAAAAAACCTTTTTTTTTTTTTTGAGAAATGCCATACAGTTTATGAAGCACGGCTTAATCCAAATTACTATATTTAGGATCTAGTGGACTGTATCTAATTATGTGATATTTAGTATTGGATTTCCCGTGACAGATTTTGTCTGGTCTCTACCATCCAAATCATGCATTACTTACATTTTGGCTCTGTACCTCTGTCATGTCTCTTATTGACCAGACTCCTTGGTTTAAACCTAGCCTAAGACTTGGAGCTGAACCGACTTGTATAAGCTGCATTTTGTAGGTCCACTCTTTATAAAATGCTGGATTACACCCCAGGAAATCGTTCTCTAATATTGGGCATTTGGCTATGTTTCATTTTCAGTTTTAGAATTAGAAATATTTAGGTGAGGGCTCCATTATAATAATTGCAATCTCATGTTCCTCATGCACCCTGTTACTGATTAGGGTGGGTTCAAAAGTGGCGGATTTGACCTGATTTGTGCGGGCAAAAGCCCTAGTGGATCACAGCACAACACAAGTGGATGAGATGTTAGAAATCTCATATACATGCTGCAGAAAGTGTCTGAGCAGAAAAATAAGCATGCTATGATTTGCCAATTATCTGTTATGGATATGCCATGGATTTTTACTTTGGGTTTCACCACTTTTCATTTTTCAGCATAGATGTTGTGGAGCAATAAAAAAAAGATGGATTTCAGAGAGAAGGTTAGTTTAGAACAGGGGAGGAAAAAAACAGCTGATCACTTTGATAATATATTACACAGTTTACTTACTCCCCCTCTCCATAGACTTCTGTGGGTTGATGTAATCTGATCTTTCAGTGAGCAAGCAATTCATCTTGGTTAATTTATAACAGGGGAGGAAGAAACCAGCTAATAACTTTGATAAGATATATTACAAAGTTTCTTATATAATCTTATATCAATATAAGCTCATATAAGTTTATATTGATACGCAACAAAGTATGAAAGTACAATGACCATTTAGGTGTATATAAAGTGTGTAATCTGCTTGTCATCATTGCTCCATTCAACAGATACATGTCTTACATTGTGTTGTATGTTTTTAAGCTGCCCAAAGCCACTAAATGTCATTAAAGGGGTTAGCCCACTAACAATACTTATTCCCTATCCACAGGTTAATAGTTGTTTATCTGATTGCTTGGGGTTTACGTGATTGATCATGAGAATGGAGGTCCTGAAGTGCCCCATGAGAATAGAGTGGTGATGAACATGAATGACCACCACTCCATTCACTTCTATGGGACTGCCATGTAAAGAACATGCCCATGTCACCTCCCCCTGTGACTTCCACCACCATAGTACAGATTCTTAACCCACAGCATGTCAGTTTATTTTGCCAATTTTCACTACAGATTTTACCATTTGTACATTTGGTGAAATCCATCATAAATCTGCATAAAACACAACAAATTCATCTCCTGTGCCTTCATCACTGTTTTAGATGAAACATTAAAACCAAACCACATGGCATCTAGTGTTGATCACGAATATTCGAATTGTGAATTCTAATCGCGAATATCGGCACTTCGAGAATTCACGAGTTTTTAGAATGTCTCAAAATATATTCATAATCGTGAATATTACTTTTTCTTTAAGCACTTCAGCCCCCCTAGCTTAAACACCCTTAAAGAGGTTGTCCGGTCCTAAAATCAAAATTCTTTTTATGTGCTCCTAACACCCCTCACCATGCATACATATGCCCCCAATACCTGTTTTTCAAGTCTGAGCTTTCCTTCCCCCCTAGAAGACATCAGATTATCCTGGCAGATCTGTTTACTTTCTCCCCTTCTAGTTTTGTTGAATACATAACTTTATTGATACACAAGCCTGGCTGCACTGCACAGAGATGAGTCACAGGCTGGCCACGCCCCCACACTGTCTGCAGCAGCTACACCCATTACAACTCCTGTGTCCATCTTTCTGCACAGACATGAATCTACTTCTCAGTCAGTGTCTAAATCCCATCACTGACTGTCCACAGGCACTGCCCTCATCATCTCCAGAGTGTGAAAAACAGCCTGAATCAGCAAGCGTATCCAATCATATATGTATCTAATCCTATCCTGTGTGATACAGCCTGCAGAGTGGTGTATCAAATCCCAACACTGACATTGCTAAAATGTGTATCTAATCCCATTTTGTATGATCCTGTCTGCTGAGCTGTGTATCTAATCCCTTATGCACACCACCGTATCCATTTTGCGATCCACATTTTTTGCAGTCCTATTGAGTTTGATGGATTTGAGGTGCTCATTTTGAGGACCAGAATAGGACATGTTCTTTTTTTACTGGAACTGACATAATGATATAAAAAACACACTGATGACGTTCCTGTGCTTTCCATATCCGTATGTCAGTTCTGCGACAGATAAAAAATGACTGTTAAAAAATGTGAATCGCACACAGACAGTAACCTTATTTAGTGGATCCGCGACTTGCAGACCGCAAAACAGATACGGTTCTGTGCACGAGCCCTATCACTTATACTGAGCGCCCATAACAGTGACATCCACGGCGCCCCATAACAGTGACATCCACAGATCCCCATAACAGTGACCTCCACAGTGCTCCATAACAGTGACCTCCACAGTGCTCCATAACAGTGACGTCCACAGTGCCCCATTACAGTGACATCCACAGTGCCTCCATTACAGTGACATCCATGGCGCCCCATAACAGTGACCTCCACAGTGCCCCATAACAGTGACCTCCACAGTGCCCCATAACAGTGACGTCCACAGCAACCCCATAACAGTGACCTCCACAGTGCCCCATAACAGTGACCTCCACAGTGCCCCATAACAGTGACATCCACGGCGTCCCCATAGCAGTGACGTCCACAGTGCATCTCAGTGTGGGAACATATAGAGAAGTCATCAAATGATTTAGCCATTAAGGAGTCTTAGTTCTCATAGGAGCTGCAACCCGGCTTTCTAAGACTCCTGAATGGCCAACTCATTTGACTTCTCTATATGTTCCTATACTGATATATATTCTCTTCAGGAAAGCTGGGTGACAGCCTGTATACCACACAGCTCTCCTAGGAGCTGCCACCTGGCTTTCTGTGTGTGGTATACAGACTGTCACCCAGCTTTCCTAAAAGGAACAGAACCTAGAGCACGGTGCAGGAATGGCCCCCAGTTGTGGCTAGCAGGAGGATGATGGGCTGATTGTCCTCCCTCCACCGCTGCCTGTGCTCCCGCTCAGCCTGCCCCGCACTAAGATCAAATGCAGACGTCCAAGGAACACAGATGCCAGGCTGGATTCCTGCTTAGTGCAGGAGCGCAGCGTCATTGGTTGCTAGGACGCCGTGCGCTTCAGCCGCTACTGTACACTAATAAACTGGTATGATCTATAGGAGTGTATTAGTGTACAGTAGCGGCTGCAGGAAGCGCACGGCGTCATAGCAACCAATGACGCTGTGCGCTCCTGCACTAAGCAGGAATCCAGGACGGCATCTGTGTTCCCCATGGAGGCTCTCTCACCGGCACATGGGCTCAGGAGACTGGGGTCCACAGAGGTATCTCCCGCCTCCGCTGTGGGTCAGTCCCAGCCTGCTCCTGCACAGCGCTACATCGCGCTGTGCAGGAGTCAGTACAGGCTTCACATAGAAGCCTGTACAATATACACAGTGGTTCTGCGCATGCTCACTAGCATTCAGCCTAGTGAGCTGTGTAGACGGCCGGGCGGAGCTTTCTCCAGCAGGAGGCGGTGACGTCACTCGTGACGATCCGTCTCCTGCTGGAGAAAGGAAGAGAAGACAGGAAGAGAAGAAGACGGTCTTCAGACGGAAGCAGGGAAAAGCCATCTGGAGGGACCACGTGACCGGGAGGCAGATCTCAAGAACGGCTGCACTGTGGAAGGTAAGTATATGTGCAATAATCTTTCCTCCACAGGTTAGATTCAAATAGCAAAAAAAAGGTTAAGCCCGGAGAACCCCTTTAATGACCAGGCCACTTTTTACAATTCTGCACTACACTATTTTCACCATTTATTGCTCCGTCATACAACTTACCACCCAAATGAATTTTACCTCCTTTTCTTCTCACTAATAGAGCTTTCATTTGGTGGTATTTCATTGCTGCTGACATTTTTACTTTTTTTGCTATTAATCAAAAATTACCGAAATTTTTGCAAAAAAATGACATTTTTCACTTTCTGTTGTAAAATTTTTCAAAAAACTACATTTCTATATAAATTTTCTCTAAATTTATTGTTCTACATGTCTTTGATAAAAAAATCCAATAAGTGTATATTTATTGGTTTGGGTAAAAGTTATAGCGTTTACAAACTATGGTGCAAAAAGTGAATTTCCTCATTTTGAAGCAGCTCTGACTTTCTGAGCACCTGTCATGTTTCTTCAGGTGCTAGAATGCCAGGAAAGTATAAATACCCCCAAATGACACCATTTTAGAAAGAAGACACCCCAAAGTATTCGTGGAGGGGCTTGGTGAGTTCATGTATCATTTCATTTTTTTCACAAGTTAGCGGAAAATGACACTTTCTGAGAAAAAAAAAAAAAGTTTCAATTTCTGATAACTTCTGGCAAAAAAAATAAAAATCTCAGACGGACTCACTATGCCCCTCAGTGAATACCTTGGGGTGTCTACTTTCCGAAATGGAGTCATTTGTGGGGTGTGTTTACTGTTCTGGCATTTTGGGCGGGGCTAATTGTGAGCCGCCATAAAACCTAAAGGTACTCGTTGAATTTGGGCCTTTGCTAGGCTGCAAAAAGTGTCACTTATGTGGTATCGCCGTATCGGAGAAGTAGGGCAATGTGTTTTGGGGTGTATTTTACATATACCCATGTTGGGTGAGAGAAATATCTCTGTAAATTGTCAACTTTGTATAAAAATTTTAAAAGTTGTCGCTTACAGAGATAGTTTTCACACAAAGTATGGGTATATATAAAAATACACCCCAAAACACATTACCCTACTTCTCCTGAGTACGGCGATACCACATGTGTGCCACTTTTTGCAGCCTGGGCGCAAAGGGGCCCTAAAACCAATGAGTACCTTTAGGATTTCACAGGGCATTTTTACGCATTTGGATTCCAGACTTCTTCTCACCCTTTAGGGGCCCTTAAAATGCCAGGACAGTATAAATACCCACATGTGACCCATTTTGGAAAGAAGACACCCTAAGGTATTCTGTGAGGGTATGGTGAGTTCATGTAAAATTTTATTTTTGTCACAAGTTAGTGGAATATGAGACTTTGTAAAAAACAAAATAAAAAAACAAAAATAAAAATTTCCGCTGACTTGTGACAAAAATAAAAATTCTGTGGACTCACCATGCCCCTCACGGAATACCTTGGGGTGTCTTCTTTCCAAAATGGGGTCACATGTGGGGTATTTATACTGACCTGGCATTTTAGGGGCTCCTAAAGTGTGAGAATCCAAATGCATAAAATGGCCTGTGAAATTCTAAAGGTACTCATTGGTTTTAGGGCCCTTTAGCATCTTGGCTGCAAAGTGTCACTCATGTGGTATCGCCGTACTCAGGAGAAGTAGGGCAATGTGTTTTGGGTGTTTTTAGATATACCCATGCTGCGTGTGAGAAATATCGCTGTAAACGACAACTTTTTACATTTTTTTATTCAAAGTTGTCAATATACAGAGATATTTCTCTCACCCAGCATGGGTATATGTAAAAATACACCCCAAAACACATTGCTCTACTTCTCCTGAGTACGGCGATACCACATGAGTGACACTTTTTGCAGCCAAGATGCGCAAAGGGGCCCAAATTCCAATGAGTACCTTTAGGAGGGCATTTTTACGCATTTTCTTCTCACGCTTTAGGGCCTCTAAAATGCCAGGGCAGTATAATACCCACATGTGACTCATTTGGAAAGAAGACACCCCAAGGTATTCCATGAGGGGCATGGCGAGTTCATAGAATATTTTTTTTTGGCACAAGTTAGTGGAAATTGATTTTTATTGTTTTTTCTCACAAAGTCTCCCTTTCCGCTAACTTTTGACAAAAGTTTAATTTTTCATGAACTCATTATGCCCCTCAGCGAATACCTTGGGGTGTCTTCTTTCCAAAATGGGGTCACATGTGGGTATTTATACTGCCCTGGCATTTAGGGGCCCTAAAGCGTGAGAAGAAAAATGCGTAAAAATACCCTCCTAAAGGTACTCGTTGAATTTGGGCCCTTTGTGCATCTTGGCTGCAAAAGTGTCACACATGTGCATCGCCGTACTCAGGAGAAGTAGGGCGATGTGTTTAGGGTGTATTTTACATATACCCATGCTGGGTGAGAGAAATATCTCTGTATATTGACAACTTTGAATAAAAATGTAAAAAGTTGTCGTTTACAGCGATATTTCTCACACACAGTATGGGTATATGTAAAAATACACCCTAAAACACATTGCCCTACTTCTCCTGAGTACGGCGATACCACATGTGTGACACTTTTTGCAGCCAAGATGCGCAAAGGGGCCCTAAAACCAATGAGTACCTTTAGGATTTCACAGGCCATTTTTACGCATTTGGATTCTCACGCTTAGCACTCCTAAAATGCCAGGGCAGTATAATACCCCACATGTGACCCCATTGTGGAAAGAAGACACCCCAAGGTATTCTGTGAGGGGCATGGCGAGTTCACAGAAAAAAAATTTGGCACAAGTTAGCGGAAATTGTTTTTTTTTTTTTTTTTTTACAGTCTCATATTCCACTAACTTGTGACAAAAATAAAATTTTCCATGAACTCACCATACCCCTCACGGAATACCTTGGGGTGTCTTCTTTCTAAAATGGGGTCACATGTGGGTTTTTGTACTGCCCTGGCATTTGAGGGTCTCCGCAATCATTACACGTATGGCCAGCATTAGGAGTTTCTGCGATTCTCCGTATATTGAGCATACGGGTAATGAGATTTTTTTTCCGTTCAGCCTCTGCGCTGAAAAAAAAAAAATGAACGGCACAGATTTTTCATTCGCAATGTGGATGAAAAATCTCTGCCAAAATCAGTGACTGCGGTGGGCTGGGCGCTAGCTACCTAACAAGTAGCTAGCTAACTGGCGGTGATAAGGGACCCTTATGCCCCATTCACACGTCCGAAATTCTGTTTGCGGAACGGAATTGCGGACCCATTCATTTCTATGGGGACAGACTTTGTCCCGCTCGGATCCGGAATTACGGATCCGCGCTCCGGGTCTGCACTTCCGTTCCGCAAAAATATAGAACATGTCCTATTCTTGTCCGCAATTGCGGACAAGAAAAAGCATTTTCTATATAGTTCTGGCAATGTGCGGATCTGCAAAATGCGGAAAGCACATTGCCGGTGTCCGTGTTTTGAGGATCCGCGGATCCGTGAATCCACGGATCCGTGAATCCACGGATCCGCAAAACACATATGGACGTCTGAATGGAGCCTTACAAGGGGTGTGATCAATGACAGGGGGTGATCAGGGGTCTAGATGGGGTGATCAAGGGGTTAATAGGTGAGGGGTGGGGTGGGGGTTAGTGTAGTGTTTGGTGCAACTTTTACTGTGTTACCTGGTCCTCTGGTGGTCGATCCCAGAAAATGGGACCACCAGAGGACCAGGTAGCAGCTATATCAGACGCTGTTCATAAAACAGCGTCTGATATAGCTGTTTGATGCGATTTATATCGCATCTACAGCCTGCCAGCGATTGATCATCACTGGCAGGCTGTAGTCCAACTCTCGAGACGCGCGACGCTGTGAACTTTTATGCGAATTTTTTTTTATGCGAATTTTCACAATCAAGAAAATAATACATGAAGATCAGGAATTCGCGAATATATGATGAATATTCGCCCAAATATTCGCAAAATATCGCGAATTTGAATATTGCCCCTGCCGCTCATCACTAATGGCATCTAAAAACCACAGACATGTAACATTTGGGTTTACAAGTTATGGTTTCTCCTCTACTGGAGTTGTGGGACATCCAAGGCTTGGTGAATAAGGAAAGGCTCCAGACTGGGCTGCTTTTTTCAGAGCGATAGCTCTGTATTAGGGTGTATTCACACTACCATATGTATTTTACGGTCCACAAAACGGGGATCCACAGAAAAAATACGGATGACATCTGTGTCACGTCCATGTTGCATCTGTTTTTCTTTTTGGCGGACCCATTATAACAATGCCTAACGGCAAAACTGATAATAATAGAATAATAGGACATGTTCTTTCTTTTTTGCTGGACTGCAGAACGGACATATGAATGCATTATTTTGCGGACCTATTGAAATGAATGGGTCTGCATCCGATCCGCAAAAAATGCAGATTGGATGTGGATCAAAAATATGGTTATGTGAATGGAGCCTTAGAAGTATATTTAGGGTGCACTAACCTTGATAGGGCATATTAGGGTGTTTATTTTAAGTACCGGCCCTGCTTCAGTTCATAGTTTACGCAAATCATCCCCACCAGACCATTAATTTTTTTCCTAATATATGTGTGGACATACCATTTTGTGTGTATGACTATAGGTACACTTGTCTACAGGTCACTTGTTATTGGTCTATATCATTGAGTTGGTCTACATGACTTGTTTTAGTGCAGTTCTGTGTTGTGCACTCCTTTTAGATGTGGTTATTAGATGTTGCATGGGTTTGGTCTTAGAGTCACTGTACTTTCACACTTTTTGATTTAATATAATACAGAGTGGTATAGCTTTCAAATTTCTAAATCAGTTCATTTAATCTGGAAAGCCATGGCCACTAGAGGTCTCACTTCTACATAATTTACAGTCCTGCCTTTCTGCAAGTGTTATTTTCCCCTCTTTGTCTGTTCTGTGAGCCCTGGTGCGGAAAACAAACATAGTTGGAAGTAAAGGAAAGGACGTCACATCGGTACAGTGCTGGCAGATTCCACAGAAGGGAGACTCCTCATACTTCTGAGAGAAATGCATCTAGCTGTGCTGCTGAAACAGAATAATATGCCTGAAAATACACCAGGAAAGGCAAAAAGACCTAATGCTTCACCTCAATGATTGCACAAAGAAGCACAGCCATTATGCAGACTTTCTTTTTGAAAACTCAGGTACTCTTTAAGGTATCAGTAAAAATTAGGTTTTATTGTGTAATTATCTTACCATTATTTTTGCTCTATTGGTTCATCTGATTCAGGGTGAGATGTGAGGGCATGGTGTATTGTATCTCTCTACCCTGAGATGTGGCTAGTGTTCGCTGCTATTCATGTCTTGTTTGGATGTTCCCTAAAAAGCTAAACATGGGTCCACTCAAGGGGGGGAAATCTCCTACAGAATTTCATGCAATATGGATTTATCCTTGTTTATTACAAGTCATTGAGATAAAGATAACACATGTTAGTGATTACTTTCTATCTCCAGGGTCTCGATATGTTTTCTGTCCAGTTTTACAGAATTGTAAGGCGTTCTCCATGAATCATTTCCTTCTATATCTCATCCGTCCTTAAATGTGATTTTAATTGTTTAGCCAGAAGACTACACCATCACTGATCAACTCAACTTCATTTGGATGCCCACAGATTAAAGCTGCAGACAAACTGTAATAGTAAATTGTTTCCAGAAAACTGTGCAGCCAAGCCTTTGTGTGAATATTATCCATGAGAATATGTAATGCCTGGAAAGTCTTGACACATTTATTGACCCAAATATAAAATCAACATGCATTACCATGTCCTGAAGAGATCATTATCTATGAGATGTTTTGTTAGAGAACAGGGTAACGTCAGTTTATTACAGCTACCATAAGGTCCAAAAGACCCCGAAAATATTTAGTTCTTAAGGGAAATGACAAGAGGCTTAAAAGTACTACATTTACTAAAATAATAAATGGTATATAATTATAATGATGGGTTAGGGGCGATACAATGCAGCAGAGAACTGAATAGAAATTAGTTCTTCCTTAAGCCTACTGATAATTCTGAGACCTACCTTTATCAATAGAACATGTACATATTTTTTTTTTAGTTACCTTGTTATTATTGTACACATAGGAAATACCAATAACATATAATAGGTCCCTAGTGGCGAGTAGAGATGGCCCCAACTATTCGCCGGCGAACAGTTCCCGGCGATCATGTCTTGTTTGCATTCGCCGCAGCGGGCGAACATATGCGATGTTCGGTCCGCCCCCTATACATCATCATTGAGCAAACTTTGACCCTGTACCTCACAGTCAGCAGACACATTCCAGCCAATCAGCAGCATACCCTCCCTCCCAGACCCTCCCATCTCCTGAACAGAATCCATTTTAGATTCATTCAGAAGCTGCAGTCTTAGTGAGAGGAGGGACAGTGTAGCTGCTGCTGATTTAATTGGGAAATCGATAGCTAGGCTAGTATATTCAGTGTCCACTCCAGTCCTGAAAGACTCATCTGATCTCTGCTGTAAGGACAGTGTCCTGACAGCACCCCAAAAAGCTTTTTTTAGGGCTGCTACATTAGTCTGCTTTTTTTTTTTTCTCCATATAAATATTGCAGTTGCCTGGCCTGCCCGTGTGTGAGGAGCAGCAGGCCCACAGACTGTAGTGCGCCCACTGCCAGTGCCCACCACTCATACCGTGTGGCACAGGACTTTGCATAAAAAAAAAGGCATTTCATTTTTACACTTTAGTGTAATTTCAGTTGCTTGCCTGCTGCCAGTGTGTGTCAGGCCGACTTCCACAGACTGTAGTGTGCCCACTGCCAGTGCCAACCACTCATACCGAGTGGCACAGTAGCTTGCCGATAAATAAGGCATTTCATTTTTACACTTTAGTCTAAATTCAGTTGCTTGCCTGCTGCCAGTGTGTGTCAGGCTGACTTCTACAGACTGTAGTGTGCCCACTGCCAGTGCCCACCACTCATACCGGGTGGCACAGTAGCTTGCCGATAAATAAGGCATTTAATGTTTACACTTTAGTCTAATTTCAGTTGCTTGCCTGCAGCCAGTGTGTGTCAGGCCGACTTCCACAGACTGTAGTGTGCCCACTGCCAGTGCCCACCACTTATACCGGGTGGCACAGTACCTAGCACGCGTAGTACCACTTATCTAAAAAAAAATGACAGGCAGAGGCAGGCCACCCCGCAGGGGCCGTCGTGGTCGTAGTGCTGTGATTTCCACTGGCCCTGGAATAATGCCCAGTGTTCAGAGGCCATGTACCCTGAACCTTAAAAATTCTGAGGACATAGTTGACTGGCTTAGACAGGACACCCAATCTTCAACAGCTTCCGCTAAGAACCTTGACGCACCATGCTCCCGCCCGCCGCCACCACCCCCACTACTATCACAGCCACCACAGCCGCTTCACTTGATCCGTCAGAGGAGTTATTTGCACATCAGTTGGATGCAATTAGTGATGCGCAACCATTATTGCCAGATGATGTAGATTACATGGATATGTCTCAGTCAGGCAGGATTACACACATGGACGTACAGTGTGATGATGATGATGTTGTACCCGCTGCTGCTTCCTTTGCTGAGGTGTCAGATACAAGTGAAGCGGTTGATGATGACGATGTGTCCACGGATGCCACGTAAGTGCATGCTCGAAGAGAAGAAGAGGGGGAAAGTTCAGAAGGGGAGACAGAGAGAAGGAGGAGACGAGTTGGAAGCAGGGGGAGGTCATTGCAAGGAGTTAGTGGCACAGTCAGACAGCATGTATCGGCACCCGGGGTCAGCCAGACAGCACGCCAGTCAACGCATGCTGTTGCCACCACCAGAATGCCGTCATTGCAAAGCTCAGCAGTGTGGCATTTTTTTTGTGTGTCTGCCTCTGATAACAGCAATGCCATTTGCAACCTGTGCAAAAAGAAACTGAGTCGTGGGAAGTCCAACACCCACCTCGGTACAACTGCTTTGCGAAGGCACATGATCTCACATCACAAACGCCAATGGGATCAAAACATGTGTACAAGCAGCACACAAACTCAAAGCCACCATCCTCCTCCTGGTCCCGCATCTTCAGCCATGTCAACCACTGCTGTCCTCCTTGCCCCCTCTCAACCACCCGCCACTCCGCCTCTCACGTTCAGGAGTTCCATCTCATCTGCCCACAGTCAGGTGTCTGTTAAGGAAATGTTTGAGCGTAAGAAGCCAATGTCACAGAGTCACCCCCTTGCCCGGCGACTGACAGCTGGCTTGACGGAACTCTTAGCCCGCCAGTTTTACCATACCAGCTGGTGGAGTCTGAGGCCTTCAAAAAATTTGTCGCTATTGGGATGTTGAAAAGAAAGTTATGGCCTCTCTGGCATACAGTGTTGGGGCAAGGGTCCATCTGACCACTGATACCTGGTCTGCAAAGCACGGTCAGGGCAGGTATATCACGTACACTGCGCATTGGGTCAACCTGCTGACAGGCATGGAATGCGTGGCTCCGCAACGGAGTTGGTGACACCGCCACGACTTACAGGCAGGCCTACTGCCACCTCCTCTACTCCTACTCCATCCTCTTCGATATCCTCCTCGGCTGAGTCCTCTTCTGCAGCGGCGTCTGGCTGCACATCAACTGAATCCCCCCAGCTCCCCAGGGGCTATTCCACATCCCGGATACGACAGTGTCACGCTGTCTTGGGGTTGACTTGCCTGAAAGCAGAGAGCGACACAGGACCAGCACTCCTGTCCGCCCTGAACGCACAGGTGGATCAGTGGCTGACCCCGCACCAACTGGAGATCAGCAAAGTGGTGTGTGACAATGGAACAAATTTGTTGTTGGCATTGAATATGGGCAAGTTGTCACATGTGCCGTGCATGGCACATGTGTTGAATCTCATCGTACAACGCTTTGTGTCTAAGTACCCAGGCATACAGGACGTCCTCAAGCAGGCCAGGAAGGTGTGTGGCCATTTCAGGCGTTCCTACAATGCCATGGCGCACTTTTCTGATATTCAGCGGCGAAACAACATGCCAGTGAGGCGCTTGATTTGCGACAGCCCGACACGTTGGAATTCAACACTCCTAATGTTCGACCGCCTGCTCCAATAAGAAAAAGCCGTCAACGAGTATTTGTATGACCGGGGTGCTAGGACAGCCTCTGCGGAGCTGGGAATTTTTTTGCCACGTTACTGGACACTCATGCGCAATGCCTGTAGGCTCATGCTTCCTTTTGAGGAGGTGACAAACCTAGTCAATCGCACCGAAGGCACCATCAGCGACCTCATCCCACTTGTTTTCTTCCTGGAGCGTGCCCTGCGAAGAGTGCTGGATCAGGCTGTAGATGAGCGTGAAGTGGAAGAGGAAGAGTTGTGGTCACCATCACCGCCAGAAACAGCCTTGTCATGATCGCTGGAAGAGGAGTATGAGGAAGAGGAGTCAGAGGAGGAATGTGGCGGCTTTGAGGAGGAGGAAGACCAACCACAGCAGGCACCCCAGGGTGCTCGTTGTTGTCACCTATCTGGGACCCATGGTGTTGTATGTGGCTGGGGGAAGAACAGACCGTCAATGACATCAGTGAGGACGAGGAACGGGAAATGAGTAGCTCTGCATCCAACCTTGTGCAAATGGGGTCTTTCATGCTGTCATGTCTGTTGAGGGACCCTCGTATAAAAAGGATGAAGGAGAACGACCTGTACTGGGTGGCCATGCTACTAGACCCCCGATATAAGCAGAAAGGGGCAGAAATGTTACCAAATTACCGAAAGTCGGAAAGGATGCAGCAGTTCAAAATTAAACTAAAAAATATGCTTTACACAGCTTATAAGGGGGATGTCACAGCACAACGGGAATCTAACAGGGGAAGAGGTGAATGTAATCCTCCTCCTACCACGGCGGCAAGGACTGGACGATTTACAGATGTGTTGTTGATGGAGGACATGCGGAGCTTTTTCAGTCCTACACATCGCCACAGCCCTTCGGGATCCAGCCTTAGAGAACGACTCGACCGACAGGTAGCAGACTACCTCGCCTTAACAGCAGATATCGAAACTCTGAGGAGCGATGAACCCCTTGACTACTGGGTGTGCAGGCTTGACCTGTGGCTTGAGCTATCCCAGTTTGTGAGAGAACTTCTGGCCTGCCCTGCTTCAAGTGTCCTGTCAGAAAGGACCTTCAGTGCAGCAGGAGGCATTGTCACTGACAAGAGAAGTCGCCTCGGTCAAAAAAGTGTTGATTACCTCACCTTCATAAAGATGAATGAGGCATGGATCCCGAAGGGACTGACAGTGGGGGATACGCTTGACTAACAAAAGGCCTGATGACATGCCTTGGCCTCAAAATGGTCCCCACGCTGCTGTATTTAATGTCTGCATACCTGGTGACTTTCGTGAATTCTCCGCCACCAACTAGGGTTCAAGCCGCAATGTTTTAGTCACTTTTCTGCCTGGAAAACATCAATTTTTCCGGCCGCTGCTACAGCGGCTGCAACAATGCCATTATTTTTCAGGCATGTGTACATGCCTAATTTTTCTGTCCTATGGTGCAGCACTGTGGCTGCAAAAACAAACCAAAACAAAAAGGCACATACAAGTGTCAATTCCCCTTCGTGATCGTTACCTTGTTGTGGTGAAGGGGCTTGCGTATCACAATGAAGCAATCATCACCTCTATGAGTGTGTTGGCAATGTTGCCACACCCCAGATGATAAGGCCGTTGCTTCATTATGGTCAGACCAAAAGCGATCGGACGGCTGGATAATATATTTTATAGAAAAAAACATTAATTTACCTTTTTTCTTTTTTTTTAAGTTGTATGGGTTTTTAATACATAAAATAAAAAATCATAATAAAGTCTCTTAATAGTTTATTAGAAATAATGCAGACAATTAAAAAAATCCCCATCAATTCCAATACAAAGCAAGTACAGAGCTCAGAACTAAATTATTTCATGATGTCGTAATGGTTCGTTAATTCGACAATGGTTAATCAATTCGACACACGACCCCGGATAGGGTACGTAACAGGGATTAAACTGATAGGAATAGTACTAGTTAAGACACCACTCATATAGGGTGTCACAGCACATTGCTCTGTGCACGCACAGTGCCCCAATTTGGGAGTAAGAGGACCGACCAAGCTGCTTTTTCCATCTCCCGGTTCCTAAAATCAATTCAGTTTGGTCTGTCACTGTGAAGGCAGTCGAAGGTACCCGGCTTAAATTTTTTTTCACAAAAGGCAATCCCTGATATGGGACGTAACAGGGATTAAACTGATAGTAATAGTACTAGTTAAGACACCACTCATATCGGGTGTGACAGGAAATTGCACGGAGCAGACGCAGTGACCTTGGATTAAAACAAAGGGGAGGGAGCCAGCGTTTTTTTAACCATCTCCCCGTTCGAAAAATCAATTCAATTCACCTTTCGGGGACCCTTGGTGTTGTACGTGGCTGGGTGGAGGAAGAAACCTTCAATGACATCCCCGGGACATGGTTAGCTTGGTATCCAACCTTGTGCAAATGGGGAGTTTGTGGTTGTGCAAATGAACTGTTTGCGGTTGTTTGCGGTGCATTAAAAGGGGAGTTTGGTCTGTCAATGTCTGTGAAGCGGGTGTAACCCTTACACTACCTGATCGATACAACATCATACCTGATCGTATACACACACTGGATGTTTTAAACCACGTTGTTCAAAAAAATGTAGGATTTTTAGGTGATTTATGCCTTTTATGGATTGAAACCCAACTCTGCGTCAACTATGTAATTTTCCATGGGAGTTTTGCCATGGATCCCCCTCCGGCATGCCACAGTCCAGGTGTTAGTCCCCTTAAAACAACTTTTCCATCACTATTGTGGCCAGAAAGAGTCCCTGTGGGCTTTAAAATTCGCCTGCCTATTGAAGTCTATGGTTCGCCCGGTTCGCCTGTTCGCGAACATTTGCGGAAGTTCGTGTTCGCGAACGGAAAATTTTATGTTCGCGACATCACTAGTGGCGAGATTCCTAGTGGCTACAAATAGGGTTGTCTAAGGCTACATTCACATGAATGTAATAGCCATTACAGAGCCATTTTTCGAACCAATAAAAGTCCATGGGGCTATTCATATGGGCATTTTTTTAAGGAACAGTGAATAGCAGCCGTTAAAAAATAGAACATCCTATTTTCAGCTGTTTTCATTGCCAGGCGGACCCCATTGAACTCAATGGGCCCATTTTTAGCAGCCATGTAGACGGGAGTGCATATGTCTAACGGCCATTAAAAACAGGTTGTAGTGCCTTACATGGGTTAATATATATATATATATATATATATACTCACCTCATCCACTTGAATGCACTGACACTCTGCATTGGAGGGAACTAGAAGGACACGCTGCACTCCAGCTTCATGGTGTCAGGTCTTTCCATTTGCCTCCAGTGAGAGCGAGTGTCAGCACCATCAAGTGAATGAGGTGAGGTTTTTTTTTTTACCCAGCAAAATTCGTGCCGCTATGGTGGTGGGACCTAATTTATACTGGGGGCATTATTGGGGAACATTTTATATACAGGGGCACTAATGGGGAGATTTTATTTACAAGGTTGCACTTATATATACTAGTTTATTATGAGGGGCATTATAGACACTGGGGGGGGGCACTACGTGGGGGCATTATAGATTCTTGAGGCATTGTGGCAGTGTTCTGAGGGATGCTTAAAAAAATAAACCAATGAAATTCATCTGTTTTTCACAGCTGTTTTTAACACCCATGAAAAATGTATTCAAAATGGCCATTAAAAACAGACAAAAAATGGATGCACACATGGATGTGCAGCGACCCTCTGAAAAGCTAGTGTAGAGGATAGAAGTGGTAGTGGCCCTGATGAAGTATTGTGTATTGTATTGCTCCCTGGGAATCAGTGCATTGGAAATATAGTACTGAAAAATGAGGCCAGAGTTAAATATAACAAAGTTTTAGCATTTAGTGCAATCCTTTTCTGGCACCAGCAAGGAATATGGAGGCAAGTTTGTTGCTGGTTCTTCTACACTTCGGTGATACTGTCCTAGCTGTTATAAGGTGATCGGTGGCTTGGCTGTAGCCCTTCACCTTACAGCAGTGTTTGTAGATGCTGTTGAGAGCTGTTCATTCTGCTGTCTTGTCCTCAAGGGTTTTTGAGACTTTTTGAATAGTTCTCCCTGAAGAATCCTGTATCAAGAGCAGGAGCACTGCAGATTGCTTCTTCTCTCCTCTGTCTCTAGACACTAACTCCTATTCTTGGCAGGGAGCAGCACCAGTCCACTCCTACCAAGAGGGGAGGAACAGGGTGGTTAACCCTGTTCCTGCCAATCGTTGTGATCCTTTAGTTGCTGGTAGCTACGGCCAGAAGCAAACAATTAAATGCACCTTACATAACAATAGGGGCACTACAGATGCAGAATGGCCATGACAAAGTGACAGTGAATCCGTTTTTAATGGCCGTTTATTCTTCACTGTGTGAATGTAGCCTACAACTGGAGCTTTGGTGCTCTATTTTATAAGGGACCCATTGTATAATCCTCTGGTTGGCTAGTTCAATCCTGCCAACTAGTATACTTTCAGCCTTGATTATCATAGGACACCCCTGTTTTGTTAATGATCCAGTGAAGTATGTTATTATGTTCAGATAAAGAAAGACATTATATGTGTAATTCAGTTTTGAGTCCCTGGTAGTTAGCACATAAAGTTTACAGGCAGTTTCTGTAGTTGAAGATCTGTCTTGGGGTGAGTGGCATATACAAAGACCATTTTTTTGCATTTATTAGTTATTAATGATATTAATGTTCCCGTGGTCAAGTGGTATATGCACTTGGTATCACATCTTCACTATGAGCTTTTTTTTGTGCAGGCCATTAGACTCACTTAACAACCCATGAATATCAGTAGACCAATAAACTAATCCCCTCTATTGTGACCTGGATTATGTACAAGATCAACACATTTTTAAGAATTGTTTTAATAAAACATTTTTTAAAATATCCTAGAAACCAACAAAATTGCTCTATAACTAGGAAGTGATGGAAATGCTGTAAATTATCACCTACTGCTGAGATGGCAAAAAATATCCCTACACAGAGATATTTTTGCCATATCAGCAATCAGTGATAATTTAATGGATTCCTTACATGGTCTCATGGCATGCTTATTCCCAAACTTTAAAGAACTACTGAATTTACTAAGGAGCCGTTATCTTAAAGGAGTTGTCCAGGATTTTTATATTGATGATCAATATCTGATCAGTGGAGGTTTGACACCCCTGCCAAAGTAGCTTTGCCTCTAGAAGTAGTCACTGGGACCCGCACCTATATCAAGAACGGAGTTAAAAGAGCTGTGGCTGGAGGACCCCAGATTTCCCAGGGTCCGTCCACCACCAAGCGCTGCTCCCCGCCTCTCCCATAGAAGTGAATGGGAGCACGCTGTGCATGCGCGGCCCATGTTCCCATTCATTTCTATGGGGCAGACGGAAATAGCTGAGCCAGTGCTCGACTATATTCGCCAGCCCCATAGAAAATGATAGGAAGGCGGCTGCTCATGCGCAGTGCGCCCTCCTTTACTTTCGGGGCTCCATTCTTAATATAGGTGCGGGTCCCAGCGGTGGTCCTTGCGATATGCCCCCATTGTCTGAGATGGGACAACCCCTATAACAAAAGAAGAACATTGGCTGGCGGATAAGATGGATCTCCTTGCACAGCACAACTGCTAAGATAACTTCATCACTAGGCTTTATTCTTACTTGTAACAGGCAGTGGATGTGGAACTACTGTACCAACTAACCGGTTTGACTTTGGGCTATCCTGGCGGTCCCCTGGAGCATCGGCTGGATACAGAGGCCGACTGGTTGAGTAGTGAGGTGCCCGTGCCTGCAAGGAGGAGTGGGGCAGAGGTGGACAGGGAACGCCAGCACAAGATTCCTGAGTTCTCCATTACCATCTTAGACACCTTTGTGGAACTCTGGTGGTCCTCGGAACCTACTTTCGCACTTAGCTGTAGCGCATGTATCTCTCCAGATGACAATCAGTGGTGGAGTCATTACTGTTATTTTGTGAAAAATGTCTCTTAAAATAAATTCACATCCAGAGGTTACAACTAATGACAAATTACAGAGCAGTGTAGGTTATGTCAAGAAACATGGTGCACTCCAGAGAAAAAAAAAGGTCATGACATAACGAAGTAACTACAGATGAGTGGACAAACCATATGTCTCCGCTGATCTACTACAGATCCTTCATTAATCATGGTACTTCCAGCTCTGCTCTTTACTTTAACTCAACACAGCTAAGCGGAAAAGACGTTGTAAATTCACTAAGTCATAAGGAAGACATCAAATCTGGGTTTTGTAAAATGTGGAGACGAACCCAGAACATAAAGCAGATGTCTTGTGTTAAGTGCTTTGTACACTGAACCTGTATGACTGAACCTGTACTTTTTGAGAATACAGTATATCAATTTACTAGGAAACAGTCAGTTATAAGTAGAATGAGTCCCTTTAATTAACAGCTAGAAAAATACCCTGTTTTTCCACCCTTACACCTAGAATCCGGATGAGCTTTCTAAATTGATAGGTTCAGTTCTTTTGAATAAAGCAACACACATAATCCAGTTGGTTAAGCCACTTGCAAAATTCTATATGAGTAAGCATCCAAATTTTCTGTGCAGGCATAGCTGCTGTATTTACAAGAAGAAACATTTTACATAAAATGATAGTCATTTTTTGGCATTCATGGTATAAAAAGACCAAAAGACCACACTTTGATGCAATTTTACATATCACTTTGATCACTTTTTTTTTTTTCAGGAGGTGGAATGGACAAAAACCAGCAATTTTAGCATTTTTTTATTTTTAGAATGTTTACTGTCCACGAAAAAATAATGTGTTCATTTTATCATTTGAGTCATTATGGATGCGGTGATGAAAATGTGTCAAGGGGGCTTGAACTTGTGACCAGTGGCATATCTCCAATAGAAGCAGGCTACGCAGCTGCTATGGGGCCCGGCTGTGCAGGAAAGGCCCCGCCCCCTAATTACGTTATGGAGGACCTGCGATGATGTCTTCATCATGTGAACTGGGCAAGTGGGCAGGAGTACAGCGTTCAGCAGCTTTGCAGGTGAAGGGACTGTGATGATGTCATCGTCCTGTGACCAGTGAAGGAACAGTGAGTTCACCAGTGGAGAAGAAAATGTGATGAACAACCTGGGAAGGAGTGTGTGTGCTGTGCCTGGAGGAGATGTGAGTGGTGTCCTTGGATAGCCCATAAGATCCTAGAAATACTGGCAGTTGTTCACTGATGGCATATAATTACAGTCTGGTAATGCTGGGGATTGTCAGCCTGGATATACTGGGAGTTGTAGTTTTCTCCTCTTATACCCTCTCCCTGTAATGTCAACTTGCGTCCCATAATAACAGTCTTAACATGCTGGGAGATGTATTTCTCTCCTCTTATAATGTCCACTGATGCCATATAAGAACAGTCTGGTAATGCTGTGGGTTGTAGTTCTCTCTTCTTATACCCTCTCCCTGTAGTGTCAACTTTTGTCTCATAATAACTACCTGGTCATGATGAGACTTGTAGTTCTCTTGTCACTATCATGATGTTCTGCAGCATCTAAAATGTGTATTAGGTTTTGTTCACATCACTACTGACTTTCGCTGTTCATCTTTCATAGGAGCACAACACTAAAAATCACGGTAGTGTCGAATCTGGCAAATTATGGACGACAACACCTGATGGATCCCGCTGACTATGATGAGATCTGATGGGTCTCTATCATGGAGCTCTAAGGCCTCGTTCACATCTCCGTCAAGCAGACCTCACCGGATTTCGCTGGATCCGTCATTGCCAGATTCTCTAGTTCACCGCTGGATATCCTTTGACTGTAATGAGGTCTGGTTGTGATCTTGCCCCTTTTTGGCATAAATGCAACTTTTTCTTCCGGCCGACAGACTCCATTTGTGCCACATCAGGCAGGCAGATTTGCATGGTGGGGATGTGAACGAGGCCTAACACATATGTCATCAAAGCCTTATGTGTTCTGCAGCAGATGAGGTGTGTATTATGAGGATCTGAAGCAGCTGAGGTGTGTATTATGATGTTCTTCAGCAGCTGAGGTGTGTATTATGAGGTTCTTCAGCAGCTGAGGTGTGTATTATGAGGTTCTTCAGCAGCTGAGGTGTGTATTATGAGGTTCTTCAGCAGCTGAGGTGTGTATTATGAGGTTCTTCAGCAGCTGAGGTGTGTATTAGGAGGTTCTTCAGCACCTGAGGTGTGTATTATGAGGTTCTGCAGCAGTTGATTTTGCCCTAATGCTAAATCTGTAACAGGTCCCAAAGGTAACATGTGTCATTTATAATACTGGTGTCTTGGTATATGGCAGAGGGATTCCTATAGGTCTAGATGTGACGGCTTCCTATTAACCCCCTATAGCTACGCCACTGGCCATAGAGACTCTGCAGTCTTTGGGAGAACTTTTCGTGGTGGTCTGGGGCAAATGGAGAAGGAAAAAAAAAGTGGACAACTCCAGGCAGGAAACATCAGTTGTAAGTGAATTAAATCCTTTAACATTCTGTGTCTGTGCCTCATAAAATTTATTTCATAAGCAAGTAAGGTAGTTTCTTTAATTGATTCGACAAAGGTGGTGCCATGTGCCTACTCTGCCTCGGGCTCCAAAGTACATTGTCCCGTCCCTGTTCCTCTGCCAGCACGTGTTGCTCTGTGTCCTAACTGACTGTTCTGGACCTGACCTGATCCAGCAGCGTCACCAGTCCAACGTCCAGCCCAGTGTTGTGAAGATCTGCCCCAGGTTCTGACAGTGCTCTGCCAGCGAGCTACAGCAGCACAAATAGTAAGTCAGCAAAAGGGTGAAACAGAAGCAGGCAGCAGCTTATGGGGTAGGGGGTGGGAGTGGCACATTATTTAAGAAATAGCAGCAGCGGGCAGAGTTCATCGGTTAAGGTTATGTGCACACTTGCAATCAGACCCTGCATATGCTGAGCACCCGCGGAATCCCTTTTACAATAATGGAGTCCGTTGGGATCCAGCATGAGTACAGGTAGTTTGCCGGATGAAGTACTGTTGCATGCCGAACCTTTGCAGGTAGTGCAAGGGGCTAGGGTGGGTAGTCATTCTTGCTATAGGCACCCAATGATTTCTATGTAGGCCCCTGCTTGCGACCCTCTAATCGTCTATATAAAACACTGCAGTACTTTAGTATTGCATTGTATTATTTCAGGAGATATTCTCCCTCAGAAACATTTCTCAATAATGTAGTGCCGTAATGATGTACCATATTCCGCCACGCAGAATGCTTACAGCATAGAATCTTAAAGCGGTTTTCGGAAGTGTAGGAGAGCACATCACACATGTGTGCTGTGCTCTCCATTCACTGTTATTGGAATTTGTAAAGCGCTGCGGAATATGGTGGCACTATATAAATATTATTATTATTCAGAAACCATCCAAGCAAGGGCACTCAACTATTATCGGAAGTTTCATACTGGTGAATGGAGAGCGCACTGCGCATGCACGCCCACCTCTCAATTCACTACTACGAGACTACCAAAAATAGCTGGGCCAGCTCACAGCTGTTTTTGGAATTCCCATAATGGTGAATGCACTTGCTTGGTGCCCGTTCTGGAGATAGGAGTAGGTTGCAGAGGTGGGACCCGCACCTATCTGACTTTGATGGCATATCTTAGTAATATGCCATCAATGACTAAGATAGGAATACTCCTTTAAAGACTCTGTAAGGCACCATTCAGGTATCATATATAGAGATCTGCCTTGTACATGACACTCCATTAGCACTAGTTCCTGCCAGGGTCAAATTGGCCCACCAAGGGATCCATAGGGCATAAGTATAAAATATTATTATTAATAATGATTGAAGGATGGCTTTGCCACCAAGGACCCTTTCCTACATGATCCCCAATATGTTTTGAGCTGAACTTGAAGGCTGAGCATCATATTTCAGCGTTATCCAAGTGCTTAAGGGAAAACTTGTCAGGACTTGATGCATTAAGGGATCGCACTTTACTAAGAATGAAAAAGATAAGGGTGAAAAATGATAGGTGGCAATTCTATGAATTAGGGGACCTTTCTAATACATGACAGACCTTGGGACTATAGGATGGAGATGACCAGTTATCAGTGTGACGTCAGGAGCAATGCAAGGTTACTTAGGGCTAATAGGAGCCTGGAAACTTGAAATTGAGGCAGGTGCGTACTTCAAAAGCCTCCTGAGATAAACAGGTCCATGGAATTTGAAGAAGGCAATATCCTTGATGGAGCTTCTTGCTTACAAGTAATCACATTAGAGCATATTACCATTTACACCTGATGAATCAGCACAGTGATGATGCATTGCTCAGCCTCAACGCAAGACGGTAGATATGTTGGCTTCTATCTTGGTTAAATCAATTATCATTATGACATTTAAAGTGTAATTGCCATTTCATTTATTTATTTTTGCTAAAGTGTAGGGCAAGTGATAGGTAACATTTTTGTAATATAGTTTAGTTAGCCAAAACGTTTATTTTTATTAGAAAACTGGGGCTGAAATGGCCCTTAGCAGCGCTCTCTGAAATGAGCGTTGCTAAGGGCCATCCGTCTCCTATTTATAAGGGGGAGACGGGCTGTGCGGGCGCTGTGCTTCTGCCTCCCGTGCCCCCGCAGGGGCCACAGGCGTCTTAGGAGTTAAAATAATATGTATATTCCCCCTTTCTATGAAATCTAATGCTCTGGTGCACTTACTAACCTGCCTTCCCTGCGATAATCACTCATTAAGCAGCGGCCGGAAGTAAGTGCTGACTGCACACAGTGCTTCTACTTCTGGTGGCTGCTTCATGAGTGATTATCGCAGGGATCGCAGGTTAGTAAATGTACCAGAGCATTAGATTTCATAGAAAGGGGGAATATACATATTTTTCTAACTCCTAAGACGCCTGTGGCCACCGCGGGGGCACAGGAGGCAGAAGCACAGCGCCCGCACAGCCCGTCTCCCCTTTATAAATAGGAGATGGATGGCCCTTAGCGCTGCTAAGGGTCATTTCAGTCCCAGTTTTCTACAAAAATTAAACGTTTTGGCTAAATAAACTATATTGCAAAGATGTTACCTATCATTTGCCCTACACTTTAGCAAAAAAAATAAAAATATAGCAGTTACACTTTCCCCCCAGGCCCCGCTCATATTTACCAACATTTGAAAGTCAAATTGCAAATCTTACGCATCCCCCCATCCCCCCTGGAACTACCGTTGTGAAACAAATAAATCTGGCTATTAGACTAATGTCAGCCAGACCCTCTAAATGACCAGCCAACCGTCTAATATATATTGGCATATCCTGAAGGATTGAGCTGTTGGATTTCAATATGTGCAGTCCTTTTGTTCTCAGGGGAGATCAGCCACTGCCATAGGTTTGTGACAGCAGTTTTCTCACCTCTCCCCATCCAGAATGTTTTCACATCTGGCCGTGCTAAATGTGCATGTGCATATGTGGGTTGGGAGGAATAGCTGTCGGCTGAACAAGTATATATTATGTTTATATACCCCTTTTCATATATATATGAAACATGGCCAACTTTAGGTAAAAAACTGCACCTCTTGCTCTGATGGACCTATTACAGATGCCAGTACTACTTTTTTTCCTGCAGCATCACCTGCGTGTGGCTGGCCTATGTCCCATCAATTGATTGAATGGGACAACCCCTTTAATTGGGAATTTAAAAAAACAACAAAGCAGACAGCCCCATTTTTCTTCTTTTTCTCCCTTGTCATTGTTTTTTGCCTTCCTCTCTGTAGAAAAGCTGAGGTTATTATTTCTCTACAGGTTTTTCTTTTTCTGCAAAACTCCTCTGTTTTTCTTTTATTGGTGTCAAAATAAGTTAGATTTTTGTTATCTTCTTGAATGGTGTCACAAATTTTAAGCTTTCGCTGATTTGGCTATGTGTGTAACATCCGTTTACTGATTTTAACATCTGTCTTCTGATTATCTGATTGCTACTAAAATTCAGATTTATCCTAAAAAAACAATATAGAATTTTTGAAGACGTCAACTGATTGCTATGGCGGCTTTGACATAATGATTGAATGATGGCTTTGCCACCAAGTACTCTTTCCTACATGAGCTTAAATATGTTCTGAGCTGAACTTGAAGGCTGAGCACATTTTAGCACTATCCAAGTGATTAAGAGAAAGATCGCTTTCATTGGAATAAAAAAAAAAGCATATTTGACTAATAACGCTGGATTTTTGGAGTACTCTAAAGTTCCTCTAATCTGACCTCAACATGGCATGTTAGATCGATTCGTCTCATCAACCAGTGTTCTTCTCCAAAAACTGAAGATGCTCCCCTTGCGAGTTGATTGACAGGGCTCGACATCTCTCTGGCCATAACAATCTTGCGCCTGTGTCACTATTCCAAGTAACGGCACAAACGCAGAGGCTCTGCTTTGACTTACAGGGCAGCAATTGTTCATGCGCAACTTGAGCCTCTGCACTTGTGCCGTTACTCAGAGTAGCAGGACAGACATGCGCTGGTTGAGATGTCAAGCCCTGTAAAGTGGCATGGGGGAACGTCCCAAGCTTCTTGGATACCCCATCACAGGTGGAGAACTCAGGTTGATTAGACGAATTGATTCCTACAAATTGATTCGCTTATCACTAGGTTATGAAATATTCTAATATTCAGTTAACCCTGTGGAATCTCCAAAGGGAACCCATAAAGTAAAACCCCAGGGAAAATTATTTCTATAGGTGTGTTCCTCTGATTCTTCTTCTGAAACTACGGAATTATTTATGACATTTTTAATATATATACATCATAGTTGCCCTAAATATTTTGTAGCACTTTTGAACATTCCTTTAGGATCAGATTTGCTTCCACATGCTGCTTCATGTTTTCTCTGGTTTTGCAGCGTATGGAAATATCAGTACTTTAACTAATCAATTAGCACAGTGCATTGCACAAATAACCAGGAAATGACTATCTAATCCCTTAACTAAAGGTTTAAGATAAGAAATGAAATTAGAGGAGGTATGGCAGATAATAACTGTGTAAATTACAGCATTTGTGGAGAAATTGAGATGAGAAGACGCACATGCTTGGCTTTAGTGAAGTTCTGCTCACTTAATTTACATCCCAAGATGAACTGGACATGTACAAAAAGACGAGAACAGCTGAGGTGGTGGAAGGTGACACCTTGTATGTACCACCCAACAAGTAATGATATTTAATACATCTTTATTACACCAGAAACATGCAAAGTAAACTCTGCAGCATTTATGCTAAGAAACTCCAGCATTTAGGCCATAGATTAAGAAACTTTAGATGTTGTTCTTGTAAAATTTCCCTCAGGTGTACATTAAAACAGTGAAAACATGTTCTTATATATTGCTCCTATGCTGAGATAAGGTTAAGGTCCAAAAACTGAGGCTGCACTACTGAACGATTTTAAAGGGAACCTGTCACCTGGATTTTGTGTATAGAGCTGGGCACATGGGCTTCTAGATGGCTGCTAGCATATTTGCAATTTCCAGTCCCCATAGCTCTCAGTGCTTTTATTATGTCAAAAAAACGATTTGATAGATATGCTAATGAACCTTAGATGAGTCCTGCTTTTTGAGATGAGTCAAGCGTCCTCTGTTTCCGGAGCCCAGGCACGCCCACTGTGAAGAAGCCAGCACCACCCCGCATCCTCTGACTCTCCTCCTTGCTCCCCGACGTCATAAAGCTAGATCGCCGTAATCTCGCGATAAATGAGCTAGCGCATGTGCAGTGCCGACATAGTTCCTTCCCTGGGCTGGCATCAGCCTCAGGGAACGAACTGCGCATGCGCTAGCTCGTTTATCGCGAGATTACGGCGATCTAGCTTATGACGTCGGGAGCAAGGAGAGAGTCAAGATGCGGGTGGTGCTGGCTCTTCACAGTGGGCGTGCCTGGGCTCCGGAAACAGAGGACGCTTGACTCATCTCAAAAAGCAGGACTCATCTAAGGTTCATTAGCATATCTATCAAATCGTTTTTTTGACATAATAAAAGCACTGAGAGCTATGGGGACTGGAAATTGCAAATATGCTAGCAGCCATCTAGAAGCCCATGTGCCCAGCTCTATACACAAAATCCAGGTGACAGGTTCCCTTTAACTAATACATTTCCTGTTCTGATTCCAATCAATAGTGATGGATTATAATATGGCCGATCTGGGAGGCTGCCTGGGGCCTGTGGCTCCCGACGTCCCATAGCTACCTCAAACAAGCTATTATATTAAAAAACTAACACTAATAAATGATAATTATTGTCCAGCTGCAACATGGGCCAACTCCCACCTGACTCCTGTTACCCTTCCTCTGCCTTTCTCTCGGTTCTGAAGTTTCCAAGGTCCTCCTAGACTGGTTTCTGGTCTAAGTAGGAGCCAGCCAACCAGTCATGGAAGACTGAGCATTGCATGGTTGATTTGGAAACTGTTCCACACAGCGCACACTGGCTTCGCTCCATTCCCAATGTTAGAATGGGCAGGAGATCAGAATTGGAGGGATACTTTAAAGTTTAGTATTACCTCCATCATCCCTCTTCTAACAGTGTCTGCTGCACTTTCCACTTACTCCCATCCTTTCCGATGGTTCTCTCCACTTCTGTCCTGTCCATGATTGCTTTTAAATGTACAGCAACGGTTCGGGCAGCACTACTCACTGTTCCTTAACAGATGATCGTTCAGTGGTGGTGCCTGTAATGTCAGGTCCTGGCCCATGGGTCCTCAGTCCATACAGTGTAACGCAAAGAAGATTACTGCACTCTGTTTCAAGCTTGATAAAGACCTTATGGTTTAAACGTTGCTATACTTTTGGTGAAATAAAGAAAGGAATCCGCCAGAACAAGAGTGCCGTAATCTTCTTTGCGTTACACTTCTTTTAAATGTAGGCATGTAGTGTACTCTTCACAGCTCTTTGTTGGAGCAAGATTTTTTTGAACCATTCCACTAAGTTGGAGGCCACATGGGCTCGATTTTTCACGTCAGAATTTAAAAATTCCACAGCAAAACCTGCAATGAATCTGTAGCAAAATCCACAAAGAGTTCTGGTGCTGAGCTACAAATGCAACAGTTACCAGTTGTAGGGCAAGAAGATTGTATGTACTACGAATAATATAACAAATACATAAATGGAATAAAACATGTTTAAATATAATTTTCTACTGAGCCCTAGCAGCATATAACATCCCCTGGTACCACAGACAGTACCATGGTAATATGCAATAAAAAAATACAATACAATGAAAGGTGAGTAGTAATAGAACGTCTGCTGTAAAAGAGAAATCCAGCATATAGACCTTTTTATTATTGGTGTTTCCTTTCCCCTCTTCCACTGGGGATGTTGGATGTTGTTTTTTTTATGATTGTAAAAATTGTTCATGTCTGATATAATTGTATTGGTGGTATTTCTATAATAGAGAGAAAAAAAGAATCCAGTCTTACTCTATAATAAAATCATATTCTGTATACACAAAGTGGCTGTACTGTTAATCTTTGCAATTTGATCACACAGGGTCAAGGTCAATTGTGTTAGAGGCCACTTACTGTACCCCTCTGGCCGGGATAGACTCGTCACTGTAGCTTCTTATTGGCTTCTTATGTAGTGGATGTCGACCTCTCGCTCACCTTGCGTCACTTGGCGCATGCACTGTTGTATTGCCTGGTCTCACTGTGCATTTTAATAACTACCAGCGTTAAGTATGGGGGATGCACATAAGATATCTTGTAGACGATTGTGTGAGGAATAGACAAGAAGAGAACAAAGAAGAAGGTCTTGTGTGTATCGGAGATTATATGTGAGGATGTATCGGCAAAGATGTAAGCAGGAGACAGGTCGTGAACGGCCTTATATGTAGTTGTTAGTATCTTGAACTGAATTCGCTGGGCGAAGAGGAGCTAGTGAAGGCATTGGCAGAGGAGAAATGAGGGGAAAGTTGGACTAACCAGGCAGTTGAGCTCTGAGGATAGATTGAAGGGGTCCAAGAGTGCCACAGAGGAGGATGTTGCAGTGTTCCACCACTACTACACATCCGATTTTAATCTCTTTTTTTTTTTTAGGAGGATATAACCAATAAAATACAGTAGCATACATTAGTACATAAGTTAGTGTTCAATACAAAGATCATATCTCAAAGAACAGCAACTGAGGATACAAAAAGGTACGATAATTGATGCATCCAAGATTTGTGCTGACCTATGCAGCAGGTAAAAAGTCAGATTACAATGTATGCTGAAGAAAAGGCATCATAATCTAGTTTAATTTTTAAACCAAAAACAATATAAAAATAGAAGAGGACAGGGGTAGGGAGGGTAAGGTATGGAGGGTGAGTGTGAAGCCCCATTGTTCTCTGGGAGAGACGAACACCAGGTAGTCACATAGACACAGAGACTCCTACACGCCCTCCTGCCTTGCACCCATACAAATACTTAACATCATGAGCACACCAACTACCTTTGGGCAGGAGCCCCAGAACCAGGGTGTGCCCCTAGGCAAGATAGGGTGCGTCCTCCTTTAACTGGTCGGCCCTAGGGAGCAATGTTGTGAGGAAAGCCACTGTGATTGACTGTAACAGTCAGAGCGACTACCACTCCTATCCTCCGCTCTGGTTTCTCATGAGCTCGCTGCCAAAAAGTTTCCAGATTTCCCAGACTTTCCATCAATTAGCATATTTGTCGCAACTCTGATTGTATCATATCTCAGATTGCTTTAAAAAAAATATGTTGTGCCTTATTTGCTGTAGTTATAGTGCAGCATGGATCCGTGTTTTAAAGATTCATGATATGCTGTCCATACACTGCTATGGGCCAATACTGCTTGCCTCTGAGGATTTATATTGAGGTAGTACTTTCCAAAAATATGTAGCCTAGAGGAGAGTATGGAAGCACTATACAGCGGAACATTTAGAACCAATGGGTGCATATTACAAACTCATAGTCCCTCAGTATGCCTCCATACAGGCCTTCTGTGGGTATAGGCAGGGTTGCACAACTTTTTTTGCTCAGGGGACACATTTTAGTGCTATTGAGAGAGGGAAAGAGACAATTGTTACCCTTTTGGGTGAATTTGGAAGATTGTATTTCTATCAAAGGAAAAGGGCCTTAGCACTACCACCACTATCTACTGCAGGGATCAACAATCTTTGACACTCCAGCTGTTGGGAAACTACAATTTCCAGCATGCTCCATTCATTTCTATGAGAGTTCTTTGAAGAGCAGAGCAAGTATGTATGCTGGGAGTTATAGTTTCACATCAGCTGGAGTTCCGGAGGTTGCCTACCCCTAATTTACTCTGTACACAGTCTTTGGAAGGACTGTTTGATGCAACCTAAAGAGACAGTGCAATCTAAACGGACAGTGACCCTTGCAAGTGCATGTATCTATGAATTTCCGAAATCTACAGTAAAACTGATCAGTGGTTGCACCCAGATCCAGTTCCATTATTGTGCTACCACTGCGTCACCTTCTATTGCACTGCTAAGGAGTCCTGCCTTGCACCCCACAATGCACCAACATCAAGGGCACCCCAAACCACTACCAGGCAGGAGACGTCTCTCCTTGAGGGAGAAAGCTGCCCAGGGAGCGCCAGAGTGAGGATCGCCACTGTTAACACTACTACCGTTAACATCCAGCACCCACTGCTACTTCTTTCCTCTCCTGGGTTTGCTATACTAAGTGCTGGGATCAGGATAACTGTGATTTCGAATAGCTTTAAGGGGAATAGTTCACAGTTTTATGGTGAACTGAAGCTAATGCATTGCTAAAATCTGTATGTGAGCTCCCGGCTCGCTCTGCCCCACACCATGGATTGCGATAGAAAAAGAGCTGTCAATCAGAGGATGGGGAGAGCCAGGAAATCATGACTATGAGGACCCGCTGACACGTACTCGGAATTAGGTGGACTCCAGTGCTGGAGCTGTCCAAAACAGATTCAAGTAAGTGACCCAGCCCTTTGCCGTTTATGTTGTCCTTAGTTCCCTAAAACTGGTGACAGATTCCCTTTCAGTCCACGCTTCTAATATGTGTATAGAGAGCCAGACATAAGGCAGCACTACCTTACTATGGGAATCTTAGAAAAGAAGAGTCCTGGTCTCACGTTCGAACAGTCCCTTCTTACTAAGAAACTGTTTTTCCATTGTGGAAACTTGGGATCCAACCAGAATCTTCTCATTCATTTTTATTAAAGCAATTTTACAATAAATTGAACCCAGTAATTTCACAGGACTGCAGGGAAACAACCATAAAGAAGAACAAACTAAAGAGCCAGTACCATCTGTACACATTGGTTACTACAGATGTGGCATACATGGATATTAAACATTCCTGTTTCTCATGTGACAAGCCTCCCGCTTTGGTATTACTCATGTATGTGCACTATTATACCGATCAGTTTGTAAATCAGTAAATGTATGAAATGACTTATATTGTACAGATCTTGAGTGACCGCTTATACTCCAAAACTGCTTTCACAATCCTGCGGGCTTTGGAGCAGAAATCTTCCAGCATTATATGTTCATTGTAGGTTCAGTAAATGCACAGAACCTGTTTTTTCTTGCTGATTTGCATTCTGTGCGGGCAATTAACACTCCTGCTTTTATAGGAGCTCAGGTTGTGTCTGTCACCAAGCTTGTTCACTGTAACCAGCAGAGTTGTGAATACAGCTCAAGATTATAACCGTACGCAGTGGTGTACACACAATTCATAGGTCCCTAGTGCAAAACTGATCAATGGGGCCCCCTCCCCGTCGCCGCCTCCCCAACCTGCCCCCCCCCCCGCCACTACCTCCACAGGGCACATTATACAGCGGGCAACTGGCCTACCGACAGCAGGTGGGTTTAGCGTGATACGGGTGAGGTCCTCCAGGGCAGGCTTAAGCTCCATAAACGTACGCACGACATAGCGTGTCGGGGGGGGGCGGAGCAGCAGGGCCTGATTGGTGAGTGGAGAATCAGAGGAGGTTGGGACTAAAAGTCAGGATTCAGGGACTTAACCATAGGCGTGCGCAGCCTATTGCATGCGCGTGTGTATGTATGTTTATATATATATATATTATATACTGTATATCACTATATACAAGAGGATGGATGATATATGGTATAACATCTTCTTGTATATAGTAATATAGTGGACCACGCTCAGGGCTGGTGCAAGGATTTTTGCCACCCTAGGCAAAAGCTAGTTTTGCTGCCCCCTTGACTCCGCCTATTGACCACACCCTTTGACCCGCCCCTTTTTGTCTGCCCCCATTTTCATGTCCCCCACAGTGGCCCCCTTTGAAAATTATGTCCCCCACAGTAGCCCCCATTTTCGTGGCCCCCATTTTCATGTCCCCCACAGACAGTGGCCCCCATTTTCATGTCTCCCAGAGACAAGTGGCCGCCATTTTCATGTCCCCCACAGACAGTGGCCCGCCCCCATTGTAAAAAATGCCCAGCCCACCCCACACTGTATCCCCATTGTCAAAAAGTTACACAGTGCCACATTGCAGGGTCACGGTGACTGACACACCCACAGTTGTCCAGGCAGACTGCTTGAGGCTTCTTCTCTCTGCTCTGGGTGCGCGTAATATTCGGAAGAAGACATCAGTGAGCGCCAGCCCGCCCGCACGTACCAGAGCAGAGCTGAGTTACTGGTGAGAGCCTGGTACAAGTACAGACGGTCGAACCCAGTCACCCAGTCTAGGTAATGTGGGGAGTCGCTCTGGTAGATAGCGGTGCGGGTGCAGTACTGAGGCAAAACAAGGAGTGCAGAATGTGCAATAAACAGTGTTTTATTCACACTTGCACAACATAAATGAAAAACAGTCTCTTGGTGATAGTTCACACATAACAGAAATAATGTGGCCAAACAAAACAGGCCAACACAGGGTTCAGTCACCTGGGAGGTTTAGGTGAGGGTTCACACCTAGCAGTCGGCCCAGCCGCAGGAGATTCCACCTTCAAGTTGCAGGGAAAAACACCACCTTGCTGAGCTCTTTCCTCCAGGTCATAGAACTCCACAGGACTGTTAGCAGCTCCAGGACAATCACAGCCCCAGCTGCTGGTGCTGGCTGAGTTTTTAAACCCAGCCCAAAACCAGGACTGGGTCGTGGGAGCAGCCACCCACCCTACACTTTAGCTGCTCCCGGTAAGAGCCGGCCCGGATCGGCTTTGCAGCCATGCTATTTAAAAACTATGTCAGTAGCACTAGCTGCTGCTGACATCAACAAAAACGGCTCTTACCTCACCGAGGCTATGAACCTCGGTGACACATACCTGCCATCCACGACGGCACCCTGCACCTTACCACACCCCCCTTTGTTCAACCCTGAGGGGTGGACACATGTGAGGCAGTGGACGCGGAAAGGGCATCTGCATTCCCCTGCAAGCGGCCTGCCCTATGTTCCACGGAGAACTTGAAGTTCTGCAGGGATAGGAACCACCTGGTGACCCGAGCATTCCTCTCCTTGGCCTGGCTCATCCACTTGAGAGGGGAATGGTCGGTCACCAGACGGAACCTCCTCCCTAACAGGTAGTAGCGGAGAGATTCGAGTGCCCACTTGATAGCCAGGCACTCCTCTCCACTATGCTATACCTGGTCTCGGCGGGACTGAGCTTACGGCTCAGGAAGACAACGGGATGTTCTTCCCCGTTGACCTCCTGAGACAGCACAGCACCGAGGCCTACCTCCGAGGCATCGGTCTGTACGACAAACTCCCGGTTGAAGTCGGGTGTCACCAAAACCGGGGACCCACAGAGGGCCGACTTCAACGCGGAGAAAGCCTCCTCCGCCTTCTCACTCCAGCTAACCTTCCCAGACTTTCGCCCCTTCAATAGGTCTGTCAACGGCGCTGCTATTGTGGCAAAGTGGGGCACAAACCGCATGTAGTACCCTATCATTCCCAGGAAGGACTTTACCTGCCTGGCAGTGACCGGTCGGGGCCAGTTACGTATGGCTTCCACTTTAGTTACCTGCGGCTTGATGACTCCCGCCCAATTACATATCCCAGGTATTTGGTCTCTTCCAACCCAATCGCACACTTCTTTGGATTGGCGGTTAGACCAGCTTTCCTCAGGGCATCCACTACCGCCTGCACTTTGGGCAAATGGCTTTCCCAGTCGGTGCTGTGGATGATTACATCGTCTAAGTAGGCCGAGGCGTACCTACGATGAGGTCGCAGCACAATATCCATTAACCTTTGGAAGGTGGCGGGGCGCCATGCAGGCCAAAGGGTAACACCTTATAATGATACAGGCCCTGCGGGTAACAAAAGCAGTTTTTCCTTGGCCGACTCCGTTAAGGGTACTTGCCAGTATCCTTTAGTGAGGTCTAGCACAGAAAAATAACGGGCTTGCCCTAAATTCTCAACAAGCTCGTCTACCCGGGGCATGGGATACGCATCGAACTTGGACACTTCATTTAACTTGCGAAAATCGTTGCAGAACCGCAACGTCCCATCTGGCTTGGGTATCAGGACTATGGGACTGGCCCACTCACTTTTCGACTCCTCAATGACATCGAGCTTCAACATTAATTGCACTTCCTCCGCGATGGCCCGTCGCCGAGCCTCGGGTACCCGGTATTGTTTTAACCGGATCTTGGCCTGAGGCTCAGTGACGATGTCATGTTGGATGAGAGACGTGCGGCCTGGGAGGTCCGAGAACACATCCGTGTTCCGACTGATGAACTCCCTGACTTCCTGAACTTGTTTGGAAGACAGGCTGTCTGCAATTTTTACCGTGGTTACTGCTTCACAGGCCTCGAACTGTGGGGCTGGACCCTTCTCACCTAGGAGCCCTGGCTGGGGGCTGTTTTCGTCGGCCATGTTCCTATCTTTCCACGGCTTTAGTAAATTCACGTGGTACACCTGCTCCGGCTTGAGCCGCCCTGGCTGGTGTACCTTGTAATTTACTTCCCCTACCTTCTCGATCACCTCATAGGGGCCCTGCCACCTAGCTAGGAACTTGCTGTCAAGGGTGGGTACCAGAACCAAAACCCGATCTCCCGGATTAAAGTCCCGTACCCGAGCCTGACGATTATACACCCTACTTTGGGCTTGTTGCGCTGCCTCCATATGCTCCCGGACCAGCGGCAACACCCTTTCCATCCGTTCCTGCATCTGGGTGACATATTCAATGACACTTTTGTGGGGGACAGGTTGCTGTTCCCACGCTTCCTTGGCAATATCCAACAGGCCTCGAGGGTGTCTGCCATAAAGCAGTTCGAAGGGCGAGAACCCAGTAGAGGCCTGGGGCACCTCTCGCACTGCGAACATGAGATAGGGCAGAAGCAGGTCCCAGTCCTTCCCATCTCTAGACACCACCCTTTTTAACATATTTTTTAAAGTTTGGTTAAACCTCTCGACAAGACCGTCTGTTTGCGGATGGTAAACGGACGTCCGTAACTGCTTTATACGCAACAATTTACACAGTTCCCTCATAACTTTGGACATAAAGGGGTCCCTTGGTCTGTCAGAACCTCTTTTGGCAGGCCCACACGGGAAAACATTTCCATTAACTCTTTGGCGATGAGCTTAGCTGAGGTATGTCGCAGAGGCACCGCCTCCGGATACCGAGTTGCATAGTCGAGAACTACCAGAATGTGTTGGTGGCCCCTGGCAGAACTTTGGTACAGGCCCAATTAGATCCATAGCGATTCGCTCAAACGGGACCTCAATAATTGGAAGAGGTACCAGAGGACTACGGAAATGTGGCTGGGGGCTATTTATCTGACAGGTCGGACAGGACTTACAATAATTTTCTACCTCCTTGAACACACCGGGCCAATAAAACCGCTGCAGTATGCGGTCCTGGGTTTTCTGCCACCCCAAGTGTCCCCCAAGAACATGTTGGTGGGCAAGCTCCATAACCAGCTTGCGATATGCGGTGGGCACCACCAACTGTTCAACGGGCTCACCTCGGATTTGGTTCACCCGATACAACATATCCTGAAGAACAATAAATCGTGGGAACATTAATTCAGCCCCAGGTTTCTGGGGTTTACCATCAATTATTACGACACTTTCCCAGGCCCTGGTTAGGGTTTGGTCCCGGTGTTGTGCGGTCCCAAAATTTTCCCCGGAGACATTGAGGTCTGCCAACTCAGGTCCCGGTGGCAAGTCCTCCGTGTCTCCCACCATTACACTCAGTGGGGTTGTCTCCCCTCTACCGCAGCAGTGGTGGTCACCCCTACCGCAGGCCCTTCGGACTCGGGCTCCCAGGGCTCTGGCCTCCCACTGGAACCAGGCCACTCTGCTAGGGTTACCCCTGTCTCAGGGCTATTAGTCACTTTCACCTCAGGCCATAGTGACGGAAAACCAGGGAAGTCTCTCCCAATTATTAGTTCATAAGGTAGCTTTGTGGAGATCGCCACTTCATAAGTCCATGTGCCGGCCGCCGTGGACAGAGACATTACAGCAGTGGGATAGTCCTTTAAGTCTCCGTGTATGCACACCACACCAACTTTCCGGCCCGTATACTGGGTGGGCTGTACCAGGGCAGCACTTACCAAGGTTACTAGGCTCCCTGAGTCCAACAGCGCCACTGCCAGGTTATCACCAACTTGCACCTGGCACAGATGACGATTGTCTATTATCTCGGGGTGCCGGTCGCACACAGTCTCCGGGCATACATGGAAGCCCGGTACCCATAATTAGTCTCCATGGGCTCTCCCGGCGTGGACAGTCGGCCCTTATGTGTCCAGGCTCCCGACACTGCCAGCAGACCACTGGGGATGGGTCTGCAAGGGGTACATCCCAGGCGGGTTTGGCCGGCCGCCGGGTCTGGGGTGGAGATTTCCTGGGTTTGACTGGTCCCCTCCCAAAAGAACCCCCTGCAGGTTTCTGGTGGCCTCATATCGCTCCACCAGGTCGACCATCTCTAAGGCATTCCCAGGTGACACCTGGCCGATCCAGTGCTGGAGAGGGTATGGCAAAGCCCTCCAGAATACATCGGCTAACAGACGGTCGAGCATAGCAGTGGGAGTCAGTATGTCTGGCTGCAGCCATTTTTGCAACCGTTGTAGCAAGTCATAATATTGTGGTCTGGCGGGTTCAGCCGGGTTGAACTCCCACTGATGCACCCGCTGGGCCCGGACCAAAACATTCACCCCCAGTCTTGCCAGGATCTCACCTTTCACGGTCGGGTAGTCAGCTGCTTGGTCATCTGGGAGGTCAAAAAATACTTGCTGGGGTCCAGACGCCAGGAACGGAGCGACGACCTCTGCCCACTGTTCTCGGGGTAATTTCTCCCTCACGGCCACCTTCTCGAACACCGCCAGATAGGTCTCAACATCATCCGAGGGGTCATCTTAGGGATCGCTGCACGGACAGCTTTCCGGGCATCGTGGACGTGGTGGGACGCTCCTGCCGCTTGTAACGCCATCACGTGCTGTAGCAGTAGCTGGTTGGTCTCCCGCTGCTGCACGTTAGCCTCTATGAGGGCTTTCACAGCCGCCTCCATTTTGTCAGGGAACACAGGCTGCAACTTTGCCGGCCGAATATATGACATCCAGTCGTGCCCAGCAAAAACAAACTTCGGCGTTCACGCCAGCCTCACTGCGCATGCCCGCATCCTCCACCAAATGTGGGGAGTCGCTCTGGTAGATAGCGGTGCGGGTGCAGTACTGAGGCAAAACAAGGAGTCCAGAGTGTGCAATAAACAGTGTTTTATTCACACTTGCACAACATAAATGAAAAACAGTCTCTTGGTGATAGTTCACACATAACAGAAATAATGTGGCCAAACAAAACAGGCCAACACAGGGTTCAGTCACCTGGGAGGTTTAGGTGAGGGTTCACACCTAGCAGTCGGCCCAGCCGCAGGAGATTCCACCTTCAAGTTGCAGGGAAAAACACCACCTTGCTGAGCTCTTTCCTCCAGGTCATAGAACTCCACAGGACTGTTAGCAGCTCCAGGACAATCACAGCCCCAGCTGCTGGTGCTGGCTGAGTTTTTAAACCCAGCCCAAAACCAGGACTGGGTCGTGGGGAGCAGCCACCCACCCTACACTTTAGCTGCTCCCGGTAAGAGCCGGCCCGGATCAGCTTTGCAGCCATGTTATTTAAAACTATTTCAGTAGCACTAGCTGCTGCTGACATTAACAAAAACGGCTCTTACCTCACCGAGGCTATGAACCTCGGTGACACATACCTGCCATCCACGACGGCACCCTGCACCTTACCACAGTAATAATTAAGACAGAGCGCAGGTTGCAGGCAGCCTGAGGCAGGAGAGATCGGAGGGAGGGAGCCAGGGCGCAGGAGGAGAAGAGTCACAGAGGTGCGGGCCGGCGCCCCCAGCAGGAGGGCGCTCTACGTGGTGGCGTATCTTGCTTATGGGTGTCGCCGGCCCTGACCACGCTGATGATATAACCTTGGTATCTCCTGTATATAATGATATATATTACAGCTGGTATAAGTTATACATCTTGTATATAGTGATATGGACCATGCTGGTATAACCTGGATATTTCCTGTAAATAATTATATATGTACAGCTGGTGTACGTTATACATCTTCTTGTATATAGGGATATGGAGCATGCTGGTATAACCTGGTTTCTCCTTATATGATTATATATGGACAGCTGGTATAAGTTATACATCTTAATATACCAGAAGATGTATAACTTATACCAGGCCAGCTCACATATAATAATATACAGAACATACCAAGGCCAGATAGTAACTATTACCTGGGCTGGCTCCAGCTAAAAAGCTGCTGAATCGACCTGTTGAAAGTCAGTGGCAACTGGCAAGGCTGGAGGCTGGTTGGGCTCGGTGTGGGCTCTGGCTGGCTGAATGAGTTCTGCTCCTGGGCCTGGCTCAGGCTGGCAAAAACGTCTGGCAGAGAGAAAGAGAATGAGGCGAGGTGGAGTGAGTGACTGTACTACAGAGTCAGACAGACTACTAGGCAAGTGGGCAGTGGCAGACTAGCAGTGGCTCCTGCGCTCCTCTGTTCCCAACTTCCTGCCGTACCTGCACCGCTGATAATTTTGTGATGTCATGTAAGCGCGCAGTGTGATCCGGATATGCTGCCAGGCCCTGCTCCCTGCCATTGGTACTTAAAGTGACCATGCCTGAGCCGGACTCGCCGTCCCATCATCCATAACAACAAAAAAGGGGGACTTCTGGCCGTCCGTTCTGGCCTTCCGCCGGACCAGGAGTCGAAACACCGGACTGTCAGGCCTAAAACCGGACGTCTGGCCACCCTAAGGCCCCTTTCACACGGGCGAGTTTTCCGCGCGGGTGCAATGCGTGAGGAGGACGCATTGCACCCGCACTGAATCCGGACCCATTCATTTCTATGGGGCTGTGCACATGAGCGGTGATTTTCACGCATCACTTCTGCGTTGCGTGAAAATCGCAGCATGTTCTATATTCTGCGTTTTTCACGCAACGCAGGCCCCATAGAAGTGAATGGGGCTGCGGAAAAATCGCAAGCATCCGCAACCAAGTGCGGATGCGTTGCGATTTTCCGCATTGTTAGCTTAGCAACGGGACCCAATCTCTATTATTTCCCTTATAACATGGTTATAAGGGAAATAATAGCATTCTTAATAAAGAATGCATTGTTAAATGAAGAGGAAGGGGTTAAAAATAATAAAGTTAACTTACCTTAGCCACTTGATCGCGTAGTCGCGATCTGTCCTCTCTTTCCTGCAGCATCTATGATCTAAGGACCTGTGATGACGTCATCACATGGCCCAATCACATGCTCCATCACTATGGTGATGGAGCATGTGATGAGCCATGTGATGCTGTGTCATCATCACAGGTCCTTTTCCTACCAGCAAGCTAACGGAGAGGATGCCGGGCTTCGCGATCAAATGGACCAGGTAAGTTATTATTAGTTAATTATTTTTAACCCATTCAGCACCGGGTTCAACATTAGGAAGATGGCCAAGGGTATTATTTCACATTATAACTATGTTATAATGTGAAATAATACCAGCGAGATTAATTTCTGACTCGAACATGCACTTCTGTGAAGAAGTGCAGGTTCGAGTCTGGGTACCAAAAGTGCCGATTTTTCTCCCGCGCGTGCAAAACGCATGACAGCGCTTTGCACTCGCAGGGAAAAATCGCTGCGATTCCCGCAACGCACCCGCACTGTTTGACGGAGTGCACCCGCAACGCCCGTCTGAAAGAGGCCTAAGAGCAGCAGTAGCAGAGAGACTGAGGCCAGCAGCAGCCATTTCAGTCAGATTAGAGCCAAAGCTGCAGAATGGCTGTAATCTGACTAAAATGGCTGCTGCTGGCTTCAGTGAGTCTCTCTGCCTCATATCAGCCAACTCAGCCCCCATCAGACCTCAGATCAGCCCACTCAGACCCCCAATCAGCCCGCTCAGCCCCCATCAGACCTCAGATCAGCCCAAAGACCCCCATCAAACCCCCAGTCAGCCCCCATCAGACATCAGATCAGCCCAAAGACCCCCACTCAGCCCCCATTGGCTCAGATCAATCAGCGGCAGGGCCCAGGCCAGGCCCCAACATACTTACCTGTTCTGCGTCACAAGCCACGGCTACTCTTCCTCTCCGGCTGGCAGAAGTTGCGCTCCTCTGTCTTCCCGCCCGGCGCTGCACTGTCACCTGACAGCGTGCAGCGTCAGGTCATACTGCTCGCACTATATACTGACGCTGTATGCGCTCAGGACAGTGACGCGTCGGCCTGGGAGGGTAAGTATATTAAAGGGAAGGGCAGGCCGCGCGGAAATGAGGAGGAGGAGCCCTGGGCCCCGGGTACATACAGCACTATTGCAAGGGCCAGAGGTCCACAGGCTGCCGGGCTCCCTAGAGTGCTGGGCCCGGTAGCCACTGCAACCCCTGTATGTACGCCAGTGGCCGTATAGTCACACAATCGGGTTTCCTGCTGCAGTTTTGGAAGCCAAAACCAGGAGTATATTCAAAAAAGAGGAGAAATTGTATCTGTCCTTTATACTTTCTCTCCTTTTATTCACTCCAGATTTTAGCTTCCAAAACCACATCAGGAAACCTGAACATGTGGCCAGGACTCATTCAGATGTAAAACTTGTCCATGTTTTGTCTGCTAAAAACCGACAATATTCCATCTGTATAGAATCAGTTTTGTCTCACGTTTGTCCATTTTTTCTGTATGCGTGCTTCTCAGTATATTTGCCGGATCTCAGCTGGCCCCCATTATAGTGAATGAGGCTGGACGGAATTCTGGCAGCACACGGTTGCGCCCGGCAGGGACAGATCCGACAGGCTGTTCCTGGCCGTAACAGCCTGCCGGATCTGTTTCACACATATGTGAAACAAGCCTAAGTCCTCCAAACCTAAGTTAAGAGCATCCCTTAGTCAGTGTCAGGCTGGGATTTCTTGGAACCACTGGAGGAAATTATGCACGAAGCTCAACCCCTATCATTAATCATCAATAAATCTTTTGAATCAAATAAATAGACCCAACAATCCCTAGTTGTTCTTCATGACAGGCCCCATTTAGCCCCTTGTAGTCCACATTGTCATGATGACATTGGATATACTGCATATTGCCACCTGTAGCCCAGACACCAAAAAGCATTGTGTTACATCAAAGGGCCCATGCCGGACAACTTCCCACTTTCCCAGGTGGGCACAGGTGCCGCTTCACTTACCCTGCTTCCCTTTCTCCAGCAGCCTGGGCCCGCCAGTCTTTTACTTCTCCTATGTGGTGGGCCGAGCCAAAGGAATCATCTGTGTTCCAGCAGATCACAGCCTGCTTCTTGTCCCTTCTCTCTGCCCATAGGGCACACATGCTCTCTGGCTCCTAAAGGACCAGTGTGCGCACCATAATTCACACCAGTGAATAACTGGTTGCCTTTGGATACATAAGGCACCTTCCCTGATCAATAGGTTATATAATTTGTCAGTTCCTGCAAGTGTTGTATTCGTTTGTCTGCCCGTGTACTGACTTCTGCCTGGTTCCTGGATATTGAGCCCCTGCTGCTTGACCTGTACCTTACCTGCCCTGACCTTGGATGGTTTATCGGATTGCTTGTACTCTGCCTGCCCTGACCTCGGCCTGTCCCTGACTACAGCTTTTCCTGATCCGTTGGTGCATGGGGCTTTGCCAATCCCTTGGTGCCCTGCACCAGTGTCTTCGACCCTGTGTGTCAACTGTTCACACAAAGGCTACTCCAGGAGGTAGTGAACTGGTGGTTACCCTTCAGCAAAGTCCAGATCCGTGTACAGGTTAAAAGGTAAACCACGTGACTGACAGGATAAAACCATTACGGTTAGCCCAAAGCCTAATCTGTTGGTTGACTCAATGGTTCCACACTCACTGCTGTAACACATTTCTAAGACAACAAAACTACCAACACATTTACATGATCACAATGTACATGACCTTCACAGCAGTGCATTTTATACCAACTTCTCCACTGAGAAGAGCAACAGCACTTGTCATGAGCACATGGAACACACCAGGGTTTTGTTTTACCGATTTTGTAGAAATCTATGAGAAACATTTAGGTACAGTATACGCCAACAGATTTCCATGGGTGCTATTTAGCTCTGTACAACATAGACTTAACTTTTTCAATCCAGCACCCCCAGTCGTGATTGTTACTCCTTGGGGGGCTTATGCTATTATTTATTTTAGTCCCATTGCTCCTGTCAATCATTCTACTGGAAGAAAATCTCATAGAATCATATTGATAGATCCTGCATTCTTCTATTTTATCATGATTCTGATTTTTTAAGACAAGAATTTGGGTGAAATTGACTTTTTTTGATGAATTATGTGATCTGATTAATGTTGACAGTGCATTGCAGCAATTATTCACACTTTATTAAATAATCCCTTAAATAAAGGTTAAATATAAGATGTGAAAAAGGAGACAGGGTGAACAATAAATCTTACATTTATAAGTGTGCTAGGAAAAAAGATTAGGACAGAATAGGACATACAGTATTTCAAGAAGCAGAAAGTTTCAATAAGGTGCAATACTGACCCCTACTGGTGGACAGTGGTTTTAACAAATCCAATGAGGTTTATATTTTGCAGTTAGTAAAGGACCTCAAAATTAATGAAAAAGTGTCCCATTGTTGGAACCCCCAGTGATGAACTGTAACCCAAGGGAACCCATCAGCAAGTCCTCATGTCAACCAAGAAGCATGTTCTGTAATCACTGCGTTATATGTATCTCCTGCACTGGTTTATGGGTATAGAACAGATCTACAGTCTCTATGTTTCCACCACAGGATGCCTTGTATGATATCTCTGTGATAAATCATTTGATGGAACATGAAACAATTGCTTTAACTAGAAAGTCCATATGAGCGCAGTCACGAACAGCAACATGTTCTCCTGCTTGTAAAACGCTTGCTTCGGCCCCGCAGTGGAATCTGTACAACATTACAACACTGACATGTTTACAAGCATATGGATTCCAAAGCGCGCCATAGTTAATTCAAGTGCTCAGTTCACAAGGAAAACGTAAAAAAAAGCATGTTAGAAATATTCCTTTTATGGCATTTAGAGTAATTTTTAATAAAGTGTATTCAAAAGTTTAGGTACAATTATTTTTTAAATTAAGTTATCACCTAGCCACAGGACAGGTGATATCTCACTGGGAGGGGTGATCACTGGGAGGCCAACTGCTGGGATCCCCACCAATCATGAGGTCTCCAAGCCTCTTGTGTGTGTGATCACCGCTCCATTAATTTCCATAGGACATAAATAGTCGAGCAGTGGTGATGCATATGCACCACCTCCCCATTCACAGTGGGACTTAGGGACCCCCATTGTCATTATTTGTGGAGGTCCTAGCAGTCAGTGCTGATAAATGTGTGGATAGGTGATAAATGTTGTTAAATGACCCGTTAAGGACTCTGCTGACAGATTCATATTACATTTGGGGTGTCCCAAATCTCAGAATCCAACATACCAAGTCCTTCATTTGCCTGACACATGGCATCGAGGAAAAGAAGGATTGGGCGTATTGAATTTCAATGTGCCCAATCCTTTGTTCCCATGGGCTGTGGAAGTGCTTTATTCCTCTCTCCCCTTTGTAGACACATGCATTCTTGGGAGAGCAGGTGTGCACGTGTGCAGAAGAGTTGGGAGGAATAGCTGAATGGGCACCTTTAGACTAAAGAAATAACAACCAATGACAAAGATGATCTTTAGAGAAGAAGAGGGTGCGGGACTGGCAACAGTGCAACCACATAATTCCAAATTTGTTGTACAACATATCTCGACTTACCGGGTTGCGCCTTTGCCGATTTCGCACCCTCTTCTACTTAGGATTCTTAACCTCGCACGTCGTGCCTGGAGGGAGAAGACTGCCAGCTCCAACACACACGGTAAGAGCAGTGAGACTATGGAACTCTCTGCCTGAGGAGGTGGTGATGGTGAATTCACTAAAAGAGTTCAAGAGGGGCCTGGATGTATTTCTGGAGCGTAATAATATTACAGGCTACACCTACTAGAGAGGGGTCGTTGATCCAGGGAGTTATTCTGATTGCCTGATTGGAGTCGGGAAGGAATTTTTTTCCCCTTAAGTGGGGAAAATTAGATTCTACCTCACAGGTTTTTTTTTGCCTTTTTCCTTCCTCTGGATAAACTTGCAGGATAACAGGCCCAACTGGATGGACAGATGTCTTTTTTTCTTTTTTCAGCCTTATAAACTATGTTACTATGTTACTTACTCTACAGGCCTGGATCGGGTGTTGAGCTTCCAGCGTAACCCATCCAGGTGAGAGGCTCTAACACCAGAGGTTACCAGCTTTCTAAACTGTCCTTTCTATGAAGCACTGCTCTCCTTTTCTTTTCCCGAAGATGATCTTTAACCACTTCAGCCCCCCTAGCTTAAACACCCTTAATGACCAGGCCACTTTTTACAATTCTGCACTACGCTACTTTCACCGTTTATTGTTCCGTCATGCAACTTACCACCCAAATTAATTTTACCTCCTTTTCTTCTCACTAATAGAGCTTTCATTTGGTGGTATTTCATTGCTGCTAAAATTTTTACTTTTTTTGCTATTAATCAAAAATGACCGAAATTTTTGCAAAAAAATGAAATTTTTCACTTTCTGTTGTAAATTTTTTTTTAAAAAAACTACATTTCTATATAAATTTTTCTATAACTTTATTGTTCTACATGTCTTTGATAAAAAAAAAATTCAATAAGTGTATATTTATTGGTTTGGGTAAAAGTTATAGCGTTTACAAACTATGGTGCAAAAAAGTGAATGTCAGGAAAGTATAAATACCCCCCAAATCACACCATTTTAGATAGAAGACACCCCAAAGTATTCGCGGAGGGGCATGGTGAGTTCATGTATCATTCATGTATCATTCATTTTTTTTCATAAGTTAGCGGAAAATGACACTTTCTAAGGAAAAAAAATAATAATAAAGTTTCCATTTCTGCTAACTTCTGGCAAAAAAAAATAAAAATCTCCCACGGACTCACTATGCCCCTCAGTGAATACCTTGGGGTGTCTACTTTCCGAAATGGGGTAATTTGTGGGGTGTGTTTACTGTTCTGGCATTTTGGGCGGGGCTAAATTGTGAGCAGCCATGTAAAACCTAAAGGTACTCATTGGAATTTGGGCCCCTTTGCGCACCCAGGCTGCAGAAAAGTGTCACTCATGTGGTATCGCCGTACTCAGGAGAAGTAGGGCAATGTGTTTTGGGGTGTATTTTTACATATACCCATGTTGGGTGAGAGAAATGTCTCTGTAAACTGACAACTTTGTATAAAAAAAAATTAAAAAGTTGTCATTTACAGAGATATTTCTCACACCCAACATGGGTATATGTAAAAATACACCCCAAAACACATTGCCCTACTTCTCCTGAGTACAGCGATACCACATGTGTGACACTTTTTTGCAGCCTGGGTGCGCAAAGGGGCCCAAATTCCAATGAGTACCTTTAGGATTTCACAGGGCATTTTTGCGCATTTGGATTCTCACGCTTTAGGACCCCTAAAATGCCAGGGCAGTATAAATACCCCACATGTGACCCTATTTTGGAAAGAAGACACCCCAAGGTATTCCGTGAGGGGCATGGCGAGTTCACAGAAAAAAAAAAAATTTTGGCACAAGTTAGCGGAAATTTATTTATTTTATTTTTTTACAAAGTTTCATATTCCACTAACTTGTGACAAAAATTTTTACATGAACTCACCATACCCCTCACGGAATACCTTGGGGTGTCTTCTTTCTAAAATGGGGTCACATGTGAGGTGTTTGTACTGCTCTGTCATTTGAGGGTCTCCGCAATCATTACACGTATGGCCAGCATTAGGAGTTTCTGCTATTCTCCTTATATTGAGCATACGGGTAATGAGATTTTTTTTTTCCGTTCAGCCTCTGGGCTGAAAAAAAAAAAAATGAACGGCACAGATTTCTTCATTCGCATCGATCAATGTGGATGAAAAAATCTCTGCCAAAATCAGTGACTGCGGTGCGGTGGGCTGGGCGCTAACTACCTAACAAGTATTTAACTGGTGGTGATTCTTATGCCTCATTCACATGACCGCAATTCTGTTTGCGGAACGGAATTGCGGACCCATTAATTTCTATGGGGACAGACTTTGTCCTGCTCGGATCCGGAATTGCGGATCCGCACTTCCGTGTCTGCACTTCCGTTCCGCAAAAATATAGAATTACGGAATTGCGGACAAGAAAAGGCATTTTCTATATAGTTCTGGCAATTTGCGGATGTGCAAAATGCGGAAAGCACATTGCCGTCGTCCGTGTTTTGCGGATCTGTGGATCCGCAAAACACATATGGACATGTGAATGGAGCCTTACAGGGGGGTGATCAGTGACAGGGGGGTGATCACGGAATCTATATGGGGTGATCAGGGGTTAACAAGGGGTTAATAAGTGACAGGGAGGGGGGGTAGTGTGGTGCTTGGTGCTACTTTACATAGCTACCTGGTCCTCTGGTGGTCGATCCCAGCAAATGGGACCACCAGAGGACCGGGTAGCAGGTATATCAGACGCTGTTAACAAAACAGCGTCTGATATACCTCTTTGATGCTTTGTACTTTGCATCTACAGCCTGCCAGCGATTGATCATCGCTGGCAGGCTGCAGTACAACTGGCGAGGCGCGATCTGCTGTGAACGCGCGCGCGTTTACGGCAAATCTCGCCTCTCAGGAGATGACGCGCTGCCGCGTCAAGGAGGAACGAGCCTGCCGCCGCCTGGACGCAGCCCTGAGTTAGGCGGTCGGCAGGCGGTTAAAGGCTACACCTTCTGAGGCGATTATTTTTTATGATTGCATGTTACTTATTTTTGGCTATAAAACTTTTTCAGTTGGTCTTTATTAAAAATATTGAGCCGTTATGTCACAAAGGCTTAACTGTTTTTCTAACTGTGTGACTGGTACTTTTCACGTTACTACTGAGAGGTCATAAACACTGATTTAAGCCACATTCTTATCAGTAAGATAATAACTGATCTATAATGAGTGTTTATAAGGTCAGAGATAAGGAGTCCGTCAGCTCCTGGTCTGATGGAAAAGACAGAAAATCCAAAGGTGGCTTCGAGAGAATATCAGCTCTGTACAGAAAAAAGGACACCATATTTTTTTTTATTAACCCCTTTGGGACACATGACGTACCGGTACGGCATGTTTCCCGAGTCCTTAAGGACACATGACGTACCGGTACGTCATGTTTCTTAACGGCGATTGCGGCGGTGAAGGGGTTAATACAAACGGGATGCCCGCTGAAATCATTCAGCGGGCATCCCGACACAACGCCGAGGGGGGTCATGTGACCCCCCGTATCGGCGATCGCAGAAAACCGCAGGTCAATTCAGACCTGCGGTTTCTGCGTTTCCGATCCATTCGGGTCTCCGGTGACCCGATGAACCGGAAAAGAATGGTGATCGGTGGTGTAATATCACACCACCAATCACCATTCTTGAGCCAATGTGCGTTGGTGGCGGTAGTGGCTGCTGATTGGTCCGGGGAGAGGCGGGTGATTCAAACACCCAGCGCTCCTCTCTCCCCTCCTCTTTCTCCCGCTGCTGCCGGCGTGCCCGCACCTGCCCGCACGGTCCAGCTCTGCTTCTGCTCCATCCTTGCTCCCCCTGCTCCATCCAGAACCCTCCTGCACCTCCAGGTAGGTTAGGGTCAGTGAGGAAAGGTCTATTTAGGCAGGGCTAGGAAGGGATAGTGTAAGTTTTAGGAAAGAAAAAAAAACTTTTTTTCAGTGCCTCTGAGTGGTTGAGAGTCTACAGACCCTAAAAACTAACCTAGAGGTTCTGACCCAGTTTTAGTGCCCAAAAGTCTCCTAACACTACAAAAGTGTAATAGCGAGCGATCAAAAAGTTGTATGCACCCCAAATAGTGCCAATAAAACCGCCATCTCATCCTGCAAAAAATGAGCCCCTACATTATATATTCCCCCAAAAAAAAATGCAGCTACCAGGCTATTTAGATAGTAAAATTATCTTTTTTTTCCTAAAATGATAATCTAGTGTCAAATCTGAATAAATCAAAAATGTAGACATATTAGGTATCAGCGCGTCCGTAATAATCTGCCCTATAAAAATAACATTAGAACCAACCCCTCGGATGAACAGCGTTAAAAATAAAAAATAAAAACAGTGTTAAAAAAGCCATTTATGTCTCCTAACACTACAAAAGTGTAATAGCGAGCGATCAAAAATCGTATGCACCCCCAAATAGTGCCAATAAAACCGCCAACTCATCCTGCAAAAATGAGCCCCTACATTATATAGTAACCACCCCCAAAAAAATGCAGCAGCCAGGCTATGGAGATAGTAAAATTATCTATTTTTTGTTCCTAAAATGATAATCTAGTGTCAAATCTGAATAATTCAAAGAAAGTAGACATATTAGGTATTGGCGCGTCCGTAATAATCTCCCTATAAAAATAACATTAGACCCAACCCCTTACAGGAGCGGTGTTAAAAAAAAAAAAAAGCTGTGCAAAAAAACAATTTTGGCCAAATTTCCGTTTAATCCATATTTTCCAGTAATAAAGCAAGGGTTAACATTAAAAAAATATATTATTTATTGCTCCAATTCTGTACTTTGCAGAAACACCCCATATGTGGTCGTAAATAGCTATATAGCCACAAGGCAGGGCACAGAATGAAGGAACGCCATATGGTTTCTGGAAGGCAGATTTTGATGGACTGGTTTATTTACACCATGGCCCATTAGAGGCCCTCTGATGTAGCCTAGACTAGAAACTCCAAAAGTGACCCCATCTAAAAAACTACACCCCTCAAGGTATTCAAAAATTACTTTACAAACTTTGTTAACCCTTTAGGCGTTCCACAAAATTAATGGCAAATGTATTAACAATTTTAGAATTTCAATTTTTGTTATATTGCCTCAAAAAAGTATAATATAGAGCAACCAAAAAAAAAAATTTACCCTAAAATAGTCCCAAAACAACAACCACCATATCCTGTAGTTTCCTGGATGGGGTCACTTTTATGGAGTTTCTACTCTAGGGGTGCAGCAGGGGCTTGAAAGGGTACATGGTGTAAATAAACCAGTCCCATAAAATCTGCCTTCCAAAAACCATATGGCGTTCCCCTCCTTCAATGTCCTCCCGTTTGGCCAAACAGTAGTTTAGGACCACACATGGGGTGTTTCTGTAAACTAGAGAATCAGGGCAACCCATATTGAGTTTTGTTTGGCAGGTAACCCTCACTTTATGACTGGAAAAAATGGATTATAATGGAAATTTTTCCAAAAATTCCAAATTTCAAAATTGTTTCTCCATCTTCCACAAACTGTTGTGGAACACCTAAAGGGTTAACAATGTTTGTAAACCCAGCTTTGAATACCTTGACGGGTGTACTTTCTTAGATGGAGTCACTTTTTTGGAATTTGTATGCTAGGAGTGCATCAGGGGGCTTGCAATAGGACATGGTGTAAAAAAACCAGTCCCGCAAAATCTGCCATTCAAAACCCATATGGCGTTCCCCTCCTTCAATGTCCTCCCGTTTGGCCAAACAGTAGTTTAGGACCACACATGGGGTGTTTCTGTAAACTAGAGAATCAGGGCAACCCATATTGAGTTTTGTTTGGCAGGTAACCCTCACTTTATGACTGGAAAAAATGGATTATAATGGAAATTTTCCAAAAATTCCAAATTTCAAAATTGTTTCTCCATCTTCCACAAACTGTTGTGGAACACCTAAAGGGTTAACAACGTTTGTAAATCCAGCTTTGAATACCTTGAGGGGTGTAGTTTCTAAAATGGGGTCATTTTTGGGTGGTTTCTATTATGTGAGCCTCACAAAGTGACTCCAGACCTGGACTAGTCCATAAAAAGTGGAATTCGGGAAATTTCGGAAAAATTTCAAAATTTGCTTCTAAACTTCTAAGCTATGTAACATCTCAAAAAATAAAATGACATTCCCCAAATGCTCCAAAAATAAAGGAGACATATGGGAAATGTAAAATCATCCCTTTTGGGGGTATTACTGTGTATTCTAGAAGTAGAGAAACTGAAACTTTAAAATTTGCTAAATTTTCCAAATTTTTGTAAAAATTGTATTTTTATGCAAAAATTGACTTTTTTGACCCAATTTTAGTAGTGTCGTGAAATACAATATGTGACGAAAAAACAATCTCAGAACGGCCAGGGTAAGTAAAAGCGTTTTAAAGTTATCCACACTTAAAGTGACAGTGGTCAGATTTTGAAAAAATGGCCTGGTCCTTAAGGTGAAATAGGGCCGTGTCCTTAAGGGGTTAAAGACCAATTTAAAATATTATTGGTAGCTCAATATAAGTACAATTCAATAATTTTAAAAAATTGCCACCAAAGGTGTACATAGCCTTTAAGCAGGTCCAGTTGTAACCAATGGACATAGTCATCTAAAATTATTGGTTGGATTGCCTAAATTATCATATCAGTTAATCTATGACCATGTTAACTATTTGTTCTCCTATTTGGATGGCAGATCAATGCAAAGATTTTGTCTATGTTCGATTATATATCACTATGGTCCATGCCTATAGTTTGTGTTTATTGTCTACAGTATGTCACTGATCTATATTACCCCTTAATGACCAACCATACCCCTTTTTATGGCGGTCACTAAGGGGTCTTAGGCTGGGCCTCCTCTTTTTTACGGCAGCCCAGTCTATGCACTGCACAGGTTCCCCTGCCGCAGCCCTGCTCTAACAGCCCGGACCAGCAGGAGTGCTGATCCGGGCTGTTTAACACTTTACATGCCGCAGGCAATGGCGCCTGCCTAATGTAAAGTGCTGACAAAGGGAGCGGACTCCCTCTGTCTCCCATTGGCACCCCGCAAATGCGATCGCGGGGTGCCAATGTGTGTTAAGGCTGTCTGGGGTTTGATGTAGGCCCCAGACCAGCCTTGAGTAATTTCAATGTCAGAATAGCTTTGTCATTAAATTGCAATGCACTATAGGGATAGTGTATTGCATTTTAAAATCAATCAAAAAGCTGTCTGTTATAGTCCCCTTGTGGGACTATTAAGTTGTGAAAAAAGTAAAAAAACAACAACATTTATTCAATAAAAAAAAATCCCATAAAAAAATAACGCTTTTGAATAAAAAAAAAAATAGCAAAAAAAAAAATCTTCCCCATATGTTTGGTATTGCCGCATCAATAACGACCTAGACTGCATAAATATCACGTAAATGATCCCCTATGGTGAACGCTCTAACATATTTTTTTTTTAAAAAAGACAGAATTGCTAATTTATTCTTAGTTGCCACCTAAAAAACGTAATAACAAGCGATCAAAAAGCGCCATTTACTCCAAAATGATGCCAATGAAATATACAAGTCGCCCCCAAAAAAATTTGGGAAGTGGCAATGCAAAAACATTTTTTCTTTAAAAAAAAGGGGTCTTATTGCAAAAAAGTAGTAACACGTAAAAAAAACGATATGTATTTGGTATCACTGTAATCGTATTGACCCAGAGAATAAAGATATTATGTTATTTATACCGAAAAATGAACGCTGTAAAACTTAAAAACGCAGTGGCAGTATTACTGCTTTTCCCATCTCCCTCCCAGAAAGAGTTAATAAAAGTTAATCAGAAAGTTATGTGTACCCCAAAATGGCACCATTAAAAACTACAACTTGTCCTGCAAAAAACAAGCCCTCATAAAGCTATATACAGTTGTGTTCAAAATTATTCAACCCCCAATGCTGTAAAGGGATTTAGGGAATTTAGTGTACATTTGTAATTGTGTTCAGAATGAAATCTTACAAGGACTTTTTAAAGAACCAAATGCAACTAAAATGACATCAATTGTTTTTGTAATACAGTATTAACCCTAAGTTCACACCTGAGCGTTTTACAGCGCGTTCAAACGCGCTGTAAAACGCTCAACACATGAAAACCAATGCTTTCCTATGGCCCTGGTTCTCACTTGAGCGTTTTACAGCGCGTTTGAACGCGCTGTAAAACGTCCGACGCATAAACAAGTACTTGAGCTTTTTTTGGGGCGTTTGTCGCGCGTTTTGTGATTGACACCACAGTAGTCAATCACAAGAACGCGCGTACTAGCGCGCGTTTCCAGAACGCTCAGGTCTGAACCCAGGGTTAATGTTATTTTTTTGTGATTTCTTCATTGACACAATTATTCGACCCCTTAAAGACGACCACTCTTAAGAACAGAGGTTCATTCAAGTGTTTTCGATCAGGTATTGAAAACACCTGTGGATGTCAAGGAGCAGCAATCAAGCATAATAAGCACCGATTGGGTGCTTTCACATTAGCGTTTAGGCTACGTTCACACGACGACAATTGTCGCGCGACAAAAAGTCGCACTATTGTCGCGCGACAATTTCTATAATGGGAGTCTATGGTGTCGCATTGCGACATGCGACATGCTGCGACTGCGACACGACAGTTGGAAAAAATCCATCCCGGATGGGTTTTTCTGCAACTGTCGTGTCGCAGTCGCAGCATGTCGCATGTCGCAATGCGACACCATAGACTCCCATTATAAAAATTGTCGCGCGACAATAGTGCGACTTTTTGTCGCGCGACAAATGTTGCAGTGAAGTTGTGCCCTATTTGTCGCGCGACATTTGTCGCGCGACAATTGTCGTTGTGTGAACGTAGCCTTATACTTTCCGTCCTAGAGTTCCGTCCTCGGGGCATGCTGCGGTTTTATCTCCGTCCTGAAAAGCCTGAACACATGACTGAACGCCTGATCAGGCCTTAAGTCCCATTGAGTTACATTGGGGCCGGATCCGGCATTAAAAAAAGACTGAAGGACGGATCCGTCCTTCAGGTGTGCGCATGCGCAGACCTTTAAAACAGTGAAAAAGAAATACAAGACGGATACGTCTCTCCGCATGGCAAACGGAGAGATGGATCTGCACTTGCAATGCATTTGTAGACGGATCCGCAATCCGGATCCGTCTACAAATGCTTTCAGTTGTCATGCGTTGTGACGGATCCGGCAGGACGGAAGTGCACGCCGGATCCACACAACGCAAGTGTGAAAGGGGCATTAGGCAGATTTAAAATGACTGTGATACTCAGCTCCTTCTAGACATTTACTGGTGTGTTTACAAACATGGTGAAGTCAAGAGAATGGTCCAGGAAGACAAGAGAAGAGGTGATTTCTCTTCACAGGAAGGGCAATGGCTATAAGAAGATTGCAAAGATGTTAAACATACAAAGAGACACCATAGGAAGCATCATTCGCAAATTCAAGGCAAAGGGCACTGTTGAAACGCTACCTGGTCGTGGCAGAAAGAAGATGCTGACTTTGACTGCTGTGCGCTACCTGAAGCGCAAAGTGGAGAAAAGTCCCGTGTGACTGCTGAGGAACTGAAAAAAGATTTGACAGATGCGGGTACTGAAGTTTCAGCTCAGACAATAAGGCGCACACTGCGTAATGAAGGCCTCCATGCCAGAACTCCCAAGTGCACCCCCTTGCTGTCTCCAAAGAATAAGAAGAGTCGACTGCAGTATGCCAAAAGTCATGTGGACAAACCACAAAAGTTTTGGGATAATGTTCTGTGGACTGATGAAACAAAATTGGAACTGTTTGGGCCCATGGATCAACGCTATGTTTGGAGGAGGAAGAACAAGGCCTATGAAGAAAAGAACACCTTGCCTACTGTGAAGCATGGCGGGGGTCAATCATGCTTTGTTTTGCTTCTACAGGTACAGGGAAGCTTCAGCGTGTGCAAGGTACCATGAATTCTCTTCAGTACCAGGAGATATTGGATGAAAATGTGATGCAGTCCGTCACAAACCTGAGGCTTGGGAGGCGTTGGACCTTTCAACAGGACAATGATCCCAAGCATACCTCCAAGTCCACTAGAGCATGGTTGCAGAATAAAGACTGGAACATTTTGAAGTGGCCATCGCAGTCACCAGACTTAAATCCGATTGAGAACCTCTGGCGGGACTTAAAGAAAGCAGTTGCAGCGCGCAAGCCTAAGAATGTGACTGAACTGGAGGCTTTTGCCCATGAAGAATGGGCGAAGATACCCGTAGATCGCTGCAAGACACTTGTGTCAAGCTATGCTTCACGTTTAAAAGCTGTTATAACTGGAAAAGGATGTTGTACTAAGTACTAAGATTGAATGTCACTTGGGGGTTGAATAAAACTGATAATGATGTGAGCACAGAAAAGACATTTGTGGTTATTTCATTATAAATATTATGTTATATTTGTCTGACTTACAAGTGCCTCTTTGATTTAATTGTAAACAAGATGACTGAAATAATCAAAATCAATGTCAAACTGGCCAAAACACTCAATTTCAGTGGGGGTTGAATAATTTTGAACACAACTGTAGAAGGAAAAGAAAAAAAAAGGTATCGCCCTTGAAAATGACGATGAAAAAAGGAAGAAAAATGCTTGGTCAGTAAGGCCCAAAACAGGCTGGTCACTAAGGGGTTAATAGTCTATCCCTATGGTCTATGGGGAAATGTATTATTTCATTTTCGGCAGTTTACGGCTGCAAAAAAATTGGGAATTTTGGCAAACACCACATTGTATATGTAAGTTTGAGAAATTTTTGTGTACTTGAGGAATATGATGGATATTAAACATTGGTTTATAGAGCAGCCCTGATTTTGTTGGGTTTAGGTGCATAGTATTCTGTATTACAGAATGGTAATTATTGTTTCTTATATCACTGTATGGTGAGCAGCAGCATAAATGTTTTGAATTGTCAGAGGTCATGTGCTGCCACCAAGTGGTGAATTCCAGAATTAGTTTCCAATATTGCTTTGATATGCATCAGGGCTGGAATAAAGTTAGTGGATGGGTAAAAAATGAGTTAGAAAATGGCTGCACAATACATCATAAACTGATAGCAAAAAATAGGAAAAGGGGCTCAATCCAAATAAAATGGAATGAAGGAAGCACTTAGCGCACATTTTTGACCAAAAGTATGTCGGGCCCAAATACCGCTTCAAGGTGGTTTCCGCACAAGGGTCCCTAACAATATAGATACTGCCTCTCATAGACTTACCAGTCTCCTTTTATTCAGGGCACTGCAGGAACCAGATAAATTGCTTTTGTGCTGAGAAGTCCAAGGTACTTGGGCGTTGCTCAGTCCAAAAGAGGCGCCACCCTCAATATATACTATAAGACAGAGTTCAGACTAAGCAGATATGCATCTACACTCACAAGTGCATAACCATAAGGCAAACAAAGTTGGTTAAAAAATGGCTGTGCAGCCATTTTTTAACCAACTTTGTTTGCCTTATGGTTATGCACTTGTGAGTGTAGATGCATATCTACTTAGTCTGAACTCTGTCTTAGGCCCCTTGCACACAACAGTATTTTGCGGACCGTATACTGGCAGTTTTTTCAGTTCAGTATACTGACAGTATACTGAACCATTCACTTCAATGGGTCTGCAAAAAATACTGAAGTGTCTCCGTATGCCTTCCGTTTCCGTTTTTCCGTTTTTTCTGTTATGTTTAAATATAGACCATGTCCTATTCTTGTCCGCAAATCACGTTCAGTGGCTCTATTCAATTCAATGGGTCCGCAAAAAAAACGGAAAGCATACGGAAAGGCATCCGTATGTCTTCCGTATCTGTTTCGTTTTTGCAGAACAACCTATTGAAAATTTTAAGACCAGCCAAATTTTTATTATGGAAGTAATGTATACTGTATATGCCAAACGGAAAAACAGAACGGAACAACGGAACTGAAACGGAAACAAAACAGAAACAAAAAACGGAACCACGGATCCGATAAAAACGGACCGCAAAACACTGAAAAAAAAATACGTTCGTGTGCAAGAGGCCCTATAGTGGGTAAAAAATTTGTCACGGCCACCTCCTGAATAATGCTGTCACATAACTTATTGCTAACTTTAAGTAGTTTTCTGAGAAATTTTAAACTTGGAGAGAAAATACCCAAAGAAAATTCCAATATACTTACCCAACTTAACCTTTCCATTAGGCCTCATGCACACGACCGTGTGTGTTTTGTGGTCGGTTTTTCACGGATCGGTTGTTCAGTATCTGAGGTTTTTTCCCTCTGAATTAAATCCTCTTTCGTTCCGTTATTGCACAAAACATATCCATAGTTTTCCGTATTTGATCCGTTTTTTGCGGATCGTATACTGAAACAGTAACTTATTAATCACCAAACACATGAGCAATATGTGCTGGGCATAGCATTTCTACAGTATGGATCCGCAAAATACGGATGACATACGGATGTGTTCCGTGTGCGTTCCGTATTTTTTGCGGACCCATTGACTTGAGTGGGGCCTCAGACCGTGATTTGCGGACAATAATAGGACATGCACTATTTTTCTGCGGAACGGACATACGGAAATACGGAAATGGAATGCACACGGAGTACCTTCAGTATTTTCTCCAGCCCCATTGAAGTGAATGGTTCCGCATACGGTACACAAAAAAACCGGAACGGAAACGGAAAGAAAATACTGTCGTGTGCATGAGCCCTTGGGTTTACACTTACACTCAGTTCACACTTTCGCGTAAAACGCCACGTTCGAACGCACATAAAAACGCACAACAGTACAGGAACCATGCATTCCAATGGGGGTGGTTCACACTTGCGCGTTTTTATGCGCGTTCGTAGGCGCCTATAAACGTCCGACGCATAAGCAAGTATGTTCGCGTTAATTCGGGCTTTTTTCGAGCGTTTGGTGCCAATAGACTTCAATGGGAAACGCTATAGGCGTGTTGTTCGGGCGTTTGTGCAGCGTAAAACGCGCCTATGGATGCGCGTTTTACAAAGTTTGCAACATGCTGAATCAGCCACCATGGAATGTCACACCTCTAAAGCACTCAGATTGGCCAAACTATATCATTGGTCATTGGCCAACTATGCAGTCAATCACATAAACGCGCGTCAAACGCGCCTACACTATTTACCAAAACGCTTGAAAAAACGCGCCTAAACGCCCATCTTGAACGCGCATAAAACGATAGGCTTCTAAACGCTCAGGTCTGAACCCAGTGTTATGGTCAGATTCTAGTATGAGATGCTAGTATATGACCATCTGGTCTGTAAAGGGGTTGTTTGACCTTCCTGCATACAGAGCCCAGACCAGAATTTTATATAGACTCAAAACTGTCGGAGGTCTGAAAAAGTGGGATCAGGTCTAGGTCAAGGGTGAAACAACTGCCGTAGTGGCTATTATAGAAACTGCAGAAGCAAGGGGGTCCAGGCCGTGATTCCCAAGCCTTGCCTGGCAGTTCACACGGCCTGAGCCGTAATGGATGACAGACACAGCAGCTGGACTCAGGCCCAAAATTCATGTCTTATTCCTCGGCCTGTGCTCTCCCCAACAGCAGGCACAATTCCGTGATGTCATTGCACCTGCTGGGCTGAGTGGGAGAGCACACAGCCTGGTTTCTGCACCCTTCTGCTCAGCTCAACAGGCGCGATGACGTCACTACATAGCGACTGCTGGTGGGGAGAGCATGATGTTCTCCGTTCACTGGGGGAACAGGGTTAGGTGAGTATTACTTTTTTTTATTCCTATTAGCACTTCAAATGGGGTCAGCACTTCTTTAAAGGGTACACTAGGGTGCAGCACTACTGTAAGGGGGCACTAGTTAAGTAGTTAGCATAAATACTATTTAAGGGCACTAAGGATGCATAACCACTATGTGGGGTCACAAAGGGGGTTTAACTACAGTGTTGGAGCTCTAAAGGGGCATAACTACTTTGTTAGGGCTCCAAAGGGGGCATAACTACTTTGTGAGGGCAATAAAGATGCATTCTACTGTATGAGGGCACTAAGGGGGTATTCCACTGTGTGGGGGCACTAAGGGGGCTTGTCTACTATGTGGGGGCTCTAAGAGGGCATAACTACTTTGTGAGGGCGCTAAAAGGTGCATTCTGCTGTATGGGGCATCACTACTGTGAAAGGTACACTAAGGGTGAACTCCACTCTGTGCGACTACTTTGAAGGGGGCACTAATGGAGCATTCTACTGTGAAATGGGGCATTAAGGTGATATTTAGATCAGATCTAGGAGCATATAAATGAAAATAACAAAAGTGCAAGATTCATCACATAGCTGACCTGAATCGTGCCTAACAGTACCTATTAACTATAATGAGTCCAGTATTTGAAATGGAATCTGCAAAAAGAGGCCCTAAATGGAGCCTCCGTTGCAGACATGAACTCAGCCATACATAAAAATGTTCCCTTACCATTAAAGAAAAAAATTAATGGTAATACATTTGAGAGATGGATCTGTAACACAAAGCAGAATGGCTTAGTATATACACTTAATGCTATTAATAACAACTATGTATGCATTAGATCATGATTTCATCTGTACCCCTGTCAGGAGCTATAAAGGCTGACGTGGTCACATTTCAAACAGTTTAATAGGCACTGTATAATTAATTATAGATCCAAGTGTTAGCAGCTCTGAATGTTTTTTTTCTTGCTGGACCGTTGGGGCCCACTGTAGTATCAGAGCCTGGGCCCACCAGAGGATTCTCTGGTACTCTGGTGGGCCCGTCCGATGCTGATGGAAAGCATAGGATAGGCTAGAAGTTCTGATATGATGTTTTTGGATTACACAATTGAGAATAAATTGAACTTATGTAGTATCTGCATGATTAAAGTGTTAAAGAGTTCTGAAACCCCCACCAACCACTAAAATGAGGAGAGAGATAGTGCACATAGCACACTCTCTCTCTCCTCTCTGCAGGAGATGGGCTCAATAGAAAATCTATGGGCCCATCTCAATTCTGTCTCCTGCAGTTAGGAGAGAGAACACTTTATGTGAGCGCTTCTCTCTCCTCTTTCTAGTGATATGTCGTTATGACATTTTTCAAATTTCAGTGACACTTTCATGAATAATAGCTCAGTCAGACAAGATAAAGTGAAGAGTAGAGATGAGTGACTTTCTTAAAATGTGATTGGCATCCTATCCTAACGAATTGGTCAAAAAATTTGAGTCAGATCTGAATGGATTCTAGCTGAATCAAAAGTGCTTTAGTTTGCCTAAACATTGGTATATGACATTCTGAGGTTTCCTAGAACTCATATTTTTTCTTCTCTTGTCATTCCTTTTTTTTTTTTATCTCTCTTCCCCTTCCTTTAAGCTCTTTAACAGATGTAAACGCACACAGTGTTATCAGAAAAAAACCTGTGGCTTGTTCTGCCAAGAAGCAGTCCAAAAATTATGCCTTACTAGGATGCCTGCCTGTATTTATACACAAAAATAGTAGTGCCAGAAGAAACAGTGGTTTGTTCTGAACAAATGGTCCCCTGTTAACATACCTTAACAGGGGGAAGATGCCCGCTTGTACTTTTACACAGATAGTACTGTTGGAAGAAACAGTGGCTTGTTCTGAACAAGCATCCAAAAATGTATCCTTTGGGGGCAGATTCCTGCTTGTATTTATACATACACGGTAGTATCAAAAGAAACAGTAGCTTGCTCTGAACAAGCATTCATAAATTCTCTTTTTTGGGAGCAGCAGCAGTACAGTGTGGATGTGAAAGGGGTGGCTGTGTAGGGGTAATAGTGGCAGCAATAGTAGTGGCAGTAATAGCAGCACAGTATGGAACCTAACAGACAGGCCAGTAGATGTATGTCTGTGTAGGATTAATGGTAGTGGCAGTAGGGAAAGCAGCACCCATACAGTAAGTAATATGATGGTAGGCAGACAGTGGCAGTGGCATGATTGGGCCAGTGATAAATAGCCACCTTCAGCAATGGCAGATCTGTTCATTAGCCTCAACAGGAGCTATGTGGAAGTCCTCATGGATCCATGCCTCATTCATTTTGACAAATGAAGAAGGACTGAACCTGGTTGTTCAGGCGTTATATATCCATTTGCTGATGTGCGTGCCCCCAAACTGCTCCATTATGTTCTTGCAACTGAATTGGTGATTGCTGGTGCTACACGGCTGTCTTTAAATCAGCAGGGGCGGGGGGATTGAGGAGGGGCGAAGCCTCCTGTTCAGACATGCAAGCTGTGAACATAGTGTGTCCTGGAAATACAGCAATTTTACCCCCCTTTTGGCACCAGAAAAACATTCTCCCGTTTTGCCAGTTATCAGCTTCAGCATTGTCCTCCTGCACTACCAACCCCTTCTCCAGTGGTAGCTCCTAATCCTCCTCCACTTTCTCCAGGCAGGAGAGGCCCGGGACTAAAGACCCAAGCCCCCCTGCCTCTGTGGGCCCCACAGAAGTCGCTACTGCTGCTACCATAGTAGTTCTTCTGCTAGTACACTGCTTTTGACACACAAAAATTAGCTAAATTGTGCATTTATAAACAGTAGCAAAATTGTAACTGTTTTCATATGTAATAAAATTTAAATTAAATGATGTTCCCTGTTAAGAACACACTGTACACTGGTATTGATGCACTAAAATGTACAAATTGCATACCTATAAACGGTAGCAAGATTGCAACAAGCTTTTTGGAAAAAAGGTGTAATTGCGCAGTGTATGCACTGCAATATATGCTTCTGGTGGTGCTGGAAATATGCATATAAACCACTTATGAATTGTATAAGCTTTGCAACAGGTTTTTGAGAATTAAATGCTAGCTGGTGCACAGAAAAAAAGAGCACTGTCTTTTTAAATGATCTTTGTGCTGGATCTTTGTGCAGACTGTAAGATACCCAGTCCCAGTGCACTAACTGCCCCTTGTGCTCTTCCTGCTGATATAACCTGTACCTAACTACATATATCCGTACATTATCCCTGCAAGACCCTGCTTGTGTCTCTAATTGGTGTCTGTCAGACACATGGCAGACTCATCCTCTCACTTCAGTGGCTGAGTTCACAATGGCATCTGTACTTCACAGCATAGAGCCCAATAGACTAGCTAATATCCTCCCTACCGATTGGCTGTCAGGCTGCTCGTGGTCATGTGATCCTCCATCTTCATACGCCCTGCCTTATTTTCCTTGATGGTGTACTGAATTTTGAAAGTAAAATGGTGGGCGCCGTTTTGTGTGATTTGTCCAAAATTAATCAGCGAAACTTTTGCTTGGCAGAAGAATGTTTGTGAAGTTTGTGACAAATCCAATAAATGAATTTAGAATTGATTCGCTCACCTCTCATAAGGAACAGTGAGTATAGTAGATATTATATGCTCAACATTAAAAACAGTGGTCACAAACAATAAAATCCAAAGAAGATCAATGTGACATTCAAATTTACATTGCTATATGTAACAATTAAAGCACTCTAAAATATCTTTATAATGGTATACATTCATATAGGACTACATGTGTCTGTACAGTTCTGATGTCTGCAGTAATCTTCCAGCAGAAGACTGACGCTGGGTTCACACCTGAACGTTTTACAGCGCGTTCCTACGCGCTGTAAAACGCTCAACAGCCGAAAACCCATGTTTCCCTATGGGCATGGTTCTCACCTGAGCGTTTTACAGCACGTACGAACGCGCTGTAAAACGCCCTACGCCCAAAGAAGTACAGGAGCTTCTTTGGGGCGTTGTGTCGCGCGTACTGTGATTGACGGCAGAGTGGTCAATCACATGAACGTGCGTACAACGCGCGTTTCCTATTTCCAAAAACGCGCTGTAATACGCGCGACAAAAATGCTCTTAAAACGTGCGTATCAAATAAGTGTGAACCCAGCGTGAGGCATAACAGGCCTGGAAAGCGGAGCTGGTAATCATGCTGCAGTCCAACCACATAGAAAAAAAATGTCCATCAGCAGTTTTCCTGTGCCTGGTACGCAATGAAGGGGATACATTGCTTACTGCAGCAACAATTAGCGGCTCAGCGGATGTGTCCGTCGACAGTCTGTTGACTGATTCCTGTGACAACTAGCACAAATCTGAACTCAGCTCAGGACCAGTATAAAGTATGATAAGTATGTGATGAAGTATGATAAGCACAGCTAATTATCACTTTTATGAAGATGATGAAAGATGAAGAATTAATGCAACACATGTTTCAGTGATACTACAGCACGCATTTATGTAATGCCATGTGTTATCTGCATCTATCTGGTAAGCCAATTTATGCACTTTAATTGAAAAGTTTCTTACCATATCTTTATGTAACCTACAGATGTATTTAGAACTTTACCGACAGTCATATAATCTGATGTCAACCATTGTCACTGTTAGTCTTATGTAACACAAATTCCTGCAGGCTGAGAAGATCTACGCACTACCATATTACAAATTACACTGTATAGCGAAGACAAGAATAGATGCTTTAGTCACGTGGCGGTAAACTATTACTATACATCAATCAGTTATAAGGGCTGTAACTGAAGCTGCTGCGGTGTTAGCATACATTCTGGTCAGCAGAGAACATTCCTTCATATTAATCTACAGAAGTTTTACAGGGTCCCAGGCTATGCTGTCCTCTACATAATTAAAAGGGTTTTTTCGAGACTTTAATACTGATGACCTACCTAAATTTGCTAGGAAAATCTGGTGAAGGCCGCAGCACTACTGTGAGCGCTGCTTCCTTCTCAAACAGCTGATCAGCGTGGATCCCTGTTTTTTTTATAATAACCTGACTCTTTTTGTGTCCCTAATCACCAGTCTCAATCATGCATTTTGGGGTAAACATAGCTTAGTGATTTACTTGTATTAAAGGGCATCTGTCAGCAGATTTGTACCTATGAAACTGGCTGACCTGTTACATGTGCGCTTGGCAGCTGAAGGCATCTGTGTTTGTCGCGTGTTCATATGTGCCCGCATTGCTGAGAAAAATTAAGTTTAAATATATGCAAATGAGCCTCTAGGAGCAATGGGGGCGTTGCCATTACAGAGAGAGCTGAGCCCGTTGCTCCTAGAGGCTCATTTGCATATATTAAAACATCATTTTTCTCAGCAATGCGGCACATATGAACATGGGACCAAGACAGATGCCTTCAGCTGCCAAGCGCACATGTAACACGTCAGTCAGAATCATAGGTACAAATCTGCTGACAGAGGCCCTTTAACCTTCTCTGGGAGGGATAGGAAAAAACAGCAATACTGTCAGATATTTTACATTATAAATGTTGTGGTGTTCATTTTATGGCATAAATAACATTATAACTTTACTCTCTGGGTCAATATGATTACAATGATACCAAATACATATATATATTTTTAACTTTTGCACAATAAAAACCCTTTAAAAAAATTGTTTTTGCATTGCTGCATCCTAAGATTTTTGTTTCCATGCAGCTGTGTAAGGGCTTGATTTTTTAGGGACAACGTGTACTTTTTATTGATATTATTTTTATATAAGGCTTTTTAATCACTTTTTATTTAGTTTTTAGTTTTTTTTGGGTCACAGACACCAACAGGCTGCGCCAAAGAGGCACAGTCTGCTAGGCATGCACTGCAGACAGGCGATGATATGAGCACCCCCCTCGTTTGCAGGGTGCTGATGGGAGACCAAGAGAGCTTCCTCCCTCAAAGCCACTCAGATGCTGCGGTCAATAGGTATTGATCGTGACATCTAAGGGGTTAAACAGTCCAGATCGGCACTTCTGTCAGTCTGTGCCGTTAGAGCTGCTGCTGTCTGCTGCATGGAAAATCTGTGCAAAGCTCAGACTAATATAACTTTTTATTTCTTAAAATTATTTAATTTTGTGTTGCCACAGACCCATTACTACATTTGCTGTCGACAGAGCTGTGTGACAGCTTGTTTTTTTGAGTGTGTCAAGTTGTAGTTTTCATTGGTCATTGGTTCTTTTTGGGCTACATACGGCTATTTGAACACTTTTTGGTGCGTTTCTCTGTTTGTTTTTTTAAGTTATGATGTTCATCATATGGGATAAATAATGTGACCATTTTGTTGTATTCGTTGTTACAGTCATGGCAATATGATTTATCTATAGTTTTTAATTTTACATAAGTAAAAGCTTTTGTAGCTGGGAAAGGTGTTTTTTGCGGATGTTTACCTAAATTATTTTCAGCAATTTTTTTTTTTCTAAAGATTTGTTTTTTCTAATTCCCAGTAGGGGACGTTAACCTGTGATCCTGCCTAATAGGCATCCATACATGGCTGAGTTGGGCACCACAAGATCGAGTTATGGAGGGCCAACAAGTGACAGAAGAAGCTCCATCCCTCTCTGTATCCACTTAGATGTAGTAGTCAGAATTGACTGTGGCATCTAAGGAGATAAACTGTTGGGATCAGAGGGAGCCAGCTGTATAATACACTAGGCATCAAGAACGGCATGGGCACAAGAACAGGTTAAGTCCAGCAGTTCTTAGAGAGACCCATTTCTAACAAGGATTTTGACTGAGACTGTGATGAACATTCTGTGGCTTTAGTGTTCCACAACTTATATGTAAGGTGCAGGTTGCACGCATGCAGCTGCAGTTAGTCAGGATCCATGGAAGATAGTGGCATTAGCAGGCGTGGGGACCCAAGAGAAGCCCAGAACAGTTGTCATGCCACTGTTCAGAAAAATAAATCAACCCTTGTTAACCCACAAAACATCTGCATCACAGGGCCTGAGGGGGCCTAATAGTTTCCTCTGCCTCATATAAAGAGACAAGTTTGGATGATATTTAGCACAGCCCTGTTATAGATTTTGCATAGGAGCCAAGAATGTTATGCCTCTGGGAAGCAGTTTGGAAATTATGTGAAAAACAATTTAACACTAAGATTACAAGTACCTACTGATGTATCATTGCTCTAAGGGGTTGGCCCATCTCAGACCTTGATGTCATATCACTAGGACATGCATGATTGGTGCAGGTCCCACCTCCGGGGCCGCTCCTATCTCCAGTACAGGGCCCCCTGAATTGAAGGAGAGCACACTGCACATGCACAGAGTGCTCTCCATTCACTACTATGGGAGTTCTTCTCGGCTACTTTCGGAAGCCTCATAGCAGCGAATGGAGAGAGCACCGTGCATGCCTGGCTACCTCTCTATTCACAGCTATGGGACTGGCGTAAATAGCTGAGCCAGCGCTTGACTATTTTCAGAACTCTTATGGGGTTGAATGGAGAGTGACCGCACTTGTGTGGTGGCTCTCTTTCACTGTAGCAGACCCATTCTTGAGATAGGTACGGGTCCCAGAGGTGTGATCCGCACCTATCTGGTATTGATGGTATATCCTAGTGATATGACTTAAAAGTCTGAGATGGGAATACCCCTTTAACTGGACAGATTTGCCAGGAGTCTGCATGATTTGGGTCAAGTAACAACCATTGTGGGAGCTATTATGGTGACCACATTGGATCCCATTCAGCTTTTAGGGGAAATGCTAATTAACTACCTAATATCTATATCATACATGTCTCTTGATATTGTCTTGTGTTGTCTATGGGATGTAGACCTGCTTACTGCCATTCTCCACTTACAGGCTCACTTTCCCTGCCTCTTTTGGGTCTGTACCAAGGGTGAGAATTTACCATGCTGTTATATTTAGAAGGGGCTGAGCCTAGAGACGCGACATGTTTACGATGGGGATGGTAACCTAGCCCGTGGTTACAAAGAATACACCTGTCACTTCTACTGGAGCCCTGAGAGGGAGGCAGGGGGGCAGCTCAGTGCTCGCCAGTCCCCTGAGCTGGAGCTGGTCAGAGGCAAAGTATCACAAGCATTCTGTCTCTTCTCAGTATAGCATTGGCTACAGGCTTTGAATATTTTAAGGTCTTACCAGTGTTTTCACATAATAAAGTGTCATGCAGTAAAGTTACACTAATGCTGAATCAATAGGCAGAGGCTACATGGTGACATGTTGTATGAGCCTCTCCCCAGAAGAATTTCCATGGCTCAAATACCTTGTAATACACCAACGGGCCCTGGAACAGCCCTCAAGCACTGGTTGTCTAAGCTTTAATGGTCATCAGAAGGCAACATGTGTAACAGTAGTATATTTACAGCTCTTGTGCCCATTATGTGTATATAAGTATTTAAGGGAGACATCATCTGCAACTTCCTATGCAGGGCCATAGCCATGGGGGAGATATGCTGATAATAATAGAGAGGTATATGCTATTTAAGTACCAAGCTGAGTTTGTATGTGTAGGAGGGCGGACATAGGCATATGGCGAGAGCAGAGCCACCATTAAGCAACAATAGTTGTGGGACAAGAATATGATTGGGTTGCTGAACGAAAAATTCAACCCAATTGTGTATACAGAGATTTGTATATCCTATTTAGTGGCCTAGTTCTCCCCGAGCGAAAGAAATCCTAGCTTTAGCCCTCCCCAGTGGATCCACTATAATACAGTTCTAATAGGTACAAACAAAAAGAAATAAGAACAGCTCACCACTCCTGTGTAAGATAATCAGTCCTCCTTGCTAATGTGTTCCTGTGCACACGGACCTAGCAGAATTTCGAGAATACTAGACACTGTTGCTCGAAATGCGCAGGAACCTACAATGTAATGTCCATGGGGACAGTCTGACTATACCTTGAAAAAGGTTTGTAAGAATTTTATATTATCTGATCATTTGTGTCCCTTTAAAGGGGTAAGGTAGTTCTTCAATGTTTGGTCGGCGGGGATCTGGTCCCATAACCCCAACAGTAAATTGTCTGCTCCTGTGCCTGGCATTGTATAAGGTGGCCCAAGAAAAAGTAGCCCACCTCCAATGATACTATAACAAGCAAGTGCATTGTTTTTTTTTTTATTACCTACGAGTCACAAAAGATGCTGAAAATGGTCACTGTTCACATCTATGCATCTCTGGGAACGTCAGATTGGCTAATACTGCTTGCAGCTCTTCAACAGTGATGCTGCAGACAACATAACCCGACCTGCCCAAAGATGCATAGGCATGAACGGGGACCACTTTCAGCATCTTTTATGACTTATGGGTAATTAAAAATAACAGTCCACTTGCTTGTTTATTTTGTTATACTATCGCTGGAGGCAGGTCTACTTTTTCATGGGCCACCCTGTAGCTTGTCCCATTTACCTGAATGTAACCACACAGTGGTTGAAACTAGGGATGAGCAAACCCGGTGAAGTTCGGGTTCGCTGGGTTTGGCCAAACTTCAAGTCAAAGTTCGGGTTTGGGACCTGGACTTGACCTGGAAAATAACGGAAAATAATAGCATTCTTAAGATAGAATGCTAAATCAAATGGCCATTGAGGGGTCAAAAATAATTAAAAAAATTCACCTCATCCACTTGATCAAGCATGCCGGTATCCTCTTCTTTATTCAGGACCTGCAAAAGGACCTGCGATGATGTCACCGCGCTCACCACGTGGTGAGCAAGGTAACTTCATTGCAGGTCCCTTTGCAGGTCCTGAAGAAAAAAGAGGATACCGGCTACGCGATCAAGTGGATAAGGTGAGTTTTTTGCAGTTCGGGTTTGCTCAACCCTAGTTGAAAGCAGAAGCACAAGGCTCTATCCACTGTTGAAATAAAGTGTATTCCTAGACACCAAAGGTTGGAAAAAGCAGAAGCCAGTTTTAATTATAGCATCAATGTAGTTCATGAGTTTAGGCCACCTTGCTTCTTGAAGATTTTCATTGAAGAATGTTGTCAAAGGGAGTTTTTTTTGTGTACAGATATGAACTTACAGACATCATTATGAGATCTAATGACTGCATCTCTGTAGAATGTTGAAACATAATGTACTTTTTAGGTGGACTTCCCGCAATTTTCATCTTTGGTGTCCTACAGATGAATCTATAAATTGTTCAGTGCTGTGAAGACCTTTCCATTGAAGGTGGACATAACCTTAGAAGGTTTAGCTAGCGTAAAGTATGATCTGCAAGCTAGTAAATATCTAGATGCCTAGATATTAAAGGGATTGTCCAAGATTAGAAAATTATCTACTGTGGACTGTGTTTGGTATTGCAGCTGCCACACTGCAAGTGAACTGTCCTTGTCGGGCAACCCATTTGAGTCCTTGAGTTGTCCTCTTTGGTCAAGTTCTTGAAAATTTGTAGGAGGCCATTTATACCTGTCATTAGGAAAACTAGGGTAGTTTTCCAGCTTCCCTATACTCCTGAATGTCAAATTTGCCTTAAAGAAAATTTTCAGAAACTGATGTGGCACTGGATTAAAAAACATGACCGATTTCTTCCCAAATGAGTGTCAAACCTGTCCACAGGTTGTATGTGATATCACAACTTAGTCTCATTCACTTCAATACACCTTAACTGTAATACCAGACACAAGCTATTTCTGAAATTAAAAAGCTATGTTTTTCTAATCCTACACTTCTTCATGCATGTATCCTATTGCGATCAGTAATGCTATAATGTGTGTTTACTGTGTATTGTATATAGACCAAATCTGTCTCTTTAGCTTCACTTCAGGGATTCCCTTAATTCATTTACATGTTCTGCTTACAAAGTGAAGTTCGGCATCTATGAAACGAAAATGCTAGAGAGAAGTTCACCCAACCACCTCGAACAGCTGTTCTCTTTCATCTTGTAGACAAGACGTGCTACATGGTGAATATTACTGGAACAAGCAGGTGCCCAGCAAGATGAAGTACTGTGTATGTAACTGAAGAGCCAGAGTCGTGTGTGCAATCATATGCCGAGTGTCAAGTGATCACCCTCACTGTCATGTCACTGCCATCGAGCCTGAACCCCTCTGTAAGGTAAGATGGGGATTCGTCTTCAGTGATTTGTCATTTAATATAGGGATTCCCTTGCACAGTTCTCAAAAAAACATTTGTACTGCAGAAGAAACACCCTTTCTTGGAAAACCCTTTGCACGTCTTCTCTCAGTACAAGCTTATGCAATCACAAAATTAAGAATTACTGCAGATGACTTTGCTCCAGAAATAGAATCAGAACGCTTTTATTAGAATTCAAAAGGCTTATATAAGGTTAGAGAATCATGGCTGCTTTCTCGCAGAAATATTGCCACACCTGTCCATGGGCAGTATCTGGTATTGCAGCTCACCTCCAGTGAACCTGTACCGCACACAACCTGTAGACCAGTATGACATTGTTTTTGTAAAAAAAAAGCCATATTTTACTAATCTGGACAGACCTCTTAAGGCTACTTATAACATTGACACTAACAACTGATGATCCATACTCAGACCTGGGCAGGTTTATCACACACTTCGCTTATTAAAGGGAATGTCTCACCTATAATTTTCTGCCAGTTAAAACCAGATAGTGACACATATACTTGTTCTCCAATCTGCTTTTATTTTTTGATTGTAGATTTTTTTATTCTATTTCCTGAACATGAATATTGGGGTTGTCATCTTGTCTGAGCTGTTGAGATATGCTTTACATGGCCGTACACACAATAGACTGGAGGGCACATAGGCTACAATAGACTGGAGGTGACCTCATTGATTTGTAGGCATGCTCTATGACCTGTGCAGAGGTCAGGGAATAGATAAGCTGTGATATCACCCATTGTGACCCTGTGTTATCCATATAGAGATGATATCTCTCCAGCGCTCCGGACCACAGGCAAGGCAGTTACTGTTAATATACTTTTTGCAGTGGCCAGTCTGTGGATTGCAGTTCTTACATCCAGGTGGCCATTCTGTCTCAGAAGTGTGGTGGGCACTGAAGAAAATTAACCCGTTCAACAAACAGTAGAGTCTATAGCCATAAATGTGTGTTTATCTTATTGTCTCAGTCCAAGCATTACTTTTAAGTGGCTCTCAACCATCTGCAAATGTCTGTTCTGTTTCTCCCAGGGGTTGGTCTCTTAGTTTAGCTGTTCTCAGGGATGAAGGTTCCTTGGACTAGGCTTGGTTTTCAGCAGACACATGTCCTTCCTGTAGGCCTGCACAGACTGCAGAGAACAACCCCCCATTTAAAAAGCTTACACCACATATGCCGACCATCAGACTCCTAGTGGGTAAGTTCTCCTTCTGTTCCACTCCATTATTTAAACAACATCGACTGCCTGCTGTGATTTAAAAAAAAAACGATTTCTACAAAAAGTTGAAAAATCAGTACCGCATATCTCATAAAAGGGGGAGGGAGAGTGGGAAAAGTTCCTGAATGGCAGCTGGAGAAAAAGGCCACAGCACAGGTAAGGCCCCTTTTTAAAACCTGTACACAGGGATAGGGAAGGAAGAAGCTCCAACCCTCTTCCAACAAAAAGAGAGCCTGTTCAATGCCATCCTGGTCAGCACCAGTGTCATTGAGGTAGACACCATCTGGCATCATCAGCCACGTATTGTCACCCTCCAACTGGCATTAATGAATCACCACACCTGACATGAAAAGCACAAAATGAGAGATCTGTGTATGAACCGCATTCCTGTCTTTCTACTGCTCCAGAATTCCTAGCCCCTTGCCATGTTACCCTGGAGATTATCTTGGACCAGACCAAGACAAGCTCTAAAAAGAAACTCAGGATTCTTTCAAGGTCTGCGCGGATGATGGTAATCAGCTCCACAAGCTTAAAGAGGACCTTTCATGGGTCTGAACATTGTAAGATAACTACCTGGACATGTAGAGTGGCGCCCAGGGATCTCACTGCACTTACTATTATCCCTGGGCGCCCCTCTGTTCGCCCACTGTGGCCCCATTACCTTCTCCCGAGCTGTATGGTAATTGCTACTAACTTCGCAACAGGGAGGAGACATCAGCTTCTCTCCCTGGGCGTTCCTTCACCCTGGCTGCAGCGTTGTCCAATCGCAGCGCAGAGCTCACAGCCATGGAGAAAAAAAACTCCCAGGCTGTGAGCTCTGCGCTGCGATTGGACAGGGCTACAGCCAGGGAGAAGGAACGGCCAGGGAGAGAAGCTGATGTCTGTTGCGAAGTTAGTAGCAATTACCATACAGCGCGGGAGAAGGTAACGGAGCCACAGAGGGCCAACCGAGCGGCGCCCAGGGATAATAGTAAGTACGGTGAGATCCCTGGGCCCTGTTCTACATGTCCAGATAGGTATCTTACAATGTTCGGACCCAGGAAAGGCCCTCTTTAAGAAGGCATAGGTCATTTCCCCCCCGCATGGATAACCAGGATTACCGAGGACCAAAAACATCTACTCAATTCCACCACTTAAGGCTATACCAGAGACCGTGTATCCTGCACCAGTTGACTTCGATGCTGGAGAACCCAAGGGTTCTGCCTACAGGCCGCTGCTTCACCCTCTGAGCTGCCCAAAAAAACATATGAGTGGACTGTCGGGTGGTGGACATCTGCAGAAAGAACAGAATCTAAGTTAATAGATCAGGACAATTGTAATACAGGAGGATTTCCACTACTCGGACTGCCTCTGTTGCAGCCCCTATCCAGAAGGAATGTGTCCCAAATTCTGATGGGGGGATGCATATGTCAGTGAGGGCACGATTAAAAAACACCTGAAACTGAAACCGCATAAGGAAGAAGCCCGTTTTATGCAACGAAAAACATTCCCCGCCCGGTCGCAGGGCAAAGTACTTACCAACTGCTCGACAAGTACATACTGGACGCTCGACCCTGCAGAGAGGGATCCACAGACCCCATCTGAACGTATCAGTTTTTTAATGCCGGATGCAGAGGACACCATTGGAGAGGACCTCGTTTGATCATAACAAACCAACCAGCCAGGCACTTAGATGGGGCCATAAACTCACCGACCCCCAAAGCCTCGAAAAATGAGAGAAAAAAATTAGCACAGAAAAGTGCGGATTCAAAGGGGGAAGGGCAAACAGTGTCTGTCGCTTGAAGCAAACGACATAGTAAAGAATAAGACACTTTTTCCAGCCTTTTAGCATCTGACAGACAATGAACTTTCTCATAAAATCTGTCCAGCCCTTAGGGCAGAAATAAAAACAGACACCAGACAGTGGCTGCTGGGCCACCACGGCAGACACCCCACGTTTGCGGAGCCAAAGCAAGTAAGACAGAGTGACAGATAAGCACTCTGCTGCTCTACCCTGGACCTGTCTGCTTCCAACCAACTCCCCCCACTCTGCACATGACTTATCATGACCCAGCCAAGTAGCAGGGGCTATGGAAGTGGAAACCAACAACATCAACTGCTGGTTACCAAGCCCTACAGATGAGGCGGAAATGCACGTCCCTGTATTTTCGCATCCGGGAACAGGTCCCAAAATTTCTGCCAATGAAAATGGGAGATTGCGTGAGCAGTCGTGTTATTAGACCCTGGAACGCATCAGGCCCGGATCTAAATGTTAATCTCTAAGCACCAGAACACAAGATGCCATAACAAAGATAAGACCAGCAGGGAAGTGGACGAGGTTGTTAATACAGCAGATAATGCTAATGCTATTGGTCCAAAATAAAATACGACACTCATGAAAAGAAGAGCCCCAGAGCTCAACAGATACCACTATGGGAAACAGCTCCAATAAAGCAGTATTGCCACAGAGGCCTACAGAGCACCAGGAATTGGACCAGGGGGTGGCACACCAATGCGAACCGAATATATAGCCCTGAAACTGGACAAACCCGCCACTTCAGTGAAAAGGGCCAAATCAATGTTAGACATGTCAGAAGATTGCCAGCAAGTTTGGCCATAATAAAGGAGAAGAAACTCATGCCAAACCACCAGGTCAGCTTTGAATTGTTTTGATAAACGGATTTGGTGTTCTGGCTTCTTAATTCCCTGGGTTTGCTAGAGAAAGACATTGAGAAAAAAGAGTGACTGCATCTGCCTCAAATTCACTCAAAACCCCTCAATTAACTCAGTGAGTTTTTGCAATTTATCTTGGAGCAGGCTGAAAACCATAAGGGAAATACCCAAAAACGTTAGGCAAATAGTTGGGCCCACTATCTGCTCCTCCACGAAGATGCTGCTGCAACGGTGTATAAAAAACTGGAATGTATCTAAAATGAATTGGTAAGTGGACGTACCATCGGGCAGAAACGAAAAGGAAATTGTTGAGGTAATCGATAATGGAATGGGATCTGGTTTCATATCATATCACCCATTGGAGGAAACTCAAAAAATGACACAATGTCGAGCAACCCATTGGCAGATAGATATTGTAGTAGCATAAGTCATCTACTATACAGCCCAGAAAGTGGTAACGATCAGGGTGCACTGGGAGGAGTCAGAAAGTGGATTCAACATCCAATTTCCCCATAATGGCGCATTGGCCCTTGTATTGGACAAGAAAAACTTCTTTGTCAAAATATACATATGATACTCCGACCTCATCTTTAGAAATGCCATCATTTACAGAAGATCCCTTTGGAAAAGAGAGGTGGTAAATAAGTTTAAACAGACCAGGCTCATGCTCTGGGACCAAATCTAATGTCTTTGGTGCTGTGTTCTCCTGTATGGTAGTGGTGAATGTAATGTCCACATAAATATGTCTTTAATGCTGGGGGGAGGGTGTTGATTGGAGCAGCAATTTGGCACATATGCATTGTGGGTGCATGTTATACTGAACCCTTTCTTTAGCACCATTTTCTGGAGCTCTGTTCAGTTCCCTCCTGCGGTTGCTTGTTTACAAACTGCAGCGGGAACTTACTGGTATATGGCATGTTACCACTGCAGCCAATCTCCTCTTAGTGATCTAATGCTGGGGAAAGTGACTGGCTTCAGTGGTCACATGCCACATCCCCACACATCAGTGACACTTTACTTGCTGGTTATATACCTGTCAGTCTTTGTTTACATGGCCGCAGCAATGATGCCAGAAAGTCCAGCACGTCACATACACTATCACTGCAGCCATGGGAGTAGCTATAGGGGGTGCAGAGGTAGCAGTCGCTACCGGGCCCGGGAGCCTGAGGGGCCCAAAGACCCTTGTGCCGCATAGGAAAACACACAAAGCACTGAGGGAAGGGGGGCCCAAGCAGAACTCTTGCACCAGGGCCCATGAGCCGTTAGCTACGCCCCTAACTGCAGCAACTGAAACAAAGCACTCATAGTAGAATAGTGGGGCTGTAACAGCTGAGAATTTTGGCTTTTTTTCCCCACATGCTGCTGCCATATTGTATTTTTAACTACTGGACGACCTCTTAAACTCTGGGGTGTGTTTGATTCAAGGGCATTCTGTTTATGACATTTTGAGGGCGTGGAATTGGGGTGTGGTCTCAAAAAGGATCGGGCATATGTCTGTAAAAATTTAAGGCTGTCTGTGATTTTTGGTTAAGTTGTCCAGGAAAATTTAAAAGGAAGGTTGGCAACCCTAGCTACCACTAAGGCTATGTTCACATGTGTTGATTTGCCGTAGGCATATCCAGGGTGGATTTTCCAAGGAATCTGTGGCAGAAATCTATTGCTAAAACTCGAATTGAATGTGCCAACAGATCCACACATTGAAATTCATCTGCAGCAATGAGGAACACACTGTCTCTTTTCTTCATTATTCTGCCCAGAATCTATCCAGGGCATATGAATGGGATATAAAATGCCCCATTCACTTGCATTAACTGCAGATTGCCAGCATCCTTTGTCTTCACACATGTGAACATGGCCATGCAGGGCGCTAATATGTGGTTATTTATCCATGTGGTTGGAACATTTTTCTGTCGTTGGCACTATGTGAATGACTATAGATAGTACTATTATGTGGCTGTCACTACTATATAGACACATCTGTTGTGTGATATCGAACCGTAAAGAGACACTCTACACAATTATTATGTACTGTATCCTGTATGGTGGACACTGTATAAATAAAATAAAACTATGCCAGAATTGCTGTTTTTTTGCTTATTTGACACAAGAACTGAATAAAAAGTGATCAAAACCTATGTACCCCAGAATGATACCATTAAAAAGGACAAGTCGTCCCACAAAAATCAATCCCATGCACATCTCCATGGAAAGAAAAATAAAAAAGTTATGGGTCTTGGGATGTGACAATGCAAAAGCATTTTTTTAAAGGATTTTTATTGTGCAAAAGGTAAAACAAAAAACATATATTTGGTATTGCTGTAATCATACCGACCCAGAGAATAAAGTTATAATGTTATTCATGGCGAAAAAGAATGCCACAAAATTTAAAATGTTAAAACTTAGAGTCAGTATTGCTGTTTTTCCCATTCTGCCCCCAAATAGTTAATCAGTAAGTTATGTGTACCCCATATGGTGCCATTAAAAAAACACAACTATATATCTCCCTTGTTAGTAGCATCTTGTAAAAATTAAACTGATTGAGAGACTTGTCATAATTCTATTAGGAGTTACTTCTCCACTTTCATAAATCAATTTCCTGCTTGGTGACTTTCAGCAGTGGTGTGACTTTAATGTCTGAAAGAACTGAAGTCTCTTTTCGATCTTGCCAGGGAAAGCCTTAGAAAAGAAATAATGAAAATCTCTTCATCAATCTCCTCTTAAGAAAAATACCTTCTAAATCAGGACCAGATAATATCAGATGGCCACCAGTATAAGGACTATATGACATTAAAAGATCAGGTAGACGATTGTCGGGAAAGATGTGTTCCTTCCTGGCGGTCACCTGCTCACGAGCAGAGGAGACCTCTCCCATTACAGCAGTCTCCTCCACAGCATGGGGAAGAGAAATCGTTATGCCATCACATGTCTCCTTACTGAATAGTTGTTTGCCGGCAACAGATCATGATTAGACAGCATGATCTGCCGCCGGCAAACAATGATTTTTAAGCCTGCTTAAAAATCTGCATTGCCCGTTCATCGGGTAATTGGCGGCAGTAGTGTTACACTGCTAGATCATAGCTAACGAGCATTCCTATGAACGCTTGTCAGCGATGATCTGCCCGCCAATCGGCTAATGTAATATTAAGTTAAGTCAGAGATGAGAGGTTTGTGGTGGGCACCTTGTATTTGACAGGGTGCTACATATGTGGAAGAAATTATTTGCCTCACAAGAACAGTCAGAGAAAGATAGACTTTCTCAAAATGTAGTCACACGTCTCACTAGAAATATTTTTTTCTCATATATTAGCTGCCGTGATTGACATATGATAAATAAATGAGTCATGGAATAATATCAGATTTATTTATACTGGCATGGATGAAGTTAGAGGCAAAGAACTGGGGAAGCAAGAAGAGTAATAGTGAGGGACCTGTGGTTTAAAAGACACACCGCAAAAGATCCACTTAACTCACAATCTAGGAATATGACTCGGGCAACATTGCCAAGTGAGCTGCAGATTATTATTTTCACATTTTTGTGATGTAGTACATGTGTCTTTGACAAAGGAATGTCAGTTGGTACAATAACCTTATTTTAATAGATAGGGTTGTCCGATTTGGAGACTCCCTTTCTACTAAAGAGTTCCCCAACGATAAGCTGATGGCACAACACCTGGACCCCAACATCAGCTGTAATATTAAGAAGAGTCCAGCTGCTAGTGTATGGTTTTTGTGTAGCACAATCACTGGGAAAATTAAGTATTACACAGTTTCTATTCAAATCAATGGACTATCTGTGGTTATAACTGGTCCACCATTGTGAGTTTTTGGCACCACATTGTTAAAAGGATCCAGGAGAGATGATGAGGATTGAAAGGCGGGCAAGTAGATTTCTAAATGGGATGGGAGGTCTTTTATAATATGTGCCTAGAAAAATTGAGCTTGTTTAGCTTGGGAAAAAAAGACGCCTTAGAGGTGACATAATTGGGAGCACCTCATTACCGTGAGCACAGAATCCTCTCTGTGTAGCAGTGCTTTGCGTCCTCTTGGTCTCTGTCCAGGTGGCGTATGCTGGTATACCTTTTTTTCCGTTGTATGAAACATTCCATACAGAGGCATTCAATATAAAAACACATACAGTACCACACAATATACTATTTTGTTTTTTTTAATGGAAGCCTATGAGTGACTGATGCCTATACAGTGGCAGCGATCACAGGTATCTGTCATAGGTATAAGTTGAAAAATACTCCCAAAATCTCCAATGGAAACGTTTGCAACTTTGTCCAAAGGGGTTGTCCAGTTAGAAAACTTTTTTCATATTCTGAGTTTATAGAGAGTTTACAGGGGGTCTTTTGTTCTGGATCCATATCTTTTATACTGGATTGTAGAGCAGCTACAAACAGTCTCTTGGGGCTGGTTCTGGAGAGCCTGTCCTGTTCTGCATTACATACACAGCCCATTGATTTAAATGCACACTGTATGACGTTTAAATATTCCTATCGTGACGCTGCACAGAAATTAATCACTTGGGGGGGGGGATTTATTCCTCTGTTGCAAAACCTTGTTTTGTGACTTTTAAACACCAGTTTACACAACCAAACACAACCAAATCTAGTTGCAACTGGTGTTTTTACGCTGCCCTTGCCAGTTTCCTCAAAGGGGCCGTGGTGAGGATGGGGTGTGGGTGGGCCATCAGCCCCGCACATTCATAATTTACACCAGAAACTGGCATAAATGGGCACTGAAATCTATGCCAGCTATAAGCAGGAATAAATTTCAGTCTTGTGCACAGACCGCCGGAGGAGGCATTTCAAGTAGGGGAGTAGTGGAGAACCTCTTTAAGGTCATCTCACTTGAATAAAGGTCCTTTCATTTGCCTCATCCAATGCAGCTTCAACAACAAATAAGTACACTGGGAGGCTTTTTTTAATGTTCTTTTTAGCGTAACGGAAATATTATAGAGCGGAACTGCTCACATAGCTATCTACAAGAGATGACTGAAACTTTATAGCAGAGTAACTTTGTATTAAATCATGTTATTAAAGAAGACCCACTTAAAACTTGCATAGTGTGAAAAAAGCCTTCCTGACCAGTGTCTCTTCTGAAATGTCTTATTTGGATCATAACTTGCTGCTGGGATCATCTTACAATGATATTTCCATATATTACAAGACCTCAGATCTGTAAGGATTGTGCTGACAAGTTTAAGAGGCTTAGTCAAGTGATACATAGGACAGATCATGTATGATTCAACTAACAGTAATGACCTGAACTATATGCCAGGTCATGTAGACATTCACCAAAATTATTATTATGTCATCATTTCTTTTTGGAGTCAGATCGGCTCTTGTGGCAAAAGGGTTGTCTCATCTTCTCCACATGGAGGACAGTGCCAATCAATGTGTCGTCTTGTGACTAATATTATTCAAGCTCTGCTATCCGATCAACATTTTAAAGACATAAATTTCTTTTAATGTAAAAGTATGTTGTATTATATACTGTATTATCTGTTGTGATGTTAAATCTGTTAGGCAGTATACAAATGAATGACTGTGAGAAAGGAACTTACAGGCATCATAAAGATAACAGAGCAATAAAACTGTGCTTATTGTTGAGGCTGTATTACATCGCTAATGAGTGTTTGTATCAACACTCGTTAGCGATCATCTGCCGCCAATTGCCCATTCATGGGGCAGTTGTGATTTTTAAGCACTCTTAAAAATCATAGTTTGCTGGCGGCAGAACCTGCTGTCTACAATCTGCTGCTGGCAAACCACTAGACAGCATGGGAACGATCGCTCTTCCCCATGCTGCGGAGGAGATCACTGCATGTAATAGCGGCGGCCTCCCTTGCTAGCTAGCAGGCTTTACAGATGGACAGGCAATATGGGTTAAGACTTGGGAGTCATTCTAATGGAGAGGGGGAGGAAGGGTGTCCATGTAATACAGTCATACATCCAGGTGTCAGACCGCAGCGTTGAGCAGGTCTAATTACATCTCAGTCGTCCCTTTCACTTCAATAGGGCGGACCACTTCCTATGCAAGTGAATACTACAGAGCCGTCTCATTGAAGTGAATGGAACGGCTAAAATGTAATTACACTGCTCACTGCTGCAATTGTGACGGTAAGCAGGTAAACAGTGAAGAGAAGGCAGCACTTATACGAGCGCCGCTTTCTCTTCAAATGTCACGATCAGTGTGGGGGAAAAACTCCACACTGAAAACAGGAGGGAAGGGGAACAGTAACTGGGCCTGAAAACTAAGGGAAGGAACAGGTCATTTCCTAAACAACCCTAATCCGGGCCCTAACTACCTATCAATATGAACAGACCTTGATGATAGGAATATTCATAGGCTGGATACCTAGGACCTTATTTCCCTATAAGGCCCTGGAATAAGGTAAGTACCAGAGACAACCCATTCTTCCCCAGATGGACAAATGGAAGTCTCTCTCTCAGGCCCAGATACAAACAACAGGGAATATAACAAACACAATACAATAAGGATTGACAAGACTTAGCTTATAGTAGAAAACTGGTAACTCCAAAAGCACCACAGAGTACAACCGACCAGCTAGTTAGAAGGCAGGAAGAAAATCTATTAACCGCACCTCCAAGAGTGAGAAGCGTCTACTTAAAGGGAAGGTAAATTACCAACAAGCAACACCTGAAGTAAGGGGTGTGGTATTCACCAAAACTCAGACACAATAAGATCCACAAGGAAGATGTTAATATAACCAACGTGATGCCAGTCTCTGATTTTCTGGTACCTGCCACGGGAACGTCCGTGACAGTACCCCCCCTTCTACAGGTGACCTCCGAGCACCCATGACCGACCTTATCCGGGTGAGATGTATGAAAGGCATTCACTAAACGATTGGCATTAACGTTGGATGCCGGCACCCACATCCTCTCCTCCGGTCCATAACCTCTCCAGTGGACAAGATATTGAAAGGATCCAAGGAGAACTCGAGAATCAACTATTTTTGCGATCTCGAATTCCAAATTACCGTCCACCATGACCGGAGCGGGTGGCAAGGAAGATGGCTATAAAGGTTCCACATATTTTTTAAATAAAGACCTATGGAACACATTATGAATTTTCAGGGCCTGAGGAAGCTGAAGACGAAAAGCTACATGATTAATAATGTCTATGATCTTATATGGGCCAATAAACTTTGGACCCAACTTCCAGGAAGGTACCTTCCACTTAATAAGTATACGTAAAAAAGGACGGGCACTCCAGTTCTGGATCAGACTGGGAAAGAACGATGTTTAATTACACTTAACGGGATAATATAGTGTACACACAGATCTAAGGCTTTGAATAACAGTTGAAAGGTGCAGAAGCAAATGAGACGACCGTAGGTTATAGTCCGTCCATTTGCCCGTCCATCAATCCTCTGCATTAAAATATAAATGTATAATAATCACATATAATAATAGTAAAACTCCACCATTAAGCTCCTAAAAATCGATATCAAAAGAATTCATCCAAAATTGGCAGTGGTATGGTTAGCTAAATGATTCAGTCCATCTAAAATAGTCAGAGCACAAAATTATTAGTCAATTAATAATGGTATCCACCTATCCAGAGAGTGATAATTATAATGATTATAATATTGTCCCATCCAGGCGGTTTAATGATTAAAAGTCAATATTCCATCCAGAAAAATGTTAGTAGTAGCTGTAACTTCCACTTATCAATATATGCCGCCTCTATAATGCATGTGTCTTTATATAATCAGCAGGGTTAGTGTTTTATCCAGCAGAAAAAGATAAAATAATCTGTGATACTTTATCACATTAATAGGATACAGTCCTACCCACTCAGAAGAGTGTCCCTTTGTTGCGGCGGTGTGGGGTTACGTTCACTGTCGATGCGCCGCTCCCTGCTCCAGTTACCCTCAGTGGCGTCCCACTTGGGTTTGCACGGAGCCTCTGACCTGGGGAGCGCGCAGTCTGCAGCGGGCTCGGCTGTGGATCCGATCGTCTATGCAATGCAGTAATATTCCTGCGGCCGCAGGTTGGTCGTGACTCCGGAGTCTTCTTGTAGATAAATTTCACAGGCTGGGGTCTTAGTATACCAGACGCGTTTCGGGACCTTCACGTCCCTTCCTCAGTGGCTAAGCTCCCATGGTGCCCCCATGGTTTTTATAGCCCCTGGATTTTATTCCAGTATATTAAAAATTTGGGCTGGATCATCCTGGATCCGGATCTCTCCAATGGATTCCATAGATAACAGTGTGTTGGTGGAGAATAAAGTGGACATATGAATAGACAAATTTTCTAAAACCACATAGCTGATGTAAATACATAAAAGAATCCATAAAAATATTATAAAATCGTATTTTTATTTAAGACAAATGGTAAAAATAAATAAAGATATATATAAAAAAAAAAAATATTTAAGACAAATGGTAAAAATAACTAAAGATATATATATAAAAAAAAAAACTTTATTTAAGACAAATGGTAAAAATAAATAAAGATATATATATAAAAAAAAAAAAAAACTTTATAAAAATTATACAAAAATGGATGATGAGTAATATCACCATAAGTATTATTTCAAGGGTTGCTCTATAGCTATCGATATGTCGATAATTGGTGATCTTCATATCTGTGTAAATATATCTTTTTCTATTTTTCTTTCACCCTTCCATATTTATATATTCTTCTTCAATATATCAATCATTCCAATGGTTATTATTGGTGGGTCCTTGCCGCCAAGAGGGAACCCAGGGTGTATACAAAACCGTGGGTTCCACTGTCGACAGCAAGCATCCACCATCTATAGGAACCCAAAAATTTCATATTCAGCATTAAGGCCGTTCGGTACTAGGCAATCAAACTCAAAAATCCTCCTTGATTCAATTCTAGACATCCGGCATATATGATCTCCCCCTCCAGTGTCTTTCCACTTTCTCTAGGGCTACAAAAGTTAAGCATGTTGGGTCCTTATTGTGAAACTCCTTGAAGTGACTCGAGAGGGTATGTTTTTCGTATCCCTTTCTAATATTCACTATGTGTTCTGCCACTCTCTTTTTCAATGTTCTTTTGGTCCTCCCTACATATTGCTTTTTACAGGGGCATTCAATGAGATAAATAACATTTGTTGAATCACATGATAAATGTTCTCTAATCTCATGTGTGTAGGTGCTATTGGTGGATTTTTCAGTTGTGATTTTCTTGGGAAATGTTGTAATTCTACAGTTAGAACATTTACCACACCTATAGAATCCTTTAAGGTCCAACCATTTTTGAATACCCTGATTCTGTTTGTTACCTCTCTTCACCGTAGGTGCCACTTTAATCCCCAAGTTTGGAGCTTTTGTGAAGGTAATTAAGGGGTTAGAAGTCAATGTAGTTCCTACAGTTTTGTCATTAATAATCAAATGCCAATGTTTTTGTATGATTGCCTTAATTTCCCTATGTTTCACGTTATAGGGTAAAATTATGCGGATGTTCCCATCTTCCTGATTGTTAGTATTGGCCTTGCTTTCAAAAAATCCCTCTCTATCTAGATCCCTAGCTTTTTGTAGTGCTCCTTCTACTAACCTTTCGGGGTACTTCTTCTCTAAGAATTGTGTTCTCATCTCCATGGCTTCTATTTCGAAATCTGAGTTCTTAGTACAGTTTCTTCTGATTCTCCTGAATTGTCCAAAAGGGATATTCAGGAGCCAGTTGGGGAGGTGACAGCTATCGTAATAGATATAGCTGTTCTTGCTTACTTCTTTTTGGAATGTTGTACATATTAACCTATTCCCTTCTCTCTTAATTTGCAGGTCCAAGAATTCAACCACTTCTCTGCTGATGTTAGATGTGAAGCGCAGGTTTCTATCATTCATATTAATCTCTTCCAGGAAGGTGTGTAGTGCATCCTCTCCTTTTTTCCAAATGAACAGGATATCGTCAATATATCTTTGCCAGAGCACCAGATCCGTCCCCAGCCTAGGCCCAATCGTCACCTGCTCCCAGTCCGCCATGAACAGGTTGGCGTAGCTGGGGGCGAACCTGGTGCCCATGGCAGTCCCCTTTATCTGTAAATAATAATTGGATTCATAATAAAAATAGTTGTGGGAGAGGATGAACCCCACTAGTTCCTCCAGATAGTGAATTTGTTTTTTGGGATCTCGCTTAACCTCTCTAGTTGTCTTGCCATAGCCTCAATTCCCCTATTGTGTTCTATGATGGTATATAGTGAATGAACATCGAGGGTACCAATAATCCAATCCTCCTCAATATCCAAGTGTTCCACAATCTGTATTATCTGTGTGGTATCTTTTACATATGATTCCAATTTCTTAACAATAGGTTGTAAAACTTTATCGACATATTGTGATAGATTCGACGTAATTGACCCGATACCCGATATTATCGGACGTCCTGGAGGGTTATGCGGATCCTTATGTAGTTTCGGGAGATGATAGAATACTGGCACTCTCTTTGGTGTATTCATAATAAATTTAAATTCCTCTTTGGTCAGGATACCTGCCTCTAGGCCTTTAATGCCCATCTGTTCCAAATTATTAAAGAATTCATTTGTTGGATCTCAATTTAAGACTTTATAGGTATTGGTATCTCCCAATTGTTTCATACTTTCCTTTTTATATTGTTCTGTATCCAATATAACAATCGTAATATTGTCTTGTTTCTGTAGCTCTCTAAGGGCTCTAGTCTCACCCCTGGTCAGGTTGTTTTTTCTACCTCCCTCTTTCATTTTCTTAATGTCTGATTCCACGTTCTTTTTAAAGGCTGCAATTTCTTGGCTAATTTCTTTCCTCGGATAGTTTTTGGACTTACATTTTAATCCTGTGTGTACATATTCACTCATGGTTTGTGTATCACAATTTCTCAATATGTTTTTTTTTAGATAGTACTTCTTCAGGCAGACTTTCCTTATAAATTTCTCAATACCTACTAAAGTGTCGAATTTATTCAATTTCTGTGTTGGAGCGTATTTTAAACCTTTATTTAGTAGGCTCTTTTGTGTAATTTACTATCTGATTTTGATTTATCTCCTCTTGTGAAGGTGATTGTGATTTCCCCTTATTTCTCCTTCCTCTTCGTGTTGGTTTCTTTTTTCTTGTCTCCACATTGTGTGTGTCCTCCTGTCTTGGTGATTGTGTTGATATTGTGCTGGTGTGTGTGTTCTGTGATGTTGACCCATCTGAGATTGGGTTCTGGGGTCCCATTCCTGTGGTCTGTGTCTGTGTCTCAGATTGTATACACATTGTGTTGGGGATCGTGTTAGTTTCAAATTCCTTGGGGATGGTGTTCTGTGTCTCGTTCTGTGGTGTGGGGGGTTCTGTCTAAAAAATGTTGTTCATTAAGTACTTCAAATCGATTGGTTACTGGTATTGAGTATACCTTTTTTTGATCCTGATGCTCTCCGTTTGTTGTTAAATCACTATTTTTGTTTGCCTGATTCTCTTGTCTATCGTTCTGTCTCTTCTGTCTGTTCTGTTTTTTATATATATCTTTTTTTATATATATCTTTATTTTTTTATATATATATCTTTTTTTATATATATTTTTTTTATATATATCTTTATTTATTTTTACCATTTGTCTTAAATAAAGTTTTTTTTTTTTATATATATATTTTTATATATATCTTTATTTATTTTACCATTTGTCTTAAATAAAAATACAATTTTATAATATTTTTATGGATTCTTTTATGTATTTACATCAGCTAATTTGTCTATTCATATGTCCACTTTATTCTCCACCAACACACTGTTATCTATGAAATCCATCGGAGAGATCCGGATCCAGGATGATCCAGCCCAAATTTTTTAATATACTGGAATAAAATCCAGGGGCTATAAAAAACCATGGGGGCGCCATGGGGGCTTAGCCACTAAGGAAGGGACGTGAAGGTCCCAAAACGCGTCTGGTATACTAAGACCCCCAGCCTGTGAAATTTATCTACAAGAAGACTCCAGAGTCACGACCAATCTGCGGCCGCAGGAATATTACTGCATTGCAAAGACGACCGGATCCACAGCCGAGCCCGCTGCAGACTGCGCGCTCCTCAGGTCAGACGCTCCATGCAAACCCAAGTGGGACGCCACTGAGGGTAACTGGAGCAGGGAGCGGTGCATCGACAGTGAACGTAACCCCACACCGCCGCAACAAAGGGACACTCTACTGAGCGGGTAGGACTGTATCCTATTAATGTGATAAAGTATCACAGATTATTTTATCTTTTTCTGCTGGATAAAACACTAACCCTGCTGATTATATAAAGACACATGCATTATAGAGGTGGCATATATTGATAAGTGGAAGTTACAGCTACTACTAACATTTTTCTGGATGGAATATTGACTTTTAATCATTAAACTGCCTGGATGGGACAATATTATAATTATACGTTTATATTTTGATGCAGAGGATTGATGGACGGGCAAATGGACGGACTATAAGCTACGGTCGTCTCATTTGCTTCTGCACCTTTCACCTGTCATTCAAAGCCTTAGATCTGTGTGTACACTATATTATCTCGTTAAGTGTAATTAAACATCGTTCTTTCCCAGTCTGATCCAGAACTGGAGTGCCCGTCCTTTTTTACGTATACTTATTAATTTTGTCTTTGGGGTAAGGTGGGACCCATATTGGACGCTAGAGCACCCTATTTCCATCACTCTTCCTAAGTGAGCCACTCCCAGTCTATCATACCTTCCACTTAATGTTTCTTTTGGACAGCCACACAGAATCACCCACACTTAGGTCTGGACCATTCATACGTTTCCTGTCAGCTACACGTTTATATTTGTTGCCCATATTTTCAAGTTATTTAGAATTTTTCGCAATATCGATGACAATGATGACGAAAAACGCTCTTCCTCAGGGATACCAGAAGTATTAGAACCAGAAAATGTACCAAACTGCAGATAAAACCTATAGGCACCAAAAAACGGCGACTCACCAGTATACTTGTGACTACCATTGTTTATAGCAAACTCTACCAAAGACAAAAAGTAAGACTACTCCTCCTGGTTCTCAGATACAAAACATCTCAAGTAAGTCTCCAGACTCTGATTAGTTTGCTCCGTCTGTCCGTTCGACTGAGGATGAAAAGCCGAAGAAAAGGACAGTTGAATTCCCAGATGAGTACAGAACGCCCTCCAGAACCTGGAAACAAATTGAGTGCCATGATCCGAGACCACGTCAGAGGGAGTTTCACAATGTTGTCAACAAATACCTGTGGGTTTTAGCACTAGGTAGACCTGGTAATGCAATAAAATGTACCATTTTACTAAAGCGATCAACTACCACCAGAATAACTGTCTTTCCTCAAGAATTAGGTAGATCAGTGATAAAGTCCATGGATACATGAGTCCATGTCTGGGCGGATGGGTAACGGAAGTAAAGATCCAGAAGGTCGAGTATGTGTCACCTTGGCACGTGCACAGGTAGTAAAGCTGATACATAGTCCTTCACACACTTATGCCACCCTGGCCACCAGAATCTACGAGATATGAGGTTGGCAGTGGACCTACTCCCAGGATGTCCTGTAAGAACCATACAATGATGTTCCTCCAAAACCTTGTGACACAATTCCAGTGGTACAAACAGTTTCCCAGAGGGACACGAGTCTGGTGCCTCTCCCTGAGCCTCTAACACCTTCACCTCAAGGTCAGGGTAGAGGGCGGATATCACCCCCCCCCCCCCCTCTAGACAGTATGGGACTCAGGTTTCCAAAATCACCACCTCCAGGGAAACTACGTGACAAGGCGTCTGCCTTGACTCTCTTAATCCCAGGACGATAGGTGACAGTGAAATTGAATCTGGTGAAAAACAGGGCCCATCTGGCTTGTCTTGGGTTCAGTCGTTTCCCTGACTCCAGATTTTTGTGATCAGTGAATACCGTGATTGGATGAATCGCCCCTTCCAGCCAATGATGCCATTCCTCAAAAGCCAATTTAATGGCCATCAACTCTCTGTTACCCACATCATAATTTTTCTCAGCTGGGGGATAGTGTTTTCGAAAAAAAATGTACATGGTTGCCATTTACCAGGTTATGGGCCCTGTGACAAAATTGCTCCTAACCCCACCTCGGATGCACCCACTTCCACAATAAACGGTTGTGACACATCTGGCTGCACCAATATGGGAGCAAAAGAGAAGCATTCCTTAATCGCAGAAAAGGCTTGCAATGCTAAATCAGACCACACTGAGACATCTGTCCCTTTCTTAGTCATGTCTGGGTTTTACTATTGTCGAATAATTCTTAATACATTTTCGGTAAAAGTTGGTGAACCCTAAAAACTGCATAAAAGCCTTCAGATTTTCGGGTCGATCCCAGTCCAATACAGCACGGACTTTCTCAGGATCCATTCGAAAACCCGAAGATGACAGCAGGTAGCCCAAAAACTGCACTTTGTGTACCGCAAAAACAAACTTCTCTAATTTTGCGAACACTTGTCTCACATGATTCTGATGTGTTTCCATGTCTGGAGAATAAATAAGAATGTCATTTATATAAACGACTACAAACCCCCCCCCCCCCACCAGGTGATGAAAGATGTCATTCACAAAATGTTGGAAGACTGCCGGGGCATTAGTCAACCTGAAGGGCATGACCAGTCTCTCAAAGTGCGCCTCAGGAGTATTGGAAGCCGTCTTCCATTCATCCCCTTCCTTGATCTTAACCAGATTATATGCCCCCCTTAAATCCAACTTGGAGAACACCTCGGCACCAATAATCTGGTTAAAAAAATCAGGAATCAAATGAAGAGGGTAAGGATTATGGATAGTAATCTGATTGAGTTCACGGCCGAAGACCTCCATCCTTTTTTTTTTTACAAAAAAGAACCCTGCAGCCACTGGAGACTTGGAAGGTCTTATATGCCCTTTCTTCAAACTCTCAGCAATATATTCTTTCATGGCCTGCCTTTCAGGTTCAGAAAGATTATATAACCTAGATTTAGGCAATTTAGCCCCGGGAATAAGATTGACAGGGCAATCATATTCCCAATGGGGAGGTTAATCCTGACATCCACTCTCAGAAAACACATTGGCAAAATCAGATATAAAAGAGGGTACAGCCTTAGTAGTAACCACAGAAAAGGATGCATTGAGACAATTATCAATGCAATAGTCACCCCAATCCAGAATCTGTCTAGCTTGCCAGTCGATAGTTGGATTATGCTTGGTAAGCCACAGTAAACCCAGAACCATAGGTGCAGGGAGACCTTCCAAGACAAAACACGAGATAACTTCTTAATAAAAGTCACCCACTCTTAATCTGATATCATGCAAAACTTGCGACAAGCACTTCTGAGTAAGAGGGGCAGAATCAATAGCAAATACAGGAATGTCTTTTTTTATTGTACTTGGTGATAACCTGTGCATGCGGACAAACTAAGCATCAATCAGGTTCACCCTGGCCCCACTGTCGATAAATACTTCAATTCCCACAGTTTTTGACTCTAGCTCCACCTCGGCAGTCAGGAGAAATCGGGTGCTACCAGCAAAGGACAAATGCACATTCTCTGACTCCCCACTGACACCTCCGATAGTCAGATGGGATTTAGAGGTCCCTTTTTGTTTCTCTTTTTGCTGCTTAATGCTTGGACATATATTGATAAAATGTCCCCTTTGACCACAGAAAAAAACATACTCACTGTTCAGGTCGCCCGCCTGCTGATCCCCCTTAATTGGCTACAACAATGGTTTGACAAAATTAACCAAATTTATAGGATGGAGGAGTTGTGCAGATGGGCAACAAGGAGGCATGATTGTTTTGCTAAACTATGGCGCCCCTGGAAACAACATCTTGAAGCTTTAGTGTCGGGTGCTCCGGTCATCAACTAAGGGTTCCACGAACCACTTCTGTTTGAAGGGGTAGCCGATTGTGGGTTACTGTTGTGGGGTGTGATGGAGGATCAGAAATTCCCTCACACCTCGCTGCTCTCTCTTACACCCTTGTACATTGAACAACTCCATGTACAGTTGTGTTCAAAATTATTCAACCCCCACTGAAATTGAGTGTTTTGGCCAGTTTGACATTGATTTTGATCATTTCAGTCATCTTGTTTACAATTAAATCAAAGAGGCACTTGTAAGTCAGACAAATATAACATAACATTTATAATGAAATAACCACAAATGTCTTTTCTGTGTTCACATCATTATCAGTCTTATTCAACCCCCAAGTGACATTTAATCTTAGTACTTAGTACAACATCCTTTTCCAGTTATAACAGCTTTTAAACGTGAAGCATAGCTTGACACAAGTGTCTTGCAGCGATCTACAGGTATCTTCGCCCATTCTTCATGGGCAAAAGCCTCCAGTTCAGTCACATTTTTAGGCTTGCGCGCTGCAACTGCTTTCTTTAAGTCCCACCAGAGTTTCTCAATCTGATTTAAGTCTGGTGACTGCGATGGCCACTTCAAAATGTTCCAGCCTTTAATCTGCAACCATGCTCTAGTGGACTTGGAGGTATGCTTGAGATCATTGTCCTGTTGAAAGGTCCAACGTCTCCCAAGCCTCAGGTTTGTAACGGACTGCATCATATTTTCATCCAATATCTCCCATCCAACAGCCCCAAAGCATGATTGACCCCCCCGCCATGCTTCACAGTAGGCAAGGTGTTCTTTTCTTCATAGACCTTGTTCTTCCTCCTCCAAACATAGCGTTGATCCGTGGGCCCAAACAGTTCTAATTTTGTTTCATCAGTCCACAGAACACTATCCCAAAACTTTTGTGGTTTGTCCACATGACTTTTGGCATACTGCGGTCGACTCTTCTTATTCTTTGGAGACAGCAAGGGGGTGCGTCTGGGAGTTCTGGCATGGAGGCCTTCATTACGCAGTGTGCGCCTTATTGTCTGAGCTGAAACTGCAGTACCTGCATCTGACAAATCTTTTTTCAGTTCCTCAGCAGTCACACGAGGACTTTTCTCCACTTTGCGCTTCAGGTAGCGCACAGCAATCGAAGTCAGCATCTTCTTTCTGCCACGACCAGGTAGCGTTTCAACAGTGCACTTTGACTTGAATTTGCTAATGATGCTTCCTATGGTGTCTCTTGGTATGTTTAACATCTTTGCAATCTTCTTATAGCCATTGCCCTTCCTATGAAGAGAAATCACCTCTTCTTTTGTCTTCCTGGACCATTCTCTTGACTTCACCATGTTTGTAAACACACCAGTAAATGTCTAGAAGGAGCTGAGTATCACAGTCATTTTAAATCTGCCTAATTGGTGCTTATTATGCTTGATTGCTGCTCCTTGACATCCAGAGGTGTTTTCAATACCTGATCGAAAACACTTGAATGAACCTCTGTTCTTAAGAGTGGTCGTCTTTAAGGGGTTGAATAATTGTGTCAATGAAGAAATCACAAAAAAAAACATTTAATACTGTATTACAAAAAAAATTGATGTCATTTTAGTTGCATTTGGTTCTTTAAAAAGTCCTTGTAAGATTTCATTCTGAACACAATTACAAATGTACACTAAATTCCCTAAAACCCTTTACAGCATTGGGGGTTGAATAATTTTGAACACAACTGTATATAGCTTTATGAGGGCTTGTTTTTTGCAGGACAAGTTGTAGTTTTTAATGGTGCCATTTTGGGGTACACATAACTTTCTGATTAGCTGAGTATCACTGTCATTTTACATCTGCCTAATTGGTGCTTATTATGCTTGACATCCACAGGTGTTTTCAATACCTGATCGAAAACACTTGAATGAACCTCTGTTCTTAAGAGTGGTAGTCTATAAGGGGTTGAATAATTGTGTCAATAAAGAAATCACAAAAAAAAAACATTTAACCCCTTCCCGACCTATGACGTGTATACCCGTCATGGAGCACTGCAATTTAGCGCTCCATGACGAATATACACATCATGGCATTAAACTGTCACCATGTCTGCAGACATGGTGACAGTGCTGAGACCCCGGATGTTTTACACAGCCAGGGATCTCAGCTAACCAGCCCGGGACCAATGGGGGCGGTCCCGGGCGAGCGATCGCTCTGATTGGCTAGTCTGTACAGACTAGCCAATCAGAGCATGCTAATGCCGGCTGAAAGATGCGGGTATCAAAACCTTCAAAAATGTACAAATCATATCCCCCCCCCTTGCAGCCCTCAATGTGCCCCCTTCAGCCCTCCATGTGCCCCCTTCATATACATAGTTCGGCGGGCGGGAGCGCGATCCCCCGTGTGCGATTCCGGTGTAAAAAAAGCCATTTTTTGTCACCTTACATCACAAAAAGTCTAATATCAAGCGATCAAAAAGGCGTATGCCCCCCATTATAGTGCCAATCAAACCACTATCTCATCCCGCAAAAAATGATACCCTACCTAAGACAGTAGGTCAAAAATAAAAAAACTATAACTCTCAGACAATAAAGACACTAAAATATGATTTTTTTTGCTTCAAAACTAGTGAAATAAATAAATAAGTATACATACTAGGTATCGCCACGTCCGTAAGAACCTGCTCTATAAAAATTACCACATGATCTAACCTGTCAGTAAATAACTGTAAATAACAAAAAATAAAAATGGTGCCAAAACAGCTATTTTTTGTTACCTTGCCTCAAAGAAGTGTAATATAGAGCAACCAAAAATCATATGTACCCTAAAATAGTACCAACAAAACTGCCACCTTACCCCGTACCTTCCAAACTGGGGTCTTTTTTTTGAGTTTCTACTCTAGGGGTGCATCAGGGGGTCTTGAAATGTGACATGGCAACTTAAAATGATCCCAGTGAAATCTACCCTCTAAAAACCATATGGCGTTCCTTTACTTCTGCGCCCTGCAGTGTCCCCGTACAGCAGTTTACGACCACATATGGAGTGTTTCTGTAAACTACAGAATCAGAGCAATAAATATTGAGTTTTGTTTGGCTGTTAACCATTGCTTTGTTAGCGTAAAAAAATTATTAAAATGAAAAGTTTGCCAAAAAAGTGAAATTGTAAAATGTCATCTCCATTTTCCATTAATTCTTGTGGAACACCTAAAGGGTTAACAAAGTTTGTAAAATCAGTTTTGAATACCTTGAGGGGTGTAGTTTCTAGAATGGGGTCATTTTTGGGTGGTTTCTATTATGTAAGCCTCACAAAGTGACTTCAGACCTGAACTGGTCCTTAAAAAGTGGATTTTTGGAAATTTCTGAAAAATTTTAAGATTTGCTTCTAAACTTCTAAGCCTTGTAACGTCCCCAAAAAATAAAATGGCATTCCCAAAATGATCCAAACATGAAGTATACATATGGGGAATGTAAAGTAATAACTATTTTTGTAGTTATTACTATGTATTATAGAAGTAGAGAAATTGAAACTTGGAAATTTTCAAATTTTTGCATGTTTTTGGTAAATTTGGTATTTTTTTTTATAAATAAAAATGGATTTTTTTTACTCCATTTTACCAGTGTCATGAAGTACAATATGTGACGAAAAAACAATCTCAGAATGGCTTGGATAAGTAAAAGCGTTTTAAAGTTGTCACCACATAAAGTGACTCAGGTCAGATTTGCAAAAAATGGCCTGGTCCTTTAGGTGAAAAATGGCCTGGTCCTGAAGGGGTTAATACTGTATTACAAAAACAATTGATGTCATTTTAGTTGCATTTGGTTCTTTAAAAAGTCCTTGTAAAATTTCATTTTGAACACAATTACAAATGTACACTAAATTCCCTAAAACCCTTTACAGCATTGGGGGTTGAATAGTTTTGAACACAACTGTAATAGGGAGTATGTAGAATTATTCTGAAACTCTTATTTACTGTATACTTCAAGATAAACCATATATATATTCTGGATATTATGTGATGCTGTCCGCTGTGTAGATGGAAGGTCCTAAATGCACCTGTTCCAACGTCCACACTGCTTATGTTATTGTTCATGTTTTTGACATGCTACTGTCATGCCTTATTGTGAAAGATGTTAATTATGTCGTTTTGTTAAAATAATAAAAAGATTTAAACACAAAAAACATACTCGCTGCTTGTGACTCCTACTTTTGCAAGCAGATCCAGGAGTTGCTCCCCCCAATTGCATGGGTTCCTCCCCAGGTATAAGCTCTGGAGTCTCTTCACCCAAAGAGAAAAAGCCCAAGACTGGGTGTCCCCTTTAAGCAACTAAATAATCACACCCACACTCTGGCTCTCATCCCCAGATGAGTGTGGACGCAGCTTAAAGTTAAACAATTTGCACGCCTCCCTGAACCGAATGAAATTATCACTCCCCCCCGAGAATCTATCCGGGAGAGCAACTTTAGGTTCAGGACAGGTCAGGTAACCCCTACTAGGACCAGCCAACAGTGGTCTCTGCATCTGTGAGATGGTCGTGCGGAGGTGATCCACCTTCAGAGACAGTCCCTGTAGCTGTCCAGTCAGTGCAGCGATAACATCTATGGCTGAACTGATACAAACAACCAAATGACGGTTATTTAGCGGTTTATAATGTCATGATCAGTGTGGGGGAAACTCCACACTGAAAACAGGAGGGAAGGGGAACAGTAACTGGGCCTGAAAACTAGGGAAGGAACAGGTCACCTCCTAAACAACCCTAATCCGGGCCCTAACTACCTATCAATAAGAATAGACCTTGAAGTTAGGAATATTCATATGATGGATACCTAGGCCCTTATTTCCCTATATGGCCCTGGAATAAGGAAAGACAAGACTTAGCTTATAGTAGAAAACTGGCAACTCCAGAAGCACCACAGAGTACAACCGACCAGCTAGTTAGAAGGCAGGAAGAAAATCTATAAACCACACCTCCAAGAGTGAGAAGCGGCTACTTAAAGGGAAGGTAAATTACCAACAAGCAACACCTGAAGCAAGGGGTGTGGTATTCACCAAAACACAGACACAATAAGATCTACAAGGAACTTGTCAATTTAACCCACATGATATTGATGACCTACCTTTTAATGTATAGAAAAGGGTGGGGAAAGTCTAGAGAACCTAAATGAGAGGAACACAGTGGTAGCCAGGGGCCCTAATGCATAAAGCAAGAGCTGCAGTCACATAGTAGTCATCCTACACGGTCCAATTACAACTTCTTTAGAACAGGAATCTTGACTACCTTGACAGTTTAATTTTAGACAAACGTGTTTAAAAGATTAGATGCATTCAGAAAGGGTAACCCTTTATCACTGGGCCCGCATTTTTTAAAAATTTTTAATTTCCTATACATTGCAAAACAAGCAATCCTAATCTTAATTTAACAATTCATTCCTGCCATATGCGACGCCAACTACACTATACTTCGGTGGCTTACCCTACTTTGTAGCCTATTCCTTCCATTAACATCACAATATCCAGTATAATTTTTAACTTATCTATAGACTGAGATTTCTTAATTCAACGAAGAATATATTATTATAACCACCAGATAATGTGCAGCGCATCCCATACAGCAACTAGACGGGCTGGGGTTGATAATAATATGACTGCTAAAAAGTGATCTTTATAGGCCAAGAAGTGGTGCCTATTATTAGGCTTAATGGGAAGTGTGTTATGTTTTTTTAAATATAGATATTGATATGTAAAATTGAAAACAAGGTCATGGAAAATTCCTTAATGATATGTTTAACATAAAAACACAATTTAAAAATAGGTCATTTTCTGGTGACATATTCCTGGTATTGTTGATCAGTGTATAATCCTTATTCATCCCGATAGATGATCTCAGAGGACATTTGGGCTGTCCTAAAATTGAATACTGAATGTTAGATAATTAAAGGGGTTAGCCCATGATTAATGTAAAAAATTAAAATCAGACATCATATAGTAAATGCTAATCTCTTTCTAACAAAGCTAGAACCAGTCCTGTACCTCACATGGATCCAGAGATCTCCACATTCATTGCTCTGCTAGATTTATATCAAGCTGACAGCTCAAGGGGCGTGTCTTTTCTGATGCAGTTCAGGGGCGTGTCTTTTATTCTGGAGCTTTCTGCCTATCACAGCTCAGGAGTCAGTTAAAAAATGAACCTGAGCATGTGCAGCCTTCTCAGTGAGCTGGACAAAGAAATAAGAAACAGAGCAGGTGGCCTTATATACATTTTATTGAATAACTAAGTGGCTATGCTAAAATTTTAATTACATACAATTACAAAAGTATTGAGAACCAGGTGCTGGTTTGAAAAATTTAGAATATTCTTCGTGGGAGAACCCCTTTAACTAAAAAGAGTCCATAAAATGATTCCGGAAGGTATTCACATCTTCCATCATTATTTCCAAATATATGGTTTTCATATCTGCATCTGTAAATAGGTGGGGGTTGGTGCATCTTTACAGCCTGTTCAAGTTGTCACCAGTGCCTTCCAAGGGCAGCTAATCAAGAAATCAAGACTGAAGCCCAGCATTATGGCATGTTCTATATTAAGTAGAGATCCTCTATAAATACTGCATATAGTAAATCATGCCAACTGCGAGTTCCCCAAGCAAAAATAGTAAATTATTTGTTAAGTAAATATTCTGAATGGAAACATTTTCATTTGTTTATTTTTTTTAAAGTTACTGCAGTTTTTGGCACAAATTCTGACAAGTCATCCCTAAGGAGAATTTTAATCAGAAATGCTCTGAATTGTCATAAAAAACAGTCCTTTATAAGACTGTAAAATTATACATAGTTTCCGAGCAATTCTGTATTCAGTCTACAAGTAAATAGGTCTTAAATACTCACAGTTTTAATATCTACTTATACAAACATGTCAAATTGCTCTATTATACTGCTATATACCCTCCCAAATCATAACTACTTAAAGGGAATGTCTCATGTTTTTGCTTTAATTAGCTGCAAAGTCTATAAAAGAGAAATGTCTTTGTTTAATGTAGATTATTTGTTATTTTTAAGAACTTCCTTGGGGACAGCCTTATTGTAGACCCAAACGTAGTACAATAGAAAGACATACTGTATGTTCAGCCAAGGGATAGGAAGAGGTGTGAATGCAGAGAAGAAGCCAGAAATCTACCCATTTCCAGAAGCATTAGCCCTTTTTAAACCATCAGCTGCTGTGACCACATCCTGAGGTAGCCTATTCCACAAATTCACAGTTGTGGTGGAGAAGCTTTGTCACCTCTGAACCTTTTCTTCTCCAGATGGAAGCAGTGTCCAAAAGTGGCCTTGTAAAAATACTAAAAGTGGCTCCATGTTGTAGGTGGGCCAACATAAGTAGGAGGAGCCAACATAAGTAGGAGAGGGTCATCCATACAATAGTATAGCACAAAATACTTTCCCAGCAGAAGCAAATACCACAGTGCAGTACAAAATACTGCCTCAGCAGCAACAAATACTACAATGCAGCACAAAAATCCGCCTAAGGAGATTCCCTTCTCGGACCACATTCTGTCCTGCTCCTCCAGTTGTCTCTAATTAAAATATGGAGCAGAGTGCTTTGGAGGTGCATCCTGCCTGGTCTTTCAACACTACTAAACATACAGCAGAATATACTGCTACATACCTATTAGAAGAGGTATCAGCAACCTTCGGCACTCCAGCTGCTGTGAAACTAAAACTCCCAGCATGCAAACATAATCGGCTGTTCTAACTCCCATAGAAGTTAATGGAGCACTCTGGGAGTTGTAGTTTCAGAACACCCGGAATTCTGGTGGTTGCTGATCCCGTGTTAAATTAATCGCATTGCGATTTCAACTTAGCACTGCTGCTATATTCCATATTCGTTAACTTCGTTAATTCTAGCAAGCTGACCCATTATAAACCCAGCTCTAAGTTGAAATCGCAATGCGATTAATATAACTTGAATTAATCGCATTGCGATTTCAACGTAATTCCTCAAATCCGACAGTACATTTTAGTATATGGAGACGTTCCCATGGTGATGGGGACGCTCCATGAGCACAGAAGTTATGGTTGGCTTGGTAGAATTAGCTAATAGCGTAATATGACGAATGTATTCGTCATATTCCTCAAAACGAAGATAACGAAGTATTCTACATCTTCGTTTTAGCTACCTATTCGTCTCGTCATTGTCAACTTCGCTATTCGCTAATTCTAGCAGCAATCAAATAGGAAGGATGACTTACCAGACAGCTGTGTTAAATTCGCTATGCGATTTTTTTTTTTTAATACAATAATTATATTACTTGATAAAATTATTATAAGTATTCTATTTATTAAAAAAAAAAAAAATCGCATAGCGAATTTAACACAGCTGTCTCTATAGTCAACCTTCCTATTTGATTGCTAGAATTAGCGAGGTTGACGAATAGGTTGCTAAAACGAAGATGTAGAATACTTCGTTATCTTCGTTTTGAGGAATATGACGAATACATTCGTCATATTCGTCATCCTCGCTAATTCTAGATATGAAACCAATAGGAAAGTAGCCTTAAGTACAAATCGCAATATGCGATTATTTAAATCGCATTTTAATCGCGATAACTAGAAAAAATGACGAATATTCGATTTCGACGAATACGAAACGAATATTCATTCGAATATTCGCGAATTTCGTCGAAATCGAATATGGCACCTGCCGCTCATCACTAGTATTAGAATATAGTGCTACATACCTATTACATCAGGAGATTATAGTGAGACATAGACTCTTGGACCAGACCAGACAACTTCTTTCAGTCACGACACATCTCTGCACAGTTTGCCACACAAACATGTTGAATTCCTTACTTTTCATTCCCCTCCACCTTCCCAACTCAAACAACCCATCCTGGTGCCCACATGTGTATTTGTATCTGTAAGTGTAATGTCACAGTTCAGAGTTGTATCTGCCCCATAAACAGGTATGCATATTCCTAATATGACCTATTTGAAAACTAAGGAAAAGGCATCAAGGAATGGGTAGCATTGTTTCTCTCTGGGTCTGCATTATTGGCTAGTTAGACTGGTGTGTAATTCTTTAGGTTTCTCCTCCTTCATATGCACCGTTATACTTTTCTTTGGATGCCTAGAAGGTAATGTTGGCCTGAATGTTGATATCCAATATGCATACCATGTAAGTCTTACAAACATCATTGAAACTTACTGTCCACATTCTAACTAATGGGTTTCTTCTTTAACACTTTAAAGACGTTATCCCATGATTAATGTTAACATCAGACTTCATATAGTACATGACAGTCTCTAACAAAGCTAGAACCAGCCCTGTATCTTACATGGATCCAGAGATCTTCCCATTCATTGCGCCAATCGCTCTGCTAGATTAATTTCCTGGAAACTCACGGGGAGCATCCTTGTTCAGGGGGCTTGTCCTGTAACTGTTACAGCTTCTAACAGAGGATACAGCTGGTGGCAGGTGAAGAATGGAAATGAGCATGTGTGACTTCCTCAATGAGGTGGACAGAGAAATAAGGAAGTGAGCAAACAGCAGGTGGCGCTATACAGATACATTTTATTGAATAACTTAATGGCTATACTAAATCTTTAATTACATCTAATTACAAAAGGATTCAGATTTAAGTGCTTGTTTAGTGAATTTATGGGCTTATTTGGGGTATGTATTTAGTTTGGGGTCCGGTCTAGAGGTCTGTATCAATTTTGGGGTTTGGTCTTGTATTTATTCAGAGAGTCTGTATTAACTTTGGGGGCTCATATGGGGTTTGTATGAAGAAGATAGTGTCCAGCCATGTAAACTTTATTTTTGAAAACAGATGGAAATATCATAAAATTATAGAAGTAGTGATACTTTTCTGAATTCCAGCTTACTTCCCATGTCCTTGCTAGCCTCTATAATTCCAAGTCCCTCTTGACTGCAGCCAGTGAAGCAAGCGACGGTGGATCAGTAAGGAATCACTGGCAAGAGGTGGGGGATCAGTAAGGTCTCACTATTTTTATATCTGTATCTGCATCCTTGGGCACTTTTATTTTGGCAGTACAGTATTAAGGGCATTGGGCAGCACTGTCGTTATAGTAATGTGGGCACATGGGGCAGCAGCAGGCAAAATATCGGCAGAAGCTACAGGATGGCAGTGTTAAATGGGCAGCTGTATGGGGATTTCTTTGCTACAGAGGGTGGGGATGGACTGCAGAAGCAATGAGTGAAAGGCTAGGCTCTAATGCTAAATCTATAATAGGCCCCCATCTACCATGTGCCATTTATTAATACTTGTGTCTTCATATGTGGCAGAGGGGCTGGACACCCCCTGGCCAAAGGTATGTTCACAGTAAACTCTGTAGTCTTCAGAAGAAATCGTCATGAGGGTCTGGACCAAATGGAGAAGAAAAGAAATGTGAACAACTGAAATCATTGGAGTCATCACCTGTGAGTCAGTGGATTTGCATTTGTCCACATGCCTGTGACTGCTTCTTTTAAAATGTGTTTATATGTCATTATTTGGAAGTAAGGTCACACTAAATAGATTATTTTTCGGTGTGTGTGTGGGGGGGGGGGGGGGTGAGGGGGTCAATTCACTTACTCAGCCTAGGGCACCAAAATACCTTGTCCTGGCTGCACCCCCTACTTTCTAGACTTTACATAATGTGAAACCATAAAAAAATAAGGGAAAGGTAACAAAAATCCCACCAATGTAAACAATCACAAGGAGATCAATGTTTGGAATAAATAAATGGTTTATTAGATAAATATACTTTTTCCAAGATAATGTTCTGCTTACATGTAATGTATTAAGAAGTGGCCTGTTGCTCTGGCCATTGTATGTTTGGCACTTTTATATCATAGTCCTGTGTAAACAATTTGCATAGTATCATTTGTTCTTTAATTAAATTATAGCATTATATATATATATATATATATATATATATATATATGCAAAAAAAGCACTCAAACCACTGTGGCTTGTTTACAAGTACAATGAATGCAGTTCGTAATACTTATGAGAAATTCAAAAGCAATGCCAGCTTTAAAAGTTCACACTCTTAAGCAAAAATAATTGTCCACCTTCCTCGAATGCTCTGAATGCATAGATGTTTTATTTTTCTTCATGTCATCAAGGCTTAAGATCACAAAACCCACCACCTCCCAAGAACCAATCTTCAACAGATCACTTCACCTCATTCACTGTCTTGCTAGAGTGAAAAGCTCATTCAAAGACAAGTATGCTGTCTATCCTGTCAGACCTTTCAGTAGACCAGTTGATTGAACCAATTATAGTCCTCTCATTAGTTTGTAATGGCCATGACCTGACTGCCTTCGGAAACTTCTCAAAGTGGTAGAGATGAAAATAGTAGCCCCCTCTGATTAACTTACATTTTATGTGACAGCTTGGAAGTGAAGATATGCAATATTTGTCTCAGAATGCTCTGGTCTGGTGTAAGGTTCTTGTAGGCTTGTCTACGTAGAAGAAATGTTGCAGTTTTTGTTCGTCACCTCATTCTACAGTTTAGACCTTTTCTATAGTATATGTTATTATCTCATGTAAATGTTGTTTAAGGTAGTTGTAGTCAAAAGAATTGTGGCCACCATAATTGGACCATCCATCTGTAATACCAAAGGTATTTTTCTATTGTTACTAATGAGATAGCTTGGGCCAGTTGTTCTATGTATTTAGAATTAAAGAGGAGCCTTTTTGATGTCATACAAAACTCATATCCTAGAAATTCAGCTGTGATAACAGTCCAAGAAGTTGACATAGGAAGAGTTGTTTACCTGGTTATTCACACAATGTAAAGCTACTTTAGCTGTCTTGTGTCTCACTGTGACATGATGGGAACTATGGATTTTTTTCTGTACCTAACAAAATAGAGGTTCTGTAGAGAAAAATAGATAAAACTGGGCAAAACTAATATTTTTTAATCTTTATGTTAATCAGAAAAAGAAAATTGCTAGTGTTACTGTTTTCCCTCAGTGTTAACAGCAAGTACAGGTACAGGCTAAGCAGGTCTAAAGTGTGAGGACTCTGAGGGTGTCGCAGTAGAGGGTGCAGAGGTAGCATTGGCCTTGGGCCATAGAGAGACCCAAATACACCTACATTGGGTCCTAAGCACTTCAAGTTACAACTTTGCAGACCCCAGCAAACAACCCCTCATACCTAAGTATCTTAGAAGCCTGGAATGAGAATGAGTCTAATGTTATGGTCAACTGCATTCACATCTGAATCATCATGTTTTTAACTAGAGATGCACCTATTACAGGCCACCTGTTAAGACTAAGAGGTCATAAGAGGTAATTCATGAATGTAAAACTTAGCATGAACATGGAGGGGATGGATTGCGCCTTAATTCCCAGTGAAGTAACTTAAACGTCATTATTTCTTTTAAAAAGAAGACTTTTAGCAAAAATTAAGACAAAAAATTTGACTGAAGTATATATTGCAGAAGAACATTGGGGAAGATTTATCAAAACTGATGTTAAGGAAAACTAGCTTAGTTGACCATAGCAACCAATCAGATTACACCTTTCATTTTCCAAAGGAGCACTGAAAAATAAAAGGTGGAATGTGATTGGTTGTTTTGGGCAATAATCCAGTTTTTCTTTATACCAGATTTGATAAATTTCCCCATTGTGTTTTTTGTGACTTTACACAAAGGTTATCCCATATGGGCAGTGACCAGGGAAATAACAGTGAAATGAGCGTAACTAGTTATGCCACTAGTATATTTTGCCTTGAGATTCTTTCTTAAGACCTATTCATATAGGGATCACCCTTGTGTAGTGCAGTGTTCTTCAAAGACAGAGCTCATACTGTACATAAAAAATGACAAATATGTTTGTAAACCGAAAGACTGTTAAAAAGGATTAAATAAAATGTTTCACAAACATAACTTTTCCGGTTCCCTTCTAGGTGAACACCACATTTTCCAGTCTGTAAGGATCACATTATTATAATAGCTAACATTCAGCAGTGTAGTATAAAGCTACCATACAATCAGCTTCCTGTGCTGTCTTTGGAGACTAGACAGATGATGCACATTCCACACCTTTGCTCTCAGCTACAGTACCTTTGTTGTCCTATTTGTCAGTTTAGTCATTCGTCATCATTTGAGCCTAATCTCACTGTTACCCTGAAGTCTCCAACGCATGTAATTTAATAGTGCAGTATGCCATTATTGCCGGATTCTTGCTCTTCAACTTGTTGTAGAACCTTCCATTGGCCAAGAGTAAGTGCTAAATTTGCAATCCAATATTCTTCACTACAATGCTCACGTTATACGTTTCTTTAAAAAATTCACATATTTCATCTTATGTCTACCTGAATTCTATATCTTACAATCATTATTTTCTGAGGAAACCTTGTTTTTCTAAAGATTGCCAAAAGCCATTAATATACTTCCAATGTTCTTTTTAATTTAAAGTAAGCCAAGTGTTTTAAAAATTCAGCAGGATACTATTCATATTTTCTCCAACGAATTGGCAACCAATACTCTTCATTTAAGACTCCAAAATAAAGGATGATGAAATGATGATGATGATGATGAAATGCTACTGGATGGGAACAAGCCACAGTTGCGTAAGTCACACTTCAGTTATAATATGTGACTGTCCAGAGTTTGCACGTTTTCCATCCACAGGACCAAGTCCATCCAGGTATTCTGCGTTGGAATTGCTGAATAAATTCTTAAGTTTATCCAGTTTGGGACTTTTATCCTTCCCTCTGGCTTTTGGAGTATGGGGTGGACCGTTAGGACATGAACCAACATGACTATACTGGCCTGTATCTGAGCACTCTGTCTCACGATGATAGAAATAACTAAAGTTGGATACAATGACTGGCACAGGAAGAGAGATGGTCAACACACCGGCAATAGCACAGAGTGAGCCCACCAGTTTACCACCAACAGTCTCAGGAGACATATCTCCATAGCCCACTGTTGTCATTGTTACCACAGCCCACCAGAATGCTTCAGGGATACTGGTAAACTTGGTGCCTTCATGATCTGCTTCTGCAAAGTATACTGAACTGGAGAAGAGTATAACTCCAATAAACAGAAAAAATATGAGAAGCCCAAGTTCTCGCATACTTGCTTTCAGTGTCTGTCCCAAGATCTGTAATCCCTTGGAGTGTCGGGACAGCTTGAAGATACGGAAGACTCTCACCAAACGGATTACCCTGAGAATGGCCAATGACATAGCTGGTTGGCCCACACCTCTGTGGCGAGCTAGTTCTGTGCCTAGAGCAACAAAGTATGGTATTATAGCTACAAAGTCAATCATGTTCATGATATCTTTGAAGAAGGCAGCTTTGCTGGGACAAGCAATGAAACGGACAGAGAGTTCAAAAGAGAACCAACAGATACATATTGTTTCCACAATAAAGAATGGATCCTCAAATGGACTTTTCTCTCTAATGCTGTGGGTGATGTTACTCCGATGAAGGGGCTGCACCTGCAAAAAATAAAATAAAAAAAACTTTAGGCATTTAGAGTATATAGGAGAACGTTAATGAATTGACAGCTGGACATTACTATTCCATGGGGCAGTACCCTATACTGGCACAGTCCAATCAATATATTTCCAGGAGGAATAAGAAGAACTGCATAATGAACAGTTATAAGAAAATATGCTGGTGAATAGTTATTTCATGGAGTGTACAAGTTTTTAAAACAAATCTGCTGTTAAAGGGGTTGTCTCACTTCAGCAAATGGTGTTTATCATGTAGACAGAGTTAATACAAGGTACTTATGTATTGTGATTCTCCATATTTCCTCCTTTGCTGGCTGGATTCATTTTTTCATCACATTATACACTGCTCATATCCAGGGGTTATGGCCACCGCTGCAGAGCAGATATAAGCTGTCCTGGATGGGAACTGTTGCGTATGCGTGTCTATGCGCACTCTCACGGTCCTGGGTGTCTTTTCCTTATAGTGTGCAAGCACGGCCACCGCTGATGGATTGCAGGGTGGTCAACCATAGAAACAAGCAGTGTATAATATGATGAAAAAATTAATCCATTCAGCAAAGAAGGCAATATGGACAATACATTAGTAAGTGCCTTGTATTAACTTTTACTACATGATAAATACAATTTGCTGAAGTGAGAGAGCCCCTTTAAATGGTGGGTAGAATTTATTTGAAAATACTGTTCTGAAAATTATTATGCTGCCCCCTATCCATACTGACTACCAATAGAGTTGTCCAATTTAAAAGTGGTGAAAAAGGAGTAATCATGGCAGAATTCATTGTGTAACATGGCTTGTAAAGTGCAGTGACACATGGCATACCTTCAAATAAAATGGTAGGTGCAATGAGAAAAGATATGGTGACATACATGATGAAGGTCAAGTGCAAGGTTGGTGATAGCACATATCAGAACTGGAGCAAAAGTTAGGTGAAAAAACTCCATTAACCCAATATATAACATTATGGCAAACCTTATGTCTTCATCGAGAATAGAGTTAGCAAAAATGTTGTATGTTGGTTTAAAGGAATATTTAACCCAACGTCTGCTTCTGTTGTGTGCTATCGCCTTGTACTGAACTTTTGATCGTAGTGTGCATCAGTTGGAGTGGACAACATGAGAGCTGCTCAAAGGTAATTTTGCTATACAAGAGTAGATATACAGAGTAGATATACAGTGCCTTGCAAATGTATTCACCCCTCTTGACTTTTTTCGTATTTTGGTGCCTCTCAACCTGGAATTAACATGGATTGTTTGAGGATTTGCATCATTTTATTTACAGAACATGCCCACAACTTTGAAAAAGTCAATGTACATAACTATTCACCCCCCTAAAGTCAATACTTCGTAGAGCCACCTTTTGTGGCAATTACAGCTCCAAGTTGCTTTGGATAAGTCTCAAAGGGCTTGCCACATCTTACCACTGGGATTTTTGCCCATTCCTCCTTGCAAAACTGCTCCAGCTCCTTCATGTTGGATGGTTTGCGCTTGTGAACAGAAATCTTTCTGACCACAGATTTTCTATTGGATTGAGATCTGGGCTTTGACTAGGCCATTCCAACACATTTACATGTTTCCCCTTAAACCACTCAAGTGTTGCTTTAGCAGTGTGTTTGGGGTCATTGTCCTGCTGGAAGGTGAACCTCCGTCCTAGCCTCAAATCACGCACAGAATGGTATAGGTTTTGCTCAAGAATATCCATGTATTTAGCACCATCTTTCCCTCAACGCTGACCAGTTTCCCAGTCCCGGCTGCTGAAAAACATCCCCACAGCACGATGCTGCCACCATTATGTTTCACTGTGGGGATGGTGTTCGTTGGGTGATGTGATGTGTTGGGTTTGCGCCAGACATAGCGTTTTCTTTGATGGCCGAAAAGTTCAATTTTAGTCTCATCAGACCAGAGTACCTTCCTCCATATATTTTGGGAGCCTCCCACATGCCCTTTCGCAAACTCACAACGTGCCTTTTTTTTTTTTGCTGAAAGTAATGGCTATCTTCTGGCCACTCTACAATAAAGCCCAACTCTACGGAGCGTACGGCTTATTATCGTCCTATGTACAGATGCTCCAGTCTCTGCTGTGGAACTCTGCAGCTCCTGGGTTACCTTAGGTCTCTGTGCTGCCTCTCTGATTAATGCCCTCCTTGCCCGGTCCGTGAGTTTTGGTGGGCGGCCGCCTCTTGGCAGGTTTGCTGTTGTGCCATGTTCTTTCCATTTGGTTATGATAGATTTGATGGTGCTCATGGGGATCATCAAAAATTTGGATATTTTTTTATAACCTAACCCTGACTTGTACTTCTCAACAACATTGTCCCTTAGGGCTCATTCACACGAACGTATGGGTTCCGTTTCAATATTGCGGACCGCATATGCGGATCCGAAATAAACGGACACCGTTCCGTGTGCATTCCGCATCACGGATGCGGACCCATTCACTTCAATAGGTCCGCAAATCAGGAGATGCATAGCAGTGCGGAACGGAAGCACGGAACGTAACCCTACAGAAGCACTACGGAGTGCTTCTTTGGGGTTCTGTTCCGCACTTCTGTACCACAAAAAGTTAGAACATGTCCTATCTTTTTGCAAACCCATTCAAGTCCCGGAGGCCTAATGAATGTTCTCTGTGCATTGGGGACCGCAAATTGCGGCCCCAATGCACAGAACACATACGTTCGTGTGAATGAGCCCTTACTTGTTTGGAGAGTTCCTTGGTCTTCATGGCAGTGTTTGGTTAGTGATGCCTCTTGCTTAGGTGTTGCAGCCTTTGGGGCCTTTCAAAAAAGGTGTGTATATGTAATAACAGATCATGTGACACTTAGATTGCACATAGGTGGGCTTCATTTCTTTAATTATGTGACTTCTGAAGGTAATTGGTTGCACCAGAGGTTTTTATGGGCTTCCTAACAAAGGGGGTCAATACATACGCACATGCCAATTTTCTGTTTTCTATTTCTAAACAATAGTTTTATTTATATATTTTTCTCATTTCACTTCACCAACTTAGACTATTGTGTTCTGATCCATCACATAAAATTCAGATTAACAAAACATTGAACTTAAGGCTGTAATGTAACAAAATATTAAAAAAGTCAAGGGGGGTGAATACTTTTACAAGGCACTGTAGGTAAAATTAAAAGTGCATCTTCATCTCAAGAAGACAAGAGTCAAGAAGACTAATGACTAACAAGAGGTATAGCAGTAAATCTGTATCAATCAAGTTTGCACAACATTCCATTACAAGTAGAGATGAGCGAATCGAAGCTGACGAAGTGGAATTCGATCCGAATTTCAGGAAAAATTTGATTTGCACCGGAGCCGAATTTCCCTGTTATTCGTAGTAACTAATCAAGTTTTTTCCTAAAATGGCTGCTGCACGTAGAGCAAGGAACTCTGGGAAGTTGGGATCACCCATAATGCCACGCATGCAGCCAATCAGCAGCCAGCCAGCCAGCCCTGTGATGTCACAGCTCTATAGATAGCGTCAGCCATCTTAGATTCTGCTATTTACCTGCATAATTAGTGCAGGGAGATACGTCAGCAGGCACTAAAAAAACAATTGACAAGTGTAGGGAAAGATTAATCAAGGTGTAGGGAAGGGATAGGGAGGAATCATTCCGCAGCATTTATGTTGAACAGGGTGGATTAGGGGAGGTTACCGCCTGGGTAATAGGAACAATGCTATTACACCTTGCTTCACCGACTGGGGACCCAAATTGCCATTATACAGCTCTGTAATTCCAGCAAACCATTCTTATTGGGCTGCAAGTGCTGTTTGAAACAGGCATTAACAGGGTTTATTACAAGTAAATATTTATATGTCTTATTTGCCCTTGTGCGGTGCAGTTATATGTTCTAAAGCATTTTTTGGCTTGTATAAGGGGGTAAAAAGGGCTTATTAGCCGTTGTGTGGTGAAGTGCTAAAATTACAGCCCTTTTTGTCGTGTATTAGTGGAAAAAGAAAAAATATATTTTCTGATCAGCGGTGCAGTTATATGTTCTAAAAACCTTTTGTGAGATGTATTAGTGGAAAAAGAAAAAATATATTTACTGTATAGCGGTGCAGTTATATGTTCTAAAGGCTTTTGTGGCGTGTATTAGTGGAAGAAGAAAAAATATATTTGCCGATCAGCAGTGCAGTTATACTGTATGTTCTAACGCCTTTTGTGGCATGTATTAGTGGATAAAGAAAAAATATATTTGCCGTATAGTGGTGGAGTTATATGTTCTAAAGGCTTTTGTGGCGTGTATTAGTGGAAAAAGAAAAAATATATTTGCCAATCAGCGGTGCAGTTATCCTGTATGTTCTAAAGCCTTTTGTGGCATGTAGTATCGGAAAAATAAAGAATATATTTGCCAATCAGCGGTGCAGTTATATGATCTAAAGCCTTCTGTGGCGTATATTAGTGGAAAAAGAAAAAATATATTTGCCGTATAGCGGTGCAGTGATATGTTCTAAAGCCTTTTATGGCGTGTATCAGTGGAAAAAGAAAAAAAATATTTTCCATATAGCGGTGCAGAAATATGTCCTTAAGGCTTTTTGTGGCGTGTAATAGTGGAAAAAGAAAAAATATATTTGCCGTATAGCGGTGCAATTATATGTTCTAAAGCCTTTTGTGCCGTGTATTAGTGGAAAAATAAAAAATATATTTGCCGTTCAGCAGTGCAGTTATATCTTCTAAAGCCCTTTTTGGCGTGTATTAGTGGGGGAAAAGGAAAAGGGCTTATTAGCCGTTGTGTGTTGAAGTGAGAAAATTTCAACTCTTTTTAGTGTATTAGCAAATAGCAGAGTTTGCCCTGGAAGAGCTGTCCTGCCCAGCCAGTAGTGTGGCATCAGAGCGGGTATTTAGTGCGGCGGGGCAATAGTTACCACAAAAAGAACTCGCCTGTCCACCCAAAATGTGTAGAGACTGACCTTTGTTAAGATGAATCAGGCGAGGATGCCAAGTGCTCCTTCTTACACCCACCATCGTCAGCGGGTATTGTTATTGCAACCCACCTCCCCACTCTGTCACCGGGTCACTCTGTGGCTTCCTGATGCTGCTGCCACCTCCACACTATGTCACCTTGCCACTTTGTGGTCTCCTCATGCTGCTGCCACCTCCACACTATGTCACCTTGCCACACTGTGGTCTCCTCATGCTGCTGCCACCTCCACACTATGTCATTGTGCCACTCTGTAGCCTCCTGATGCTTCCGCCACCTCCACACTCTGTCATTGTGCCACTCTGTGGTCTCCTCATTCACGTGTCATCTCTGTTTTGGATCTACTCCTGTTTTTTTTTGGCATTAGCAATACTGATGGATTACTGACCAAATGCTGACCGAGTGAAGGGGGATGCTCAAAAGGCAGGATCCCTTTTTTGGGGGTTATTGTTCTGACGGATCAGAGGAAGGGCAAAATAATCAGTGACATCAACACAAACTTACAGGTGACACCCTCTCCACTCTGTCGGGGGGCTCTATTTGTATAAGCGTTTAATAGAACAGGTTCTGTAGACATCTATGTGGAATCAGCTGACGACGGTGTAAAAGGAGTGCACTTCTTCTTAGCGCTAACATCAAACTGTAAGGCTCAGTTCATACTTGAGTTATTTGGTCAGTTTTGGCCCCGTGACTGCCCAAATAAGTGAAGTGTGCAGTGATTCTAAGAGCGACGCCTGTCATCTGCATGTCATACGGACTCACAGTATTATTTCACTACCAAAGCAGACTCCCTACGTGTGTTACTGCAAGGCACACCACTAAAAAGTATCTCTGCAGCCAGGAAATAGCCGTTTTTTAACAAAATTTGCAGCAAATAAATTCGTATTGAACCGAATTTTTCCCCAAAAATTTGGTGAACTGGCAAATCGAATTTTTAAAAAATTCGCTCATCTCTAATTACAATATAACCAGTTCTGTACAAACTGTTAATTAAAGGTTGCTTATCCTAGGACTGTGTGTTCAGAACCTGGCGTACTATCTTCAGACATGAAAACGGACCCTGTGCGAGTGATGAGTACTAGTGTAAAATGAAACACAAGTCCGTGACTCTTGAAGGCAAAGTGCCATGAGCTTCAAATAAATATTGCTGGGCAAACATACACTCAATGTGGCTTTTTGAGGGGTCATAAACATTTGAAAATGAGATTTATTTCTGGATACTTGATTCGCTGTAGTGCTTCAAAAACATCTCCAAGCTTAACTGTGCAGTCACAAAGACTTCATAATTAATTTCTACCTGTGACCTCATATGCTCTGACCACTCATGTAAATAATATGGGTCACATCAGGACATGACCTTTCAAACTTTAGAGATAGGGATATTCCTTCCAAATGAATGAGTCACTAAGCCTATACACATAGCAATGTGTTTTTAGTTTCATCATACGATCAAGAAAATGTAACCTTTAAAACATGTTAATTGGATAGCCTCAGCTGTATACTTTGCGTTTTTAGCTCCCATTGAAGTCACATTTGCTTGATATAAACCCTACATCAACCCATCTGTAAACAATATCAACCAGTTCATTGATGTTTATCGAAGTTCTATTGAAATACAGCAATTATGTTCATATAAAACTGACAAAGTGCATTTCTGGCATAAACAGCAGTCCTACAGCTGATGTTTTATTACCCAGCTTTCTGGTGGTGGTAATCCCATGATAAGTAGAAAATATAAATATTGGATCTTTGGAGAGGTCTGACCAATGAGACTCCTAGCGATCCAGAGAACAGAGGATCCCTAAGTCCCCTTTCGTAATGAACCAGTGGGGCACATATTGGTCCACTGCTCCATTCACGTGTATGTGACTGACATGTATGGTGGACTATTGTGTACTATTGCTCCATTCAGGAACCCCTCATTCGCAGGATCTTCAGGGGTACTAACAGTCAGTCATCCCAATATTTATATCACTATTCTGTGGATAGCTGATAAATACTTTTTGCAGAATAACCCTTTTAACCCCCCTGCTGATCAGCCCCAACACAGCTGTTCAGACAGAGAAGTCCAGTATGGTGTTCGGGCTTGGTGGCTGCAAAGGGGGGACATTTCTGGTGGCTCTTTTTTAGGCTACAATTGAGCTAGAACCACAATTTCCGCTTTAAAATAGCTCCAGGATTGTGGTGCTGTCTGCCATATAGCTTGGAATATATTTCTTAGAAATGGGTCCTGGTGAGAGCTGCATAAACTCACAGCCCTTACTCCCCACCCAATTTCTAAAGACTGTATCTTCGGTTTTATGACAACTAGCACCACGATCCTGGTCTTATGCAGGAGAAGAGGAGGGGCCAGTGGGAGGAGTGCTGAAAGACTGCACAGAGGAGAAACATATATTGTCTCTCCCTGTGTAACTTCACGTCCTCAGGGGGAGGGTAACATGGACCTCTGTGCATGTTATCAGTCCCCTTCTTGCATACTTCCTCTCTGATTGTCACATACAGTATAATGAGAGGGGGGGGGTCCAGAAAAGAAGTGAGAAGATGAGCACTTACCCTTGTAATCACTCCTCTGCACCTAACAAGGCCTTCTATTGACATCACAACTCAGACATTTACCAGCATTCGGATTTTACCCCTTCTGTCTTTACCCCTTATATACTTATGAAAGATTTCTGACAGTCAGAAATTATCATTTTCAATTAGTTTTGCAAAACAAACCAGAATCACAAAGCAGGGCAAACTGGGCTCCTGCATAGAGCTGCATGGCACAAGCTATCAGCACTGATAAAGGTGTAGAGGATGTATTTTTACTAGCTTTGTGGGTATTTGCTTCTCCATAAGAGCTTATTTAATATCTGTACACATATCATGCTTTTGATCATTTGGACTGCATTCTTTTTTTTAAATGACAGAATAAATTGTTTTATTTTAACCCCTTAAGGACCAGTGACGTACATGTATGGCACAATGTCCGCTGGGCGGGAATCGCGGGGGAATCAGGGCACCATGGCTACTCTTACCGGCAGGCTGCCATGCCAGGTAAGGGTAGCATGGTGCAGCACCGCCCCCCTTCAGCGCTGGAAGCAGGAGGAAGAAGCTGCAGAGGGGGGGGAGGGAGGGATAAATCAGGGGGAGGTGACTGGTGCTGAACCTCTCCTCTTAGGTGAGGCAGGGGACACCAGTGTTTGGCGTCCCCTGCCAGTGCTGCGATTGCCTGGAACAACGCTCCAGCTAATGGCAGCGCTACAGCTGCACAGGAAAGGGCTGAATCTCCCTGCATGCAGCCATTCTAGCTGGTGACTGCATGCAGAGAGGTTCTGTGCTTTTCTGTACAGCTGTTGGCATGCTGGGGCTTGTGGTGCACCACCACTGCTATTTAAACTTTTCCCGAAGAAAAGAAGAACATCTAGAACTGCTGCACTGTTTTTTTTTTCATTTGCAGCTGTTCCAGATTCCTAAACCACCCTCCGTCCCTGTCCCTTCCCGCACCCCCTACCTCCCCCCCAGCCCCCCGTCCTTTTTTTTACGGACGCCATTTGGTCCGTGCGTTTTTTTTTTTTTTTCACAATTTTCCAATTCTGCACCACTTTTTCTGCATGCAAACTGTGACCGCCAAGTGCTGTTCAGTGCATACCTGCCTGATCAGCACCTGGGGATTATTCTTTGTGCTTTTTTTTTATTTTTTTCACATCTGTGTTGATTTTTTTGCCAATTTTTCCTTATTTTTTTGTTCAAAAAGAAGAAATTGTAGTTAGGGCTTTATATAAATATATATAGAGTTCTATATATATAGATATAAGTTAATTTTTAGCCAGTGTTCACTTTTTTAACACTGTAGTGAATTTTTATACTACAGTTTTTGCACGCCTGCACGCACGATCTGTGTGCGTACCTGCTGCAGAGCACCGATCAGTAGTGTGTTCATTTACATCTGCACATTTTTGAGGTTTTTTTTTTTACATTGTTTTGTGTGAAAAAAGACCTGCAGTTAGTGGTAGTTATATATATATATATATAATATAGATAGTGTCCACTGATCGCGTCTGCTCAGTTTGCACTGCAAGGTGTTTTTTTGGGGCAGAAAAAAAATTATTTTTGCAGGAAATACTTTTTTATTTTTTTTACAAATTTGTTCTCTCCTTTTTTTTCTTCAAAATTGAATTTTTAATTTTATTAAAATTTATTACAAGCCCCTTCAAATGTGAAAACACAACATACACGCCCCTCACACTAAATAAATAAACATTTCACACTTTACACCCCAATAAAATAAAAATGGCCCGTCCTTCCCAACGGGTATACTCAGCTGTAGAGGCATAAGCCATGCTTGCCTCCGATACTGAGTCTGCCAGTGAGGGAGAAGAGGATGTCACTTTCCTCTACTCCTCTACCCCCTAATCATCATCATCATCCGCTGATGAGGGACCCTCTAGAAGGCGCCCCAGGGTAGCAGCTGAGGCAGCCCCCCAGAGTGAACCCTTATGGAACCCACCCCCTGACGATTATCAGACCAAAATTCCGGATTTTGAGGACACCTCTGGAATACAGATAGACTGTGCGGGCTTCACTAAACTAGACTTTTTCAAAAGCTTCTCTGAAGATTTTGTAAATTTAATGGTGGCCCAAACCAATTTATACTCCCAACAATTTATTGATCAGAACCCTACATCGGCATACGCTAGACCCCTTGGTTGGACCCCAGTAAGTGCAGCAGAGATGATGAAGTTTTGGGGACTCATGCTGCATATTGGCGTTGTTAAAAAAACAAACGTTAGACAATATTGGACATTTTCTGCCAGACTCCAATTAACAGTAAGACCATGACCAGGAAGCAATTTGAGTCAATTAGGAAATTCCTACACTACAACGACAATGCACAGTGCCCACCCCAAAACGACCCAACATTTGACCGTCTGTTTAAAGTTAGGCCTGTCAATTACCACTTTCACACCAAGTTTGCTGAGGTGTACAACCCTGATGAGTTCCTTTTACTTTTCAAAGGAAGGATTAGATTCCGCCAGTAGCTCTGGGTACACCCACAAGTTCCGCATTTACAAAGGGAAAGATTCCCGGATAGAACCCCCAGAATGTCCCCCCATTCTAGAAGTTAGTGGAAAGATCGTGTGGGACTTACTGCACCCTCTGCTTGATTAGAGTTCCCACCTCTATGTGGATAACTAATATACCAGCTTACCCCTCTTCATGTCCCTAACTGACTGAGGTACTGTGGCTTGCGGCACAGTGCACAAAAATCAGAGAGGCCTCGCCAAGATCCCTGGTAGGGCAACCACTGAGAATGGGTGAAAGTAGGGCTGTCCTCCATGAGAACATGCTGGTGGTTAAGTACAAGGGCAAGAGGGACGTCCTTGTACTGACCACCATTCACACTAACACCAGTTCCCCTGCTCCTGTACTAGGTACCACAACCACTACCCCCAAAGCAGTTTGTATCCTGGACTACAACAGGGACATGGGAGGCGTGGATCTTTCTTATCAACTTCTGAAGCCCTACAGTACCACACGAAAAAAGAAAGTGTGGTACAAAAAGCTGGCCGTACACATTGTACAGATGTGCAATGCGTACGTGCTATTTCAATCTTCAGGCCACACAGGAACTTTCCTTTAGTCCCAAGAGGTGGTTATCAAGGCCCCAATTTTTTAAAGTCAGGCCGGGGAGGGTCCCAGTACTTCTGGAAGTCATGGTGCCCATGTTGTACCAGCGTAACATTTTCCAGGTCAAGTCCCTCAGACAGCAAGGAAGGGAAGACCCAAAAAAGATGCAGGGTGTGTTCCAAAAGGGGGATAAGGAAAGACACCATTTACCACTGCGAAACCTGCCCTAAAATAACATGGTCTGTGCATGCCGGAGTGTATTAAAATCTACCACTCATCCATGGAGTATTAATTTAATTTCATCCATGATGTACCCTGTAGTTTTACCACCTTATATCTCTGATTAAGAGCCCTTACACACGACCATATGCCCTCCGAGATATATAGTCCGTGAAAGGGCCACATGTCCCGGGGCGGAGCGGCATTGATTGCTGTGTGCTCCCGCGCGCACATCGGGCCGCCCGCTGGGCTATTGTCCCGCACCTATATGATCTTATAAGTGCGGGACAATAGTCCCGCGGGCGGCCCGACGTGCACAGCATCATTGTAATCTTTGATGCTGTGTGCTCCTATGCACACGATCAATGCCGATCCGGGATATATAGCCCGCTCACGGACCATATTTCTCGGAGGGAATACGGTCGTGTGCAAGGGCCCTTAGTCCGCATAGCTTACAGATTCAGTTTTTACCAACCAATACATATTAATTTCTGTGAAACACCTGTTAGGTCAAAAGTACCCTTTCCACCCCTAAAAATGTTTGTACGGGGTGCTCTTTCCTAAATGGGGTTACTTCTTGGGGTTTTTAATTTCTGGGGACCTCAGGAATTTTTTAATTGCGACATGTCACCTAAAATCCATGTATGCCAGTTCAGGCCAGCCAAATTCACATTTTAGCTGTTTGCCTGCTGTGCGCCCATACAGAAGGCTACAAGCATATAAGGGGTGTTTCCTGAATGGGGAGAAAATGGGGAACACATACTGGGGTGCATTTTCTCATTTAACCCCCTGTGAAAGAAAAAAATTGGGGTCTGCTAGTAATTTTTCATTTTCACAAATATGTGCTTTGAAATCCTTTAAGAAGTGTTTCTGCCTTCTGTGAGACACCTGTTTGCTGAAAAGTACCCTTTCTACCACTTAAAATGTTCGTACGGTGATGCTTTTTCCAAAATGGGGTCAGTTCTTGGGAAAAAAAAGAGTGCTGCTTCTCATTGAAATGAATGGGAGACTGTTTTTAGGCATTTTTGGAGCAGATTTTGAGGCAGAAACACTTATGGCTACATTTATCAAAAATTTATCGAACAATTAATTTATTGAACATTTCACAGTGCTGACATCTCTGACTAGGCACATAGAGATCTGCTAGAGTGATAAACCAAGGCCTCTCAGTTCAAGGATTCTGTCCCTCTCAGTTTGTTACAAGTGATAATAACTGGCACACCGAGGAACAGGAGGCATCACACAATTATCCCATATGACTTGATCTGATTTTAAAAATTTAATGTGGCTAACAAAACTTTGCTTTTAATCTGGCTTTTATACAACTCCCACATGCCACAGATTTGACTAAGTGCTTTGCAGGTCTTAGCAACATCTACTACTTCCTCGATTTGCATAACCTTCCTGGTGTTGCTGGTGTTCCTGGCACACAATGTACGTCAATGGAGACGGATCCGTTTTCTCTGACACAATAGAAAACGGATCTGTCCCCCATTGAATTTTAATGGTGTTCAAGACGGATCCGTCATGGCTATAGAAGAGACAATACAACCTGATCTGTTTATGACAGATGCATGCGGTTGTATTATTATAACAGAAAGCGTTTTTTGCAGATCCATGACGGATCCGCAAAAAACGCTAATGTGAAAGTAGCCTTACTAGACTAGTGACAGCTATTTTAGGGGCAGCGATGCCTACAATTTGCTATTTCATGTTGATGAATCCTTGGCATGAGATTTATTGCCATCAGTTGTACCTTTAACTTATGCAGTTACATTTTACAATGGTAAACGCCTCTTTGTAATGGCATGAAGAAGAATACTGTGAAATGGGCACACATTTCTCAGTGCATACCCGATGTGAAATGTCCAAAGATGTACAGCACAAGGATCTGTGACATACAGTATATCCTCACAATTCATAGATGTACTGTATATATCAGTGTTCCAATTACAGTAAGTGCTCATGAGGGCAACTAATGCCCCTCTGCCCCATATAAGTAGACAAGTACCATAGTTGTGGGCCCTGTTACAGATTTTGCATTAAGGCCCAGACTGTGCAGATGCTGTAGAGATGGCCATATCACTCCCCATCTGGATCTTCCTCACCATTTCTGGTTGTTATCGCCTCCTTCTTGGCTGCTTCTCATCCCTGGTTCTCCATGCTCCTCTTCCGCCTCGTTGTAGATAAGGTCTGCCTCCTCATGAGATGCTTCATGACAATCAACAATGACTGTCATAAAACATTTCTCTTTTTGTTTTAAAAGATGTTGTGTAGCAAATGCTGCAGACTGCTAGTTGACTTGTCATAAAATATATTTACCCCTATGAAACTGGCTGACCTGTTGCATGGCAGCTGAAGGCATCTGTGTTGGTCCCATGTTTATATGTGGCCGCATTGCTGAGAAAAATAATACGTTTTAATATATGCTAATGAGCCAACTAGTGCATTGCCATTACTCCGAGGCTCCACTTTTTCTACATCTGCAGGCCTTATGATGTTTTCCCTGCCTGGCCTTTTCAAAAAAAGTGCAGAGGGTGCGGCCGTTGCAATCAATTTCAATGGTGGGGGTCAGACTCCCTGGACCCCCGTCAATTAGTTGTTTGAAGTGACTGTGGGGCCCCAGTGGGCATTGCAGCCTCTTTCTACACTAGTGACATCACGTTCATCGGTCACATGGCCTAGTTGCAGCTCTTTCCCATTCAAGTGAATTGGTCTGAGCTGCAATACCAAGCCCCACCACTATAATGTAATGCACTGTGCTTGGTTAGCTGTGATTTGTACCTTTGAAACTGGCTGACCTGTTGTACATGCGCTTGGCAGCTAAAGGCATCTGTGTTGGTCCCATGTTCATCTGTGCCCACACTGCTGAGAAAAGTGAAGTTTTAATATATGCAAATTAGCCTGTAGGAGCAACGGGGTGTTACCATTACATCTAGAGGCTCTGCTCTCTCTGCAAATGCCGTGCCCTCTCCACTTTGACAGACAGGGCCAGGCAGTGAAAACATCATCACAGCTGGCCCTGTCAATCAAGGTGGAGAGTGTTCAGCAGTTGCAAAGAGAGCAGAGTCTCCAGGTGTAACAGCAACTTCCCTGTAATCCTAGAGGCTAATTTGCCTATAGTAAAACCATTTTACTCAGCAATGTGGGCACATATGAACATGGGACCAACACAGAAGCGTTCAGCTGCCAAGCGCACATGTAACAGGTCAGCCAGTTTCATAGGTACAAATCCGCTAACAGATGCTCTTTAAGGAGTTTGCTAATTCTGTTGGCCACAATATACGTTTATGATCACTGACCATCTGGCCAATTTGATCCTTATTGACCTAATAATGAAGGTGTTGTTCTTTATGGACACCATCCTATAATTTTTTTATTGTAGGAATACATTATTTATTATAATATACCACAACTTTTGCAGAAATGTAACTTGAGTGCAAACTTCATCCGTTCCAAACCATTGTGCCACCAGTTTAAGTCCAGGTCTAAGCACTTTTCTCTGTAACAACTAGAATTATGGTGCAAAGTGGTGCGTCTTAGGTGCTACCATTTCCCCTAAGACCCACCCCCTTGTCGAACATGTAAGAAATAAGTGTAGAAACCTAGATGCACCAAATTGCACTAATTGGTGTCATTTTTGCACCAGGTAGGGGCAAGAGGGGGGCAGCGGGAGGGCCATGGGCGATGAGCTCTTTTATTGTGGCAAAGGGGGTTAGATTAAGAAATTGGCATGAGGGGGAGGGTGCAGTTTCAGTTTTCTCTCAGGCAGCAGAAAAGCTAGGTGCACCCCTGCCTGTTTGCAAGCTGTCCCAGTTTGTCTTCTATGAATCCCATCATCTGATGGCTCATGTGTAGCTCATATCTCTGATCTCCTGATCACCTCATAATCACTTATAATAGCTCAATTCTTTTTTTGTTAAATGTGTAGGGCAAGTCATAATGACCATTTCCCCTATATACATTATTTATTGATTTAGCATTTTTGACTTGACATTTTTTTGACTTTTGGCAGTAAGTTGCCCATCCACTGTTGAAGACTGAATGTCATCACTGTTCAGCATAGTAGTGAACAATAAAGACATTCCTCACTGACTGAGCTGCCCTCACTGTCTCCCTCATATGTGCTTATAGCTGGCCATAAATATATATATATATACTGTAGTTATATACTGCCCTATCTGACATCAGTACAGTATCAGCAGTGTCTGTGGAATCTGTATGCCCAGCACCCTCGCTAATTAATTAGCCGCAGAGAGATGAAGGAGAGCCAGTAGTGATCTTCTCCTGGCGGCTAGTTAGCGAGCACACTACTGCTGACAGTGTACTGATGTCAGACAGGGCAATATATAAATATATATAAAATGAATGGCCAGCTTTAGCCATATATAAGGGAGACAGTGAGGGCAGTGCAATGAGTGAGGAAAGTCTTCACTGCTCTGTGAAGACGGATTAGGAAAACTTCAGGATTGGAAAATTGTTCATTATCACTTGGCCTGTACATTTAACAAAAAAATAAAATAAAATGCCAGTTACACTTTAAATGAGAGTTTACATGGTTAGGAGATCATAGATAAGAGCTAGACATGAGCCGTCAGATGAGGGGATTCAAAGAAAACCCGACTGTGACAGCTTACAAATAGACTGATATTTTTTAACCCTTGTATCTCAGAAACACCTGAACATTTTTAATAAAGACCAATTAATGGGTAAAATTCAATCATAAAATAATGCCCCTGAAGGTGTACTTAGCCTTTAAAGCAAACCTGTCACGTGCTTTGGAGCTGCTAAACTACCAGGATGTTGTTATGCAGTATTATGTTAGCTTTCTAACGACGCCCCTTAGAAACTGTGCTATTACAGGATTACCTAGGAAGTTAGAATTAACCGGCGTTCGGGGCTCATCTTCACTGGCATTGGGCACATGAGCATTGCACATATAAGGCCAAGGATAGTATACCTCACTTCACTGCGCATGAACATTAAAGCGAAGTATACAGTCATTGGCTCTATATATGCAATGCTCTTGTAGATGATAATCCTGGAGGTAAAGAACACATGCACTGTATGCACCAGATGCCACTGTAGACGAGTCCCAAACTCATCTCCTGTAAACTCCAACTTCTTTCTTTTAGGCAATCTTGTAACAATCTGGTTCCATAGGGGCACTGATAAAAAGCTAAACCCCAGCTGCATAGCATGTGACAGGTTCCTTTTAAGAGCTACGGCCGACCCATTTGTCAGTCAGTGTCATTAAGTAATTGCCCAATACCCCATTGCTTTCGATGTTCATCATGCTTTTTTTTTTAATATTTTTTATTTTGTATCTCTTGTACTATTACCACTACATACTACCAACAATGCCAACATAAAAGACTATAGATAAGGTCATTAGAAAATGCTATCAAACATTAAAAGACCAGCAGCTTTACAACAGGAAATACCTACTGTATTTTATGACTTTTTACAAGATAATCTAAGGTTTCAAAAATTGAAATCCTGAAACTGAGAGTCCAACAACACACTGTCTAATCATGCACTGGATTAAGTGACACCAAGATGTCGGTACACCTCAGAATGTTGTTAATCCTGTCAAGAATAGATGTGTAACTATGATGATCTGTCACCCGATCCCAACACACATAGTAAAAAGAGAGGGACGCATTTTTGGCAAGGGAACCCTCAAAAAGCTGCAATATATTTTATATGTAAATTCTGTTTTACTAGTTTTTGTTGTTTTTGTACTAGTATTTTAATTTAATACCTACCTATAGTACTACATAAAGGAAGGTAAATTCTATATCAACTACCCTTAGGAAAATTGTGCATATGACTGTTGCCAGTGAAATGCAAGTGGTGTTGTGATAGTCATGTTGACCCTTTTGGTATGAAGTTAGAGGCATAAGAAAAAAAATCACTGCTTGATCGAGATATAGATAAAAATAGTTTGTCTTCCAGCACAATTTAAACACTCCCAACTGGCATTTAGGTAAGTGTCATATGCCCAGAGTTAGAAGGACCTCTCAAGCCTAGGATTTGATGCAAGTTCCACAAGCATGACTGTGTTTAAGAGGAACAGATCACAAATATAAACACAATAGCTCATCATTAATGACTTCCTAAAATTTGGAAATATTACAATGAATTTTTGTACATATATAAATAATTGAGTGCCCCCCACTTACTTATTCATTTCTTTTGCTCTTTTTGGATTTGGGTGCTTCCTAGGGGTGCCCACCTTTTCTGTATTATAACTACAAGCTGTTCTTACATTTTCAGGAAAACAAGTTACTTCACAACATTGGGCTATACTGCTGTCTCATCCTCCTCTCTGTTTGTCAGGGATTATCATCCTGAATACAGATGATAAAATCTTCAGCTGAACCTCTGTAGGAATGGAGTTCATGAAGAGACATGAAGTACAGAGAGGATGGACAGGACAGACTGTGGTAATGTGGGGCAAGCATGACTGTGTTTAGAGGAACAGATCACAAATATAAACACAATAGCTCATTATTAATGACTTCCTAAAATTGGAAATATTACAATGAATTTTTGTACAGTAGTACATAAACAGATTCATTTACATAGAGAGACTCCTACTAATAAAATACAGCGATGCTACTGAACAAGTAACGCTCTGCTTACACTGCCGCCATGACTTCCAAATTACAGGAGATATGGTGGATCTGTCCCGATCAGCGCTACAAAAGATATGAATCTGATGGATTTCGCTGACTTAAATGGAATGTGTCGTCAGAAAATTATTTATTATTTTATCAATCTTATGTTAAACAGAATTTTTGGTGATGTTATATTTATTTTTCCATGCCACTATCTATATTTAAACAAAATCCATAAAATCCTGCAATTTTCGCACTGGCCACTAAGCCTTATAATAGATGGCACTTCTTGGTCTGTACAGATCACTTTACTGCAGTTATCTGCTTATTATTACAGGCAGAATTAGAATGGCAAATATTACCTCTTTAAATAGATAAGACAGGATCTACCATTCACAGTAGCAGATTGTCAAAGGTTGTCTATTCTTACCTGACCTCTGCACATGCCATAGAGCATGCCTATAAAACTCTCCTATAGAAGTCAATGAAGTCTCCTGTCTATTCTGTCTATGGCTCACATGACTGCTATAAAGGAATTGTTTAAATGCTTTCTAAATGCTGTTAAGAACAGCTCAGGCAAGATGGCCGCCCCCATAATCATGTTCAGGAAATAAAATAAAGAAATCTACAATCAGAAAATAAAAACAGAGTAGAAAAAAAGGATACGTGTTAATGGCAGAAAAGTTTTTAACTGGCAGAAATCTTTTCATTTCATCATATTGCTAATAGAGGAGGATATTGTGCTTTTTCTGGCCATCAAAGAGCCACAGAAAAATGGCATAAAAGTATTGACTTTTGGAAAAAAGTCTAAAAACTTTCTGGAAGAGATTCGTCTTTAGGCTGCATAAGAAGGTATGGCATGCTATTGGTGAGAGGAAGATACTTTCAAAGAAGACTAGGGGAAAGAAAAGAGCACTAGAGAGAGTGTGGTGAGGTCATTAGAATAGCAGAGGTCATGGGTAGAGTGGAGATTATTGTTACAAGTATAGGGAGAGGAAAACACCAGAACACACACAGAAGGAAATAGACAGGAGTCTCGGTCTCAAAGATAAGGGAAAGGGATGATGACCTCCTAGGAATCCCTAGACCTCTCCCTGACTTCTCCCAATATGAGTAGATCCTGAAGGTAGAAATACTCATAAACCGTAACCTAAGCCCTGGAGACCCTGGAAATCCCTAGGAGTGGTGGCAGGGAATTACACTACTGGTTCCTTCCTAGATGAAGGAACCAGCGTCTCAATGAGGCCTAGAAAGCAACTAACACAAGCGAACAACAAAATGCAAAACAAAATTCACTTAGCTTAAAGCAGAATGGAGGAGCAGGAGATCCAAAGGAACAACACATCAGCTCAACCAATTCCAGCAGGAAATATCAACCGCATGGTAAGCAGTGTGAGTGTCAGAACTAAATAGGGCCTCAGTAATTACTACAAGCTGCACCTGATGAGGTGTGGTCATTATCAAGCAACAACACTGCAAGGAGAAAACAGACAGACTGTCAGATACCCTCACGTGCCGCCAGTTTCTCTGATCTTTTCACCTCTGTCATGGGAGGGACGTGACAATTATATATATATATATATATATATATATATATAGTGTGTTATTTGTAAGATTGAATCGGTTCTCTGGGAATTAGGAAAATAAACATACTTAAAGGGGTTGTGTCAGCAAATTGGCATTTATAATGTATACACAATTAATACAAGCCACTTCCTAATGTATAGTGATTGTCCATATTGCTTCCTTAGCTGGCTTGATTAATTTTTCATCACATTATACACTGCTTGTTTCCATGTTTTTTTCGGGAATGCGGTAGCTTTACAATTTTAAATGCTCAAATTGTAAAGCTACCTCATTCCCGAAAAAAACTGTAAAAGTAAAATCGACACAAAATACATTCACTGTAGATATTAAAGAAACATTGACATGTGAATCTGGAGACGTAATCTATCTATTACAATGTAGTTGCCACAAACAGTATATAGGTCTTACGAAAAGAACCTTAAAGAAAAGAGTGATGGAGCATATAGCCAACATACGTAAAGGATATGAACTCCGCCCCTTCTCTAAACATTTTAAGGAAAAACATAACTGTTAACCCTCAAATCTATTCTTTGTAGCTATAGAGAAAGTTAAAAGACCCTGGAGGGGGGGCGATCATGTCATGAAAATGTCTAGGCAGGAATCCCCCAGGATCTTTGAATTTGATACCCTGATACCCAGGGGACACAACGCAGAGATGGAGCTGTTTGGATTTCTAAAATCTGGGGTGGTTGTCTGGTGGGGATGCGGAATCCAAGTCAGGCTGTTTTCCAGCACTTGGATCCCCCCTTCCTGCCAGAACGCGCCCCCCCCTTCTATTCCAGCTGTTCCATTCCCTCAATAGTCCTTAAGGGTCTAATATAGTAAATATGGGTTCTCTTCCAAAAAATATTTCATTTCTGAAATTTTTATAAAAAAACGCATTAAAAACGCATATGCGTTTTTTTTTTATCAATTTTTACAGCTCTACTATATGCTACAATTTGAGTTGGGACATTAGTTACACCATTGGATTGTCAGCATTTTGTTTGTTTCTGCCTAACCAAACCAAGACAGTTGGATTAACTATTTATTGCTGCTATTTTCACTGCTATTTTGACTGATATAGTCTGGTAGAAGGACTCTAGGATTTGGTTTTATTATGGTTGTTTATATTTTCGTTTTTTAACCAATTACATTTTTGAGATTTTATTAAGGTGGTCCATCATTCACAAATAATTGAGTGCCCCCTACTTCCTTATTCATTTATTTTGCTCTTTTTGGATTTGGGTGCTTCCTAGGGGTGCGCACCTTTTCTGTATTATAACTACAAGTGAGCCGCTGTTCTTAAATTTTCAGGAAAACAAGTTACTTTACAACATATAGTGCTGTATCATCCGCCTCTCTTTTTGTCAGGCATTATCATCCTGAATACAGATGATAAGATCTTCAGCTGAACCTCTGTAGGAATAGAGTTCATGAAGAGACATGAGGTACAGAGAGGATGGACAGGACAGACTGTGGTAATGTGGGGCTGTGGTAATGGAGACTGCATACAAGTGCTGCTGCTCGTTAGGCACATCCTCTCTGTACTTCATGTCTCCTTATGAACTCCATTCCTATAGATATTCAGCTAAATATCATATTAAAATGTATTCAGGATCATAATCTCTGACTCTGACTCTGTACAGGCCTCCAGGACGACAGGCATGACCGAAATACTAGAGTCGATGAAACAATGTACTGCTACCGAGCAGCGCGAGTAACCCACTGTGCCACTGACTAGCCATACTCTGGAGGGGCGTAACTAAGTAACTACCCGGACTTCCCTAGAGCCTCTGATGGTGAAGATAGACTAACTGTCGGTAGTTGCCAGAGCGTAAACCAGCCAGTGGCAGCAGGAACCGAAACCTGAGGGTACCAAAGGTACCAGCAGTACATTGAGCAGGCAAAAACAGGGCATGGCAAACCAGAATACGGGTATAACATAATCCAGGCATAGCAAGAACAGAATCCAGGCATAGACAGACATGGCATAAACAGACTGGGCATTCCCCCTCCGGGGAACACAGGAACCCACTTCCGCAGGCTGACATGGACAGACATGAACAGAACAGGCATGGACATACAGGAACAGACGCAGATACGCTCTGCTAGGCGCTCGGACGCAGATACAGCTCTGCAAAGCTATGGACAGATTCAGATACAGACATGAACAGGCATGGACATAACATAACAACCAAATGGAAACATCAATGTAGAACAAGGAATATCACACAGAAACATGGATAGACATGAACAGGAACAGACGCATATGGGACCCTAAGGGTCAGTAGCAAGGGGCGAACACATCATAACCAGGAACAAAACAAACAAGACTGACCATGAGACTCCACGTTCACAGGCTGAAATAGCCAGTTAATGACCACACCTGCAAGGACACACCCACGGAACATCATAGGGGAGTTTACCCTTACAGAAATAAACGTGAGGTACTACAAGAAGGTCAGAGGTAACAGAAACTGCAGTACCGAACGTTGCTAATAGTAACCGTCCAGAAATACCCTCTGGAAGATCATACTGCCAAGAGGAGGGAAAAGTACATGGATTGCGCACACCACCGAACTATAGCCAACACAGGCAGCAACCTGCAGCCAGTACGCTCAGGAGCGTGCGGCCAGCCGACACGGCAACACAGTCACAGTGAGGCAACACGTAACAACAAGCATAGCAGAGAGGAGGCTGAGGCTGCTCTTTACCTCAGTGCTCTGAAGTAACTTGTCCTGCTGTGCGATTAGGACAGGTTTTGTGTGTACTAATAGGACGGTGGCCATTTTATTTCCCCTGATTGCTCTCTAGACAAAACGAGCCATTATAACTAATGAAAGTCATTTGGGAATATATTTATAATAAAGTAATATTTAAGTCTTTTCGGTAGTTTTGTTTTCTTAATCCCAGAGAATCCCTTTAATAATGAGTTGTAGGGTGAGCTAAGCTGGCCAGAGCTTTCTAAGTACGGGTGAGGGTACAGTACCATGACAAGTGTTCACTATTGCCTTTCTAAAAAATGGCCGTTAAAAATGGTCGCCTTTAATTGTATGGGTTGCTGTTGGTCCTTGAAAACTGACAGAAAAGGACAGGTCCTATTTTTTGGACACTTGAATAACCCCAACAGCCTACCATGTATGTTGCGTTAATGTATCATAAGGACATTAGGATCCAACAGAGGGTGGCATTGGAGAAAAAAAATTACAAGTATATGAGTCAGTGGAGTTTAAAGATAGGTTGGACAGATGCCAGTCTATTCTTCGTTTTCCAGAGGAAAGTGTTGCAGATGTTGGAAAAACAAAAGATGATTAATCAAAATTTACTCAGCAGCAGGAGATGAGTGTGCTTAAGGCATGACAGGAGGTGACACATGCAGCTACCTCTAGAACGGAGCCCCCAAAGTGAAGGACAGCGCATGTGTGGCAGCCCTTTATTCATTTCTTTGGGACCGCCGAAAATAGCTAAGCACTGGCTCGGCTATTTCCTTCAGTCCCACAGAAGTGAATGGAGAGGTGGCCGAGTTTTAGTAGCTTTGTGTTTACCCATCAGAACTGCCTACAGCTGAACTGCTGTCCTCATCACTAAAGAGGTAATGGGGAGAGCAGTGCAGTTGTACCTAGCAGGCCGTGACTGGCCCACAGGGGAACAGATGATTCCCCTGGTTGACCCCTGAGCAAAGTGGGCCCCTAGTCCCCCACCCCCTGCACAAGTGGCACATGACACAGTAGATTGCAACACATACATATAGGCAGCGTTCTACATCTTATCCAGCCTGTGTTCATATTTGAAACGGGATGGAATATTTAACCACTTCATTACTGGAGTGTTTACCCGCTTTCCTTTCAAGGCTAATTTTTCAGTTTTAGCAGTGGGCCTATCTAACTGCAAATAACTAATTAATTTCCAACCTACGTGTATTTGACGATATTTTTTATGGGATACCTTAGACCTTTCTTTTGTACCATTAGATGACAGATATATATTTTTTAAAATTAAGGGAAAACTGAAATTATGGAAAAAATTTATATTTTTCCTTTCTTATCAATTTTTTTTTCTAACGGTTACAAAGGGTTTCAAGACAAAAACATCTCTAAAACCATTACCGTATGTTTGTACTGTGAAAATGGATGCGATTTGTGCAATTTGTCTACTGGCTGGGCCGACTACAAGACTTAAAAGGACTGGAGCACATTATGGATTTTGGCGGCCTATTTTCTATTACTGGTTCTATGGCAGGGCACCATACTGCCAGTACATATGTTGTACAGTTTCAAAACATTAGAAACTCCTTCAAAGTGACTTTTTATGTTAACCCCCTATTTATCTTGGTGAGATTTTGAAATGTTTAGATTTGGGCTTTTTTTTCTTCCTTTTTAAACCACCTCCCGACCGCCTAACGCAGGGAAGTGTCTTGCGGGCGGCCGGGTTATTTCTCCTGGATGCATATACGCGTCATCTCGGGAGACACGAGATGACGCGCATATGCGGCCCGCACATGTGCAGTGCGGGTCAGCAAAAGGCGCACAAGGAGTTGGTCACCAGCCTGCCAGCCAATGATCAGCGCTGGCAGGTTGGTGACTTTTAAAAAAAATCAAACCACCAGCCATATAACACATTATATTTATAAATATAATGTGTTAAATGGCTTATGTGCTCTCTGCTGGGTCCTTTTCGTCGGTTAGTCCCAGCAGAGAGCACAGATCACAGTGAGTACACCAAGCACATTTAGCCCCAGATCACCCCCCCATCACCCCAATTAACCTCTTGATCATCCCTGTCAATCACTAGTGAAAGGGAAAAAAGTGATCAGTGTAAACTGTCACTTTTTTTTTCACAAGTATTGACTGTTAGGTTTAGGTTAGTTTAGGCCCCTTTGGAAGGTAGTTAGTATCAGTTAGCTCCCAGCCCACTGCACCGCAGTCACTGATTCGCTGATTAGCGTATAGCTAATCAGCATTGGTACGCTATAGTATCTGTAAGTGATCAGAACTGATTACAGTCAGATCTATAATAGTATTAGTGTCACCTTAGCTCGCCCTCCACCCAAAACGCAGTGTTTGCCCGATCAGGCCTGATAGGTCGCCCACACGTGCGTTCACCCACGCCCACCCTGCCGCAGTGACAAAAATTTATTTATTTTTTTATCACTGCACAATCACTACACAAGCGCTGCGGCGATAAAAAAAATCAGTTTTGATATTTTTTATCAATTGCAGCGGCTTCCTGTACTTCGAGTACAGAGTAAAGATTGCGGCGATGAACGGGTCTGGGAAACCAAACCTCAACAGGGCCCGCGACATATAATGCCAACCAACCCTGTCGAAGGCCTTCTCCGCATCAGTGCTTAGCAAGGCCAAAGGCGTTGAGGAGCTTCTAGCCCAGTCTATAAGGTGGAGCAGGCATATTGTATTCTCGCAGCCCTGTCTGCCACGCACAAATCCTACCTGTTCACTATCAATAAGATCCGGCAGAATCAGCTGGATCCGTTGTGCTAATATTTTGGCCCACCACTTGACAGCCGCATTTAGCAGGGAGATAGGGCGGTAACTACCACATTGGAGAGGGTCTTTATTCTCTTTGTGGATTATGGTTATGTGGGCTTCCAGTAGCCTTGACGTTCTTAACCCCAGGGCGATAGGTGACGATTAAATTAAATATGGTGAAGAACAACGACCATCTGGCCTGGCTTGGGTTCAGTCTTTTAGCTGACTCCAAGTAAGCCAGTTTTTTTGTGATCAGTAATTACAGTAATAGGATAAATTGCTCCTTCTAACCAATGACACCATTCCCCAAAAGCCAACTTAATGGCCAGCAACTCTCTATTACCCACGTCATAATTCCTTTCTGCAGCCGAGAGTTGCTTAGAAAAGAATGCACACGGGCGCCATTTACTAGGTGAAGAAGCCTTCGACAAGATTGCTCCTAACCCTACCTCGGATGCGTCAACTTCCACAATGAATGGCTGTGACACATCTGGTTGCACCAGTATAGGAGCAGAAGCAAAACATTCCTTCACCGCTGAAAAGGCTTGTAATGCCTCATCAGACCAGACTGAGACATCCAAACCCTTCCTTGTCATGTCTATTTAACCACAGTCGAGTAGTTCAAAATGAATTTATGGTAGTAGTTGGTGAACCCCAAAAACCGCAAAAGTGCTTTCGATTTTTGGGTTGATCCCAGTCCAACGCAGCACGGACATTCTCTGGATCCATACGAAAACCCGAAGATGAGAGTAGGTAACCCAGGAATTGCACTTTCTGAACTGCAAACACATATTTCTCCAACTTAGCATACAATTTATTCTCTATTAGGATCTGTAACACCTGTTGCACGTGATCCTGATGAGTCTCCTTGTCTGGAAAATAAATTAGTATGTCATCAAGATATACAACAACAAACCTCCCCACCAGATGATGAAAGGTATCATTAACAAAATGCTGGAGCAATAGTTAACCCAAACGGCATGACCAGATTCTCAAAATGACCCTCTGGAGTATTAAACGCCGTCTTCCATTCATCCCCTTCCTTGATCCTGACCAGATTTGGAGAACACCTTGGCACCAACAATCTTGTTAAACAAGTCAGGAATCAAAGGAAGGGGGTACGGATCACTGACCGTAATCCGATTGAGCTCACGGAAGTCCAGACATGGACTAAGAGTTCTGTCTTTCTTCTTTACAAAGAAAAACCCTGCTGCCAGCTGGGATTTGGAAGGTCTAATATGTTCCTTACCCAAACTGATTGACAATATAGTTTCCGATGGCCGCTCTTTCAGATTCAGAAAGGTTATACAATATAGATTTGGGCAACTTCTCTCTAGGAATAAGATTGATAGGACAATCATATTCCAGATTTGGGGGTTAATCCTGGCAACCACTCTCAGAAAATACATTAGAGAATTCAGAAATGAAAGAGCGTACAGCTTTAGTGGTTAAGACAAAAAGAGATGTATTAAGACAGTTGTCCATGCAATAATCACTCAAATCGAGAATCTGTCTTGCTTGCCAGTCAATGGTAGGATTATGTTTGCTTAATCAAGGTAAACCCAGAACCAACGGAGCAGACAGACCCTCCAGCGCAAAACACGAAATGGATTCCTGATGAAAATTAACACTCCTAAACGGATGTCCTGCACATCTGTGACAAACATTTCTGAGTAAGTGGTGGGGAGTCAATTGCAAACACCAAAATATTTTTTTATAATGCACTTGTTGTTAATCCATGCATACAGATGAACTGGCCATCAACTAGGTTAACCCCTGCCCCACTGTCAATAAGCACCTCGATTCCTACAGTTTTGGACTCTAGCACCACCTCGGCAGACAGGAGAAATCGGGTACCACCAGTAAATAACAAAAGTAAGTTATCTGACTCCCCATCCACACCACCAAGAAAAGATGGGGATTTAACTTTTTATTTTTGTTTTCACCTTGACGCTGAAAGTAAGGACAAATATTAACAAAATGACCCCTTTTTCCACAGGAAAAACATATTCCCTTCTTTTGACTAAAACTCTTGCAAGCAGGCCCAGGGGTAGCTTCCATAACTGCATAGGTTCATCACCAGGCATAAACTCAGGAATCTCTCCACCTAAATTGTCAGAGGAAGCCGCCACGTTATATGATGGTTCGTCCTGAGAGTGAAGGACCTTAGATCTCTCTCTCAGGTGTATCAATACATACGGCAAGGGACTTAGCCGCTTCCAATAATTCAGGATTTTCGTGAAAGGCCAACGCATCCTTTAGCCTCTCGGATAATCCCTGACAGAATTGGAGAGCTGGATCATTCCACTCCGTATCCGTAGCCCATCTCCTAAATTCAGAGCAATAGATCTCCACAGAACGCTCTCCCTGCCATAAACCACGTAACTTAGTCTCGGCCATAGAGATCTGATCTGGATCATCGTAGATAAGACCCAGCGCTCTGAAAAATTCATCTACCGACCAGAGGGACCGTGATCCGGTCGGTAGAGAAAAAGCCCAAGACTGAGCGTCCCCTTTAGGCAATAAAATGATAATGCCAACTCTTTGACTCATCCCCAGATGAGAGCGGATGCAACTTAAAGTATATTTTACACGACTCTCTGAACCAAATGAAATTATCGCTTCTCCCGGAAAATCTGTCCGGAAGTGCAACCTTAAGTTCAGGGCAGGCCTGGCAACTTCTACTGGCACCAGCAGCCTGTGATCCCTGGATCAGCGTGCGGAGGTCGGCTACCTGCAAAGACTGATCCTGCAATTGTCTAGCCAGTGCACCAATAGGATCCATATCTTCACTGACACAAACAAAAATTACGGTTTTGGGGGAGGGAAGTGGAAAGGTACTGGGCCTGGAAACTAGGGAAAGGGGGATGATCACCACCTAGTGAATCCCTAATCCAAGCCCTGGCTTCTATCTGTATGAACAGACCTCGATGGTAGGAATGTTCATACGCAGGAACCTAAAACCCTATCTCACCCTATAGGGCCCTGGAAATAGTGTCAGGACAACGGAGGACTGGTTCCCTCCTAGCTGAAAGAACAGGGGAACCCCTCAGGCCTAATACAATAGATAGGGGAATACAATAAACAAGAAATAGGAAAAGACACTTAAGTCCGATTAGTACGTGGACGAGCAGGAACTCCGTGGAGATCCATACACCAACACTTCCACCAACAGTATAGAGCTATCAAGTGCATAGCAAGATGGGTGAAGCCAGATTAAATAGGGGAGTTGGAATGACCACTAAGCTACACCTGAGACAAGAGGTGTGGTCATTACCAGCAACAACACTGAAACAAGTGAAACCAAAAGAGGCCGTCAGATGACATCACGTGCAGCCAGTCTCTTGGATCTTCTGACACCTGTCACGTTAGAGACCATGACAGCCTGGCAGTGAAAATGTCATCACACCTGGCCATGTCAAAGTGCAAAGGGCACAGCAGTTACAAAGAGAACGTAGCCTTTAGTTGTAATGTTAATGCCCCCATATGCATATAATAAATCAGAATTTTTAACAAGATGTTTTTTATTTGCTTGTATATGTTTAATTCTGTATTTGTGTTTTTAATGAATTTCCTGTTAATAGGCTGATCAGATATAATCTGCAGGCAAAACTGTTCTGCTTACCTGCAACGCCGTCATAGGAGGATTGAAGCATTGCACTTTGCCCTTTAAAATCAGTGGACTGTCGAGGAATCGAGGAATTTATGTAATTGCCAGGACCTCCAGAGCAAGAGATGCATTTTGTAGCTGCTCCCCACGCCAGCTAACAGATGAGGATACTAATATGGAATTCGCTTCTGTTAGCGCAGAATTTTCTAATACTGAATTTGAAAATTTGTTTTGTAAACCAAACAACCTCTATGTTGGGGGAAGAATGGATTCTTGTCTAACTGATGGAGATGAAGAGAGGTTATTACACTTACTTGTGTGTAATGTCCTTTCCCCATTGCTCTCCACTAGTGAGATCTTGAAATCATGACCTAGATTCTGATTGAACACATTAGAAAAGTACATTTTCTACAAAGTTCATGTATTGCAGTCACCAACTGTGCCTAATCTCCAGAGATAATCCCAGGTTTTAAAGATTTGTTCCTGGACATGTTCTTGTCTCATTTTTACCCTTTTAATTTATTATTGACCAATCACACAAAGATGTTCCTCATGTTCTCTGCTCAATTCCATCTATGAATTCATGTCCTGGATTTTTTTTTTTATAAAATATTGTTTAATGTACCTATTGAAAAACAAATGTCGTTTTTATAATAAAACTCAGTAGTCCTTGATGAAGGGAAAACGTAGTAATCCTGCAAGTTGATATCTACTGCTCAGGTCTCCCAAATCATCCTACTGGAGGTCCTGAGGACCCCAAAAGTCAGTGCGTCATTCTTATGAAGTAAATGGTTAGGGGAGAATGTTGGCTTAGTCAAAAGTGTTGGTCTTATCACAGAAACACTTTTTCATGTGCCCTACGAGGAAGGGTCCACCTCTTGTATGATTTTGTTTATGCTGGGGGTTTGACATGTAGACATATATCTTATTTTTTTTTTAGTAACGGTATATTAGTTGCTATTTTTGTAAATGTTTTGTAAAAATGTGGGAGTTCTTTGTATTTGCAGTATGAATAAAAGTTCTACTATGGCTGAACCTCTGTTGGACCATGACTATGGGAGAAATTTATTATGCTGTCACTCCAGAATTGTGGCTTCAATAAGTTGAAAAATGGAGCGTTTGTAACTTTTTCAGTTCACTTGTACAAAAATGGGACTTTTTCCATTTTTCACCACTGACTCCAGTTGTGAACCAAGGGTGGGGAAGTAGGAGTGGTTAGATATGTTAATGAGTTGAACTGCAGATTTAACACTGAGACTTTTTTTTTAATATAGAGTGGATAGAGTGGGAAAACTAAAGTAACTTTTCTAGACAGAAGTGTAAGGTTTAGATGAGACAAATTTATCAACGTACAACATTTTAAAAATTTGGTGAAAATTATGTCAATATAGACTCAACCAAAACTGTCTTTGAATATTACTCTCATGATAAATTTAATAAAAAAATTAGTGGGGGGAAAGGAAACTGATTTATTTTGCTGTCTTGAAAAGTTTGTACTGTAGAAATACCAACCAAATTATATCATACTAATAAAACCATGCTATGAAAGAGATGACACAGACTGCAAAACCTTTCCAATGTACAGGTAGACCAATTTTGCCTTCTGATTGGATTTCTCCTTTAAAGGGGTTGTCTGTTTTTTGTTTTTTCTGCAAAAGATAGAACATGTCTTATACTGTACTTCTCCGTGTCACTGCAATTTAGGACAAGTCCTTAACTAGTGGACTACACTTCGCTTGTCTATGGGATTCAAATTGGTTAATAAGTTCTCTCCATGTGCCAGGGGATGTGCCCAACCTTGGGCGCCTAAATGAGTGATTGACAGGTTAGTAAAACCAGTTTCTTAGCAAAATAAAGCCACAGATCGATTTAATAAGGCCAGCTTGGGAATCCTGATATTACCCTGGACATGAGCATATGTTTAGCTCAGAGAGGTTATAGGTGGTGACAGAATCCCTTTAAACAGATTTAATGGCTGGATGGCCTATAGTATGCGGAAAGAGGAGGTACTGGTAGAAACCTACCTAACTGGAGTGTTAAACATTCAGTAAATGTTGTTCACCATAATGTGTATGTAGTACAGATGCATATGGATGGCTGCCACCTCAACACTCAGGAGTCTGCACCCTAGCTAGTCATCCCTGGGGCTTGAGTCTGAGTACAAAAGGGTGTTTCATTACAACAGGTACTAAAACACATTTTGTTAAAAAGAGAAACAAAGAAGGCCAAACGTTTGGTGTATATGCCATGGGAAAAGAAATTAGGTTCATTAGGATGGTATGGTTTGGGTGGTTTGTGTACCGCATATCCATTGAAGTAAAAAAAAGGGTTGTATGCATGAGGCCTTAAACAACGCTAATTAAAATCAGCCTGGGAGAAAAATGGATTAGTGAGCAGTGCACAACTAAACTAAACAGCTACACCTCCAAATGCAGACTGAAAAGACAAAAAACAAAGCTGGTCAGCTTATCCCAATGCGCAGGTATGCGTCACCATGGGTGAAAGTACAAAATCAAATACAGTGGAAAAGCACTCTGCATCCACAAAATACATGATCAGAACATAAACAGTACAAACTAATGCTATATTCACTATATAAATGAAGCAAAAAAAAATTTGCCCACCCACCACATAACGGTGACCTTTGATTTTGATCAAAATGTATTTGTTGAGTACCTGACATCCTTTTATATTGTGATTGTGAAACCAATCTAGACCTTTCCTAATTTTTAATTGCTGGGACAATTTAGGTAAAGCTGATACACCAGTGGGTGTTGCCGTTACACCTAGCGGCTCTGCTCTCTCTGCAACTGTTGCTCTCTGCACTTTGATTGACAGAACCATGTATGATGATGATTTCACTGCCTGGGCCTGTCTATCAAAGTGGGTTCGACACTCTGGAAGAGTGTGCGAGTTACAGAGAGTTCCCCTGGGGAAGCGACTGCGAAACGCGCGTCAGCGCAGGACTACTTTGGTCGGTATTATACTATAGCATTACTCTCTGAATAATTGTTCATCCTTAGCACTAAGCACTTTATTTGTTATGGATATGTGAATCTTTCCTCTGATCCTCTCCCTCATGGATTTAAGTGGTGCAGAAGGAAATTGAGCATGTATACTTTTCATCTAGGGGTTTTATAGATTGACTTATGACAGTGTATGCAGTCTGATTTTCTTTATTCCTTTGTATGTACGCTGCTTGTCCTGGATTTTATATATTTTTGTAAATCTGAACAATAAAATATGTACTTTATATATTATATTGCTGTGTATTCTTATTTTGGGGTGGTGATTTGAGTTTGCTATACACAGCAATTAATTTGTTGAGGGCTTACGTTAATTTGGTGTTGAGTTACAGAGAGTGCAGAGTCTCTGGGAGTAACGGCAAAGTCCCTGTTGCTCTTAAAGGCTCATTTACAAATATTACAACTTATTCACATATATTGAAACAGCCAGTTTCATAGATACAAATCTGCTGACAAATGACCTTTAAATCTCTGAGTAATACCCTAAGCCCTCAGTCCCTGAACTCAACAAAACACATTGTTACGTGGACCGTTCCTTTGAAGAATGGACAAGTAATTTTCCTATAAAACAGCTTAACTGGACTTTATAATGAAAGATTGCATTCCCATCTGTCGGAAAGGTCAAGAGATAGAGTTTTCAGACACGGTTTTCCAGCTCTTCCTTGCACTGCTTCTTCCATCAGGACACATGACTCACACGCAGAATGCACACGTCACATTTTTCCACAGTACATCAAAGAAGAGTGACAACGAATGCCTGCGCCCCGGGCTACCATCGACACAAAGACGCTTCTCACATTTATGCTGTAGCAATGAATATGAAGTAATAATAATAAACTGTAATATATTTTGCCATCAGGTTATCCAGGCACTGTCCTTATTTCACTGTCATTATGTTTTTGTCCCCTCTTTTCTATTCTATGCACCACTCATATTATTTATGATTATCCAATCAAGGGAGACATATTGGGCCTCATTTATCAAAACTGTTGACATTGTCTATAGCAGGGGTAGGCAACCTTCGGAACTCCAGCTGTTGTGAAACTACAACTCCCAGCATGCAAACATGCTCGGCTGTTCTCACAGCTTCCATAGAAGTGAATGGAGCATCCTGGGAGTTGTAGTTTCAGAACATCTGGAGTACCGAAGGTTGCTGATCCCTGGTCTATAGAAACCAATCTCAGCGCACCATTTATTTCTTAAATTGTTCGTCTCTCTTCAGGACCCTCATCTTTTGGCCAGAGCACAGAGTACTTGCAAAGAGTGCAGGGGTGTAACTACCATATCGGCAGAACATGCGACTGCTATGGGGCCAAGGGCAAGAGGGGGGCCAGTCTTAGTTGGGATTATCTCCTCTTCTACTGGAGGTGAAAACTTGGTCAGGACTCTCCCCTTTTAAAGGAACAACTTTTAGCAAATAAGGCAGTGGAAAAATGTCCCAAGGGTCATTGAAAAGGGTTTAGGCAGAATCCTGGATTGATCCTTGCCATGGGGCCCTCACTTCTCTATGTACGCCACTGGAAGAGTGTCACTTGTATTATTCAGACAAACCATTGATTTGTACTGTGTAGTGCTTAACCGCTACATGACCGTCTAACGCACGTATGCGTCCGGCGGGCGGTCGTGTTGTTCTGGCCGGACGTATTGATGATTAATCGCTGGCAGGCTGTAGAAGTAAAATAAATTGCATCAAGCAGGTATATCAGATGCCGTTTTGTTAACAGCGTGTGATATACCTGCTACCTGGTCCTCTGGTTGTCCCCTTTGCTGGGATCGACCACCAGAGGACCAGGTAGCTCTGTAAAGTAGCACCAAGCACCACACTACACCCCCCCCCCTGTCACTTGCAATTGCGGACAAGAATAGGACATGTTCTTTATTTTTGCGGAACGGAAGTGCAGACCCGGAAGTGCGGATCCGCAATTCCAGATCCAAGCGGGACAAAGTCTGTCCCCATAGAAATGAATGGGTCCACAATTCCGTTCCGCAAACAGAATTGCGGACGTGTGAATGGGGCCTAAGGGTCCCTTATCACCGCCAGTTAGTTAGCAACTTGTTAGGTAGTTAGCGCCCAGCCCATCGCACCGCAGTCACTGATTTTGGCAGAGATTTTTTCATCCACATTGATCGATGCGAATTAAGAAATATGTGCCGTTAATTTTTTCTTTCAGCCCAGAGGCTGAACGGAAAAAAAAAATCTCATTACCCGTATGCTCAATATAAGGAGAATCGCAGAAACTCCTAATGCTGGCCATACATGTAATGATTGCGGAGACCCTCAAATGCCAGGGCAGTACAAACACCTCACATGTGACCCCATTTTGGAAAGAAAACACCCCAAGGTATTCCATGAGGGGTATGGTGAGTTCATGTAAAATTTTATTTTTTGTCACAAGTTAGTGGAATATGAGACTTTGTAAAAAAAAAAAAATTTCAATTTCCGCTAACTTGTGCCAAAATTTATTTTTTTCTGTGAACTCGCCATGCCCCTCACGGAATACCTTGGGGTGTCTGATTTCCAAAATGGGGGCACATGTGGGGTATTTATACTGCCCTGGCATTTTAGGGGCCCTAAAGCGTGAGAAGAAGTCTGGAATCCAAATGCGTAAAAATGTCCTCGTTGGACTTTACGCCCCTTTACGCACCTAGGCTGCAAAAAAGTGTCACTCATGTGGTGTCGCCGTACTCAGGAGAAGTAGGGCAATGTGTTTTAGGAGTGTATTTTTACATATACCCATGCTGGGTGAGAGAAATATCTCTGTAAATTGACAACTTTGTATAAAAATTTTAAAAAAGTTGTCATTTACAGAGATATTTCTCACACACAGTATGGGTATATATAAAAATACACCCCAAAACACATTGCTCTACTTCTCCTGAGTACGGCGATACCACATGAGTGACACTTTTTTGCAGCCAAGATGCGCAGAGGGGCCCTAATTCCAATGAGTACCTTTAGGATTTCACAGGGCATTTTTACGCATTTGGATTCCAGACTTCTTCTCACGCTTTAGGGGCCCCTAAAATGCCAGGGCAGTATAAATACCCCACAAGTGACCCCATTTTATAAATAAGACCCCCCAGGGTATTCCGTGAGGGGCATGGCTAGTTCATAGAACATTTTTTTTTTTGCCACAAGTTAGTGGAAATTGATTTATTTATTTTTTCTTACAAAGTCTCATATTCCACTAACTTGTGACAAAAAAATAAAATTTTACATGAACTCACCATACCCCTCACATACCTTGGGGTGTCTACTTTCTAAAATGGGGTCACTTGTGGGGTATTTATACTGCCCTGGCATTTTAGGGGTCTCTAAAGCGTGAGAAGAAGTCTGGAATCCAAATGCGTAAAAATGCCCTGTGAAATCCTAAAGGTACTCATTGGAATTAGGGCCCCTTTGCGCACCCAGGCTGCAAAAAAGTGTCACACATGTGGTATCGCCGTACTCAGGAGAAGTAGGGCAATGTGTTTTGGGGTGTATTTTTACATATACCCATGCTGGGTGAGAGAAATATCTCTCACAACTTGACAACTTTTTAAAAATTTTTATACAAAGTTGTCAGTTTACAGAGATTTTTCTTATACCCAGCATGGGTATATGTAAAAATACACCCCAAAACACATTGCCCTACTTCTTCTGCGTACGGGGATACCACATGTGTGACACTTTTATGCAGGCTAGGTGCGTAAAGGGGCGTAAAGTCCAACGAGTACCTTTAGGCTTTACAGGGCTGCTCACAATTTAGCCCTGCCCAAAATGCCAGAACAGTAAACACACCACACAAATGACCCCATTTCGGAAAGTATACATCCCAAGGTATTCACTGAGGGGCATATTGAGTCCGTGGGAGATTTAAATTTTTTTTGCCAGAAGTTAGCAGAAATGGAAACTATATTATTTTTTTTTTTTCCTCAGAAAGTGTAATTTTCTACTAACTTGTGAAAAAAAATGAAATGATACATGAACTTGCCCCTCCGCGAATACTTTGGGGTGTCTTCTTTCTAAAATGGTGTCATTTGGGGGGTATTTATACTATCCTGACATTCTAGCACCTGAAGAAACATGACAGGTGCTCAGAAAGTCAGAGCTGCTTCGAAATGCGGAAATTCACTTTTTTGCACCATAGTTTGTAAACGCTATAACTTTTACCCAAACCAATAAATATACACTTATTGCATTTTTTTTATCAAAGACATGTAGAACAATAAATTTATAGAAAAATTTAAATAGAAATGTAGTTCTTTTTGAAAAATTTTACAACAGAAAGCGAAAAATGACATTTTTTTGCAAAAATGTTGTTAAATTTTTTATTAATAGCAAAAAAAGTAAAAATGTCAGCAAGAATGAAATACCACCAAATGAAAGCTCTATTAGTGAGAAGAAAAGGATGTAAAATTCATTTGGGTGGTAAATTGTATGACGGAGCAATAAACGGTGAAATCAGTGTAGTGCAGAATTGTAAAAAGTGGTCTGGTCATTAACCACTTAAGCCCCCCTAGCTTAAACACCCTTAATGACCAGGCCACTTTTTACAATTCCGCACTACACTACTTTCACCGTTTATTGTTCCGTCATGCAACTTACCACCCAAATGAATTTTACCTCCTTTTCTTCTCACTAATAGAGCTTTCATTTGGTGGTATTTCATTGTTGCTGACATTTTTACTTTTTTTGCCATTAATACAAATTTAACGATATTTTTGCAAAAAATGACATTTTTCACTTTCTGTTGTAAAATTTTTCAAAAAACTACATTTCTATATAAATTTTCTCTAAATTTATTGTTCTACATGTCTTTGATAAAAAAGTCCAATAAGTGTATATTTATTGGTTTGGGTAAAAGTTATAGCGTTACAAACTATGGTGCAAAAAGTGAATTTCTGCATTTTGAAGCAGCTCTGACTTTCTGAGCACCTGTCATGTTTCTTCAGGTGCTAGAATGTCAGGAAAGTATAAATACCCCCAAATCACACCATTTTAGAAAGAAGACACCCCAAAGTATTCGCGGAGGGGCATGGTGAGTTCATGTATCATTTCATTTTTTCACAAGTTAGCGGAAAATGACACTTTCTGAGAAAAAAAAAAAAAAAGTTTCAATTTCTGCTAACTTCTGGCAAAAAAAGAAATCTCAGACGGACTCACTATGCCCCTCAGTGAATACCTTGGGGTGTCTACTTTCCGAAAAGGGGTCATTTGTGGGGTGTGTTTACTGTTCTGGCATTTTGGGCGGGCTAAATTGTGAGCCGCCATGTAAAACCTAAAGGTACTCGTTGGAATTTGGGCTCTTTGCACCCAGGCTGCAAAAAGTGTCACTTATGTGGTATCGCCGTACTCAGGAGAAGTAGGGCAATGTGTTTTGGGGTGTATTTTTACATATACCCATACTTTGTGTGAGAAATATCGCTGTAAATTGACAACTTTGTATAAAATTTTTTAAAAGTTGTCGTTTACAGAGATATTTTTCACACACAGTATAGGTATATATAAAAATACACCCCAAGCACATTGCCCTACTTCTCCTGAGTACGGCGATACCACATGTGTGACACTTTTTGCAGCCTGGGTGCACAAAGGGCCCTAAAACCAATGAGTACCTTTAGGATTTCACAGGGCATTTTTACGCATTTGGATTCCAGACTTCTTCTCACGCTTTAGGGGCCCCTAAAATGCCAGGACAGTATAAATACCCACATGTGACCCCATTTTAGAAAGAAGACACCCCAAGGTATTCCGTGAGGGGTATGGTGAGTTCATGTAAAATTTTATTTTTGTCACAAGTTAGTGGAATATGAGACTTTGTAAAAAACAAAATAAAAAATAAAAAATATATCAATTTCCGCTAACTTGTGCCAAAAAATAAAAGTCTGTGAACTCGCCATGCCCCTCACGGAATACCTTGGGGTGTCTTCTTTCCAAAATGGGGTCACATGTGGGGTATTTATACTCACCTGGCATTTTAGGGGCCCTAAAGCGTGAGAATCCAAATGCGTAAAAATGGCCTGTGAAATCCTAAAGGTACTCATTGGTTTTAGGGCCCTTGCGCATCTTGGCTGCAAAAGTGTCACTCATGTGGTATCGCCGTACTCAGGAGAAGTAGGGCAATGTGTTTTAGGGTGTATTTTACATATACCCATGCTGCGCTTGAGAAATATTGCTGTAAACGACAACTTTTACATTTTTTATTCAAAGTTGTCAATTTACAGAGATATTTCTCACACAAAGTATAGGTATATGTAAAAATACACCCTAAAACACATTGCCCTACTTCTCCTGAGTACGGCGATACCACATGAGTGACACTTTTTGCAGCCAAGATGCGCAAAGGGGCCCTAAAACCAATGAGTACCTTTAGGAGGGCATTTTTACGCATTTTTCTTCTCACGCTTTAGGGCCCCTAAAATGCCAGGGCAGTATAAATACCCACATGTGACCCCATTTTGGAAAGAAGACACCCCAAGGTATTCCATGAGGGGCATGGCGAGTTCATAGAAGATTTTTTTGGCACAAGTTAGCGGAAATTGATTTTTTATTGTTTTTCTCATAAAGTCTACCTTTCTGCTAACTTTTGACAAAAAGTAAAATTTTCATGGACTCACTATGCCCCTCAGCGAATACCTTGGGGTGTCTTCTTTCCAAAATGGGGTCATTTGTGGGGTGTTTGTACTGTTCTGGCATTTTGGGCGGGGCTAAATTGTGAGCAGCCATGTAAATCCTAAAGGTACTCGTTGGAATTTGGGCCCCTTTGCGCACCCAGGCTGTAAAAAGTGTCACTCATGTGGTATCGCCGTACTCAGGAGAAGTAGGGCAATGTGTTTTGGGTGTATTTTACATATACCCATACTTTGTGTGAGAAATATCGCTGTAAATTGACAACTTTGAATAAAAAATTTAAAAAGTTGTCGTTTACAGTGATATTTCTCACACACAGTATGGGTATATGTAAAAATACACCCCAAAACACATTGCCCTACTTCTCCTGAGTTCGGCGATACCACATGAGTGACACTTTTTTGCAGCCAAGATGCGCAAAGGGGCCCTAAAACCAATGTGTACCTTTAGGATTTCACAGGCCATTTTTACGCATTTGGATTCTCACACTTTAGGAACCCTAAAATGCCAGGGCAGTATAAATACCCCACATGTGACCCCATTGTGGAAAGAAGACACCCCAAGGTATTCCGTGAGGGGTATGGCGAGTTCACAGAAAAAAAAAAATTTGGCACAAGTTAGCGGAAATTGATTTTTTATTGTTTTTTCTCATAAAGTCTACCTTTCTGCTAACTTTTGACAAAAAGTAAAATTTTTCATGGACTCACTATGCCCCTCAGCGAATACCTTGGGGTGTCTTCTTTCCAAAATGGGGTCATTTGTGGGGTGTTTGTACTGTTCTGGCATTTTGGGCGGGGCTAAATTGTGAGCAGCCATGTAAATCCTAAAGGTACTCGTTGGAATTTGGGCCCCTTTGCGCACCCAGGCTGTAAAAAAGTGTCACTCATGTGGTATCGCCGTACTCAGGAGAAGTAGGGCAATGTGTTTTGGGGTGTATTTTTACATATACCCATACTTTGTGTGAGAAATATCGCTGTAAATTGACAACTTTGAATAAAAAATTTAAAAAGTTGTCGTTTACAGTGATATTTCTCACACACAGTATGGGTATATGTAAAAATACACCCCAAACACATTGCCCTACTTCTCCTGAGTTCGGCGATACCACATGAGTGACACTTTTGCAGCCAAGATGCGCAAAGGGGCCCTAAAACCAATGTGTACCTTTAGGATTTCACATTTTTACGCATTTGGATTCTCACACTTTAGGAACCCTAAAATGCCAGGGCAGTATAAATACCCCACATGTGACCCCATTGTGGAAAGAAGACACCCTAAGGTATTCCGTGAGGGGTATGGCGAGTTCACAGAAAAAAATTTGGCACAAGTTAGCGGAAATTGATTTTTTTTTTTTTTTTTTACAGTCTCATATTCCACTAACTTGTGACAAAAATAATATTTTACATGAACTCACCATACCCCTCACGGAATACCTTGGGGAGTCTTCTTTCTAAAATGGGGTCACATGTGGGGTATTTATACTGCCCTGGCATTTGAGGGTCTCCGCAATCATTACACGTATGGCCAGCATTAGGAGTTTCTGCGATTCTCCGTATATTGAGCATACGGGTAATGAGATTTTTCCCGTTCAGCCTCTGGGCTGAAAGAAGAAAAATGAACGGCACAGATTTTTCATTCGCATCAATCAATGTGGATGAAAAATCTCTGCCAAAAATGTGCAAAAAACAAAGCGGCACAGATTTTTCATTCGCATCGATCAATGTGGATGAATAAATCTCTGCCAAAAATGTGCAAAAAAAAAAGTAGTAAGGCCCCATTCACACGTCCGCAAAAATTCTGCGGAATAGATGCCGACCCATTCAGTGTGAATGGGGCTGGCGGTGATGCGGAGAGCACACTATGCGCCGCCGCATCAGCATTTGCGGAGCTGCAGCCGCAAACTTCCGGGTTTCGGCCCCAAGCATCCGGCCGCAGCTCCGCAAAAGATAGAGCATGTCCTATTCTTGTCCGCAATTGCGGACAAGAAAAGGCATTTTCTATATAGTTCTGGCAATGTGCGGATCCGCAAAATGCGGAAAGCACATTGCTGGTGTCCGTGTTTTGTGGATCCGTGGATCCATGGATCCGCAAAACACATACGGACGTCTGAATGAGTCTTACAGGGGGTAATTAGTGTCAGGGGGTGACAGGGGGTGACATGGGGTGATCGGGGGTTAATCAGGGGTTAATCAGTAACGGGGGTGGGGGTGGGGTGGATGGGTGGGGGGTCTGTGTGGTGTTTTGGTGCACTTACAAAAGTTTCTTTGGTGGTCCCAAGCAAAGGGACCACCAAAGGAACGATCAGCAAGCATATCAGACGCTGTTAACAAAACAGCGTCTGATATGCCATTTTGACTTCTACAGCCTGCCAGCGCACGATCAGCGCTGGCAGGCTGTAGCTACCTTCTCCTCGACGTGATCCTGTGAACGCGCAGCGCAGCGCTGCGTTCACAGGAAATCTCGCCTCTCGCGAGATGACGTGCGGGCGCGTCAACGAGGAACAGACCGACCGCCCGCAGGACGCAATCCTGCGTGAGGCGGTCGGCAAGAAGTTAAGGGTGTTTAAGCTAGTGGGGCTGAGGTGGTTAAAGAGGACCCCTCACCATTCCTGACATGCTTGTTTTAGTAACTTCTTGCATTCCGCATGTAAGAACAATTCTGGAGCATCTATTCTTATGACTCTATGTTGTGCCATTCCTTTATTATTCCTGTGAGATGTGAGTGAACAGCTAAAAGTTTGCAGTGAAGCTGGAGCTGGGTGTAACCAGTTGGGGGTGTCTCCCTGCACAGTCTGAGACTGGTAGAGCTGATTGGATAGAGTCAGCCTGTGCAATGACACACCCCTGTTAGAACTCAGATAGGCCTTTACTGCAGAGTGCTGGCAATTTATTGATAAACCACTAATAGGAATACTAGAGGAATGGCACAACATAAAGTTATGCATATGAAAACATGCTCCAGAATCATTAATGCATGGATAATGCAAGCAATTTCTGAAACAGACCTGTTAATGGACATAGCAGGTTCTCTTTAATTTTGACACAAACTGAACACATACTGCCATGGAGGTCCCAGCAGGTGGACACTTGGCCTATTTAGAAAGGTTTGTCGAAAACTGAGTATCCCTTTATACTTCCCAGTAAAAATGTTAGCTGCACTGTGGTTGCTATTGACAACAAGGTCAATTTTTGTGTTAGGCTTTGATAAATTAATCCAACTATTGACATGGTTTCCAGATTTTTTTTAACTAGAAGTGAGGGAAAGGGTCCCTTTCGACTGTCTTTTAATAAGATTGTTGCCAGTAAATAAAATAGTTAAAGTGAATAGTAAAATTTTGTAGTTAAAAGGAGTTAGAATAACGGGACTGCTTTCCTCCAAAAGCAGTGCCACACTTGTTCACAGGTTGTGTGTGGTATTGCAGCTTAGTCCCATTCCATATGAGAAACAATCCATGGACAGATCTGTTGCTGCTTTTGATAGAAAGAAGCCTTTTTTTATACTAATCCTATACCACCCCTTTAACTATGAAACATCTTGCATATGGTGTCCTGCGGCACATTTACCCACAGATGTTACAGTTGGGTCTGTAGATCCTGCACATATGACTGTTGTTGAATTTGGCTTCCCCACTGCTCCCATAAATGCTCAATTGGAGATAAATCCGGCCAAGGAAGTGTTGCAATCTGGAGACATTCCTGGGAAACTCTTGCTGTGTGTGGATGAGCATCATCCTGCTAAAATGCCAGTTAGAAGCCCTGCTCGTATCTCTACTAGGGGTTGACCGACTGTCGTATGCGATGTCTCCACAGATCATCACACCAGCAGTTGGGGCAGTGTGCTGCTCCACATCAAAGGCAGGTTTAAAGCGCTCACCACGAGGCCTCCCTACTGGAACTTGACCAATGTTGCATTCCAAACATTACCTGGATTTGTCACTAATGACTATACTTTTACTTTTCCAGTCCATAGCAGTCCACGTTTTATATTCACGACACCACTGTAAACAAAGGCGATGCTGGATGTCTGTCAATGGCAGGACAGGTAATGGGTGCTATTATACCAAATTACCTTGTGCTAAGCGCCTGGAAATGGTCCAGACAGGGACAGGGGTGTGTAATGTAGGTTCTACCTGTGTCTGCATGGTGGACAACAAAACTGTGGAATCTTCCTGTGCTTGTGGGCGATCAAACGATCCTCTCTACTGGTGATCTGTCTGGGCCATCAGGAGCCTGTTCACCGTGTAGGCGTGCCCCCACACAACCACTGCTAGATGGTGGGCAATGCCTGGAAATGGCCATCCTGCTTCTTTCAGCCCCCTCTCAAAGTCTGTCAACTGGGCAAAATATCTTTAACTGTTCAATAGCGACTTGTCTAGTAGATAACGATCTCTCACCAAGAGGTACAACACCCCAAAGTAGCCTCTTGGAGTCTTATTTTTATAGGGCTGATGGGGAAGCACTTTTACCCCCTCTTGTGGAAAGATCCAGTGTTTAACCAGACCACACCTGGAATCATATACTTATCTACCTGAGAGATAACTGCATTCTGATTACATCTGCCCATTGGCACATGGCATGCACAATACAGATCACTACAGATTACGTGTGCCACTATACAGGGTACAGGCATATGGCTTTGCTTTGTCTAAATCCTTACAGTGGAGCTTAAAGAGATTGTACCAAGTTTTAAAGTTACCCCCTGTCCACAGGTCCTTTTCCACCATCCTGATAGAGTGGCAAGTCAAGCATCTGCCCTGCCACTCCATTAATTCTCTATGTGACTGCTGGAGATAGCCAAGTGTTGTATTTAGCTATCTGGTCATACTATACAGTTGTCTCCATGTGATGCAGCTTCCATTCAAGGTCCCTCTGTCACAGAAGAAAATTGACATATGGAAGGAGGAGGAGGGGGTGCTGGACACTTGATTTTGCATTAAAGCCCAGGAGCTTGAAGTTATAACTCCAGGTAGTAGATTTTGGTGTCTTCGCGACATGATTATGAGCCTTCCTGGCCGGAACGGATCACATGCAATGCTTAAGGAGCCTCTAACAATAGCTCCATGGTGACCTTTATCTGGAATAAGAAGTTCAGCCCTGTGGGCCATCGCCTCTGTCACCTTAACCATCTCTTCTAAATACTAGATGACAAGAAGATGGCTCAGCATCAACTCTTACATTCTATGGAGAGCTCATCCCTGCATCTGTACTTTATATCTAGTCCTCATTCTCATTACTGGTAGAGTAATTTTCACTTGGAAAAGTCCTCATCACTGATGTAGCTCGGATCCAATTCCTTTGCGGTATGAAGTATCTGATTTTGTCTTCAGAGCAAGCTCGAGGGTTATGTGAAATATGATCAGCGCTGTATTTAGATTTTCTGCTGTGCTAGTCCTCCTATATAAATGTACTGTGTAAAGACACTCTGTCCGACCACCCGTGGTTTATCTGGGTGAGATCTTTGGAAAGGTTTACTAGAGGCAGTAAAATAAGTAGGTTTGTTTTATCTGTTAATTTATACAGGATGGCCCACAAAAAAGTAGCCCGCCTCCAGCGATAGTATGACAAGATTAACAAGCAAGTGGATTGTTTTTTTTAATTACCAACAGGTCACAAGAGATGCTATGGGAACCATAGAAGAAAAAATTAGAGCATTTATGTCCCATTAGTACTAGTCACAACTCTCCGGGAACCACCACCACATTCATTTGTTTTTCTACCAAGGGGATTATGTCAAAATATGTGCAAGTGCATGTCGTAGTTTTATTCCGGCTGCCTCTCGGCATGTTTGCCCTGCTGCCGCCGGAACTCCGGCCTGCCCCCATTATAGTCAATGGGGTTGGAGCGGCAGTCCGGGGGCACGCGTGCACTAGTGGCAGCACTGATCCGATAGGCTGTTCACCCGCTGGAACAGCCTGCCGGAGCTCCATGCCGCTAGTGTGAAACTTGCCTTAGGCTCAATGGGCTAGATTTATCATTACACTTACATCTCACTCCACTTTTACATATGCCCAAAGTCACTTTAGGATAGTCAGATTTATTAATGGTCCTTTAATACTGTAATAAATGGGGTTTGATGGTAGCAGTTTATCCTTCAGTAAGCGGCTTTACAAAAGTCGCACGTCTTTACCAAAAAGTCGGATGAGATAAGATAAGCATGGTCCCCCCTGGAGTGAAATTGCGCATTTGCGACTTTTTAGCGACTTTTTAAATGGTCGCAATATTAAATCTGTCTAGAGATTCATTTACATAAGAAAACACGCCCACTTTCACAAAACTGGAGCGCTTAGTGCAGAGCTTCAAAATGTCGGGGGGGAAAAATACGCAATTTTACCGATTGCGCATTTGTTTGCGACTTTTTCACTCCATTAAAGTGACTTTAGCTAATGATAAATCTGGCCCAATGTGAATAAAGCCTGAGCAAGTACTTCTACTATACATCTATATGACTGAAACATGAAAGTACAGCAATCAAACACTGTAATATTAATGCAAAAATGTAAGCTCATACATATGGTATCGTAGACATTGAGGGGGTCATTTACTATCAGATATATGCCAGTTTTCAAAATATATTTGCGCCGCAATCTGCGACTTTTCCCTACTCAAAAAGGGTGTGTGCGGGGTGCCGCCAGGCCTGTCTCATTTATCATTTTCTATGCCTGTTTTAGGCATTGAAAATGTTCTAAATCTACGCGAGCAAGAAGCTGACGTAGATTTAGACTGGTGGTGGATGCGCCAAAGTTATGTAGAGGCTGGCACCTCTACATAACTTCAGCAGATCCACCACCAGCACAAAAGTTATCAAGACAGTAGTCTAAAATGCTTGTCTTAATAATTGACCCCCTGTATTTTGATAAAACTCCCAGTGGAGCACTGGCCATGAGCGGAGCACAGGAGGCATCATTTTGGCAAAACATTTAAAAGGGATGTAAGCATTGGACCTCATTTACTAGAAGGACCCCTTAAAATAAGCTGATGACGGGAAGTCCTGCCGCTGCCCCATGTTAAATTGTGGTACTTTTCTTGTACTCATCCTAAATTGCAGCCATTATTATAATCCAGAGCTGAATTTATAATTCTGCAGTTCGCCATTGGAAATATTAGACAGAACTGTTGTCACATTGTCTGCATGGCAGTTCTGTTCATAGTATGGAGAGAAATGGGACCATACATATCATTTACCCTCTGCCATCTGAAGCCACTGCACCTGCGCAGGTCCTGGATGCCCAGAATCTAGCACAAGCACCATGGGGGAGATATATCAATAATGACGTAATCTGCACCAAAAAAATACTAACACTACAAATCAAAAGTGGTGATTTGCTTCACCCCATATATCAAAAGGCACACACCACTTTTAAAATTTTCTCTCTATTTGCGACATTTTACCAACAATGGCACTAAAAGGCGACTTTTTTTTTAAACTAAAATGCACCATTTCAGCCATCCCTGTCCAGACCACATTTGAAACAGATTTGCGACTTTTAAAAAACAGATTTGCGACATTTCCACTGGTAAATTGCGACTTTTGTTTCAGACCCGGGACATTTTTGCCATTGTTTTGTTTTTATTGATTGACAATTTACTGACAAAACCCTGTTTAGCTAATTTCTATCATCCTGTTTTAATACTTACCTATCACTTGTTCCCACGAGTTGGTTTTCTTCTCATAAATGCGACTTTTTGACATGATAGAAATGAGCTAAACAGTGTTTTGTCAGTAAATCGCATCTTTATGCCATAAATGGGACTTTTTACACAAGACACCACCGGAACAATTTGAGCCAATTCTGCAGATAAGAGGATGATAAATGAGGCGTAATGTTCGCCAGTTTAATAGCCCCGCCCACTTGGACATTTAGAACTCATTTCTGGTATTCTTTATGGTGAAAACTCTGGAGAAAACAGTTGATGTATTTGGTGCGAATCAAAACGCCATTCTTTTTGGCGCATTTTACACCATAATTCTGGCGCAACATGCTTAGGAAATGTCCTCCCATGTGTTTCAAAGTAGGAGACTGAAGAACATGTCTGGTCACATGCCCCTTCAAATGCAGCCAACTTATGGACAGATCATGCAGATGGAAAAGAAAGTATGGCTTATTGAAAACAGCACAGGTATGTTAAAGTTGCATGTATACATCTATAACTCATTTTTAATATTAGCCCAAAGTGGGATAATGGAGAAACTATGATTTTTGTTTTGTAGTAAGAGCAGATTAGTAGAGAAAGGTCCTATGAAGAACGTAAAATACATGTAGAGTGGTAAGTAAAATAGCATATTATTTGTAGTAATAAATCCCTGAGCATTGGCGTAACTAGAGTGTTATGAGTCCCAGTGCAAACTTTGGATCGGGCCCCCCCCTCATTTTTACAAAGAGGCGGCAGATTTTCCTTACACTAAGGGCTCTTTCACACGAGTGGATGCCATGCAGGTAATCCGCTGCGTGAAAGAGACCCATGCCCCGTTCCGGACAGCAGAGACGCGGATCATTAACATGATTGATAATGCTCCGTGCCTCTCTGTGACCTTTTTACTACAAAATCACAGTGAGATAAAGTTGTCACTGTGATTTTGTAATAAAAAGATCACAGAGAGGCACAGAGCATTATCAATCATGTTACTGCTCCGTATCTCTGCTGTCTGGAATGGGACTTGGCTCTCTTTCACGCAGCGGATTACGCGCACAGGATCCACTCGTGTTAAAGAGCCCTAAGCCCAATGCACGGCTACACTCACCCAGTCCTAATAAAATCTGGTCCTACCTCATCCAGGGTGTCGCTGGCGTCGGCGTGATGTCCACTGGATCCAGAACAAGGTCCCTGTGGTGAGAAAAAAAGAATAATCACATGAGGAAGAGATGGTGACAGCCCCTGTGAAATCACCAGCAGGGGGCTGGCCTGTAAGACTGAGCCATACCAATGTATAGCAGGGTAATCTAGGACATTTCCCCTAAGTGCTACTACACAGTACTAATGCCCACCTTGTGGTCCCTTCAAAATAGTTATGTCCTCCTTGTGGCCCCTCACAGTAGTGATGCCCAACTTTGTTTCTGTCACAGTAGTTATGCTTACTTTTGTGCCCTCTCACAGTAGTTCTGCTCAGATTTGTGACTCCCTCACAGTAGTTATAGCCAGATATGTGGCTCCTCATAGAGGGTATGGCCAGATACGTGCCTCCCTCACAGTAGTTATGCCAGATATGTGGCCCCTCACAGTGGTTATGGCCAGATATGTGCCTCCCTTACAGTAGTTATGCCAGATATGTGCCCGCTCACAGTAGTTATGCCAGATACGTGCCTCCTCACAGTAGTTATGCCAGATATGTGCCCGCTCACAGTAGTTATGCCAGATATGTGCCCCCTCACAGTAGTTATACCCAGATACGTGCCTCCTCACAGTAGTTATGCCAGATATGTGCCCCCTCACAGTAGTTATGCCAGATATGTGCCCCCTCACAGTAGTTATGCCAGATATGTTCCCCTTCACAGAAGTTATGTCCAGATGTAACCCCTCACAGTAGTTATGCCAAATATGTGCCCCATCACAGTAGTTATGCCAGATATGTGCCCCCTCACAGTAGTTATGCCAGATATGTGCCCCCTCACAGTAGTTATGCCAGATATGTGCCCCCTCACAGTAGTTATGCCAGATATGTGCCCCCTCACAGTAGTTATGCCAGATATGTGCCCCCTCACAGTAGCTATGCCAGATATTTTCCCCCTCACAGTAGTTATGTCCAGATATGTGCCCCCTCACAGTAGTTATGCCAGATATGTGCCCCCTCACAGTAGTTATGCCAGATATGTGCCCCTTCACAGCAGTTTTGCCAGATATGTGCATCCTCACAGTAGTTATCCCAGATATGTGCCCTCTCATAGCAGTTATGCCACATATGTGCCCCCTCACAGTAGTTATGCCCACATATGTGCCCCCTCACAGTAGTTTTTCCAGATTAGGCCGTCCCCTCAGTAAAGATGCCCACTTTTGTGCCCCCTCACTCTAGTTGTTGCCCCCCTTTTGCCTCCAGTCTACAGCTTTGTGGGGGGGGGAAAAAAAACATACTTACCCTCTTCCCTGATGACCCGCTATCACGCTCACATCGGGCTGCTGGCTGTGCTGAAGGCTGATTCCCAGATCTTCAGCACTCTTCCCACAGCCAGCAGCGCATTGTGCGGCCAGCAGGGGGAGCGTTGAAACTCAGAAGAACAATGAAGCAGGGAGTGGAGAGGTCTCCCTGCTTCACTCTGAAAACGAACAGCCCGGCAGTGACCCCCCCCCCCTTGCCTCTGCACTCCCTCTGCCTCCTGCGGCCCGTCATGTTTGAAGAGCGCTCTGACGGGGCCCTGCATTCTCACTGTACTTCATGCAGGGCCCCTTCAGAGTGCTCCCATTACATGTGAGTGCAGCGGGCCCCCTCCCCCCACCGGGCCTGATCGCGGCCGCACCCTTTGCGACCGTGAACGATACGCCCCTGTCCCTGAGATCTCCTGCAGTTAACCAGCTGAGCAGTAAATGGGTGACTTTTAATGCATGTATCATGTCATTCTTAAAGAGGCTTTCTGTGATTTTTTTACTGATGACCTATCCTCTGGTTAGGTCATCAGTATCTAATTGGTGGGGGTCCAACACTATTTGAGAAGGCACCAATGCTCACAGTAGCACCGCAGCCTTCTCGCAGCTTTTATTATAAAACAAAAATGATGGGTTGCCTTAATTAATACTTAACTTTTAATATCCAATTAAAATGGTGGCCATTTAGAGACAATAAACAATCGCACACATTGGTGCAAAGATAATTACCAAGCAATAACACAATGGTGCACACTCAAAATTGCTGAACCATTCCAGAGGAGTGTTATCAATGGTGATAAGCCATTGATTGGGATATAGGTAGGGATAGGAGGGGATCCACGTACTGGGTCTCTTCTCCTACAAGTCCCTATTCACACTTGTCTATATAACCCTACACAGGGGGTAAAAAACGCTCACCCTCACAAGGGCGACCCCACCATGTCACTCCTAGCTCCTTAGATGTCCCTCCTTGTCCCTATGCCACGCTAGTTGACTGCCCAGCTTTGTCAGAGGGAGGGGAACAGCAAAAGCAGCCCTGGTATAAATCAAGATAGCTTTCCCAATGCGTTTTGCTGGCCGTTCATAAACAAATTAAGAATTAAACTTAGCTTTTGAGTAGAGATGAAGACTCAATTGAATGCAGATGTGTAGTCTAGAAATCACCATCCACCCTACCCCACAGAAAAAAAAGACCTCCGTTTTCACATGCTGTATGGTATCCAGCCAGTCTTGTGGCAGCAGCATATGGCAGCAGCGCATGAAAAGCTGCGCAGAGGCACTTTTTGAAGCCAGCCGCGCAAACCAGTAACTGCGCCCCATCCGACATGTGACCTGTGGTATCACCAGTCACGTGATCAAAAACCCGTGAAGTTATCGTCACATGGGCTGTCACGTGACGCGGAAGAGCCGCCGCAGCAATCACATAATGAAGAGGTGGGCGTGCCCATCAAATATCAAGCACGCCCACTCTATGATGCTACTGTGAGGCGTGGTATGACGGGAGTAGAGATGTCAATCAGGCAACAAGCATCTCCGTCACTCCCAACACAGGTGCGCTAGCATTAATAGTGCTAGTATACCTAATAAGAGACTGCAGCACAGTATAGTAGCTCTGCGCAGTCTAACCAGGGCTTAAAATGACCAGGATTAAAATGATCAACAAGGTCTGAGAAAAGTAAACTTAGCCCGCCAAAAAATCAAAGAGAATTAAATATCCGAAGACAATAGAATGGGGGCCGGTTTGAGGTAAAGTGTCCTTAACCCCAAATATGTCCACAGAAGGTAGAGAGGATATACGCAGAGTGGTGGAAATCTTATATAACAACCATAGAGGAGTTGTTCATTAAGACCCCTTGGTTGGATCGTTCTAAGTTTAAATATCTACCAGGTCTCCCTCTGCAAGACCCTTTTCTCCTAATCACCTCCTCTCTTTAATAGGGAAACAACCTCGATCCCCATAAATCTCACTTTCTAATAATCTCCCCCATGCATGAGATCAATATGTTTCGCTAGGGGAGTGTCCCTTCTGTGACGCATATCGCCCAGATGTTCTCCAATCTGCCTACAGAGCTCCGAGTGGTCTTTCCCACATATTCCTATCTACAGACATTGCTTTGTAAAAGATCCCCTTGGAACAACAGTTAATAAAGCCTTTATTAGGGTATTTTTAAAATGTCACGTTACTGGTGAATGTTCGACCCTGAGTAATATAGGCACAGGCTATACAGCCACTACAATGATAGCATCCACATATCGGGTGAAGCCAACCGTCGCTCTTTTCCGGTGCACTATAGTGACTGTGGACCAAACAGTCCCGCAGGTTCCTTCCTCTCCGATATGTGATCTGTGGGGCTTCTGAGATAGCACTCCCAATATCTGAAACCCCTTTAAATAACTTTCATCAGTTAAAGGCCCTTTACACGGACCAAGAATTCCAAAGATAATCGTTCATAGGACTGCTCCTTAGTGATTATCTGGTGGTGTAAATGTACCGACTTTGTGGGGCAAAGTCTTTATGCAGATGTTGCCATGGTCTGACTTCAACCCGGTATCCCTGTGGTACAAGACAAAAGACAACATGGCAACACATTGTAAATGCTATTGGGGTTGTCGGGAGGTATACACAAACCTGCATTATTTTACACCACCCGGTCAGGGTGCAGCAACCCTAAGGGAAGGCGAGGATAGGAGGAGTAGTAGTGGCTATGATGGTGGTAATACAGTTCATGGTGGCTGCCCTTACTTTGGTGCTTCTTGGGCTATGCAGTGAATTGAGGATGAACACTTTCGGCCCTTGGTGTTAGGTTTGGTACCCTTGATGATCAACGATTGGCAGGGTGCAAGGCATGAGGATAAATGTAGGGGCCAGCAGATTGAGTCAATGACCAGAAACAACTTAGTGGTAATGAAGAACAGTCCCTTTGCTGTTGATGATGGTTGTTGCAGTACAGATAGCAGAGGTATAACACAGGTATTTTGAGGTATAACACTGAGCTTGCTTTTCCTTATAGCTGTGTATAGATAGCTACAGTGATGGTAGTAGTACTCCCAAAGTCTCTCTCTAAACACTTTGCAATCTTCCCAAACTGACCACAGACATGCAAAACTCCCACAATCAGTACCACAGATCTTTAAACGGACAACTAATACTTTATATAGATATGGTAGGCGGTGAAGCAATATAAACTCTCCACAAGCAGCAAAGTCCATAGTCCATAATGATAAACAATCCTTACCTCTGCTAGCGCGCTGTTAAAGACAGTGGACGTGGACCCACTGTGCCAACTAACCAGTTTGGCTTTTTAAGGGCTAAGGGCATGGTCCTGGCGGTCCCATGGTATTCACCCTTTAACTCCTGTTAACAGATATGGAACTCACCAAGCCATTACCTCCTGGAGTAGTCCTAGTGTAGTTGTCAGCTGACCCACAATGGTCAGAGAAACTGGTGCAAAGCACCAAGGATTAATCAACACTCGAATTCAGAAAACAGGCCTAGGTCAGGGCAGGCAGAGTTTATGCGTATCTGCGAAACTAATCCAAGGTCAGTGCAGACTAAGTTTATGCGTATGCGAGAACCTTATATGAGGTCAGGGTAGGCAGCAGAGTGGTAAACATGCAGAAGCTCAGTAGACAGATAGAATAGCACACCTTCACTGGTTAACTAGAGAACTAGGAACCTAAGTTCTGGCAAGGGGTCAGAGGGAAGTACGATTGATTTGACTTTGGGCTAAACCCTAAGGGCATTATTTCAGTGCTCCCTTGGTATTCACCCTTTTACCCCTGTACAGGGATCTGGACTTTGCTGCAGGGGAGCAAAAAGACTGACACCTCTTCAGATAGTCCCAGTATAGTTGGCAGCTGACTCACTGGGACTCTGATGTAAGCACCAAAACCGCAGGTACAGACTGAACAGTCACTTATACTAATTATGTGATTTTTGGCAAAACCTGACTTTAGGAAAATTGGCTGGCTGGTTGCGACCCAAGGAAACCTCAACATAATCACAGAAGCAGTCTTGACAGTCTTTAATACAGGAACTGAGATAATGGCAACATCAAACTGGAGACATTTAGAGAGCTTGCAGGTGGGGTAGTGGTAAACCAAGGAGCAAGGCAGGCAGGAACCAAGACTGTAGCACTGATAGGGTAGACAGACTAGGAAAACTAAAACACGAACTAGAACTGGAGGCTGAACTGTGAGGTCAGGAGTACACAGGCAGGATGGGTACACAGCTGGAACACAGACAGGAACACACACTGGATATCGCAATAGAATCACTGAAGCACTAAGTCTTCCAAACACCTTTGCTGGTCACAGGCAACCTTATACTTAGGCACCCTCAGCCTGAAGAGTGTGCCTTATATGCACAGGAACCCTCAGCCTCTAGCTGGGGAAAGAGTTACAGATGCGCGCACTGGCCCTTTAAGAGGACACAGGTGAGTGTACACGCCGCCAAAGGGAACAGAGATTGGAGCATTGAAGACAGCAGCTTGCAGATGATGCCAGGCAGGATAGTAAGTGGTAGGGCAGCGGCAGGCATGGACTGCTGACCTAACTTTTATTCAGCCAAGGTAAGATCCATGTACATACATCATGTTACTACTACAACAGGTCTTAGTTATAGCATTGTGACATGCTATGACTAAGGTCCATTGTTCGTGGGTTGAAAGAGATAAGTAGTATGCAGATGAATTTTAACTTGGTGAATAACATTTTGCTTTTATTTGAATGGATGCTGAAATAGTTGTTCTAAGCAAGACCTGTCTTTTGCTGCTGTAACCCTCACAAGATCAGTACTCTGGGACTGGATTCTAGCAGAGTATATATTAGGAAGTGTGAGTACATCTAGTGCTCTGTTATTAGAACTATATTTGTATATTCCTGGAGAAACTCTTTATTATCATGTTACATGTATCCAATGGAATTCCTGATGTTGTAATTAGGGTGACATTTAACCCTTTGATCCTTGTTCTGTCTAGCATCACAGCCCCAGGATACGATAATGTCCTATGTCCCGATGTTTCCCTCCAAGTACCTAAATACATATATGTATGATGCGTATTGGGCAGAATTTCTATAACTCCTTACGTGTAATTGCTGTCATCACACTTGTCTTGTACTGTAAAAAATCTTCCTTGTGATATCATAAAGTTGGTAAATATAGCATCTCCTGGCTTCAAACCAGTAAATCTGTGATCACTTACAACAGACTTAGGTAACTGAACACTTCCTATGCTGGTAGTTGGATTACAGATACCAGCATACACAATTTCCAGCCACTAAGCAATATGGTAGTGCCCTCTGGAATACAGATCAGATGTGAGAGATAGAGGAGTAGAGCCCTAGGGGTTTGTTCACAAGCAGCAGAATTATTACATAAATCTCTGAAAGTAAAAGTCCATTTCATACATCTGAATTGGGTTGTTTCTGCAGCATGTGGATGACGCCATTCAGAAGAAGAGAACGGTCACGGAAATCTCTGCAACAAATTTATCATAAGTAACTGTGGCATCTAAGTGGGGGGCTCCCTCTGTCAGCCATCAGCACCACTGTGACTGAGACTGTGGGCTGCTGATGTCTTCACAGGGCAGCCAGGGGTCCAGTGAAGGCCCTTTGGCCTGCTCTTTGCGTATGCCTATTAGGCTGTGCCAAAGGCACGATCAAATAGGTTGCCTGTCAGTTTCAACTGATAGCATAATACACTGTAATACATAATACATCGTAATACATACAGTAGTACAGTGTATTATGGAAACAATCAAAGGAGGGAACTGATAAGTGTATAATAAACAAATAAATAGTTTTTTAAATAAATATAACGTATATACATGTAAACAAATATAACACATACACATGGATCCATTATCCACATAAGAGCAAACAAAGAATGAAATCTAATATATAAAGCTGAGTGTATGTGTGTATGTCCGCTAAAATAACCTGTGCCGGCGCATTAACAATCACGAAATTTGGCACACAGGTACATCAGGAGTACGGGAAGGTTTTAGACTGGGTCTCAGCTCTCTAGCAATAGAAGCCTGCAGGTCTTCCTCCTCATATACCAACTGCCATACACACAGTCACATGACCCTTATTAGCCAATATAAGCTTGCAGGTCCTTAGTCTCTACATACACATAGTTTTATACCAGGTTTCCATAACAACCCAACCATTTTTCTTCACTGCTGTAGGTCAGCTTTAAAGAGGCAGGGTACTGTGGATGACACTGTTAAGGGAGCAGAGTGCTGTGAAGGTCACAGTTCAGGGGGCAGGTAGGGTTGCCATTCAGGCCACCCTCAAAAGATGGACTTAAAAACCTGCCCCCAGGTCCCACTAAGCCACATCCCCTCCCAATCCACACCCCCTCCCACTCCGCAGCCGACGGGGATTGAAAAATGAAGGTAAAAATGAACTTCTGTCAGGTGCAGGGGTGGAAGGGAGGGTGACTTTCTCCCTGCAGCTCACGCTCAGACAGCACAGTGCTGCTGTCTGAGAGTGAGCTGTTCAAAAAAACATCCCTGTGTCCGTCCAGGCCCTGTGCCGGACGGAGGACAGGAAGTCTGAAACCTGGACTGTCCGGCCTAAAACTGGACCTCTGGCCAAACTAGGGGCAGGCTGCTGTGGAGGTCACAGTTGAGAGGACGATCCGCCATGGACGTCAGTGTTAAGGGGCAGTTTTCTGTAGAGGCCACTGTTAAGGGGACAGGGTGTAGTGGAAATCACTGTTAAGGAGATGGGGCACTGTGGAGGTCACGAATAAAGGGTTGGCCGCTGTGGAGGTCACTGTTAAGGGGTCGGAATGCTGTGGAGGTCACTGTTAAAGGGGCAGGCTGCTGTGGAGGTCACAGTTAAGGCGGCGGGATGCTGTGGAGGTAACTGTTAAAGGGGCGGGAGCTGTGGAGGTCTCTGTTAAGGGGGCAGGGAACAGTGTAGGTCACACTTAAGGGGACGTGCTATGGAGGTCAGTGTTAAGGGCCAGGGTGATGTAGAGTTCACTGTTAAGGGGGCGGCGTGTTATGGAGGTCACATTTTAATGGAACGGAGCTCTGTGAAGGTCACTGTTAAGGGGATGGGTTATTGTGGAAATCACTGTTAACGAGGTGGGGAGGTCACTAATATACACTGTGGAGATCACTGTTAAAGGGGAAGGCGCTGTGGATGTTACTGTTAAAGGGGCAGGCCTCTGTGGAGGTCACTGTTAAAGGGGCGGGGTACTGTAGATGTCAATTTTATAGTGGATACTGTCTATATCTTTTAACGACGACACACACAAACATTAAATGAAATATACCCGTGCAAAGCCAGGTCCTTCTGCTAGTTCAGTCTATATAGATAGTATTTATTTATTAGGCCACTTTCACAGTCAGTATTTGGTCAGTGTTTGATCAGTGATTTCCCTTGTGATTATGAGCTAAAACCAGGTGCAGGTCAAACACACGTGCAAAATATTCCATTATACTTTATCTCTGTGTGACCTCAACTCGTGGTTTTGGCTCTCAATCACTGATGGAAATCACTGATCAAATACTGACAGTGTGAAAGTAGGTGGAAACTTTTGGATCATAGGCCTCAATACGAGTCATTCAAGACATTGTCTGTATACATTTAATTGTCTTCTAAAAAGCTCTAATGACAATACAGTGATCAGAACACATCAATGAGCATGTATGTGTAGAAACGCATTTCTCAAATTCAATGTGACATTTGTATAAAATGCAAAAAAAGATAAATTATTTTTGGACTATCATCAATAAGGTTAATTCAAGCATTTTTATAAAATAGTATTTCATAAAAAAATTAAGGCATTGTTCACACCATGTTCATAGTTTACAGTCAGTGTAAAATGCTCCTGGAAAATGCTCCGCCTATGTACCAGATGTATGTCAAAAGTCTCGAGGGCATCCTGCCAAAAAATGTTTTGCTCTGATTTTAATTGCTTCTGTCTTCTCTGTTCTCATACACGGCACTCAATGAGCACTATGTATGGAACAGAGCTGCAGCAGTGGTCACGTAATCAACAGGATGCCGGTAGTAAGAAGCTGCTGAGGGGTCTAAGTACAGTTGTAAACCGTTTGGAACGACCTGTATTTCTGCTTTGATTACTAATAAAATGTACTTTTATTGTTATCTAAGTAAGGGTGAGTTCACATCACCGTTATGGATTCCGTTATTGTTTTCAGTTATAACATGGTTATAATGGAAAATAACGGAATGCATAAGACGTAAGTCAAAACAGAAGACTTTAAGAGGCATCCCGTTTTGATCCGTCATAATAGAAGTCTATGGGCAAGCATAACGGCTCTGTCTGGTTTTCGCTATGCAAGACGGTAAACGAAGTCCTGTCGACAGGACTTTTTTTCCGTTCTGCATAACGGAAACCAGACGGATCCGTCATGGTTGCCAATATACTTCTATTATGACGGAAAGCAAAGTGGAATGCCTTTTAAAGGCTTCCGTTTTGCATTCCGTCATATCACAAGTCAATGGGCAGCATAACGGATCCGTCCTGGTTGCTGTTATGCAGGACTAGACTGCTACATAGTGGAAACTAGATGGATCCATTATGATTGCCCATTGAAATATATTATGAAGGATCAAAATGAAATGCCTTATTTCGTTATTTTCTGTTATAATAGTGAAATCCATAACAATGATGTGAACTCACCCTAACTCTTCAGTTCTAGACAAACACAATCTGAGAGCTCATGAACACGAGCGTGTGCTGACCGTGCTGATATTGGGGCCCGCAAACAGCAGGTCAGCAATATACGGGCATCGGCCGCTTGCACACCTTTTCACGGATGTGGACCCATCCACTTGAATGTGTCCGCAATCCGGAAGATACGGTGCAGAGGCACAGAGTGGAAGGGCATGGAAATACTATGGAGTGCTTCTTTGGCAATTCAGTCCATGCCTCCGCACAGCAAAAAAATAGAACATGCTATATTTTTGGCAGTGCAGACGGATCTCATACCCATTCAAGTTACATGGGACTATGTCCGCAGATGGCTAGTGCACGGTCGGTGCCCGTGCATTGCGCACCGCAATTTGCAGTCTGCAGCACGGACACGGCTGGCACAGGTTCGTGTGCATGAGCCGTAAGTAACCTAATAATACACTGACTACAAATTCACCCTGCAAGGAGAAAAATGTAGTGAACCCTTTATAACTTTTATATCCCGCTTTAGCAGCAATAACCTCCACTAAATGTTTCCTGTAGCTACAAATAAGAATTGTACAATGTTGAGGAGGAATTTAGGACCATTCTTCCCTTTATTATACAGTCTCTGACCTTTGAGGATTAGACCAGAAACATTAAGAAGAGTTAAGAATTGAAAAAGTCTATTTTAGGGTAACAGTATGTAATTACAAAAAAATGTTTTTAATATTTGTATTTATTTAAAGCTGTTGTTGTTAAAGTGCTGCTGTCTGAGAGTGAGCTGTTCAAAAGAACATCCCTGTGTCAGTCCAGGCCTTGTGCCGGACGGAGGACAGGGAGTCTGAAAGCTGGACTGTCCGGCCTAAAACCGGACCTCTGGCCAACCTAGGGGCAGGCTGCTGTGGAGGTCACAGTTAAGGGAAAGATCCGCTATGGAGGTCAGTGTTAAGGGGCAAATTGCTGTAGAGGCCACTGTTAAGGGGACAAGGTGTTCTGGAAATCACTGTTAAGGAGATGGGGCACTGTGGAAGTCACTAATAAAGGGTTCTCCGCTGTGGAGGTCACTGTTAAGGGGTCGGAATGCTGTGGAGGTCACTGTTAAAGGGGCAGGCTGCTGTGGAGGTTACTATTAAGGCGGCAGGATGCTGTGGAGGTAACTGTTAAAGGGGCGGGCGCTGTTGAGGTCTCTGTTAAAGGGGGCAGGAAACGGTGGAGGTCACAGTTAAGGGGAAGGTCTGCTATTCAGGTCAGTGTTAAGGGGCGGGGTGCTGTAGAGTTCACTGTTAAAGGGAGTCTTTCACCCCAAATGTGCACTATCTCACACTAACACCATTGCGTCGATAACAGTCCCCACATTAAAATCCTACTTACCATAAGGTTGTCAGTTGCATAGTTCGTCTAAAAAACACTTTTATTGTATATGTAAATCAAGGTCTGAATGTGCCCAGGGGCGGCGTTCCAACGGCTGGTGCCCAGGTCCTGTGCTGATTTCCATGTGCAACCCCTCCCCTTTCACCCATTTTGCCCGCCCTTTCTCTGGCTGACCTCCTTCTCTTCTTTTGAAATCCAGCGCCTGCGCCGATGACAGCCCTCTGATGCAGCGTCGGCTGGAGCATGACGTATGGGCCGGCGCATGCGCAATGTACTACCCATTACTGGCAGATGCCTCAGAGTATCCAGTGCGCATGCGCCGGCCAGTACGTCACGCTCCAGCCGATGCTGCATCAGAGGGCTGTCATCGGCGCAGGCGCTGCATTTCAGAAGAAGAGGAGGTAATCAGCCAGAGAAAGGGCGGGCCAAATGGGTGAAAGGGGAGTTGTTGCACATGGAAATCAGCACGGGGCCTGGGCACCGGCCGTTGGAACGCCGCCCCTGGGCACCTTCAGACCCTGATTTACATATACAATAAAAGTATTTTTTAGACGAACTATGCAACTGACAACCTTATGGTAAGTAGGATTTTAATGTGGGGACTGTTATCGACGCAATGGTGTTAGTGTGCACATTTGGGGTGAAAGACTCCCTTTAAGGGGGCGGCATGTTGTGGGGATCACATTTTGAAGTAACGGAGCTCTGTGGAGGTCACTGTTAAGGGGATGGGTTATTGTGGAAATCACTGTTAACGAGGAGGGGAGGTCACTAATATACGCTGTGGGTCACTGTTAAAGGGAGTCTTTCACCCCAGATAAGCAATTTCTAACAGTTAGCCCGTTCTGATCAATATAGCCTCCACATTAAAATGCTTCTTACCCTAATGCTGTCCGATCCACAGATCTTCTTAAAATCACTTTTATTCGGTATGCAAATTTCTGCTGAAGGTGCCCAGGGGCGGCATTGTAACGGCCGGTGCCCAGGCCCCGCGGTCTTTTTTTATATGATAACACTCCCCTATTCACCCAGTCGGCCCGCCCTGTGTCTTGACCTTCTTCGCCTTCTTTCCCGCAACTGCGCCGTGGAACGGGGCCTCCGCGTCTGCGCACTGGTTTTCCCATTACTGGCAGAAGCATAAGAGTGTCCAGTGCGTAGACCCGCACATCACAGTCCAGCAAGCGCCACATCAGAGGGCTGTTGCGAACTTACGTACGGGCCTGCGCACTGGACACTCTGATGCTTCTGCCAGTAATGGGAAAATCAGTGCGCAGGTGCGGAGGCCCCGTTCCACGGCGCAAGTGCGGGAAAAAAGGCGGAGAAGATCAAGACACAGGGCAGGCCAACTGGGTGAAGAGGGGAGTGGTATCATATGAAAATGACCGCCTGGGAACCGGCCGTTACATTCTGCCCCTGGGCACCTTCACCAGAAATTTGCATACCGAATAAAAGTGATTTTAAGAAGATCTGTGGATCGGACAGCATTAGGGTAAGAAGCATTTTAATGTGGGAGCTATATTGATCAGAATGGTCTAACGGTTATAAATTGCTTATTTGGGGTGAAAGACTCCCTTTAAAGGGGAAGGCGCTGTGGATGTTACTGTTAAAGGGGCTGGCCCCTGTGGAGAGTGAAAAAAGAGTGAAGAACTTATAAAGTCTATTTTAAGGTAACAGTATGTAATTACAAAAAAATGTTTTTAATTTTCTTTTCTTTTTTATTGTAAGCCTAAAAAAGTGGGCAATTATGTGTAGAACATAATAAAAGATAATAAGAAACCTGCAAAGCTTACAAAAATATGGCACAAAATCACATTGACAGCTTAGTAAATGAAAAGGGTCTATCCATTAAACTAACCTGTACTAAAAATGCAAAAGTGTGTCTGGTCATGAAGACCTGACCTAAACTGATTAGAGAAATGGAGATTACTATTCAGATTATTCAAAGAGTCAACCAAAGTCATTGAGTGGCAACACCAACTACCAGTGTGAGATGTGTGGGGAATGGAGGTCACCGATACCAATCATTTTAATGAATCTTCCTTTGAAATGTTATGTCTTTAGGTCTTATTCATACACTGCAGATTTGGTTAGTAGTTTGCATTAGTATTTGTAAGCCAACGCCAGGAGTCCAGGATCCTAGATATGGCAAAAGCATGCATTGTAAAGCTGCAGCAATTCACTGTAAAACAATTGTCACAAACTGCTACATGTACAGGTACCCTGAATATTGGTGACACAAGGCAACTGGTGAGTCTGCAGCAACCTCACCTCCAACACCCTAGACTCGAGCATCAACTGAAATTTTACTTGCCTTGACTCTGAAATATGAGGTTTATGTGGCTTCAACTTACATCGAGTTGATAACACCCTCATTGTCTGCAAGGAGGGGTGCCATCATGAAGTCATTCATGAAGCCATAGACATTACAATGGTTACTACATTACAATATTTTTGTTACTTCTATATGGTTTTGACCAATGAGCATCTGCTTTCAATATTTCTCAGTAGTTACAGCTACCAGGTGGGAAAGTACATGAACAGCTACACAACTGAATAAGAACTGCAACCGTGAGAATGATTATAGATGTAGGCAGACATTTTCTTTGCTGATTTTCATCTCAATAGCCAGTACCCTGATTATTGGTCGTCTAATGGAATGCCACTCACAATGGAGACACATTTCCCGATCAATGCATGTATTGCAAGCAAGGATGGTCATATGACCGTACACCATTTGGGCCATTCACATTGGCATATGTTCAATCCATTAATGTTCACAAATGTTTATTACTGGCGCACGAATCAGTTATTGTTAAGATTTTTCTGAATTCGGGCATCAGCTACCCATTAAAAAAAATTCATTGGGATCTGCAGACAATCTATAGACTCTGGAGGTTGTCAGACTTTCCCATAATGTCTGATATAGGTAAACAAAAAGTTGGACACCAGAGATACTCTATCTGAAAGCCACTCATCTTTCCTGACTCCACAGAATGAACCTGAAGGTCCAGCAGACGTTATTGGAAGAACTGCACATAACTGATCTTTCATCTATGGTCAGCTTTATCTACTGAAGAGCACTTTGAGTTTGTGTATGACTACGTCAAGTTTGCCAGGCATGCTGCACAGTGTTACGCTGCCAGTAGATGTAAGGCTGGATTTACAAACATGCAGTTTTGATGGATTTTTTAAGCTATGTGTCCTCTTTTGTCTATTCACTTGTGATGTTGGCTAAACAACACATCAAAAAATAGACTACATTTTTTTGGAAAACAGTCACTGCTGTTTTTGTTGCCATTTCTGAGGCCAAAAACAGAAGTGGACTCAGCAGGCATAAAAAATGGCCACAAAAACTGGTGTTTTTCCAAAAACACTGTGTGAAACTAAGGATGATTATTAGCAATAATTGTAACAGACTGTTCACATTGCAAAATTATTTGTTTGGTAAAAATATCTTGTATTCCTAAGCCTCTTCACAACTAGCATTTCTGTAGGTAGGGACAAGAAGGTACAGAGACCATGATGTCAATGACCTGCAGCAGCACTTTTTTTTTTACTAGATTGTTAGCAAAAAAAATTAAGTATTCAAGTTACTATTTATCAACAAAGTCACATTCATGGAACTGGATCCAGTCCAGAAGACCCCATTAGATTATAGCAAATACATTCCCATAGCCTTCTGACACTGACAGTTAAGAGCTTTCCTTTGATTTGAACCCTTTACATTATGTTCTGTCTAATAAAGTGACAAACCACTGGAACTACTATGATCAAGATTACGCTGGAAGCTTTGATAATCTCTTCTCCTAGGAGACCATGACAACAACAGTGCGAGCAAATGTATAGGACTTGAAGCTAATGAATATATTGTAGGTAATTTTCATTATACTTTCTGCATTTCATTAATACTGGCAGCCCCAAGCAATAGTTAGACATACACCTAAGATGGATAGTTGATGTGAAAAGAACACTTTAAAGTTAACATGCTTGCCACAACTTTGAGAGGACTCCAAATAGTTCAAGGTGTCCTCAGCTTTAAGCAATGGCACTTTTGCAGAGTATAGCCAGTGTTCAGAGATAATTCCCAAAGAGATGAGCATGTGTTTAATGTCTTTAGACTAAATTTTGATAGATGCACCAATAGCCTCTCATAAATTCTTGTGCATTAGATAAGATATTTAAAAAAACTCTTACCGGTAAGGACAGATCCCTTTCATCCCGGAATTCAGGTAGCGTTTCTAAGCAGAAGATGACTATAGAAATCAGGATGACCATGACAGAGATAATGGCAATGATGCGAGCAGCAGATGAACTATCTGGGTGTTCAAAGAGGAGCCAAACTTGTTTCATAAACTCACATTCAGGAAGAAGTCTCTCTTCATCTCTAAGAAACCCTTCATCTTCCCTAAATTTCCTGATCACATCATCTCCAAGCTGGTAAAATACTAACTCCTCCATAAAGACATCTAAGGGTACATTAGTAGGCCGTCGTAGTCGACCCCCTGACTGATAAAAGTATAGTATCGAGTCAAAACATGGCCTATTCCGGTCAAAAAAATACTCATTCCTCAGTGGATCGAAGAACCGCATTCGTTTCCTTGGGTCTCCCAACAAAGTGTCAGGGAACCGACTCAGTGTCCTTATCTGAGTCTCAAACCGCAACCCGGACACATTGATAACCACTCGTTCACAACAGTCTTTCTGGCGGCAACGTTCATACTTCTTCTCTTCGGAGACCACCATGAGGTTTGAGCTCCCAATCACTTCATCTCCGTTCTCCATAACTGAGAGCTTATCAGTGTCCTCAAAGTAGTCCCAGTAAAGTTATCATATCCATAGCCTGTTTGTAGTTATTTTTTAGATTTGCTTGTTATCCTTCTTTTCTTTATAGTTTTCACATTTTCTTTTCCCTTCTTCACATGGTGTATTTTATTTTCAAAAATGTTCTCTTTTCTGAGCTTGGACGGATAAGATTACATATTATGCCCGCATGACTGTTCTTGAAATCCAAAAGTTTTTTTCATGAACTTTACTTCCAGTGGAGTTTTCTTCCATTAAATGAGGAGACGCACCAGCCTTCCCACACAAGCCTGATCTCTCTGTTTAGTGATCCTGCCTGCCTGGCTCAGGGGATTAACATTATGTCACATTTGCTCTTGCTGTCTGTATACTTCTTTCCAGACCTTCATACCAATAGCTGCACTTCACTCTGTGCTGTAAACAGATTCACAGAGCTGAAGGTATCGGGTTCTCTCTACTGCATATGCGAACAGTTCCATGCAAAATAAAAATACACATCTGCAGCTCCTCCCTCCCAGCAACCCGTCCCCTGCTAATGTCCGGGAACCCACTGAAGGTTGTAGGTCAGCCTAGCCAAAAGCCCACCACCATTCAGCCTCTAAAAATAAGACCTTGCTAACTAATCTCTTTAGAAGAACCCACAGTTTTTTTCAATATTTTAATAGTCATATTCTAAAGCAAAAAGTTGAGCACTTTGGTATTAACATACTTCAGGTTTATGAATCTAGATCAGTCTGCAAGCAAAAATTTACTGTAAAGTAAATGCACATCTTCTATTGCAACCACCTGACCTAAATGGGCAATGTACTTTTAATGTTTTTGGAAAACAAATGCGTATACTCATCTTATCTTCACTAACATACAGAATAGATGATGAGGAAGAAGCGACAGTACTGTCTATTTATCCTTATTTTTTGTCTATATGAGGGCTTCAAGCAACTCTCATGGAGATGTGCACCCTATTAGGATACCCAAGCATTTTGATTAATCTTTAAAGCATACTGTTGTTAGATTCCCCGAGTGCTGCTCCATCTTCGGTTTGTGAAATCTCTCCGAAAACCACCTCTTTGAGAGGACCACCTACTTTTCCAGCCCAGTTTCCAATATACTATAATGCATACTTGCATGATAATAATCACTTTCAATAAACTTTTAGTCAATGTGAAATTTTTAAAATAAAGCAGTGAATGCCGGATTGATTCCCTATGATTTCTTTAGCAGTAGATATAAGCTCTATAGAGAGAACACAGGTTGTACAGTATATTGTACATGTATTTTTGTAATATATACAGTATATTTTATATAGGTCTGTATTCTGCTGACAAACATGAAGGGCATTGGAAGGAAATTGAATAATTTGCAGTCCCACAAGCTTATTATTTGTAGCCATTATGAATAAAAAAAGCTGATTTTCTATTATAGAACTGTATTTACTGCATATCAGAAAATGGAGGCTAAAATTCTTTAAAACCGATCCCTCTTTCAGCTTCCTTTCTAATGGTCCAGAATATACTGTACATATACTGTAGGTGCACCCAAACTGAAAATTACATTTTATTACTGTAATAAAAAATAATACTTAAAATCTATGTTTGTATTTTGCTGTTGGGGGTCTGTTATCACCCAGCTTTCCTAGATCTCTTAATTACAAATTGGCCTAGTTATGCAGTATAGCTTATTCTCCTGTATCTCTGCATAAGTAATTTTATTTGCCATTGAAGACCATGAGAAAGCAGTGTGACTGACAGTCCTTGTCTGAGTTTATTGTGCTACAAGTTGTCACCCAGCTTTTTAAAAAACTAAAAAGATTAACCCCATTAAACCAAGCAAACTTCTACTGTAGGTAGGGTTGATCCCACTGATTAATAATGATGCCTGTCTTGTGAAAAGCTAGACTTTTATTCTTTATGCAAATAATGGCTTCAATGTACTGAGGGACAGGGCCTAGTGCACCACAGGTCCTCAGCTTTCCACTGCTGGCCACTAAAGCCCTCATTTGTATAAAGTTATCTGGAGTTTCTCTAGAATGCTGCAACCGATTTCCACAAGACCGGTATCATTTTAATCAGAATGATCAACCCCACCAGATAGTATGCTTGTTTTAATAGGATTGATCTTGCTGACAGGTACTGTTTAAGTGACAGAGATAATTTCTGGCTATAACCAAAGATTTTTATTTTTTTTTGTAAAGTTACTGTTCTCTTAAATTTAGCTTTCTGTGTTTTTTTTATATATCAAAAGCTACATTATGGTTTTTGCTTTAAAGCAGATTTCCCAAAAAAAGGCTTAGAAATAATTTGCCCATATCATCCTTGGTACCATCTAGTCACTAAGCTGACATGTCAAGGTGACGTCAACACTCAAGGAGCACAACAGCACAAGTGGGGTCACATGACTAGTGGGACGAACTCAGATGTGGGGCCATGGTCATGTGAATTGATTAGCGCCTTTAAACCAAATGAGTAGCTGATGCTCCTGCTTCTTTTGTTACTGTGGAGAATGTGCTGGCTCATAGTTCTGCAGATATACCTATGTTCAATGTCTGTTTGTCTACCACTGAGTACAATGCCCAGTAATGAGCTGTTACATCATGTTCCCTCCACAAGCCCTAGTCTAATGCAGCTCACTTGAGCAATTGTGCAGTGATTATACTGAGCAATGCAAGGTATTAACAGAGAATTCCTTCACAGATACATTATAATGGGGCTGATCAATCTAAGCTTCTAGTATACTCAATTTCTCTTTCAATGTATAAATCCACCACATCTAAACGTACATAATCCCGTCTGGCAGAACAAAAGATAATGCTTCTGACACATATCAGCAGTACTACACTGCAGTAACATCAGAGGGCCAATATGGGGTTGGTGTCATTGCTCGTGGTGAAAGGCGGTTGTTTGCTAGTTACATAGTTGGTAAGGTTGGAAAAAGATACTCTATGAGGTGAATACCAATTGTCATTTATTAAGGAGAAAAAATCCTTCCCGATTTCAAATATGGTAATCACAATAAATCCCTGGATCGTCATCCCATCTCCAGAAATCCTGTACCCATAGCCTGCAATATTTTTATATTCAACAAAGGCATCCAGGTCCTTCTTGAATCAACCATCACAACCTCCTCTGGCATAGAGTTCTATTATCTCGCTGCTCTTACAGTAAAGAATCTCAGTCTATGTTAATGGTGAAACCTTCTTTTCTCTAGATGTAGACAGTGCCCTCTAGTCATGCTTAGACAGGCCTAGGTATAAAAAGATTATCATCAGGATCTCTTGTATTACTGTATTTCACACACCATAAGACACACCTTTTAGAGGAGGAAAATTGAAAAATATTTTTCATCAGGCCTCAGATCATTCCCCCAATCTTCATTAGACCCCAAATCTTCATCAGACCTAAGATCAGACCTCCAATCCTCATCAGACTTCAGATCAGAACCCCATTCCTCATGAGACCTCAGATCAGACCCCCATTCCTCATCAGACCTCATACAAGACCCTTATTCCTCATTAGACCTCAGATCAGACCTCAATATGAAACATAAAATAAATAACTTAGCTCTCCTTCTCCAGACAGCATCACCACTCACAAATCCAGCAAACCCTTCCTGCACTCACCACTCCCTGGTCATCTTTTGCTAGCTCCATACTCTGCGCTGTGACCTGCATAGCGTCATAGTCATAGGTCAAAGTATGTGCTTGCACTGTGTAACTTAAGGTCACAGCACAGTGCCAGCAGATTAAGACAAGGTAGCGGTGAGTATAGCCAGCACAAGGAGCGCTGTATTCACTGCTCCCCAGTTTTACTAATATTCTTTGCTTCATGCGATCCACTGCTATCCCCCCACACACACATACGCACCACGCACACACTTATTAGGTAAAAAAGTGTGTCTTATGGAGCGGACAATATGCGAGATCTCTCCTTAAGTCCCCTATACACAGGCCAACTTTGAAGGCAATTATTGGGAATTAATTATGTATTCCCAATAATTGCTTGGAAATTAAATCTGCAGTTATATGCGGCAATCATCTCTTCTGTATAGGGACAAGAGATTGATGATGCGATCATTCGTTCCCATAGAGATTCATTGTTTGTGAACAGTAGATCACTGTTTACATAGGATGATCAGCTGAACAGAAACAATGATTTTGGCATTAGTGATCAGTGTAATTTTCACCTGATGAATGAGCATTTGCTTGTTTATGAGGTGTCCTGAGGCACCTTTACACGGGGCAATTTTTGGGAATCCTAGGAACACTTCTTCCTGAAAATTTCCATGACTGCCAGCCTGTTTAAAGGGGTTTAAAGGAAATGTGTCATCAGAAAATGACGTAATATGCTAAGTACACTAGCAACAAGTACAGGCATTATACTAATGGGTTAGATGTTGAACAGCACAGAATGTCTATCATCAGGTCCCGTGGAGTTCCCATCTGAACATTAACAAAATTCAGTGTGAATGAACAAGAAAAATTTAAATCAAATCATTACTTGGTGCGACCACACTTTGCCTTCAAAACAGCATCATCTCTTCTACATGCTCTTGCACACAGTTTTTGAAGAGACAAGGCAGGGAGGTTTTTCCAGAAATCTTGGAGCACTAACCACAGATCTTCTGTGGATGTAGGCTTGCTCAAATCCTTCTGTCTCTTCAACTAATCCCAAACAGACTTGATGATGTTGAGATCAGGTCTCTGTGGGGGTCATATCATCACTTCCAGGAATCGTTCTTCTTTACGCTCAAGATTGTTCTTAACCCTTTAAGGGCCTTGCGATTTTCCATTTTTGCGTTTTTGTTTTTCACTCCCAGCCTTTCCAGAGCCATAACTTTTTTATTTTTCCTTTCACATAGCCGTATGAGGGTGGGATAACTAGTACTTTATAATAGCACCACTTTTTTTTTTTTTTTTTTGCTTTTTTTTAAGTCACCCTGGATGACTATAACTGGCAATCATTAGATTGCCCATTGTGTTCTGTGTTGGCTATATAGCCATCATAGAACACACCATTTGCTATGTACCAATCCAGTCCCGCCACCTGCTGGTCTGTATTGTATGTACCAGTGATTGATATCAGAGCCAGTAATAGAGTTATCACAGGCATATAACAGGTTCCCTGATCTCAGCCGGGGAATACTGTTACAGGCACTCCCACGTCTGCACTGCACAGATGCTCTGGTCACATTTGACCACGGCATCTGAGGGGTTAAATGTATGTGATTTGTCTTATGGAATAGCAGAAACCCAGCGGCTATGGCGCCCGCTGCACTTGCAAGCATATGCCATTTTTAAAGTGCAGAGATCACAAAGGGGTTAATAACATTAATGGTATGTTCGGGTTCGTTGTCCTGCTGCAGATTAAATGGAGCCAATTAGATGCCTCCCTGATGGTACTGTATAATGGATAAGTATCTGCCTGTATTTCTCAGCGTTGAGGACATCATTATTCCTGACCAAGTCCCCAACTCCTAAAACCCCCAAACTTGCAAGGAACCTCTACCATTCTCAGGGGTGTCCCTAGCCTTTCTGCTGCCTGATGCGAAAATTGAAAAAGCACCCTCCCTGCCCCCCATGCCAAATTCTCAATCCAACCCCTCCCCTCCAGCCCTATTGTATTATAATGCCCCCAGTAGTGCTCCTTTTATTATAATACCCTCTGTAGTGTTCCATCTTTTATTATAATGTCCCCCTGTAGTGCCTCCTGTATTATAATCCTCTCTGTATTATAATGCCCCTCTTTAGTGCCCCCTGTAGTGCTTCCTATAGTGCTGTAGTGCCCCCTGTATTATTATTGCCCACTCGTAGTGCCTCCTTTATTAAAATGCCCCCTGTACTTCTTAAATGCCTTCCCATAGTGCCCCCTGTATTTTATTGCCCACCGTAGTGCTCCCCATAGTTCCCTCTGTATAATATTTTTCCCTGTAGTGCCCTCTGTATAATACTGACGCCTGTAATGCCCCCATAGTTGGCCGCAGTGATATTACCATGACATCCTGTGCCTAGTGGCCTGCAGCCTTTATGACTGAATGGTGGGGACGGGTGCCAAAGGCTCCATTGTCCCACCAGACACTCTTCTCGTGGCAGATGCAGCCCTGACCATACTTCCCTGTTGCCTGCAGTCACTCATTATTGTACCGCTTTCGAGCCCTTAGGCAAACAAACTGCCTTCTATTGCAGACAAATATTCCAAATTTTGACTCATCAGTACAGAAAACCTGATACTCCTTTCTGCACCCCAGTCCTTATGTTTTCATGCATAGTTGAGCTGCTTCACCTTGTTTCCACATTGAAGGTATGGCTTTTTGACCACAATTCTTTCATAAACACCACTTCCCACTTCTCTGAACAGTAGATGGGTGTACCTGGGTCCCACTGGTTTCTGCTAGTTCTGAGCTGATGGCACCACTGGACATCTTCTGATTTTAAAAAGAAGTAAGCATGATGGGTCTTTGATGTGCTGCAGTAAGTTTCCTTGGCCGACCACTGCGTTTACGGTCCTCAACGTTGCGCATTTCTTTTTGCTTCTTCAAAAGAGCTTGAACAGCACATTTTTAAACCCCAGTCTGCTTTTAAATGTTTGCCCGGGAGAATATGAATGCATTATAACTACCTTATGTCTTGTTGCTGTGCTCAATCTTGCCATGGTGTGTGACCTAAAACTGTCTTCCACAACCTCACCCTTGTAGCAGAGTTTAGTTGTTCCTCACCCAGTGCCTCCTACACTGTTTCTGTTTTAGTTAAGGACCTATATATGAAAATGAAGATCGTTATCACTTGTTTGGTGTACTTGGTTAATCATACACCTGATCTAATCCTACAAAATCCCTGTGCAAGTATACCTAAAAGAATTGATGCTGTTTGAAGGCAAAGGGTGGTCACGCAAAACAGTGATTTGATTTAGATTTCTTTTTCCTTCATTCACTTTGTATTTTGTTAATTGGAAAAAAACACACCACTAACACTTCTATTTTAAAAGCATTATTAATTTACAGCATTTTTTCCTCACCTGCCTAAAAGGTTTGCACAGTATCTATCTATCTATCTATCTATCTATCATAGTTTAAATCATATCCTGATGCACCCATAGCTTGGTTAAAAAACTCTTCTGTAGAAAGACTTAAAGGGAGTCTGTCACCACATTTGGACATTATAGACCGCTTACATAGCATTCTGGCATAACTTTAGAAGAATCAAATGGTACCTTTGTTGCGTTCTTCTGTGGTTCACCTGCGGCAAAAACGTACTTTTATTGATATGTAAATGAGGGCTTGCAAGAGTCCAGGGGCAGCGATAACTTCTTTGGAGCCCAGGCTGCTCATCCTTTTTTGTTAATATCCCCGCCCCAGCCGCTGCCTCTGCCTGCCCTTCTTTTTCCTTGCGTCCTCCTCCTCTCCCCGTGAAATCCCACGCCTCCGCTCTGCCTTGCTTGCCTGGGGCATGCGCACTGCGATGCCCACTGTGGGCACAGCATCGCTGTAGCTACTGCGCATGCTCCGGCCAATGGCCTCCTTGCAGCTGGGTTTGCGCCGTTGGCAGGAGCATGCACAGTAGCTGCAGCAGAGGCAGAGGCTAGGGCTACACCACCTCACAGGCACAGCACCACAGTCACAACAGCTGCCATGCTGCAATGTACCATGTGAACAGATCACAAAAGATCACCTTTCCATGTGATCTTTTTTTTTCTCTGCAGTTTGAATGCTTTCTGCCTAAATCACTTATAAGTTTCTTCAATATAGCGATTTTGAATTGATGTGACTATGGGTAGCAATTTCTAGCTACAGGCACATTACACATTTTTAAAACCATGGTCCGTGACTCCCTAAATTATAACAAACATAAGACGGGAGTGCATAATGTTAGAAGTGATGCACCTGTCTAGAATAGGAAAGGTGTAATGATCATTTTTACAATCATTACTGTACAGTGATCAGTAATCACTGCATTGTTACCCATATGGACTCTTTCGGCACTGGGTGATATTTTTTCTTAATTGATCACTACTTTTTTATTTTATATTTTTGCTCACTATTTATTATAGATATATTTTCTTAGATACAGCATTATTTTGGGCTCCTTTTTTCACAGTTATCATTTTGGGTATCATTGCTATATATTGTGCATGATTAGTCCGCGGGGTGGAGATGATTTGACTTTAGTACCAAGTAGTTCTCTGGGCCATACTAGGGGTCAGTTGGTTTCATCTCACAGACTCTCTGTGTACATTTTTAATTGCTTTTGGTCTATGCCTGTGATAATTTATGTATTTATGATGCTTGTAATATAGTCTTGTATTTGTTTAACTTATGTTTGGGGTGCATTTATTTATGCATGCTTATCTTCTTTATTCTAAGGTTTAACTGTTAGGATACTAGAGTTTCTTTTGTGTTTGCGTTTTCATTTTTCTTCCCTGTCTTCCTGGAGGCATAACTTTTTTATTTTGCCCTTTACATGTACACATGAGGGCTTTTTTTTGTGGGACAAGTTGTACTTTTTAATGCCACCAGTTAATATGGCATACCATGTAGTGGGAAAAAAAATTCTATATGGGGTGGAATTGAAAAAAAAAATGAAATTCCGCCACCATTTTAGAGGTTTTGTCCCTACGGTGTTCCTTTTGCAACAAAACTGACCTGTGCCCTTCATTCTCTGGGTCAGTATGATTACAATGATACCACATATGTATAGTTTTTATGTCTAAATACTGAATATATAGATTAAAACTTTTTTTTTACATCACTATATTCTAGCCCCCATAACTTTTGTATAATTATGTCTACTGAGCTGTGTGGGGGCTCAATTTTTGCGGGCTGATCTGTAGTTTTTTATGCCATATTGGAGTGTGTGTGTCTTTTTGATCAAATTTTATAAATTTTTTGGGGTAAGAGAAGCGATGAAAAAATAGCAAATAGGCCATTTAGATTTTTTCCGTTATGCCATTCACTGTATTGAAAAAATATTTTCTATATTTTAATAGTACGGGCGTTTTCGGACACGGTGATGCCCATGATGTTTATATTTTTTCTATTTTTTTTTTTATTCTACGTAAAAAAAAAATATTTGCAATTTCACTTGATTACATGGGAGCCGTAAAAACTGGAGTAACATCTAGACTAGAGATGAGTGAATTGAGCAAATGAATTCTTACAAATCGGTTTATTTCATCTCAACAAGTTCTGCACATGTGAGGGGCTTTCCCCTCACCTGATGAAGCAAACCCTTGCTGCTTGATTGAAAGGGCCAAGTGACTTGCCTGACCCTGACAAACTCATGCCTGCAACACTGCTCCGAATGGCAGTGCAAGTGCAGATTCTCTGCTTCCCAAGCAGCTACTGCTCATGTGCTGCTACACTTTCAGGTAGCGGGAAATAAACAGTCACTGCTCTGGAAGTGGAAGCAGAGCCTCTGTGCTACTCAGAGCAGCAGCGCATACGAGAGTGTTACTGCTTGGTGACATGCCTGGCCCTGTCAATCAAGTGGCAGATTGGAGCTTTGTCTACAGAGGGGCAGCCATTCACAGGTGATGAACAAAACAAGTTGTAAAACTCCATTCACTCATCTCTACTCTAGGCACATATTTAAAGATAAAAACAAAGGTGCAATGGCACACTGCAGCTAGAGCTCCGTCCTGCCACTATGCTGGATGTTAGATGAGGCATTAGATGAGGCCAAATTATGTAAGCCACCCACCACTTCACGGTTGCCTCACGAGTGGTCCCTAACATTAATTCTTACCTTTTATGGGCCATATCAGCCACACAAAATCCAGGGAGTGCAGGTGCAGCATGCATGCCAGATACACTCTGCTTGTAACCCCGTCTGGTGCCATACAGCGTTCATCAGATCAAGGGATGCAAATACCAACATGCATGCTGAGCCCACTAGTACTTCTCCTGGAACCAAATGGCTTCTGGTAAGTTCTATAAAGCAGACTCAGTTTTATACTGACTTTAAAACCAGCCTACAGGGCGGATTCACTAGTCAGGTGTGCATGACTGCATGGAGGTCACCACGCCTCCCATATATGCTACAAAGGAAAAAAATGGGGATTGCAGTCAGCACAACCCAATACGCAGGTGCACGTTGCTATGGTGAAATACACATACAAACGTAAAAACAAAGGTGCAATGGCACACTGCAGCTAGAGCTCCGTCCTGCCACTATGCTGGATGTTAGATGAGGCATTAGTTTATATTTTGGCCAAATTATGTAAGCCACCCACCACTTCACGGTTGCCTCACGAGTGGTCCCTAACATTAATTCTTACCTTTTATGGGTCATATCAGCCACACAAAATCCAGGGAGTGCAGGTGCAGCATGCATGCCAGATACACTCTGCTTGTAACCCCGTCTGGTGCCATACAGCGTTCATCAGATCAAGGGATGCAAATACCAACATGCATGCTGAGCCCACTAGTACTTCTCCTGGAACCAAATGGCTTCTGGTAAGTTCTATAAAGCAGACTCAGTTTTATACTGACTTTAAAACCAGCCTACAGGGCGGATTCACTAGTCAGGTGTGCATGACTGCATGGAGGTCACCACGCCTCCCATATATGCTACAAAGGAAAAAAATGGGGATTGCAGTCAGCACAACCCAATACGCAGGTGCACGTTGCTATGGTGAAATACACATACAAACGTAAAAACAAAGGTGCAATGGCACACTGCAGCTAGAGCTCCGTCCTGCCACTATGCTGGATGTTAGATGAGGCATTAGATGAGGCCAAATTATGTAAGCCACCCACCACTTCACGGTTGCCTCACGAGTGGTCCCTAACATTAATTCTTACCTTTTATGGGCCATATCAGCCACACAAAAATCCAGGGAGTGCAGGTGCAGCATGCATGCCAGATACACTCTGCTTGTAACCCCGTCTGGTGCCATACAGCGTTCATCAGATCAAGGGATGCAAATACCAACATGCATGCTGAGCCCACTAGTACTTCTCCTGGAACCAAATGGCTTCTGGTAAGTTCTATAAAGCAGACTCAGTTTTATACTGACTTTAAAACCAGCCTACAGGGCGGATTCACTAGTCAGGTGTGCATGACTGCATGGAGGTCACCACGCCTCCCATATATGCTACAAAGGAAAAAAATGGGGATTGCAGTCAGCACAACCCAATACGCAGGTGCACGTTGCTATGGTGAAATACACATACAAACGTAAAAACAAAGGTGCAATGGCACACTGCAGCTAGAGCTCCGTCCTGCCACTATGCTGGATGTTAGATGAGGCATTAGTTTATATTTTGGCCAAATTATGTAAGCCACCCACCACTTCACGGTTGCCTCACGAGTGGTCCCTAACATTAATTCTTACCTTTTATGGGTCATATCAGCCACACAAAATCCAGGGAGTGCAGGTGCAGCATGCATGCCAGATACACTCTGCTTGTAACCCCGTCTGGTGCCATACAGCGTTCATCAGATCAAGGGATGCAAATACCAACATGCATGCTGAGCCCACTAGTACTTCTCCTGGAACCAAATGTGTAAAGATACACCAGATGTATCACACATGTAACACTTGAGAAACTTGGTAAAATTATGGCAATGCAGACTGAAGCAAAACTAATTTCAGAAATTCCCCTTGCGATATATCTCCTCTGTTATAGTCTTTCACACACCTCTAGAAAGACATAAAGTGGTGCATGAAAGTCTGTAAATATTTTAGAATTTTCTATATTTCTGCATTAATTTGACTTAAAACTCGATCTTTGCTGGTTGTCCACTCCTGAAAAGGGTAACAATGGTCTATAATTGTATCCATTTGTACACAATTTGTCTCACTGTGGATTGGTGGAGTCTAAACTCCTTAGAGAAAGTTTTGTAATTTTTTTTTGAGCCCGATGAGCATCAACTTCTCGTCTTCGGTGGTTCCCAGAAATCTCCTTTGTTTATGCCATGATATACTTCCAAAAATATATGCTGTGAAGATACGACCTTGATGGATTCCTGTTTGATAGATTCCTATTTGAATAAAACAGGTCACCCACTCACATCTGATTCTGATCCTATTCAATGAAAAACCTGACTCTAATTTCATATAAAGGTGTTTGACTTATTTGTTTGATTTGGTTATCTTTATATACTTTTAGGACTTGAAAATTCGATGTCGTTTTAAAGGGGTATTCCCTTCTCAGACAAAGGGGGTATATCGCTAGGATATGCCCCCATTGTCTGATAGGTGTGGGTCCCACTGCTATATCGAGAACGGAGTGGGGAGAGCTGTGGCTGGAGGACCCCAAATTTTCCGGGGTCCGTCCACCACCAAGCTCTGCTCCCATAGAAGTGAGTGGGCCCATACTCCCATTCATTTCTATAGGCGACGGAAATAGCCGAGCCAGCTATTGGCTATATTCGCCGGCCCCATAGAAGATGAATGGAGGGCGGCTGCGCATGCGCTGTGTGCCCTCCTTCACTTTCGGGGCTCCGTTCTCGATAATGCAATATGCCCCCATTGTCTGAGATGGGACAACCCCTTTAAGTCAAATTTATGCAGAAATATAGAATATTCTGAAGGCTTCACAAAGTTTAAAACATTACTGTCCTGTAGGTGGACAAACACTACCACCCTGTGGCTAAACTGTGAGTGCAACGAATAGGACTATTTATTTCTCCTTGCTCCATCTGTTGTAGCATTTCTCTAAGTCGCTAGGGTCAAACTCACAAAATGTAGGAATTGATGTGGGTTCCTATACTTGTAGGTTTCATTATGATGCGTATTTATGGCACACCGATTAGGTATGTCATCAATATCTGATTGGTCAGCGTATAACTATTACAACTCCCCTTATACTTAAATAAAAGTGCCATGATGGTCAGTAAAGTGCATTTCCAAGCCAACCCTGTAGAATTCTGGGACATTAAAGAGAACTTTTGATTACGGGACAACATGAAATACCAGTAGGCTCCTTCGTTACACAAAACTATGTCTTAAAGCATGTCAGAGAAAATATAATTTTAAGAAAAGGATAAGGATAGGTGTCCTATCCTCTGCCTCTCCAGCTCAGTTTGATTGACAGGCCTATCCCTTGTGAATAGGGAGAGACCTGTCAATCAAGCTAATCAATACTTCTCCCCATTCCTGGACTATTTTTAAACCATGCTTTCTCTTAAATACAATAGTTCTTTATAATGATGGAACATTTTGGTATTTCTTGCCTGTGGTTAGGACTGGACAGCACAAAAATGATGACAGGTTCCCTCTAATAGATAAACATGATGAATATTTCTGACAAAACGCCATATGAATTCTGCATAAAAATGCAGAAAAGCATCTAAAAGGGTAGATATACAGTACTATGCACAAATTTTAGGCAGGTGTGAGAAAAATGCTACGACGTAAGAATGCTTTAAAAAAAGTAGTGTTAATAGTGTATTTATATCAATTAACAAGATGCAAAGTAAATGAGCAAAAAATGAATCTAAATCGAATCAATATTTGCTGTGACCACTCTTTGCCTTCAAAACAGCATCAGTTCTTGTAGGTATACTTGCACACGGTTTTTGAATGAACTTGGCAGGGAAGCTGTTCCAAACATCTTGGAGAACTAACCACAGATCTTCTGTGGATGTAGGCTTGCTCAAATTCTTCTGTCTTTTCACGTAATCTCAGAAAGACTTGATGATGTTGAGATCAGGGCTCTGTGGGGGCCAAATCATCGCATCCAGGACTCCGTGCTCTTCTTTACCCTGAAGAAAGTTCTACAGAATAAATTTTAACTATTAATACTTCTATTTTTGAAAGCATTCTTACCTTGCAGCATTTTTACACACATGCCTAAAACGTTTGCCGAGTACTGTAGATATAAAGATAACATAAAATCTAAAAACCATGGATTCACTTATTATGTAGATTCTTCATTGTAATGTTGGGCATCTGCACATGGAGGTAATTCTCACATGAATTTAGACACCTATTCCATGCCGAAATCCATGAAATATCCACCCATAAAACAGTGCCTCAATATCCACCCATAAAACAGTGCCTCAGTGGTTTAAATAAGAATGCACTACAGCACAGATTTGTCTACAGGTGGATTTGAAACCAATGCCATGTAAAAAAAAAAGAATTAATGATTCAATTCTTGTTTCAGTGAGGAATGCACACGGCCGTTGTTTTGGTCCGTGTCCGAGCCCCATATTTCGCGGCTCGGGCGCGGACCCATTCACTTCAATGGGGCCGCAAAAGATGCAGACAGCTCCGTGCTCCGTTCCGTGGCCCCGCAAAAAAAGTAGAGCATGTCCTATTCTTGTCCGTTTTGCAGACAAGAACAGTAATTTCTACAATGGGCCGCATTCCGTTCCGCAATTTGCAGCTTCTGTGTTTTGCGGATCCGCGGTTTGCGGACCGCAAAACACATATGGTCGTGTGCATGAGGCCTTAATCTGTGTGCGAATCCGCAGCACGTCAAACTGCAAATCCACCTAAGGAAAATCCGCCATCTGAACATATCCTAAATGTTCTGTTACATTTAGAGGAACAAGTAAAGCGAACTCTTTGGGATTACCTGGATTTCTGCATTGATTATTAATGAAATGTGACCTGATAGGTATCTAAGTCACAAGGTCTAACTTACCTAACACAAAATAGTTGTACCAGTCATGTTTTAGACACATTGAATAAATATGCACATTACAGAGAGAAAAAGTAAGTGAACCTGCTGTGATTTTAAAACCTTTAGATCCCCTTTAGCAGCAATCACCTCCACTAAATGTTTCCTATAGCTGCAAAGGGTTAATTACTCTTACCGGTAATTGGTTTTTCCAATAGCCTCCACAATGGCACTCACAGGAGGGTGTCCCAGCCCCCAGGACAGGAAACAACGCAGAAGCATATGATTTGAAAGACATCCACCGCTTACCTATTCAGTCAATAAGAGAGGACATGGAAGTGATGCAAGAACAAAAATATGTATTAAACTTAAACAAATTACATTATTTGAAAAAAAGGAAAAAAAGGGAGGGAAAACCCCAGTGCCGTTGTGGAGGCTATTGGAAAAACCAATTACCGGTAATAGTAATGAACCCTTTTCCCTGGCGCCTCCACAACGGCACTCACAGGAGGATTAACAGAGTAATCAGTTCTTGGGAGGGACCACAGCAGAAAGAATTCTGCTCCCAAAAGACAAGTCCTGGTTTTTGAGAATGTCCAATTTATAATTATTGAAAAAAGTCATAGAGCTTGCCCACGTGGCTGCCCTACAGATCTGGTCTAATGAGACTGAAGTAGACTCTGAATAGGTTAGGGGAGGAGGCCTTTTAAATCATGTGCTTCTGCTTGTTTCCTGTCCTGGGGGCGGGGACACCCTCCTGTGAGTGAAATTGTGGAGGCGCCGGCGAAAAAAGGAATTGCACAATGCTAAGGAGACATTTTGGACTATTCCTCCTTGCATTCCTCCTTCGTTTTAGTTTATAAATATTTCTGGGATGCCTTGCAGGCACTGCCCTCTTCAGGTCATGCCACAGCATCTTAATAGGGTTAAAGGGGTTCTGCAGTTCTTTTAAACTGATGATCTATCCTCTGGACACCCGGGACCCCGGCCGATCAGCTGTTGAGAAGGCAGCGGCGCTGGGAGTAGCGCCACGGCCTTCTCGCTGTTTACCGCAGTCCCAGTGACGTCACGACTAGTATCACTGGCCTGGGCGGCGCTAAGCTTCATTCAAGTGAACAGAGCTTAGCCCCGCCCAGGCCAGTGATACTAGTCGTGACGTCACTGGGTCTGAGGGAAACCGAGAAAAGCTGATCGCCGAAGGTCCCGGGTGTCAGACCCCCGCCGATCAGATGCTGATGATCTATCCAGAGGATAGATCATCAGTTGATGATCTATCCAGAGGATAGATCATCAGTTTAAAAGAACTGCAGAACCCCTTTAAGGTCAGTACTCTGCCTTGGCTGTTCCAAAACATACACTTTTTTTTTTAACCAGTCATGGGTGACTTAGGCTGGTGCTACACAGCGATACTGGATGAACAGCCGTTGCATGACCAAAGATCAGGAAGGATTGGCCATAGACCTTACAGGGAAATTTCCTGGTGGGCCGATGCCCAGGGGTTTTTGGGGATGTATTTTGTGCAGCTGGCAGCAGTATTTTGTGATGGACTGTGGTATTTGGCTCTGCTGGGGTGGTATAAAGTGCCACAATATGGTACCGATGGCCCTGCCTTCCATCAGTTTGGGCCCAACAACAAAACAGGGCTAGTATTTTTTCCAGAACCACTTTAAGTGCCTAGTCCGCCTCTACCAAAGATTGATGTGTAGCAGTGCAGCCATTGAATTATATGAGGTTGTAGCATCACTTGCAACTTGCTGCGACTGCAAACCCAGAATCGCAACAAAAATCTCATCTGTCCCTAGAACATTTTCCCAGCAGCACTGTGGAACATCCAGGTGGTCTGCAAGCTCAACATGGGCCAAAATGGGTTTTCTGGACAGCAGTGGCTTTCCTCATGGCGTCCTACTATGAATGTCATTCTTTTTCAATGTTTTACTATTATTGGACACATGAACATGAACTAAGGTTTTTTTTTTGTCTTCTCATATTTTTTTTAGATTCGCCATTGTGCTCTTGGAGAGATATTAAAGGGGTTGTCCGACCCCCAAGCCGAATGTAATTAGAACTGGAATGCATTTAAAATAAAGAAAACACCCATCCAACTATTCATTATTAGTGATCGGCAGGAGCAATATCCGAATTCGCGATATTTTGCGAATATTCGGTAGAATATTCGTCATATATTCGTAGATATTCGTATTCAAGATTATTCTCTTGAATGCGAAAAATCGGCAATGTAAAAATCGCATAATGAGAATTCGTAACGGGAAATACAGGCGTGGGTCACTTTGGCTACATTTTTCAAGCTGCTGGAAGTTTCCTGAGTTTATCCTGACTGAATTAGAATATTCTTTATTATTTAATTTATTTTAGCTTATGCGAAAAATCGGCAATGTAATATGCTCGTTAATCAAGTAAGTGTGGGTTATAGGCAACTTTCCGATTGGGTTGGCTTGCTAGAATTCACGAATAGGCAGAATACAGTGTGATATATATTCGTAAAAATGAATATTCGTCTTTTTTTTTTCATCTGAACCCATTACATTTAATGAGAAAAAAAAAAAAACATTCATTTTTACGAATATATATCACACTATATTCTACATATTCCCGAATTCTAGCAAGCCAACCCAATAGGAAAGTTGCCTATAACCCGCCCTTACTCGATTAACGTGCATATTACATTGCCGATTTTTCGCATAAGATGAAATAAATTAAATAATGAAGAATATTCTAATTCACTACAGACTACGATATTGCAGCCTTCTCACATTGGCCCACAAGCAAGAAGCAGGCAGCTAATGGGTTCAGATGAACAACATATGCTCCCATCCAGACAACCTCTCTTTCAAGGAAAGCCCTGCATATTTCTACAAGACATGATAAACCACTTACTGCATCTATGACAACAGCCTGGCTTCGCAGAAGAAGAGTCCGGGGGCTGAACTGGCATGCCTGCAGTCTAGACCTTTTACAAATAGAAAACATTTGGTGCTTCATGAAATGAAAAATGCAGCAAAGAAGACCTAGGACAGTTCAGCAGCTAGAATCCCACACCAGACAAAAACTTACCATACCTCTCCCAAAACTCCAGCAATTGTTCTCCTCACTTCTCAGCCATTTACAGTCTGTTAAAAAAAGAGCAGATGCTACACAACGGCAGAAATGGCCCCGTCCCAATCTTTTTTGAGCTGCATTGCTGCCATCAAGTTCTAAATTAGTTATTTTTTTCATAAAAGGGTAAAATGCCTCACTTTAAATATTTGGTGGGTACTATATCTCCCTATGGACAGCACCTTAACTGGTGTGAGGAGTCTTATAGACCATACATGTTCCTCTAGAATTCTGGGAAGACGGTATGCAAATGAGCTCTTACCAAGCTCTGCCTCTGATGCCACCAGATGTAAGGCAGCTATCCTATAAGTCAATGTTCAACCCTTTTAAATAGGCCTTGAGACCTGACTTGGATAATAATAAGCCAACACCTCATCTGCGGACAGCTGTTTCGGAGTGATTGCGCTTCCTCAGTGCAGAGCAGAGAGTACTAGCTTAACTGGGTGAGAAGCCTAAAGCCTTATTCACACGTCCATGTTCAAATCCATGAGAAGGTGGTCAGTGATCCATCCGTGAAGCTCTCTGTGAAGGATCCATGTTGGGTCCGTGGGTCTGTTTTTTCCTGTCCGTGTGCCATCCGATTTTCCCTGACACTGCACAGCTGAAAAATAATTTTCAAAGCATCTCTTCCTCATGATCCGATGGTTTTCACAGACCCATCGACTATAATGAGTGTGATGGATCCGTGAACACGGACAAAATAGAGCATGCATTCGTGCTAAAACCACGGACCCACGAACCATGCTAAAACACTGATGTCTGAATGCAAACATTGAAATGAATGGGGATGTGTGCTGTCCGAGGAGAACACGGACAGCACACTTCTTTGGAACACTGATGTGTGAATGAGGCTTAAGTCAGGATTTGGAAGGTACTATGGGGCACATTTATTAAGACCAAGGCTCTCATCATAATTTGGGTGAATCCAGCGCCAGTTCTAAATGTAAGACAGCTTACGAGCTGTCTTACATTTAGACCATTTTCTACGCCTAAAACAGGCGTAGAAAATGAATGAGACGGGCCTGACGATCCGTCCCCCTTCCCATGCCCATGCCACGCCCACAATTTTAGACCTGGCGTGAGCAGGGTAAAGTCGCAGATAGCGGCGCAACTAACCCTTGCGCCACTTTCTGCGCCTGAAATACTCTTAATTTACATGTATTTCAGCATAGTAAATGAGACCCTATATCTCCTTATGGAAAGTGCCTTAAAAGGGCAGAGACAAGGGATTTCATTGCCCTCCAGCCGGAGAATGAAAATTGCGCCCCCTCTTCCAAAATCAATTTAAAGAGTCTTATAGACCATACACACTCCTCTGGAATTCTGGGAAGAAAGGGATGAAAATGAGCTCTTAGCAAGCTCTGCCTTTGATGGCACCCGATGTAAGGTAGCTTTGCCTTCTGTTTTATTTACATTTTACACAGTATCCCAACTTTTTTTGAATTGGGGTTGTACATTACAGGGTTTTGTGCTCTGTCATTGTCCAGACTGTAGACCCTGCAGTATATCTCCCTCCAGCGTCTGTGCCTATTGTGCAGACTATCCACAGATTCTAAAGATGGTGGGTATGGGTACAGTCCTTCCCGTAACCCCTCCTATCCCGGGCCAGTTTTCGCCCTTTTGCCTAGGCTATTTTATGCAAATCTGACATGTGTGACTTTATGTCGTAATAGCTTTGGAACACTTTTATTTATCCAAACTATTCTGAGATTGTTTTCTCATTGTACTTCATGACTTAGAATTTTAGAAGCAATTCTTAAAATTTTTAAGAAAATTTCCAAAACCCACTTTTTAAGTACCAGTTCAGTTCTGAAGTCACTTTGTGGGGCTTACGTGGTGGAAACCCCCCATAAATGACCCCATTGTAGAAACGACACCCCTTAAGCTACTCAAAACTGATTTTACAAACTTTGTTAACCCTTTAGGTGTTCCAAAAGAATTAAAGGGGTTTTCTCATCTCAGACAATGGGGGCATATCGCTAGGATATGCCCCCATTGTCTAATAGGTGCAGGTCCCACAGCTGGGACCCGCATATACAATGGGAACGGAGCGGGGAAATGAACAGAGGGCGCATGCTCAGCCGCCCTCTATTCATTTCTATAGGGCCGACGAAAATAGCCGAGCGCTGACTCGGCTATTTCCATCTGCCCCATAGAAATGAATGGGAGCATGGGCCGTGCATGCGCGGTGCGCTCCCATTCACTTCTATGGGAGCAGCGGGGAGCAGCACCAGGGTCCTCCAGCCACATCGGTCCCCGTTTCATTCTCGTTGTAGGTGCGGGTCTCAGCGGTGGGACCCGCACCTATCAGACAATGGGGGCATATCCTAGCAATATGCCCCCATTGTTTGAGGTGGGAATACCCCTTTAAAGGAAAATGGAGATGACATTTCTAAATTTCACTTTTTTGGCAGATTTTCATTTTAATCCAATTTTTTCTTTAACACATCGAGGGTTAACAGTCAAACAAAACTCAATATTTATTACCCTGATTCTGAGGTTTACAGAAACACCCCATATGTGGTTGTAAACTGATGTAACGGCACACGGCATGGCGCAGAAGAAAAGGAACGCTCTATGGTTTTTGGAAGGCAGATTCTGCTGGACTGGTTTTTAGATGTCATGCCCCATTTGAAGCCCCCCAGAAGTAAAAACTTCCAAAAAGTGACCCCATTTTGGAAACTAGGGGATAAGGTGCCAGTTTTATTGGTACTATTTTGGGGTACATATGATTTTGAATTGCTCTATATTACATTTTTTTTACATCAGGCAAGGTAACCAAAAAAAATGGCTGTTTTGGCACCGTTTTTATTTTTTATTTTTTAAAACATTCATCTGACAGGGTAGATCATGTGCTATTTTTATAGAGCAGGTTGTTTCGGACGCAATGATATCAAATATGTCTACTTTACTTTGTTTTATTTCAGTTTCAGTGAAGAGTTGACGTTTTATTGGTACCACTTTTGATCATTCATTATTACACTTTATGGGGCAAGGTCACCAAAAGATTGGAAATTTTGGCACAGTTTTTATTTATTTATTTTTACAGCATTCACCTTTTTTGACCAATTGTCTTAGGTAGGGTCTCATTTTTTGCTGGATGAGGCGACGGTTTAATTGGTACTATTTTGGGTGGGCGTCCTCCTTTTTGATCGCTTGGTGTTGCCATTTTTGTGATGTAAGGTGGCAAAAAATAGCTTTTGTGGCACAGTTTTTTTTTTTTACAGTGTTCACCTGAGTGGTTAGGTCATGTGATATTTTTATAGAGCCAGTTTTTAACGGACATGGCAATACCTAATGTCTACTGTTTTATTTTAATTTTACTTTAGCACAATAATAGCAGTTTTGAAGCAAAAAAATCATATTTTAGTGTCTCCATTGTCTGAGAGTCATAGTTTTTTTATTTTTTGACTGATTGTCTCAGGTAGGGTCTCATTTTTGCTGACCTGAACTGGCAGACATTGATTTTAGGTGCCATGTCGCATTTAAAAAAATTCTCAGGTCACCAGAAATTAAAAACCCCCAGAAGTGACCCCATTAAGGAAAGAGCACCCCCTTACGAATATTTTAAGTGGTGGAAAGGGTACTTTTCAACAAACAGGTGTCTCACAGAAGGCAGAAACCCTTGTTAAAGGATTTCAAAGCACACATTTGTAAAAATGAAAAATTACTAGCAGACCCCAATTTTTGACTTTCACAAGGGGTTAAAGTAGAAAATGCACCCCAGTATGTGTTCCCTATTTTCTCCACATTCAGGAAACACCCTATATGTGCTTGTAGCCTGCTGCATGGGCGCACAGCAGGCAAACAGCTAAATGTGAGTTTGGCTGGTCTGAATTAGCAGAAATGGATTTAAAGTGCCATGTCGCATTTAAAAAATTCCTGAGATCCCCAGAAATTAAAAACCCCAAGAAGTAATGCCATTTTGTAAAGTGCACCCCCGTACGAACATTTTAAGGGTTGGAAAGGGCACTTTTGACCTAACAGGTGTTTCACAAAAATGAATATGTAGTGGTTGGCGAAAAGTGGATATGTAAGCTATGCGGACTAAATCAGAGATATAAGGTGGTAAAACCACAGGGTACATCATGGATGAAATTAAATTACTGTATTTTTCGCTTTATAAGATGCACTTTTTCCCCCAAAAGTGGGGGGGAATGGCCCTGCGTCTTATAAAGGGAATACTAGTGAGCGCTTCCTTTATGGAAGAGCTAATTAGTACCGGAGGACCGGGAAGCGTCGAAGGCTCTGTACTCACCGCTTCCTGGTTCTCGGCTGTCGGCTGTGCTGTGGCTGCGCACAGCATGAGGGCACTCTGTGACCTCACGCTGTGCGCGTCCGGTCACAGCACAGCTGCAGCAGGAAGAAGACAGAGCACTGCAGGTGAGGAGCGGCAGAGTCCAGAGCAGGAGAGATAAGTGTTTATTTTATTTTATTTGATCTGTGGCATGGGGGCTCATAAATGGCACTGGGGCTTATAGATCGCATGGGGCTCATAATGTGGGCTCATAAATAGCATGGGGGCTCATAATCGAGGCTCATATATGACATAGGGGCTCATAATGGGGGCTCATAAATGGCATGGAGGCTCATAAGTGGCACTGGGGCAAAGATCCCATGGCACATGGGGGCTCATCATGGGGGGCTGATAAAAAGCATGGGGGGTGATCTAAAGCATGGAGGGCTGATCTGAGGCATGGGGGGGGGGGCTGATCTGAGGCATGGGAGGCTGATCTGAGGTCTTACTGGAATCTTCGGGAGGTCTGATCTGAGGTCTGATTGAGGGTTTTATTAACATTGGGGATCTGATTGGGACTGTCAGATGAGGTCTGATTAACATTGGGTGTCTGATTGCTGGCCTAATCTGAGGTCTAATGAAAAATATTTTTTTCTTATTGTTCTCCTCTAAAACCTAGGTGCGTCTTATCATCAGGTGCGTCTTATAAAGCGAAATATACGGTAATACTCCATGGATGAGTGGTAGATTTTAATACACTCCTGCAGGTTTTTAGGGAATGTTTCTCAGTGGTAAATTGTGTCTTTCCTTATCCCCCTTTTGAAACACACTCTGCATCTTTTTTGGGTCCTTCCCTTCCTTACTGTCTGGGGGACTTGACCTGGAAAATGTTGCCCTGGTACAACACGAGCACCATGACTTCCTGAAGTACTGGGACCCTCCCTGGCCTGGCTTTGAAAAATTAGGGCCTTGATAACCACCTCTTGGAACTGAAGGAAAGTTCCTGTGTGGCCTGAAGATTGAAATAGCACATACGCATTGTACATTTCCACCTGTACAATGTGTACTGCCAGCTTTTTGTACCACACCTTCGTTTTTCATGTGGCACTGTAGGGCTTCAGAAGTTGATCTGAAAGATCTACCCCTCCCATGTGCCTGTTGTAGTCCAGGATACAAACTGGTTTGGAGGTAGTGGTTGTGGTACCTAATACAGGAGCAGGGGAGCTGGTGTTAGTGTGAATGGTGGTCAGTACAAGGACGTCCGTCTTGTCCTTGTACTTAACCACCAGCATGAAGAGCCCTAAGTTCACCCATTCTCAGTGGTTGCCCTTCCAGGGATCTTGGGAGGCCTCTCTGATTTTTGCGCACTGTGCCGCAAGCCAAAGTACCTTTGGCAGTTAGGGACATGAATAGGGGTATGCTGGTATAATAATTATCTACATAGAGGTGGTAACCTTTATCCAGCAGAGTGTGCAGTAAGTCCCACACTGTCTTCCCACTAACCCCTAGGACGGGGAGGGGGGGGGGTTTGTCATTCTGTGGGTTCTATCCGGGAATCTTTCCCTTTGTAAATGCTGAACTTGTGGGTGTACCCAGAGCTACTCTCACAAAGTTTGTAAATTTTATGCCATACCTTGCCCGTTTGTTGGGTAGGTACTGGCGGAATCTAATCCTCCCTTTGAAAAGGAATATGGACTCATCTACACAGACATTTTTATCAGGATTGTACACCTTAGCAAACTTGGTGTTAAAGTAGTCAGTGACAGTCCAAACTTTGAAGAGACGGTCAAATGTGTCGTTTTGGGTTGGGCACTGTGCTGTGTCGTTGTAGTGTAGGAATTTCCGAATTGACTCAAATCGCTTCTGGGTCTTACTGTAAATTGGAATCTGGTAGAAAATGTCCGAACAGAAATATTGTCTAACGTTTGGCTTCTTTACAACGCCCATATGTAGCACGAGTCCCCAAAACTTCATTAGCTCTTCTGCACTTACTGGGATCCAACCTAGGGATCTAGCTTATGCCGATGTAGGGTTCTGAGAAATGAATTGTTGAACGTATAAATTGGTTTGGGCCACTATTAAATTTACAAAATCTTCAGAGAAGAAGATTTTGAAAAAATCTAGTTCAGTGAAGCCCGCACAGTCTATCTGTATTCCGAAGCTGCCCTCAAAATCCGGAATTTGGGGCTAATAATCGTCAGAGGGTGGGGTCCATATGGGCTCACTCTGGGGGGCTGCCTCATCTATTGTTCTGGGGCGCCTTCTAGAGTGTCCCTTATCAGTGTATGATGATGAGGAGGTAGAGGAGTAGAGGAAAGTGGTATCCTTTTCTCCTTCACTGGCAGACTCAGTATCGGAGGCAAGCATGGTGTATGCCTCTTCAGCCATGTATACTTGTTGGGACGGACGGGCCATTTTTATTTTATTGGGGTGTGACGTGTGAAATGTGTAAACCTTTATTTAGAGTGAGGGGTGTGTATACTGTGTTTTCACAAGTGAAGGGGCTCGTAATAAATTTGAAATATAGAGAAAAGGAGTAGAAAAAAAGTAAAAAAAATTAAAAATTTGCAGGAGGCACGCACGCACAAAGATGTAGCGTGCGTGCAAAAACACTAACACTACATAAAGTAGATTTTTATTTAATACTAAATGTATTTTTACACCAAAAAAAACCAAGAAAACTGAGCACAAAAGCGACCAGTAAAAACAATGATACTTATTGGTGCTCAGGGCTGCAGAACGCACGTTGCAGATGACGTTTGGTCAGATACAGAAAAAGAACAAAAATCCACATATTATATAAGACTCTAACTATTACTTCTAAAAAAAAAAAAAGCACAGATGAAAGAAAAAAATATCTGCACCAAAAAATTGAGCCTAGGTGCTGAACAGTGGATTACGGACTGATCAGCGCTTGACGTTCCCAGCTCGCACACAAAAAATGTGGTGCAGAGCAGGAAAAAAAAAAGCCAGATAAAAGTGACAAAAAAAGTAATATGGCTGGAGCGTTGTTCCAGCCAATCGCAGCGCCGGCGGGTGATGCCAAACACTGGAGTTCCCTACCTGACCTCGGAGGAAATTGGTGCTGACTAGTTCACTAGTTCCTTAAGTCACGTCCAGCTGCGCCGTACATGTACAGTGCGGGTCCTTAAGGGGTTAAGCGGTATATATATATATATATATATATATATATATATATGCACACGTGATTACTGCAGCAATACCCACGGTGAGGCAGCAATCTACCTGGGAGTTAAGGCTAATTTCACACTAGCGTTTTTTGCGGATCTGTCATGGATCTGCATAAACGCTTCCGTTACAATAATACAACCGCATGCATCCGTCATGTATGGATCCGGTTGTATTATGTCTTCTACAGCCATGACGTCTTGAACACCATTGAAAGTCAATGAGGGACGGATCCATTTTCTATTGTTCCAGATTGTGTCAAAGAAAACGGATCCGTCCTGGCACACATTATAAGTCAATGGGGACGGATCCGTTTTCCCTGACACAATCGTTTGGCTCTGCTTCGTCAGGCGGATAGCAAAACGCTGCAGCGTTTTAGGTGTCCGCTGTGGGGAGTCGCTCTGGTAGACAGCGGTGCGGGTGCAGTTTAGAGGCAAAACAAGGAGTCCAGATTGTGCATCAAACAGTGTTTTATTCACACTTGCACACCAGAAATGAAAACAGTCTCTTGGTGACAGTTCACACACAACAGAAATCATGTGGCACAACCAAAAACAGGCCAACACAGGGTCCAGTCACCTTGGGTGGTTTAGGTGCGGGTTCACACCTAGCAGTCGGCTCAGCCGCAGGCGATTCCTCCTTCAGGTTGCAGGGAAACACCACCTTGCTGAGCTCCGTCCTCCAGCACAGAGAACTCCTCAGCCCTGTTAGCAGGCTCCAGGATAATCACAGCTCAGACACAGCTGATGGCTGTGTTTTATACCCAGCCCAAAACTCGGACTGGACCGTGGGGAGCAGCCACCCACCCTACTCTTTAGCTGCTCCCAGTAAGAGCCGGCCCGGATCGGCTTTGCAGCCATGCTATTTAACAGAGTCAAACAGCACTAGCTGCTGCAGACAAAAACCCGGCTCTCACCTCACCGAGGCCAGCAACCTCGGTGACACGTACCTGCCATCGCATATGACACCTTGCACCTACCACATACCCCCTTTGTTCAACCCTGAGGGGGTGAACACACGTGAGGCAGTGGACGCGGGACAGGGCATCTGCGTTGCCCTGCAAGCGGCCTGCCCTGTGTTCCACTGAGAACTTGAAATTTTGAAGAGATAGGAACCACCTGGTGACCCGAGCATTCCTCTCCTTGGCCTGACTCATCCATTTGAGGGGGAATGGTCGGTCACCAGACGGAACCTCCTCCCTAACAGGTAGTAGCGGAGAGATTCGAGTGCCCACTTGATAGCCAGGCACTCCTCTCCACTATACTATATCTGGACTCGGCGGGACTGAGCTTACGGCTCAGGAAGACAACGGGATGTTCTTCCCCGTTGACCTCCTGCGACAGTACCGCACCGAGGCCTACCTCCGAGGCGTCGGTCTGTACGACAAACTCCTTGTTGAAGTCGGGTGTCACCAAAACCGGGACCCACACAGGGCCGACTTCAACGCGGAGAAAGCCTCCTCCGCCTTCTCACTCCAGCTAACCCTCCCAGACTTTCGCCCTTCAACAGGTCTGTCAATGGCGCTGCTATTGTGGCAAAGTGGGGCACAAACCTCATGTAGTAACCTACAATCCCCAGGAACGACTTTACCTGCCTGGTGGTGACCGGTCGGGGCCAGTTACGAATGGCCTCTACCTTAGTTACCTGAGGTTTGATGACTCCCGCCCAATTACATATCCCAGATATTTTGTCTCCTCTAACCCTATGGAGCACTTCTTTGGGTTAGCGGTCAGTCCGGCTTTCCTCAGGGCATCCACTACCGCCTGCACCTTGGGTAAATGGCTTTCCCAGTCGGTGCTGTGGATGACTACATCATCTAAGTAGGCCGAGGCGCACCGACGATGTGGTCGCAGCACTATGTCCATTAACCTTGGAAAGTGGCGGGGCGCCATGCAGGCCAAAGGGTAACACCTTGTAGTGATACAGGCCCTGCGGGTAACAAATGCGGTTTTTTCCTTAGCCGACTCGCTAAGGGTACCTGCCAGTACCCTTTAGTGAGGTCCAGCACAGAAAAATAACGGGCTTGTCCTAAACTTTCAACCAGCTCGTCTACTCGGGGCATGGGATACGCGCCAAACTTGGATACTTCATTTAACTTGCGAAAGTCGTTGCAGAACCGCAACGTCCCATCCGGCTTGGGTATTAGGACTATGGGACTGGCCCACTCACTTTTCGACTCCTCAATGACATCGAGCTTCAACATTAACTGTACTTCCTCCGCGATGGCCCGTCGCCGAGCCTCGGGTACCCGGTATGGTTTTAACCGGATCTTGGCCTGAGGCTCAGTGACGATGTCATGTTGGATGAGAGACGTGCGGCCAGGAGGTCCGAGAACACATCCGTGTTCCGACTGATGAACTCCCTGACTTCCTGAACTTGTTTGGAAGACAGGCTGTCTGCAATTTTTACCGTGGTTACTGCTTCACAGGCCTCGAACTGTGGGGCTGGACCCTTTCACCTAGAAGCCCTGGCCGGGGCTGTGGTCGTCGGCTGTGTCCCTATCTTTCCACGGCTTAAGTAAATTCACGTGGTACACCTGCTCCGGCTTGCGCCGCCCTGGCTGGTGTACTTTGTAATTTACTTCCCTACCTTCTCGATCACCTCATAGGGGCCCTGCCACCTAGCTAGGAACTTGCTGTCAAGGGTGGGTACCAGAACCAAAACCCGATCTCCCGGATGGAAGCCCTGCACCCGAGCCTGACGATTATACACCCTACTCTGGGCTTGTTGCGCTGCCTCCATATGCTCCCGGACCAGCGGCAACACCCTTTCTATCCGTTCCTGCATCTGGGTGACATACTCAATGACACTTTTGTGGGGGACAGGCTGTTGTTCCCATGCTTCCTTGGCGATATCCAACAGGCCCCGAGGGTGTCTGCCATAAAGCAGTTCGAAGGGCGAGAACCCAGTAGAGGCCTGGGGTACCTCTCGCACTGCGAACATGAGATAGGGCAGAAGCAGGTCCCAGTCCTTCCCATCTCTAGACACCACCCTTTTTAACATATTTTTTAGAGTTTGGTTAAACCTCTCAACAAGACCGTCTGTTTGCGGATGGTAAACGGACGTCCGTAACTGCTTTATACGCAACAATTTACACAGTTCCTTCATTACTTTGGACATAAAAGGGGTCCCTTGGTCTGTCAGAACCTCTTTGGCAGGCCCACACGGGAAAACATCTCCATTAACTCTTTGGCAATGAGCCTAGCTGAGGTATGTCGCAGAGGCACCGCCTCCGGATACCGAGTGGCATAGTCGAGAACTACCAGAATGTGTTGGTGGCCCCTGGCAGACTTTGGTACAGGCCCAATTAAATCCATAGCGATTCGCTCAAACGGTACTTCAATAATTGGCAGAGGTACCAGAGGACTACGGAAATGAGGCTGGGGGCTAGTTATCTGACAGGTTGGACAGGACTTACAATAATCTTCTACCTCCTTGAACACACCGGGCCAATAAAACCGCTGCAGTATGCGGTCCTGGGTTTTCTGCCACCCCAGGTGTCCCCAAGAACATGCTGGTGGGCAAGCTCCATGACAAGCTTGCGATACGCTGTGGGCACCACCAACTGTTCAACAGGTTCACCTCGGACTTGGTTCACCCGATACAACATATCCTGTAGAACAATAAATCGTGGGAACATTAATTCAGCCCCTGGTTTCTGGGGTTTACCATCAATTTCCAGCACATTCTCCCAGGCCCTGGTTAGGTTTGGTCCCGGTGTTGTGCGGTCCCAAAATTTTCCCCGGAGACATTGAGGTCTGCCAACTCAGGTCCCGTGGCAAGTCCTCCGTGTCTCCCACCATTACACTCAGTGGGGTTGTCTCCTCTACCGCTGGAGCAGTGGTCACCCCTACCGCCGGCCCTTCAGACTCGGGCTCCCAGGGTTCTGGGCCTTCCAGCGGTATCAGGCCACTCTACTAGGGTCACCCCTGTCTCGGGTCCCTCAGATACCTTTATTGCCGGCCACAGCGCTGGAAAACCGGGAAGTCCCTCCCAAGTATTAGTTCGTGTGGGAGTTTAGTAGCGACAGCCACCTCGTGGGTCCACCTACCAGCCGCTGTGGACAAAGTCACTAGTGCAGTGGGGTAGTCTTTCAGGTCTCCGTGGATGCACAGGACTCCGACTTTACGGCCAGTATACTCCGCAGGCCGTACAAGGGCAGCCCTTACCAGGGAGACTAAACTCCCGGAGTCCAGCAGAGCCACCGCCAGCGAATCTCCCACCTCTACCTGACACAGGTGGTTATGGTCTTGCACCTCACGGGTGCCAGTTGCGCACAGCTTCCGTGCATACAAGGAGTGGCGACCCCGTAGTTCACCTCCATCGGCTCATCCCGATGCGGACAGTCGGCCCTGATGTGGCCTGGCTCCTGACACCTCCAGCATACCACGGGAGGCGGACTCGCAGGGGGTATATTCCGTGCAGGCCGCTCTGTCGCCGGACGTCGGAACTGGGGCAGAGGCCTCCGGGTTTAACTGACCCCTTCCCAGCAAGACTCCCTGCAGGTTTCTGGTGGCCTCGCATCGCTCCACCAGGTCGACCATCTCCAGGGCATTGGTGGGCGATACCTGGCCGATCCAGTGCTGGAGAGGGTAAGGCAAAGCCCTCCAGAAGACATCGGCTAACAGACGGTCGAGCATAGCAGTGGGAGTCAGTATGTCTGGCTGCAGCCATTTTTGCAACCGTTGTAGCAAGTCATAGTATTGTGGCCGGGCGGGTTCAGCCGGGTTAAACTCCCACTGATGCACCCGCTGGGCCCGGACCAAAACATTCACCCCCAGTCTTGCCAGGATCTCACCTTTCACAGTCGGGTAGTCAGCTGCTTGGTCACCTGGGAGGTCAAAAATACTTGCTGGGGTCCAGACGCCAGGAACGGAGCGACGACCTCTGCCCACTGTTCTCGGGTAATTTCTCCTCACGGCCACCTTCTCGAACACCGCCAGATAGGTCTCAACATCATCCGAGGGGGTCATCTTAGGGATCGCGGTACGGACAGCTTTCCGGGCATCGTGGACGCGGTGGGACGCTCCTGCCGCTTGCAACGCCATCACGTGCTGTAGCAGTAGCTGGTTGGTCTCCCGCTGCTGCACGTTAGCCTCTATGAGGGCTTTCACAGCCGCCTCCATTTTGTCGGGGATCACAGGCTGCAACTTTGCCGGCTTAATATAGGACATTCACTTTTGCCCAGCAAAAACAAAGTTCGGCGTTCACGCCAGCCTCACTGCGCATGCCCGCATCCGACACCAAATGTGGGGAGTCGCTCTGGTAGACAGCGGTGCGGGTGCAGTTTAGAGGCAAAACAAGGAGTCCAGATTGTGCATCAAACAGTGTTTTATTCACACTTGCACACCAGAAATGAAAACAGTCTCTTGGTGACAGTTCACACACAACAGAAATCATGTGGCAAAACCAAAAACAGGCCAACACAGGGTCCAGTCACCTTGGGTGGTTTAGGTGCGGGTTCACACCTAGCAGTCGGCTCAGCCGCAGGCGATTCCTCCTTCAGGTTGCAGGGAAACACCACCTTGCTGAGCTCCGTCCTCCAGCACAGAGAACTCCTCAGCCCTGTTAGCAGGCTCCAGGATAATCACAGCTCAGACACAGCTGATGGCTGTGTTTTATACCCAGCCCAAAACTCGGACTGGACCGTGGGGAGCAGCCACCCACCCTACTCTTTAGCTGCTCCCAGTAAGAGCCGGCCCGGATCGGCTTTGCAGCCATGCTATTTAACAGAGTCAAACAGCACTAGCTGCTGCAGACAAAAACCCGGCTCTCACCTCACCGAGGCCAGCAACCTCGGTGACACGTACCTGCCATCGCATATGACACCTTGCACCTTACCACACCGCCTACAGAGCGGAATGGTGACTGAACGAAGGTAAACTGATGGAATCTGAGCGAATCCTTTTCCATTCAGAATGCATTAGGGCAAAACTGATCAGTTTTAGACTACTTTTGAGAGTCCTGAATGGAAAGTTGAAATTGAGTGTCACACCTGAATCGTTCATTTACATATTTTCAGTTTCCACGCGATCACAATACCTGTATGTATTAACGAGAAATTGAGCGTTAGGCCTCAATTGTCCATTTCCATGAATTCTATTTCCACGCGGTTGGAATTTAAATATTTTTGGGACTTGTTCAATTAAACCAGCATATAGGTGGTCAACACCAAAGCATAGGCCAGCACACAAAAGTATCTGTAAGGGATAACAAATTTAGGCCAGTTTTTTTTTTTTTTTTGTGTTCAGAAACACATTGCAAATCAAATATTTTTTTCATTGGGGACCGATTATATTCAAACTAGCAATATATATAGGTGATTACTACACCAATAGACAGGGTGACACACAAATGTATCTGGGAGGTATAATGAATTTAGGCATAAATACATTTCCCTATATCACATGTTTTTTATCCCCCCCAAAAAAATTTAGAGTTGTTAGTTGTAGAGATGTGAGTTGTAGTGGAATGAGGAGCAAGGGGAAAGAGAGAGGCCCCCTCCTCTCAGCTCTCTCTCAGGCTTCACGGTCCAGAGTAGCCAAGTGTGCTTTTCCCAAGTTATAAGCCAAGGAACAAGGCTGAGGTGAGACCTTCTACTGTCTACTCTTCTGGGGTGACAAGTGAAAAATTGCTTTTTAACTGCAGACAGACAAAGGAAGGCAATAGCCATTATACTGGGCTTTTTAGGCACCTTTGTACCCAGGTATACCCAATATATTTTACAGCCAGGCCAGCTGTTATTTGCACTCATGTAGAAGGAAGGATCAGAAACCACCGTTACTGGGATTAGAATAAGGCAAGGAGCTAGATAACAGTCAGCCATATTCTCACTAACTTAACTGAACATAAGCCTGTGATCTACCTAGCCACGAAAAGTCTGTTACCTTGGATTACAGCTTACTACCTCTGTGTACAAAAAAGACTGTGTTATATTTGGATGTCATTTCTACTGAGAACCTGCAGACAGTAAAAGTTGTGAGTTGGATTAAACTTGGATGTCATTTCTACTGAGAACCTGCAGACAGTAAAAGTTGTGAGTTGGATTAAACTAGAAGGGGACTATTGGAGAAAGAGGTAGAAAAAGGTGAAAGAGGGGCTGAAACTAATTCAAATAGAGAGAAAACAGAAGAAAAACAGGTAGAGGGGAACCCTCAAGAAAAGAAGACTTACAGACTAATTATAGTATACCAACTCAAAATCGCTTTGAAATATTGGAAGAGAGGGAGCATTTTTTAGATTACACTCCGCCACACCACAGGACAAGGACACGACGAGAGTCATCACCAATGAGGTCACAAAATTCACACAGGCCACAAATATCACACAGGACAACACTTTCAGATCACCCGTACAATTTGAGAAACAGAACATAGAATTCACAACACGAATACAGGACACCAATCACAAGGAAGGTTCACAATCATCAAAACGATTATCATAATTATCACTATCAACCGAGGAGGAGACAATACGAAGTAGAAAGAGGTAGACGAGGAGAGGAAGAAGAAAAAAGACATCACCATCAAAGATAGATACACAGACATCCACTACAGATGCTATTATCAATCTTAGTGCTACTACCCTCTCTGACATTCAGAACGAACTATTGAATAAAGGTTTAAAATTCGCCCCCACCAAAGCCCTTAATAAATTCGAGGTTTTTATTGGTTTAGAAAAATTTATGAGAAAATTATGCTTGAAAAAATACTATTTGAAAAACCCAATCAATCGAGAAAACGATGTCATGGACAAGCCGGGCAATTTTATCCATACAACTCTCAAAAATCCCTCCAAGAAATATCCCAAAAACGAATTAAGCCAAGAAATGATTACATTTAGGGAATGTGTTATAAAAGATGTGAAAAGATTAAGAGTATTAAATATAAACGCAATAACCTTTCCAATAAGGAAATTGGGGCCTTAAAATCTCTACAAAAAGACAATGGGATCATTATCCGGCCTGCGGATAAGGGGGGGTAAATTGTAATATAGGACGTAGAAAAGTATAATTTAGAATATTTACAACAGTTATCAGACCCAAATACCTATCAAAAACTATCTAGGGACCCAACTGATCAATTTTACTCTGAACTGGAGAATCATTGTATAAAGGGGAGAGAGAGTGGAATTTTTAACAATGAAGAGTTTAATTATATACTGAATAAACACCCACGTATTCCGGTGTTTTACACAATTCCCAAAGTACATAAAGATAAGAACAATCCCCCAGGACGCCTAATTGTGTCCGGGATAGGTTCTCTAACTGCTAATCTCTCTCAATATATAGATACCCTATTACAGCCGAGAGTAAAAAAAATCCCCTCATACGTAAAAGACACCACACAAATAATAAAAATAGTAGAGAACATAAACTTTGAGGGACATTGGATAATGGGCACATTGGATGTCCAATCACTTTATACGATTATAAACCACGAGCAGGGTAAAAGAGCAATAAAAAAAACAGTCGGAAAAAGAAGGAAGATTAACTTCACAGCAGATACTATTTTTAATTGAAGGTATCGATTTTATTCTAACACACAATTATTTTTATTTTAAAGAAGACTTTTACGTACAGACTCCGGGTACCGCCATGGCCACCATGTTCGCCCCCAGTTTTACAAATTTATTCATGGCTGACCGGGAGGGAGAAATTGTGGCCCCCAGACTGGGGACGGACCTGGTGCACTGGCAAAGGTACATTGACGATGTGTTTTTTATTTGGCAGTCGGGACAGGAACAATTAGATAAATTTTTAACTGATATTAACATGAATAATTTTAATTTAAAATTTTCGGGAAATACTGGTAGAGAAAAATTGAAATTTCTGGACATAAAAATTAAGGATCAAAAATTGAAAACGTGCACTTATATAAAACCCACATCACGAAACAGCTACATTCTGTATAACAGTTGCCACTTACCAAGCTGGCTTTTAAATATTCCCCAGGGCCAACTACGCAGGCTGAAGCGTAACTGCACGACAGATGCGCAATATGAACTAGAAGCGAAACAGATGATAAATCAGTTTAGGGAAAATAAATATCCAGAGGTTATTTTAGATGGAGCTTTGAACAAAGTGAGAAATATGGAACAAGCTGATTTTTTTAAAGATAAGAAAAAGGATATAAAGGATGAGAATCTGTTAAGAATTAAACTTCCCTATAATAATGAGTACCGCAAAGTAAAAGAAATAATCTATAGACATTGGAATGTAATAAAAAAGGACAAAATAATAGGAACAATTATTTCTCCCCAACCTCTGATTACCTTCACCAAGGCACCAAACCTGGGTAATAAAGTAGCACCTACCATAAGAAGGGATGCGAAAAAGAAAGTAACAATACAAAATTGGAGCACTTTGAGTGGGTTCTTTAGATGTGGACACTGTGCCAATTGTAAGATCACTTAATTTGCGAAACGAACGGATGAAATTATCTCCACCATATATGGCCATAAACATATAATAAAAGAATTCTTATCATGTTATACGGAAAATGTTATTTATGTAGTGGAGTCTCCTTGCAAAAGACAATATGTGGGAAGAACGAAGAGACCACTTAAAAAACGACTGTCTGAACATATAGCTAACATTGAAAAAGGCATAGAAACCCACTCTTTGTCAAAACATTTTAAAATTATGCATAATAGTGACCCATCAGGTATAAAATTTGCTGCCATTGACAAGGTTACGAAAGATTGGAGAGGTGGAAATCATGTGAGCAAAATGTCCAGAGTGTAGACACAGAGAATTTTTGAGTTAGACACTATGCTTCCGAGTGGTCTAAATGCAGAGTACGAGTTATTTGGGTTTTTGTAGAGGTGGAGGTCCCCCTTTGAGGGTGAGCTCCACCTAGTGTATGATTTCTGGTGGTGCTCCCCCTTGACGAGGGACTCCCACTTTTTCCATACAGCAATAGAATATATTTTTTCCATACAGCAACAGTACATATTTTACACACAAATTTTATTGTTTTTATTTTTATGGTTTTTTTTTTTTTTTTTTTGCACAGCTGTTGTAATGTTAAAATGTAAAAAAATGTAATAAGTAAAAACACAAAAGGGAAAAGTAATAAGAATCCATTTGGATATAATTGTATTATAAACGCAATACTATCGCAAAGGTCATCTCATTTGCAATAAGTGATTTATTGCAGTTCGTTATTGAATTTGAGTCGATAGCTATCACTACGCATGAAAATTCATTGTATATGAGGAACTGCAAACCCGTAATTATTAACTTGAAAGTTTGGGATCCATGACCAGTAATTCCAGTCCAGATATTAAGTATTTCTTGTTTATGGGATGGCGCCTTTATAAAAGGAAGTTACCGTATTTTTCGCCGTATAAGACGCACTTTTTTTCCCCCCAAAATGGGGGGAAAATGTCCCTGCGTCTTATGCGGCGAATGCTGACTTTTTTTTTTACATCGCAGGCTGCGATGTATGAGCGGGGAGTGACAGGGAGGAGAAGCTGGGGGCCGGCAATTGCAGCGGGGACGGTCCGGCCCCGTCGCTCACAGTGTTGTACTAGTAGACCAGAAATATCTTCAAGTGCAATAGACTTGAAGATCACCTATTACATGTACGTAACACAGACCCCAATACCTCCTTTACAATGCGGGCAGGCCGGGCGGGCGGGAGGAAGCGTGACTCTCTGACGTCACATGCCTGCGCCTGCTTTATGAATGAAGCAGGCGCAGGCATGTGCCATCGGAGAGTCACGCTTCCGCCCGGCCGGCCGGCCTGCCCGTATTGTAAAGGAGGTATTGGGGTCTGTGTTACAGTACATTAATAAGGGTGATCTTTATAAGTTTATTTGTACTTGGAGATATTTTATATTTTTATGGTACAGCATTGGAGCTGCAGGGGGTCTGTGGATGGCACTGTTATGGGATGGGGGGTCTGTGGATGACACATTTGTAACAGTGCCATCCACAGATCCCCCCATTAACAGTGCCATCCACAGATGGGCCCCCATTAACAGTGCCATCCACAGATGGGCCCCCATTAACAGTGCCATCCACAGATGGGCCCCCATTAACAGTGCCATCCACAGGGGCCCCCATTAACAGTGCCATCTAAAGATCCCCCCATTAACAATGCCATCCACAGATCCCTCCATTAACAGTGCCATCCACAGATCACCCCATTAACAGTGACATCCACAGATCCCCCCCATTAACAGTGCCACCCACAAACCACCATTAGTTCCAGACCCACCAAAAATATTTTTTTTCTTATTTTCCTCCCTAAAAACCTAGGTGCGTCTTATCAGCCGGTGCGTCTTATATGGCGAAAAATACGGTAGATTCGGGGGTCCGATTGCCACTGAGGAAGGGGTATTATTCACCCCGAAACGCGTCTGGTCAGACCCCTGAATATACAGTCATTTGTGGATTATCTTACCGAACACTACCCTAAAAGTGCCTGAATTCTCTGAACACCCTGGGTACCGCGTGAGAGGTGATCGCATAAATGGAGCGCGCGTGACAATCTACATAGACACATAGACAAACAGCGTGCATCAACTTCACCAACGTGGTTTCCAGTGGAAAAGTGCATTAAAGAGGATAAGAAGACACGCAGGTAGCGGGTAAGATCGCTCTAAGACTGAGTGCCGGCACTATCCTATATAGGCAGTGCATCATACTTCCAGCGGGACGCTGCTGTGAACGCTGCCTCATACGGAGGGGATTAGTACCTCCGCAATCTATATTTTTTTTGGAGGTCTGTAAATTGACCATATTGCAAGTGAACCAGAGACGCTACTACATCATTTACTGCTGCTGGATCGGTGGTTGTTTATAGATTCGGTTGGTTCTGGTTTTTTATTCAACTGGTTTTTTGTCAAGTTTTTGATCAAGCTAGGCTGAGACACTAGCGCTGATTTTGGGACATTAAATCCTGCTCTAACCACTGCTGTTTTAGAGTATACGCCAGACCCAGTTACCATCAAGGGAACCTCGAAACACCACCTGGCCGCTGTCCCCTGTAATAGAGTGTGCCCCAGAGAACCCAGTGCTGTTCTCCCCCTCAACTGTGCAGGACTGCCCAGGGACAACAAAACTGTGAGTAACCAAGAACTATTTTTTTTACCCTCGGCCTACCTATACTCACACCGTGACTCCACAGAAACATTTCCCCTGTTGGTATGGCATACTGCATCACATAAAAATTGGCGTCACTACGAACAGGATATATTCCTCTGCGCCTAATTAAGAACTGGATTTGTGCATCGCTGTGCTTGTGTGCCGCCAGAAAAATTGGCGTCTTGAATAAACTGTGTACAAACAGGATTTTAGTAAAAAAATTGGGTGCCATAGTGGACTGCCCTATGTGAATGAGCCCTATCTGTTTTGCTGTTTTATTGGGCCAAAGAACTGTTTAAAACGTTCACAAAGTGCCTGACTGTGTTGCGCTGATTGTTTGCTTAAAAATCGCATCAGTGAAATTGAGAAATTGTGGATTTTTCACTTGTCAATAGCACTCTTTGCTTTAATTGAATGGACATTCTGTGCATTTAAGATGGCCGCCTGAAGTGCTTGTATTTTCTACTGCGCCTCCCCTATGCTGCAGAACCTAGGGGGCGTGCCAGAGAAAATGTGGAGTCTGGATGAGCAATGGACATGTTTGTTAAGGGATTTTCTGTCTCCAGACATGCTGTGTGAGACAGAGTGTACAGACATGACTATGCCAGCCGGGTCAGGACGTGATACGGGAGCACCCCCTCCTTATGCACCACAAGATGAGTCGCTGCCTGGCCCCTGCCCGTGGCTATGGGATGGACCGTGCCAGTTCCACCATCCACGCGATAGACTCATTCCTCCAAATCCCTTGTGGCCTGCTCTGATGACTGAAATAAGGGAGGCCACGATTTCGAAAACAACTCAGAAGAAGAAATATTTTGAGGAGATTACTAAAACTATCCCCGAGGACCCCCATGACTGTCAGCCCCGTCTGGAAAGGAAAATAGGGATTGTCCTCTCATTTGACAAAGGCAGAGGCTTCGGCTTTATAAAAGAGCCTACCACCGGCCGGGACTTCTATGTAAATCAGCGATCTGTAAAGAGAAGTTACCTGCCAGGTTACCTGCATAATCTCCGGGAGGGAGAGCAAGTTGAATTTACTCCTGCTGAAGTGTCCCGTCCAAAGCCTGTACCCGAGGACTGGGAGTGCCCTGATGATGGTAGGGAGGTGGAGACTGTGTCCGAGTCCCCGCCAGGGCCTTCCTGCACCACGTACCAGGAGAAGTTTTCCTTCACAGGCCCCAACATATTCTGGCAGCCTACAGTGCTGAAGGGAAGAGCCAGACCTTACCAATCGCCTGACCTGGAACGGCACGCAAGAGTTTTGGCCGAAATGGAGAAGCAAGCGCGAGGTGAAGCCTACCAAGAAGGTCAACGCCAAGAAGCTGCACACCAGCGGAGAAATGTTCCTTGCGGTTGCCATGGTTCGACACCAGCTTCTGTACCGGAGCCTGAATCTCCATCATCTACAGAGTACCGACACCATCCCGGATTTACATGCCACAGAGGATGTCCTATGTCAGATCAAGGATCCGAACCCAGGAGGAGATCCTAGCTGAGGCGACCGACACTGCACTCAGGAAAATCCCGGTCTGCATCCTGATAGCACCGTTCTTTGGCTGGCTGATCCTCAAAGCTGGAGTCCAGACAAGAGGAGGATGATCCTGATGAAGAGGAACAAGATACCTATTTGTGAGTAGGCCTGTAGTCTGCTTCCTACTGACTATCTTATGACAGGAGCCCATTGTTTGTTCCAGTATGGACTGATGCCAGTTCCCCACGGCAAGTGGCAGTTTTCCCAAGCCACTACACAGCCTACTGGCCCTTTAAAAGTTCCAGGACTTCCTGCCTTTGTGTTTTCATCCCAGTTGTGCCTGTGTTTTTGCACGTTTTTCCTTTATCCCTTTTTCAGGTTGATTGGGGTTATGCAACTGGACTATGCATTTACCAAAGTTTTAAGCCATATGCCCAGAAGGACATTTTCTGTGATCATTGCACTAAAGTATCTCTTAAAAAGTTTTATACGCTAAGAAATATTTGCACTTTTATATATGCCAATACAGATTGGGCCTTTTCCCCCGTAACATTTTGCTATGGAGTTTATTGAACAAATCACAGAAAAAACTATATATAAACCATCCTGCACAATATGGTATTAAATGTGCAGATGTATATGGCTACATAATACAAAATCACAGAAAATAATGCACTATACAAATAGATGCAAGCATGGAGGTAACAAGGCAGCACACCATATGTGCGGGGACTGTGCTCCTGAAAAATGCACCACTGCATGAATAGGTTAGCATAGGAACCCGCCTGAACTGAGACCACCTTGTCGCCGGTAGGTGGGCTTAGATGTATTTTGATCAAAATGTATTGACCAAGTGTCTCAGATTTTATCTAGAGTGAGGACTTAGTCCATATGTTATGCTTGCATCTATTTGTATAGTGCATTATTTTCTGTGATCATGGAGTTTATTGCCCTTACTTATGATCTCCGCCCAAGGCTGGTTACAGCCTGGATTTGTGGGCGGAGCTACCTTACCTATTTAACCCCCAGCAGCCTGTTCAGGGGGGCGGCCCTCTCGTGTAGTGTTCCTCCGTCCAGTACATGTCACTTCCAGGTATTCAGCGCGTTTCCCGGTGCGCTTCACTTCCGTGGTAAGTTGCAGCCGGCACAAGTCAGGGTCATTACCCCTTCCCTCTTTCTTCTGGCTCCCAGCGCAGGCAGCACGGCAGCTGGCCCCGGGCAGCTAGTGACGGTACGTACACATGGCCTGTCGGCTGATCGGGGACTGCGGCTGCTCCGGGTCCGGGCGGTAAGGACACGCTGTCAGGGTTAGCAGAGCGGAGCGTGTCGGGCCAACGCCGCCAGCCGCCCGGGTTACGTGACCGGCTCTGCTTTCCTGGGGTTTGACAGGTTCTTTGTTCTGTTTCAGTGAAGCTGGCGGTCCTTCCTGCCGGGGGTTATATTCTGCCTGGGACGACTGGCCAAGGTGTAGCAGAGCCGGGGACAGTCTTCAGGCTGCACTTCAGGTTTTCAGGAGTGTTGCCTCCTACGCAGCTCTGCTACATCAGCTTCTTTAGGTGACATTTACGGTGTCTAATGTGGCGGCTGTGCGCTGTTTGTATGTGGGTTCCGGGAGTGGGGGGAGCCGTTGCCCAGTACTAGCCCAGGTCATTGGCTTGGCACCGTTGACCGCTGTTCCTTGCTCCTGGGCCGGTTGTGATCCCTCCACCCTGCCCCACAGGCAAAAAAAAAATGTATAAAAAAAAAACAACTTTTTTTTTGTCATGATCTTCTCTAAGGTCTATTTTCCTATGGCTTGGGCTGGTTGTTTCATGTGTTTTCCCATACAGGTCAAGTGCATTTCTTCTGCGTTGACCACCAGTGGTACTCTGGTTCCAGTATTTTTCAAGGGCAGGGCTGCTGCCTACTAGAAGCAAAGTAGCCTTGCAGGTATTGCAACCTGGGTCACAGGTTCTTGTTTAATTTATGCACATTGGCCTGGATTACCCAGGGTATTGGTGTGTTTTTCGGATCCTGAATCCCCAGTGTAATCCCTAAGTTGCTTAAGGTTCTGGGCTTGTTATGTTTAATATAGGAATCGCCAGGATCTGGTGTAGTACTTGAATGGTGCAGGGGCTTGTGTTTGTCATACATGGTATCTGAATCGCTCAGATTCACGAGCCTGTAATGTATAATACCTGAATCGCTCAGGATCTTGTGCCTATCATGTATAGTGCCTGAATCGCTCAGGTTCACGTGCCCGTCATGTAAAATGCCTGAATCGCTCAGGGTCATGTGTTGTACCTGAATCGCTCAGGATCTTGTGCTGTATAGGTACCTGAATCGCTCAGGTTCACGTGCCCGTCGTGTATAATACCTAAATTGCTCAGGGTCATGTGTTGTACCTGAATCGCTCAGGATCTTGTGCTGTATAAATACCTGAATCGCTCAGGTTCACGTGAACGTCAAGTATAATACCTGAATCGCTCAGGGTCATGTGTTGTACCTGAATCGTTCAGGATCTGGTGCCCGTCATGTATAATACCTGAATCGCTCAGGGTCATGTGTTGTACCTGAATCGTTCAGGATCTGGTGCCCGTCATGTATAATACCTGAATCGCTCAGGGCCATGTGTTATACCTGAGATGCCCAAGAGGGTATGGGCCTCTTAGATATGTACACCTGAATCACTCAGGGTTACGTGCCCTTCAGTCACCTGGATCGCCCGGGTCTATATGTCTCGCAGGTGGCCTGAATCGCTCAGGGCACGTTTCTAGCATCCCCAAGTACTTGAAACTCTCAGGTCCTGGACGGTGGGTATCTCACCTGAATCGCTCAGGTCCAAATGTCCGTCTGGTTTTGCCTACTTGTCTGCCGTGCCACTAAATCACCCCGTTACACGGGTCCGTCACGCTCTCGTGGTCCAACTTCACAGTGTGCTCAGTGACCCTGTGTCATGTCTTCTCGGGTAGGACCACATTTCGGGTTCTCTTTCTCCTCTCTCGGGCGGTCAGCACATTCCCTCCCTATGCGTCAGCCGTTCACTTGGCCGCAATTCGTCCACTCCGCAGGTTCGGGTCAGGGCACGGCCCAGAAGTGGGGGCAGGTTCTTCCTCACATCTTCCCAGGTTTGCTCTCCTTCTCCCATCCACTGTTCAGTGGAGTGTCTGCCTCTCCTCAGGTCCTCTTCAGGCTGTTAGGTCCCTCCGGGTCCGCGTCACTGTTCATCTTTCGGGTGTCCGTTCCACGTGTCTGTTCCACACGGCAGCTTCTTTCCTCTCCATCTCTTCACTCGGGTCACGCTGTCGCATCTTTCTGGCCTCCCGGTGATTCCTCGTTTTTAAATTGCAAGGCGTGTCTTATTTTTTTTTTTAGGTCATTGGTGGTCTTACGGCCTTCTCTTAAATCCTCATTCAGTCCGTGTTTTCATAGGGTACAGGTAAGAAGGGCTCAGGAGTGGCAGCGGGCCTCATTAACTCTGGAATTGTATTGAGCTATAACAATTTCATTCCAGGTCCTATTCCTGCCAGCGGAGATAATCGGTCTGACTGTTGGCTCGGGTAGGATCACATTACGTTTCTTCAGCACATGTCGTAGAATTTCTCTCAATCTTGTCCGGTCGCTCTTTTTCGCAGTCGTCTTTATAAAAAAAAAATATATACGTAAGGTTGTATTTTTCCTTTTAGGTGGAAGATGTCGCAGGTGTCTGATGCAGAGGACAACATGTCTGGCCCCGGTTCATCTGTCTCGGGTCACGCCAGTAATCTGTCTCTCAGGAGCTGGACCATCCCGAAGCTCATCACGGAGCTGAATAGGAGGGGTATCCATCACCCTGCTTCAGCTAGGAAGGCAGAGCTGTACCACCTGCTGATGACGGAGTCAGGGAGTTCCAGCGAACAGCCGTCCCTCTCCTCCATCCAAGCGTCGTTAAACCAGCTGCAGTCCTCCATCGGCAGCCTAGCTGGTTCAATGGCGGACATTCAGTCCAGGGTGGTTGAGCTCGAGGCTCGGGCCCCGGCGGCTCCCCAGGCCCCTGACCCTCCAGTCGTTCCCTCCACCTCACAGGAGTCTTCGGCAGGTACGCCTGGCGCAAGCCCTACAGTAGCTCCCTCCCACTTCATCCCCGATAGTTTGAGGAAGGATATTTTAGCGGGGAAGGAGGTGAACCTCGCATCTATCCTTATCGCTTCGCAGGACATTTCAGAAAATAAGGTCATCAATTGTGGGGAGGTGGCAGTTGTTCTGAGAGCAAAAGATGCCCGCCTAAACAGGAAGCTTTCGATCCCAGAATTTGTGTTGGCATTCAGCCTCTACCGAGATGTTGTTTGTTCAGCACAGCCGCACAGACGTGAGGAGTTGGACACCTATTTTTTACAGAGTCACCGACTTGGGGTATAAGTATAGTGGTTCCAACTACTACGATTACCACCGGTCTTTCTCGGCCAAGGCCGCCGCGGCTCTCGCCCAGTTCAAGTTTGTTACGAACTGGGCGAGTCTGGATATGGAACTCTTTTGCCGGCACTTCGCTGGCCTCAGAGCCCCCACATGCACAACGTGCCAGTCCATATTGCACACGGCGAACTGGTGCCCCAATTTGTCCTCCCTGGGTCAGGAGCGGTCCCTTCCTGCTCCCCCTGGCGCACAAAGGAGCCAGCCGACAGTAGACAAGTTGGGCAGGCCCATTGTTTATTTGGGCCAAAGCCAGATCTGCAATAATTTTAACTTCGGGGGTTGCGGGTTTAGCAGTTGCAGGGCTTTGCACGTCTGCTCCGTTTGTTTTAGGGCCCATCCCCGTTCCAATTGTCCAAAGAAGCAGAACAAGGCTTTATGACTAGCCGACATCAATGTTGAGCTTTTGGCCGTCCTTCTCCAGAATCATCCTGATCGGCAGTTGGTGCAGTTCCTCCTCTCAGGTTTCGAGGGGGGTTTCCATACCGGGCTAATCGCCCTCCCCCAAGTCTCCTAGGAAGGAAGGAACTTGTTGTCCGCTATTCAGGATCCAGAAGCAGTGGATTCCCTCTTGCAGTCAGAAGTGCAAAAAGGGTTTCTTTTGGGTCCTTTCAGTTGCATTCCCTTTGACAGTTGGAGGATCAACCCGATTGGCCTGGTCAGGGGCGTACATAGAAATCACTGGGCCCCATAGCAAGAATCTGAAATGGGCCCCCTTAACCCCATCCACTACCCACCCCTGGCCCCTCCCACCTCCCCCTTAACCCGCCCTCCCATCTCCTGTCCTGGCTCCTCCCATGCCACACCCCCATTAAATAAATTTATACATGACCTAATGAAACTACTGGGAGGGCTGTGGATGGCACTGTTATGGGGGGGATCTGTGGATGGCACTGTTATGGGGGGATCTGTGGATGGCACTGTTATGGGGGATCTGTGGATGGCACTGTTATGGGGGATCTGTGGATGACACTGTTATGGGGGATCTGTGGATGGCACTGTTATGGGGGATCTGTGGATGGCACTGTTATGGGGGATCTGTGGATGACACTGTTATGGGGGATCTGTGGATGGCACTGTTATGGGATGGGGGCTGTGGATGGCACTGTTATGGGATGAGGGCTGTGGATGGCACTGTTATGGGGGATCTGTGAATGGCATCCACAGCCCTCCATCCCATAACAGTGCCATCCACAGCCCCTCCCATCCCATAACAGTGCCATCCACAGCCCCCATCCCATAACAGTGCCATCCACAGCCCCCCATTCCATAACAGTTCCATCCACAGCCCCCCCAGTCCCATAACAGTGCCATCCACAACCCCCATCCCATAACAGTTCCATCCACAGCCCCCCCATCCCATAACAGTGCAATCCACAGGCCCCCTCCCCGATTACCGCTCCTGTCAAGTTTAAAATTCAATTACGGTACTCTGTACATAATCCATAATATAAATAATGCCTCTCTGTTTTAATTTATCATAAACTCACATGAGGCGCACCGGCAGTGAATACTTCACGCAGGCCGGGCGGCGGCCAGCGTGACTGTCTCATGTCACGTGCCTGCCCGGCCTGCTTTATGAATGAAGCAGGCCGGGCAGGCATGTGACGTCAGTCACGCTGCGCCGCTCGCCCGGCCTGGGTGAAGTATTCACTGCCGGTGCGCTCATGTGAGTTTATGATAAATTAAAACAGAGGGGGCATTATTTATATTATGGATTATGGTACAGAGTACCGTAATTGAATTTTAGAACTTGACAGGAGTGGTGGGGCCGGAGTCAGCCGCAAATGCCCGCCCCCAGCTCCTCCTCCCTGATTATACATCGCAGCCTGCGATGCTGGAGCATCGCAGGCTGCTGTCCGTGCAAAGTGGGGGGGCGGAGCGTTCCATGGCTTCGGGCCCCCCTGTGCTGCGGGCCCCATAGCAGTGGCGTGGTCTGCCTCTATTGACGGTACGCCACTGGGCCTGGTGTCCAAACAATCTTCGAATAAAAAATGACTAATTTACGACCTGTCTGCTCCACATATGTCCAGTATTCCCAGCTTGAATTCTCTTATCCCGTCTGAGGAGTTCTCTATGAGTTATTCCTCCATTGACTAGGCTATCAGGTACATCCTGCTGTCGGGGAGAGGGGCATGGCTGTCTAAAGCGGATATTGCGGATGCTTTCAAGCTGCTGCCCATCTCTCCCCAACTATGGAAATATTATGGTATCCATTGGGCCCATAGCTACTACTTTGCCAATCGGCTTACCTTTGGCTCAAAGAGTAGCCCGTGGTTGTTCGACCGCTTCGCGGGTGCCTTACACTGGATACTGGTTCTCCATGGTGGTCTGGACATGGTTATCCACTACCTTGATGACTTCTTGATCGTGGAAAGTCCCCATGGTGAACCCTCGGGTTTGTCTGTTCTGCTCCAGCTTTTCGCCAGTTTGGAGGTCCCGGTTGCCACATCTAAGACTGAGGGTCCAAGCACCAGAGTCACCTTCCTGGGCATTGTCTTGGACACTGTTCGCATGGAAGCCAGCCTTCCTGAGCAGAAGTTATCCAAAATTAGAGCAGCAGTTTCCTCAGCTGTCTCTTCCAGGTCTTTCTCGAAGCTGGAGTTGCAATCCCTCTTGGGGTCTTTGAATTTCGCTGTCAGGATCATGCCCCAGGGAAGATCATTCGTGTCCAGGCTCCTCAGTCTTCTCCCATCTGCCCCTGAGCAGGATTCCATTGTCCACCTTGACTCCCACGCCATTGCCGATCTGTTCATGTGGCATTCCTTCCTTTCAGGCTGGAACGGTATTTCTCTGTTCGTTCCATCTCCTGATGCCGCCTCGCCGACAATTTTTTCTGATGCAGCAGCCTCCCGCGGGTTCGCTGCCATATTCCATCCGCACTGGCTCGCGGGCAGGTGGCTGGTGGAATTCACCTCCGACAGTGAAGTCCTCCCCATTGCTGGAGCTTTATCCGGTGGTAGCTGCTGCGCAAACATGGGGCCCGCTCTGGGCAAACAAGGCAGTTGTGTTCATCACGGACAGCCAGGTCTTGGTAGAGATAATCAGCAAAGGGAGAGCCAAGTCGCATAAGATCATGTCCCTGTTACGCAGGCTCATTTGGTTATCCCTGAAGCATAACTTTCATATTTTGGCTTCCCACATTGCGGGAGCAAGGAATGTGGCAGCTGATGCTCTGTCCCATTTCAATTTTGATTTCTTTTTCCAGGAATTACCAGGCGCTGACCCGGTCGGCACCCCAGCCCCTCCACTCAGCTCCCTCGTGATGGACTAGGGTCTCTGGTGGTCTCTGCGAAGAAGTTGGTACAAAGCTCCTTAGCAGCCAACACGGCTAGGAATTACCATGCGGGACTCAGGTTCTTTCAGCGATTCATGCTCTTGCACCCGCAGGGGGAACTAGACGATGTTTCGTACATAATGGCATTTATTGCCCACTGCCACTCCAATCTCCACCTCTCGTTCAACACAATCAAGTTGTATCTGGCGAGGATTCAACATCACCGTATGCTCAGTGACCTGTCTAGCAAATCAATACTATCCAATCAGGCTATCAAAGCAACTATCAGGGGTATCCAAAAAGTGAGTGTTGGCCCCCAGGTCCGCAGGCAGCCGGTGTCTAGTGAAAAGTTCCGCAAACTCTCCCTGGCACTAGATGGGTTTCCTTTTGGGCATCTATCCAGTACCATCATCAAAGCAGCTATGTAATTGGGGTTTTATGGTTTCCTTAGGCCTGGGGAGTTCACTTGTAGCTCGGTTGGCCGTACTACACTTCGCAAACATCATCTTGTCCAGCACCCTAGCCATTTTTCCCTCCTAATCCCGGCCACAAAAACTAGTCAGGTGGGCCCCCCCGTCGAGGTCAGGTTCTATCCCACAAGTAACGATTGGTGCCCGGTAAAAGTGCTTAGGGATTTGTTGTTGCTGCTTCAAGGACATCCACCCGATCAGCCGCTCCTCCCACTCGAAGGGAGGCCGTTGTCAGCCACGCAATTTATCTCACATATCCGCATGTTAGCTTCAGGAATGGGGTATGACCCTAGAACGATATCAGGGCACTCCTTCCGCATTGGGGCCGCATCCGCGACATCTAGACATCAGGTACCCGCACATGTTATTCGTAAAATGGGTCGCTGGAGCTCTTCATGTTATGCTCGATATATTCCTAACCCCCAGTCAGAAATCTCCAGAGCTTTCTGCTCTCTGGCTTTGTGAAGTTTATTTGATTGTTTCTGTTCAATAAATCTTTGCACCTACTAAGTGTGTGTTGTCCTTTTTGCCCACATATTCAGGCCTACCTCGCAGCTGGCTCCGGGCACACTTCAGCCAGATAGGGTTAGGTCGGGTGTTAGGCATGCCTCCCTCTCTCACCTTCAGCACCATAGCTCATACCACAAATATATATATATATATATATATATATATATTACATGTGACGTATTTGCCTAGAATGTATTTTATGCTTAACTCTTCAAAAGTGTGGACGGTTAACGAAATGACATGATAGTACATTGCACATCCACATTTATATCTGCTCTTTTTGGAGGTGGTTGTATATGTCGTATGTTTTGGTGTCTCAAAGGTGACCATCTTCCTGTCCTGAATGTGTCGAGGGGGACACATGTTAAACAAGGGGGGGGGGGGGTATGCAGCATCCGACTTGCATACATGGGCACTGCAAAGTTGTGGTATTTTGTCATATTGCATTTCATGTCATGTATACATTTATATCTGGTTTATCCTGTAAAATCCCTGGTAACAGCCAGTTAGGTGCAGTACATATATCCACCACAAGATGGGGAGAGCACCATAGTCTATATATATAGCTCAGTTCAGGCTTAGTCAGTCAGTTTAGAGTTGTTAGTTGTAGAGATGTGAGTTGTAGTGGAATGAGAGCAAGGGGAAAGAGAGAGGCCCCCTCCTCTCAGCTCTCTCTCTCGGGCTTCACGGTTAGCCAAGTGTGCTTTTCCCAAGTTATAAGCCAAGGAAACAAGGTTGAGGTGAGACCTTTCTCTACTGTTCACTCTTCCGCGGTGACAAGTGAAAGATTGCTTTTTAACTGCAGACAGACAAAAGAAGGACAATAGCCATTATACTGGGCTTTTTAGGCGCCTTTGTACTCAGGTGAAGGATTTGAGCTTCTGGCATCCTCACCTACAATATATTTTACAGCCAGGCCAGCTGTCATTTGCATTTATGTAGAAGGAAGGATCAGAAACTGGGATTAGAATAAGGCAAGGAGCTAGACACCAGTCAGCCATATTCTCACTAACTTAACTGAACTTAAACCTGTGATCTGCCTAGCCACGAAAAGTCTGCTACCTCAGATTACAGTTTACTACCTCCGTGTACAAAATAGACTGGATGTCATTTCTACTGAGAACCTGGGGACAGTAAAAGTTGTGTGTTGGATTCAACTTGTGTCTCACTCTTTAATTTCTCCAAGACTACTCTCATCATTGTTGTACCGTAATAGTACTGACGTCACGACTTTACTTAATCCAGGGGCCCAGCCGCCAAAGCACACCAGAACCAGGCACCATCAAGGGAACCTCGAAACACCACCTGGCCGGTGTCCCCTGTAACAGAGTGTGCCCCAGAGAATCCAGTGCTGTTCTCCCCCTCAACTGTATGCAGGCCTGCCCAGGGACGGCAAAACTGTGTGTAACCAAAAACTGTGTTTTTTACCCCTTCCTATACTCACACCGTGACCCCACAGAAACATTTCCTCTGTTGGTCTGGCCTACTGCATAGGCACCACAGCATTATTAAACCACATGACTGGGAGGAGGGGGGGAGGTCTTAGTTTAGATTTCTGCTACAAGAATGTGGCGGATCAAGAAGTTTGTGGGGGGGGGGGGGAGTTATGGGGTGGGTCGCGATGTATCTACTGTTGGGGGTAAGGTGGTAGGAAACATAATTAATCTTGTACTGGGGGAATCTATAGCTTAAATTATGTCAGTTAGAATACTAACTTGGAATGTCCGGGGACTGGGTGATAGGCTAAAAAGACAGGTGGTTACTGACCTGGTTCGGAGACACCTTCCCGCGATTGTTAGTTTGGTCGAGACACATTTCACCCAGGGCACGATCCCCTACCTTGGTGGGAGATGGGCCGTGCAGATTTACCACTCCATTTATACTAACTATTCTAGAGGAGTGACAGTATTAATTCACAAGCAGATTGATTTTGTATGTTTAGACTCCTCTATTGATAAACAGGGGAGATATGTTTTTCTCTATAGAAGGCTTGCTCGGAGATACTGCATTTTGGCCTTTATATACAGTTCTTTTTCCTCTTTATATACTCAATTGTCTATCAACTTTTATGGATCAGTGGCCTAAATGTCTTTCCATAGTCAATGGGGATTTTAATTGTGTCATTAACACAGAGACGGATAGGATATCTCTGGGAGGCAATATTTATATCTCTGCTCAGGGATCACCATTAGCACGCTTCTGTCAGGAATCGGGATTTGAGGATATATAGGAATTCTTGGCGAAGGGGAAAAGAGCCTATTCCTGTGTAAGTAAATCTGAAAATTAAATGTCCAGGATAGACTTGGCCCTGATAAATAAAAAAATATTTGAATAAATTTAAACGGATGAAATATGAGGCAAGGTCCTTATCAGACCACGTACCTTTTTGGGTGGAGTTATGTATGGCTGAAAACAATCTTAATGTGAGGCCCCCCTTTAGACTGAATCCCCACTGGATTTCCATAATGGATAATCATGATTAAAAATGAGATCATTTCTTTTTGGGATAGAAATTATGGGTCAGTGAAGACCCAATTGGTGTGGGATGCATTCAATTCCTTTATGAGGGGGGGTCTTTATTAGTAAAATTTGTAATTTGAGAAAATGTTATGCCAGAAAAGAGAATGAGTTGGAGGAAGCAGCATAAGCTGGAATGGATACGTTTTCCAGGAATGAAACAATAGAAAATAGGGGAAATATGCAGGAGACAAGTCGGGCCTATTCTGATTTTCTCGTGGATAAGGCCCAGCAGAGGCTTTTTTTTAGAGGACAAAAATATTTTTGTGAATCAGGTCGTCCTGGGAAAATGTTGGCTAAGGTGATCTCTAATCAGGAACGAAAAAAAAGGAGATTTTTAGTATTCAGTCTCCTGATGGTAAGATTACTGAGGATCAGGATTATTTAAAGAAAATATTTGTCAACTATTTTTTGGAATTATATAAATCTGATAATATTCTTTCAGATGAAGCGATTCTTTACCAGTCCTTACAGATATTTAAAGAGAATCCCTTGAGGTGGACCTTTCTCTTCAAGAGCTGGAGGATGCAAAAAAGGCTTGCTCAGGAAAGTCTTCTTCGGGAGCTGATGGACTCCCATATGAATTCTATTGGAAGTATAGGGAGGTTATCTTCCCCTGTCTTTTGAAGGTATTTACTGAGTCATTGGAGGAAGGAGTACTTCCAGAATCAATGACAGAGGCTGTAATAATAGTGATATTGAAAGAGGGTAAGGAGCCTCTTGATATAGGGTCCTATAGACCTATCTCTATTCTCAATACTGATGTCAAGCTTCTCTCAAGCATTCTTGCTACTAGACTCTCTAAGGTTATTTCATTAATGATACATCCAGATCAAAACGGTTTTATTCCTGGATAGGGTACTAATCATTATTTGCACGCCTTTTTGGCAATATACAGTCTCTGGGTGGGGTCTCCAGGTCCATCCTTTCTTTAGATGCCTCAAAGGCTTTTGATAGGGTGGACTGGAGATCCCTCTGGAGAGTGCAACAGAAGATGGGATTTGGCACTAGATTTATTAAAATGATTAAGCTTTTGTATAGATCCCCTAGTGCGAGGTTGAATATAAATTGTGTTCTTACAAGGAGTTTTTCTTTAAAAAGAAGTACCCGTCAGGGATGTCCTCTTTCTCTGCTCTTATTTGATATCTATATTGAGCCTTTTGCAGACAGGTTTACACAAGATTCTCAAATTGAAGGCCTTGGGGTATTATGAGTTAAAGATCGTATTTCCTTGTATGCCGACGATATTTAATTTTATATACAACATACGAACACTATACTTCCAAAAATTATTCAAATGGTAAGCTCTTTTGGGGAAGTTTTGGGACTTGATATAAATTGGTCTAAAACTATTCTTATGCCTTTGGACAGACTCGAACTTCCCCAAGAAGGGACCTTAAATACTTCTAAAGAGGACCTTTCATGGTTTTATATTAATTGAGATAAATACCTTTACTTACTGCCACCCTGCCTGATTTTTTAAAATATCGCTTCTATGCCCGGCTGTGCCCCCCCTGTAGTTTTCCCGCCCAGTATTCCTAATAGGAGAGGCCAGGGTTTCTCAATGGGCATCTCCTTCTCCCTGGCTGTGCCGCGGTCCAATCACAGCGGAGAGTGTCATAGCCAGGTAGGGAAAAAAAACTCACCTTCTCCCTGGCTGTGAGAATTAGGGTGCACACTCACTGGCCCTTTAAGGTCTGCACCAGTATGATGGCGAGTGAAGCAGGACGACGGTGGGCAGAGGCCGCCGACATAACTGGTACTTTGCCTCTCCATTAAAATGTATTGATAGCAGTATTATTATTTGAATATCTTTCTTATGAATAAATAGAGGCAAATACTGCATTGGGTATAGCAGTCTAGCCAAACCTACTAGTAGGTGAGTATATATATAAATATATATATATATATATATATATATATATATATATATGTGTGTGTGTGTGTAACTGGCCCTCCTAGGGATTAATGGCCTCTAAAGTAAATGGCCTCTGTCAGTGACTTCAAAATGAATAATGCCTACATAAACACTAACATCACTGCCACATTCAGTGCTATATTTGATGGCCTACTGTACCTTGATAAAGAGGGTTGGCCCATCATCCAATGGGGCATCTGCCTAGCCAATCACATCAGCAACGGATGTTTCACCCACCCCTTCCTTATTGTAAACCTGACATTTCGGCATTACCCTCTAAGCCCAAAGGAAGGGCAGTCTTCCAGCCGTGGTTCCACACAGGGGTTTTTCCTCTCCTAAGAGCTGAAGGGTGACTTTTTGTGAGTCAGGGATTTGCAATTTTTAGTGTTGTCTTGTGATTTTAAATAAAGCTTTGACTATTTAACACCCAATTAGAGTTCTGTCTTTATTTTGCCTTCTTTGGTTTCAGGGGCGTATGTATGATTTTTTAGAAGGAGGTTAAACAGCAACTAAACTTTTGTAAACCTTCCTTTTAAAAAGTTGTAAACAGCCCAAAAATGAATTTTCTAATATACTTTATTATTCAATTATGCAGTTTTCCTACTCAAATAGGCACCAAACGTCCTGGGTGCTATCGCGCCTTAAAATCATTATTCTACTATAGCGCTCACATGTCATTGCTGTACTGGTGTACATTTCACTGGGGGCCAGTGCAATTATTGCTTATCCTGCCTTTGCACCCCTCAAACTTGGCTACATTTTGGCACAGTACGTCAGTACCCTGTGCCCTGTACAGATGTGCTATGCCAGGATCTAGCTGAGCAGGGCGGGCTCCTGCCTGAGCCTGTTCTGCTCAGCCGAAAGCTCTCCATAGCACATCAGCACAGGCGTAATAATTAGAGGCTCTGCTCTCTCTGCAACTGCCGCGCCCTCTCCACTTTACTCGACAAGGCCAGGCAGTGTAGACATCTAAATGCCTGGCCCTGTCAATAAAAGTGCAGAGCGCGCAGCAGTTGCAGAGAGAGCAGAGCCTCTAGGTGTAACGGCAACGCCCCCGTTGCTCTTAGAGGCTCATTTGCATATATTAAAACATCATTTTTCTCAGCAATGCGGACACATATGAACATTGGACCAACACAGATGTCTTCAGCTGCCAAGCGCACATGCAACAGGTCAACCAGTGTCATAGGTGCAAATCTGCTGACAGATGCCCATTTTGGGTGCCTATTTGAGTAGGAAAACAGCATAATTAATTAATAAAGTATATTAGAAGAATCATTTTTGGGCTATTTGCAACATTTTAAAAGTAAAAGAGTTACAGGGGTTGTCTTACTTTAGCAAACTACATTTATCACGTAGAGAAAGTTAACACAAGGCACTTACTAATATGCTGTGATTGTCCATATATAGTGTGCAAGCACGACCACTGATGCTGGATTGCAGGGTGGTCATATGCTCTGGAAACAAGAAGTGTATGATGTGATAGAAAAATTTGTCTAGCATGTAGAGAAAGTTAATACAAGCCACTGACTAATGTATTGTGATTGTCCATATTGTCTCCTTTGCTGGCTGGATTCATTTTTCCATCACATTATACACTGCTCGTTTCCATGGATTAAGACCACCCTGCAGTCCTGTGTTGGTGGTCGTGCTTGCACACTATAGATAATCACAATATATTAGTAAGTGCCTTGTATTAACTTTGTCTACATGATAAATGCCATTTGCTGAAGTGAGAACCCCTTTAACAATTGCTAGGGTGTTGCTAAAAATCTGTTCCATTCAGAAATATATGTGCTTCCAGGCAAAATAACCCTATTCATATGAATTGAACTGATTTTCAGATGCAGGACAATTTCTGCAACAAAGTCTGTAGCATGTGAATGGTCTCTTAGGCCCCTTTCACACAGGCGTGATTTCCGCGCGGGTGCAATGCGTGAGGTGGACCCATTCATTTCTACTGGGCTGTGCATATGAGTGATGATTTTCACGCATCACTTCTGCATTGCGTGAAAATCGCAGCATGCTCTATATTGTGCGTTTTTCACGCAAAGCAGGCCCTATAGAAGTGAATGGGGCTGCGGGAAAATCGCAAGCATCCGCAAGCAAGTGCAGATGCAGTGCGATTTTCCCGCATGGTTGCTTAGCAATGGGACCCGATCTCTATTATTTTCCCTTATAACATGGAACATATATTCCGCAGCGCTTTGCAGACATTATCATCACTAAGCCGCCAATGGGGCTCACAATCCGTTCCCTATCAGTATGTATTGGGAGTGCGGAAGGAAACCTATGCAAACACAGGGAGAACATACAAACTCCTAGGTCGAATTTGAACCTAGGACCCCAGCACTGAGGGCACCAGTGTTAACCACTGAGCCATGTTATGGGAATGCAGTGTTTGGGCTGCAAGGTATCTTTTCATCATAGTCAGCACGGTGGCTCAGTGGTTAACGTTTAGCCCTGCAGCGCAGGGTCCTGGGATGGAATCTGACCAGGGACATCTGCATGGAGTTTGTACGTTCTCCCTGTGTTTGCTTGGGTTTCCTCCCACACTCCAAAGACATACTGATAGGGACCTTAGATTGTAAACCCAAAAGCCAAGGCCGGATTGGCCATAGACCTTACAGGGAAATTTCCTTGTTGGCCGATGCCCAGGGGGCCGCCTGAGCCCTCCTAACAGCCGGCCAGTGGAAGTTTTTGGGGATGTATTTTGTGCAGCTGGTGGCAGTATTTTGTGATGGACTGTGGTATTTGGCTCTGTTGGGGTGGCATAATGTGCCACAATATGGTATTGCTGGCCCTGCCGTTCATCAATTTGGACCCGACTACAAAATAAGGCCACTTTTAGTATTTTTTCCAGGGCCACTTTAAGGGTACTTTCACACTAGCGTTATTCTTTTCCGGCACAGAGTTCCGTCGTCGGGGCTCTATGCCGGAAAAAAACGCTTCAGTCACATCCCCATGCATTTGGAATGGAGAGAAATCCGTTCAGGATGCATCAGGATGTCTTCAGTTCAGTCTTTTTGACATTTCAAAATTCCGGCACACATGACGGATCTGGCATTTTTTCCCTTTGGAATGTATTAGTGCCGGATCCGGCATTCAAAATACCGCAATGTTGGATTCGTCCTTCCAGTCTGCGCATGCAGCAGACAGGTAACAATGTGAACAAAAATATATAACGGATCCGTATCTCCACATGACAAGCGGAGAGATGGATCCATTCTTGCAATGCATTTATAAGACGGATCCGTCTTTAAATGCTTTCAGTTTGCATGCAGGTAGACGGATCTGGCAGGCAGTTCCGGCGACGGAACTGTTTGCTGGATCACTCTGCCGCAAGTGCCCATGCACTGCCGTGCTGCCGCTCCGTCCCCATTGACTATAATGGGGGCAGAGCTACGGTGCAGCACGGCCAGAGATCGCCGGACTAAAAGTCCAGCATGTCCAACTTTTCAGTCTGGCAATCTCTGCCGTGCTGCGCCATAGCTTCACCCCCCGCCCCCCTTTATAGTCAATGGGGACGGAGCGGCAGCACGGCAGTGCACGGGCACTTGCGGCAGGACAGATCCGGCAGGGATCCGTCCTGCCCCAAGTGTGAAGTTCCCAGTCTGCCCCTGCCCAAAACGCTGTGGAATACGTCAGCGCCATATGAGTAAAATAAATGTAATAATCATGGTAATATATACTGTCTTTCAACATGGCAAGACTTCAATAACTAGACACATTTCCATTTGTAAACCAGGGTCCCAACCCTTGATAGGGGCACAACTAAGGCAATGTTGGTAGTCACCAAATAATAGTATTCTTCCTCTATAAAGAAGCGGATTAGAATTAAAAAATTAAATGAAAAATAAAATTCCAGAAACACATTTTCTCTTGTCAGCAGCAGCAGCAGTTCCACACATTCTCTGCTCTAGGACGCGGACTGTTTTTATTCAGCGGAGGAATACATTGAGACTCTAACTGTAGTTCCGGGAGGGGCGTGGCTTTATTCTATGGGCTGTTTTGTTTGCGGATGGATTCGCACGCATGACGTCTTGAGGCCTATGCACACGCCGTGCGGCCTAGCAGTACTGCCAGACGGGAGAGGAGAGCGGGAGAAAGCTGAGGAGAGCGGAGCTGTAGCGGCTGCACAGCGGACAGCGCCTCGGTAAGGTGTGTGTGAAGGCGGTAGTGAGGGGACGCCGGGCTCCTGGAGGCGGTGTGCGGCGGGTAGTAGGCTGCGGTCCTCGGCGTTGGGCGGGAGCATATGGTGGGATCCTGAAGCGATTGTTTAGGCTGGAGTGAGGGTTGAGGCCTACGCCGCATATAAAGGCAGAGCGCGATACCGGAGCTGTGCCCGTAGTCTATACCCAGGCGAACACCCTGGGAGTTGTAGTTCCATTACAGCTGCGGCGGTATTGTTTGCCTAGAAATACTCCACACCTGGGCATGTGCTCTGCATGTGTCCTAGAGGAGCTGTATGTTCCTGATGGGAGTTATACTTCGCAAGGCACCGGATCAGGGGTTATTACTGTGCAGTAATGGAGGCCTCTTAATTCTGGGCATCACAGGGGAGAGGTCTGATCCTGACTGGACCTCCAGTATGCTTCTGATAGGAGTTGTACTCCACAAGACACTGGATCAGAGGTTCTGGGCATCACAGGGGATTGCAGAGCCGTCTGACCTGACTCTGGACCTCCAGTATGCTCCTGATAGGAGTTATACTCCACAGGACACTGGATCAGAGGTTCTGGGCCTCACAGGGAACTGCTGAGCGGTCTGACCCTGACTTGCCATTCATGAAATATTCTTATCTTGTGCTATAATGGACATCTATACACAGGATAGCTGATACATGTTCGATTACGGAGACCCCACGAAGCATTAGGACAGGGGTCATGAGCCCCCATTCCCCTCACTGCATGACTTGAGTGAGGAGAAGTTTGAATGGAGAATTTTGAGGCATGAGTGGTAAAACTTCCATGGGAAGTCTATGGTAGTGAGGACTGTGCCCCCATAGACTATGACCGCGCATGCTCCACCGCTGCTCTGTTCATCTGATTGGGGGTGTCCTTCAGCGTTTACCTCAGTCTGACTACCTGCATGCTGTGCATACAACGGCGGGGGCACAGGGGGCTGCAGATCTACCTCATCCAAGTCAATGATACAAGTTTTCATTCCCTGCAGCCTCCGTACAACATGGGGGGGGGGGATATCGTTACTACTATGTACAGCGGATCCAGAACTGTGTAGGTTACTGGAGCTGTGGGGTAGCTGCTTCTGCTCTGCTATACGCGGAGCTCCCACTTACTACAATGGGAGTTCTAGACAGCGGAGCAGGGGCCCACTCTATTTCCGTAAGACCATCCACCCGTGTTAAGTTTTCGCCGTGGAAATGGCGATATGGGACAGCCCCCCTTCTGTGGCAAGTTCAGCGATGAACCCGTGTTGAAAATTCGCTGTGCTAAATTACATACCCATATTGAAAAGTGAGGTTTAGGGCTCATTCACACGACCGTAAGGGCTCCGTGCCCATGTTGCAATGCATGGGCACCAGCAGTGAAAATTCCGTATTGCGCTGCGGACCCGTTGACTTAATCCGCAAAATATGTAAAAAAAAAATAAAGTATTTTCTTTTCATTTGCTGTGCGGAGCCACGGACCCAAAAGCCTATGGAAGCGTTTCCGGGGGCTTCTGACCTGTGCATCCGCTCCACAAAAGATGGCACATGTCCTATCTCTTATCGAATTTTGCTGATCGTGGACTTATTCAAGGCAAAGGGTCTGCAGCACGGAGTGCACACGGCAGGTCCCCGTATATTGAGGGCCCACTGTTTGCAGTCCGCAATCCTGGCGCGTAGCCCTTATGGACGTGTGAATGGGCACTTACTATGAGTGCACGCTGCAGAAGTGACTCCTGTACAACCGGCGTGGCGCTGTTCAAAAAGCCTGGTGTATTTCTAGGCCTCATTCCCTGCACTGAGGGGCCCAGCGCAGCCAATAGCAAGGCTCCTTAGCTTTTGGTTTTTTACATTTAGAAAAAATAGAACAGATAAAAATATAATGCTTCAGGAGCTTTTTTGCTCTTTATTCTCAGCCCCTCTGCTTATCTGTCAGTGAATGAAAACCTTTCATGCTTCCTGTTTCTTGAGGAAAAATCGCCCATATTCTAGTGCTGCCTATTGTGTAACTGTGGCTGGACATGGACATTCAGTCTGTGAATGTCAACCTTGAAGGTTTCCATTCACTGCCAGCAAGCAGAGATGTGGGAAAGGTAGAGGACCTCCTCTGGCAGCTAAACTAGCCTGTGCTTAACCCCTTATAGGCTGCTTCAGTGCCATTTTCCCTCTTAACTTTACCACATGTCTTTGGAGCAGCTAAGCGCTCTCTGCCCATCACCCAGTTGTCAGTGAGGAGCCGTGCACGTACATCGCTGTCCTTTTCTAGAACGTGCGCAGTATAGACTGCAATCTGCGTGCCATGGGACTGCTGAGCAAACCCCTGGGCCGGGGAGTCCTGATGTCCCCAGTAACACGGACTGACGGGAAGGGTGAGAGCCGATTGCCATCCCCTACTGGGCTTGTGGAGTAATGATAATAGATTATATGATTTATGATCAGAAATGGTCACTAGTCTGTGCATTGATAGGACTGCGCTGGTTTCACCCGAGTTTCTGCAGGAGCTCTGTGCTGCCGGGGTCACATAGCATTATATGGATTTATGAGGCTATGTAACCCTTACAGTTCTGGAATATATTGGACAACACTCCAGACCTCTAAGGGTTACATGGCATCATTACTCCATATAATGCTGTGCAGACCAGGACAGCGGATCCCACCGACATACTGTGGTGGTAAACCAGCACAGCCAGTGCTTATACTTGTTCTTACAGTGTTTACCCATCTCTGGCTTCTCATAGGGACCCGGTCCTATAAAGCACACTAATAAATCTGCATACGGAGACGCACCTCGTGTTATCAGCCGTGGGCTGCGCGGGAGCTCTGTGCCGCCCTAGTCGAACTGTCTCCAGCAGCTCAGCTCCACAGCGCAGACTGCTGGAGGCGGGAGCACAAGATGTGGGACCCCAAGCCACGCCCACCCTCTATGGCGGGCACTGTGAGGGGCAGATCTTCACCCAGCGTGTGTCTGCTGGATGAAAGCCTATCTTTCTTACAGGCAGAGCAGCGGAGGGTCTAGGCGCAAATGGCGACAAGACTACAAAGTCTTGTTGCCATTTTGCAATTCTGGTTGCCATCTGAAGCACACCCCTCCCCCCAATTGAATGAAAAGTGATCAACATAGTGACATAACATTATATATGCCTGTGTATTAATCTGCATTACTTCAAATTGTGTACTCCTTGGATAAAAAAAATACTCCTCAAAAATAGTATTTTTAGTCTACTGGATAAAATGTAGAGAAATCTTTAGTAAAAATTCAAAATCAATAAAAAGTATATTAGAAAAATTATTTTTAGGGGCATTTTAGACAATTAAAAAACACTTGATTGAAAGTGTAGTTACACCTCATTCACACGAGTGTGACGGATTTGCACCGGGTGCGTTCAGTAAAACTCGCACCATTTTCCAAGGAAGTTCAGTCAGTTTTGTCTGCAATTGTGTTCCGTTTTTTCCGTGCGGACACTGCGTTTTTTTACTGAAGCCTTATTCACTTCTATGGGGCCAGGGCTGCTTGACCCTGGGTTCACACTTGAGCGTATTTATATACACGCGTATTACAATGCGTTTGTGGAAATAGGAAACACGCGTCGTACGCGTGATTGACCACTGTGGCGTCAATCACAATACGCGCGACAATACGCCCCAAAGAAGCTCCTGTACTTCTTTGGGTGTAGGGCGTTTCAGGCTACATTCACATGACCGTATGAATGGCTCCGCATCCGTTCCGCAATTTTGCGGAACAGGTGTGGACTCATTCAGTTCAATGGGGCCGCAAAAGATGCGGACAGCACACAGTGTGCTCTCCGCATCCGTAGATCCGATCCGCGGCCCCGCAAAAAAAAGAGCATGTCCTATACTTGTCCGCTATCGCGGACAAGTATAGGCATTTCTATGATAGGGCCGGCTACATTCACACGGCCGGTATCTGCGTTTTGCGGGTCCGCAATTTGCGGACCGCAAAACCCATACGGTTGTGTGAATGTAGCCTTACAGCACGTTCGTTGCATTTTGATATCATGCTGCGGGCTGGGCTGTATGTCAGTCTGATTGCAGTGAATAATACATTGTCAGGTCCTAGGTTAGCACACATACCTGAGCGGACTCGAGTCCTGGTATTTCCTGTGAATTTACTGTGCAATAAAGAGCCTCTGTCTGCCACTCGGGGACTTTGTCCCCCAGCACAAGGACCGCATCTTGATGTTAGAGCGCTGGAATGGTTCCTTCCTGTTCAGAACAGCTGAAAATAAATTTGAGCTGAACCCGTCTGAAACGGTTTCTCCAGATTTTTCTTCAACTCTTTACACTCTTGTAGATTTGGTTTTACTTGGTGATGACTTTTTCCTTCCAGGTTGGGCTTCATATCTGTGTCGTCTTCTGACTTTAGTGGAAGCCACAAATCTGTGCTGGGCCTGTCATGGTGGACACCAGCAGAACCCTATGCACCCCATAGATTTATCCTGGGGTCAGTCGGGTCCCACAGTTGTCGGTCATTTTAATGAAGTAGTGGCGCTACATGCCATTTTTCACTTAAAAAAAATGATGGAATTATATAGAAACGTGAAGACCAACATGATTGGAGCAATTCAGCTTGAGCTTTTCATCCTTTAATAAAGGGGTTGTGGAGGCATAATCTCCCACCCAGTCTTAAGACCCCTTTTATACGGGCCAATTTTTCAGGCTTTCTTTCCTGAGAATCGCCTGCTCGTCGGTGAAGGAGGCTTCTGCTATTACATGCAGCGATCTCCTCCACATTATGGGGAGTAGTGATCACTAATGCAATCGCTTGTCCCTATACCGACTCGTTGTTTTGCGGCAGCAGAACGTGATTAAACAGCGCAATCTGCCTCTGCAAGTGGTTATTTATGTGACCACATGAATGATGCGATGACCTCGTGAGCGAGTGTTTTCCTCATTCATCGGGTAATCGCCACCGCCAGATAATCGCTAACGAGCATGGCTATGAACGCCTGTTAGCGATCATCTCGTTGAGAATCGTCCCATGTAAACGGCCCTTTAGAGGTGTTCCAGGATTCAGGATAGGTGTGTAGGGGTCCAACGCTCAGCACACCTACCGATCAGCTATTTCGGGCGGCTGACATAACATTTATTGTTTTAGGCACTTTTTTTTTTACTTTTTTCCTTGCCTGGCAAGAGGGAGTAGCTTAAGGGCACCTGTGCACAAAAACTGCTCAGCACCATGCTGTTTAGTCGTTCTGCATTGGTAATGGCCATGTGGCTGTTAAAAATACAAACCGACTAAACAATGCAGTCCTAATTATTTAATTGGAGCCCGCTGTGGCTTGTGTGACCGTGTGGTGCTCGCACATGGTGGCCATACGACAACTGCGCTGTGTGGTCGTAGCCTGAGTGTGCTTCATGGTTTGTGAATGACGTTTTTGAAGCCAAAACCAGATTGAAAAAAGTCCCCAGATCTTATTACTTTCTACTTTTTTGAACTACTCTGGATTTTGACTTTAAAAAAAAAACTGCATCTAAAAACCTGAATGTGTGTGCCTCTGCCCTGAGAACCCAGCAGTAGATTTTGTATAAAGATGATGCAGTAAGGTCGCTTCTCTCATCAAGGCTTCTCATTTTGTTTTTCCAGGTCTTCAAAATGACCCAGTTTTTGCCCCCGAACTTGCTTGCGTTGTTTGCTCCCAGAGATCCAGTTCCATATTTGCCACCGTTGGAGAAACTACCTCATGAAAAGCACCACAACCAGCCATACTGTGGAATAGCTCCTTATATTAGAGAATTTGAGGTAAGAGAAATCAGGTTTTTGACAAGTAATTGATTTGGTTTTGTTTCTTTTTGCATTTTAAATTCTGTATTTTCCCTTCTACACAGGACCCCAGAGATGCCCCACCACCAACAAGAGCAGAGACTCGTGATGAGCGCATGGAAAGAAAGGTAAAGGCCTCATGTTAATCTGTATTGGATGTTCATTGCATCCCTGTGTGGGATGTCCTCTCCATTCATTACTATAATCTTTCTGAAAATAGTTGACTGAGTGCTCTCGGCTGTTTTTGGAAGTTTCATACCAGTGAATGGAGAGCAAGCCACACGAGTGGCCACCGCTTCATTCACTGCTGCTGGACTTCCGAAAGTAGCCAAGTCAGCGTTCTGCTATTTCCTGGTGTCCCATAGCGGGATGAATGCACATGTGCTGCTTGCTCCTCCTTTCCCCTGGGGCCCCATACCTGAGACAGGTGTGCGTGTCAAAGATGGGATCTGCACCCTTTGCACATTTATGACACGTCCTGTTGATAAGCCCCAAATGTCCCAGATGGGATTACCCCTTTAACTCTGTCAGGCCATCACTGCGACCCTCCATCCACTCAGAGCATCGTACATTACATTAATAAATGCCATGCTCTGCTGTGAGCGTCTTTACCTAGGCCGGTCATTACAATATAGCTGACATACTGTTATCCCAATTCTATTCCTACTATTATGAGGGTTACTCCTCGGATGAGATCTTTCCCTCACAGCTCAATTAGACTGACAATGAATTACCCATGTAGATAGGAGTGGTTATTTTTGCTGACTGGTGCAGGAGGACAAGATTTTGTAATTTTGTTTTTCAATGGCATAGAAATGAAAAACAACCAAATATTCTAAAAATAAGTTTTTACCTAAGAATATTGAGCTGTTCTGATGGATGTCACTTTAAATAATGGCAATGTTTACTGTTCACTTGTGACACTCCCTCTTTGATCGCTTTTCCATCATTTAGGGTTTTGTAGCTCTGCGGATGAGTGAGCATAACTTCATGTTTACATTGACAGGATGATCTGTAGTTTTATAGATGCCATTTTGGTGCTTTTTTATCACTTTATTAAATGAAAGAATGGCAAATTTAGCCATTTTAGTTTTTTTTTCCCCATGTTTACTGTATAGGATAAATAATGGGTTTTCCTCAGGATAGGTCATCAATATGAGATGGGTGGGGGTCCAACACCCTGCACCCCTGGCAATGTATGACGAGACGGCGTGCGCATGTGCCATCTTACTGTTCACCACTGTTGTCTATGGTCTTTGCCATAAACAGCAGCATCGGCCAGGAAGAGAGAAGGTTGACGGCCTGCACACGGCATCTCCTCATACAGCTGATCGGCGGGGGTGCCGAGTGTCGGATCCCCGCCAATCTGATATTGGTCAATAGTAAAAGCCTGAACAATCCCTTTAAAGTGGTTGTGGGCGGGGTGATTTAGAATTTTTCTTTAACATTTTGTTTTTCAAAAACTTATTTTTATTTATTTTTTTCACCCTTGACGTGATCATCTGATGCAGAAAATTCTTATAGATAAAGGGTGGTCTTCAGACCAGTCTTCACTTATATGCAGTTTGCCCTTTGAAATATATAGAAATCCTTATATTTACAAAACTGTTTTCCTTTCACAGAGGAGAGAAAAGATTGAAAGAAGACAGCAGGAAGTGGAGAATGAGTTGAAAGTCTGTAAGTGTTGTGTGCGACCTTGCTCATCCGTGTTTTACTCACAGAAGTTTTGTACTATTAATTGTAAGTCTAAATTCTATGTTGACCTGCGGCATTAAAACTGATCATTGTTTTTCTTATTGCAAACAGGGGATCCTCACAATGATCCAAATGCACAAGGAGATGCTTTCAAAACACTGTTTGTCGCCAGAGTGGTAGGTTTCCATGTTTGGGTCCCTGATCTATATTCATGTGATAATTGCATCAGAAACATTTTTTTTTCTTTTAATTTGGGTTTATTCTTCTTGAAACTTTATTGACTTTGTATAGTTATAAAAAAGCCCATCCAATGAATTTTACGCTGCATCTGTAACAACTCACTATACAGTTATCATGTAATCTATCCCACATGGTGTTCGCTATAAAAATGAATTGCCTGAATTGCTTTATGTTTTTGCATATTTGCCACCTAAAAAGCGATCAAAAGGTGTTATGTACCACAAATTGATACCAATGAAAACTAGTTGTCCCGCATAATTCAAGCCCTCACACACTTCTGTAGAATGAAAAGTAAAAAAAAATATGGGTTTTGGGATGCAATGATAAAAAAAATAATTTTTTTGTGTAAAAGTAGTAAAAAGATAAGATGTGTTTGGTATTGCTGTAATTGTACTGACCCAGGGTAACGTTATTCTGTTAACAAAAATTAACTGTGTGTACCCCAAAATGGTGCCATTAAAAACTACAACTTGCTCCACAAAAAATCAAACCCTCTAACTACATCAATGGAAAAAAGTTATAGCTTTTGGAATGCAACAATCAAAAAATGAAAGAGAAATTTTTTTTTTTTTTTTTTTTACTTGGGCATTAAGATCTAAAATGCATTCTAGGAGAAGAGGTTAAAATAGGTAAAAAACTTTGATTCCCATTTGATGCAAGTATTATGTTATTGAATAGCTGAGATGTTTTCTGAATGTTGGTCGTGGGTATTTGCCCACTTATAGTTAATTTCCTGTGGAATTTTGTTTCAGAATTATGACACAACAGAATCAAAACTGCGAAGAGAGTTTGAAGTATATGGACCCATCAAACGGGTATGATTTTGTCTAATTGTTTTTTTTTTTGTTTAGTATCTTGATGAATTAACAACTCCTCTGCTGGTTTCTGTAATTCCAAACTTCATCCTTCGTCTTCAACCGATGGCTATTGGTGTTTTAATTTTTACAAGGGAAATAGCTTTTTTTTAACCCCTTCTCAACCACCCCCAAAGCCGCCAGGTGTCTACAGCATTTGCAGGCGTTTAACCCCTCACAGTTTAATTGTGAACATGGTTTCCCCAAATCAGGAAAACGGTTTGGGCTCTTGCTCACGACCGTTGTTTTTGCCGTCCGCAAATTGCCTGTGCGTTCTGCAGTTTGCGGAACGGTCCACTCCGTAATAGAACAGTCCTATCCTTGTCAGTAATGCAGACATGTTTTATTTTTTTGCTATACGGACCTGGAAAGCACATTTCCGTTTTTTTTTGCGGCAACCATTGACGTGAATATTTCCACATAGGGCTGCAAAAGAACGGACAATAAATACGTTTGTGAGCATGACCCCTGTCCCTTAACCCCTTAGTGACCACCCATTCACCTTTTTACGGCGGTCACTAAGGGGCCTTAGGCTGTGCTGCCTGCCTTTTTACGGCAGCCCAGTCGAAGCGCTGCGTGGGGAGCAGAGGCCCGGCTCTTACATGAGGCACTCACACACAGGTGTGCTGAACTGGACTGTTTAACACTTTACATGCCACTGGCAATGGTGCCCCCCGCATGTAAAGTGCTGACAAAGGGAGCGGCCTCAATCTGTCTCTCATCGGCACCCCGCAAATGCAATCGTGGGGTGCTGATGTGTGTGAAGGCTGGCTGGGGTCTCATGTAGGCCCAGACCAGCCTTGAGTAATTTCCAGCAGGCTGCGCCTCTCTGGCACAGCCTGCTGGTCAGTGTTAGAATAGCACTGACATTCCACTCCCCCCTTCCCTTCCATACCCCTCCTTTTATTTGTCCCAACTGATACTTAATTATTTATGTAACTTGGACCTGCTTCTTCATCATATCTGATGTAATGTGTGATGTGTATTGTTTGCATCGGATTTCAGATGTCACTAATATACCAAGTTGTTTCTGTAATCTTGTTGGAAAAACTACAAAAATTTTCAATAAAAAGAAATTTGATAAAAAGAATAGCACCGACATTAAAATGCAAGGCACTATAGGGATAATGCATTGCATTTTAAAATCATTCAAAAAGCTGTCTGTTATAGTCCCCTTGTGGGACTATTAAGTGTTAAAAAAAGTCAATAAAAATAATCTCCCCCTTATGTTTTAAATTGATGCGTCTGTAACGACTAGGACTAAATAAATATAAAATTGTCCCCTACAGTGAATGCCGTAAAAAAAAATATACTTAATTGCTGATTTATTCTTAGTTGCCAACGAAAAAACTGAATAACAAGCGACCAAAAAGCTCCATTTACTCCAAAATGATACCAATAAAAATACAAGTAGTCCTTTAAAAATCAAGCCCTCACACAACTCCATAGAAAGAAAAATAACAGTTATGGGTCTTGGGAAGTGCCAATGCAAAAAAATGTTTTGTTGTTTTTTTTTTTTTTAAAAGGGGGTTTTATTGCAAAAAAAAGTAGTAAAACTTAAAAAAAAACTATGTATTTGGTATCGCTGTAATTGTACTGACCCAGAGAAAAAAGATATTATGTTTATTATACCGTACCATTATACCATTTATAACTTAAAAACACAGTGGCAGTATTGCTGTTTATCCCATCTCCCTCCCAGAAAGATTTAATAAAAGTTAATCAGAAAGTTGGCGCCATTTAAAACTACAACTTGTCTCGCAAAAACCAAGCCCTTATAAAGCTATATAGACTGAAAAATAAAGTTAGAGCTCTTGGAACGCGACAATGAAAAACGCTTGGTCAGTAAGGCCCAATACAGGCTGGTCACTAAGGGGTTAAGAAGCTGAAACAAAAAGCGGAAATGTTCTAGGGTTTAAAGAGACCAGTAATTAACTTCTGGCATCATCAAATAGGATAGATCACCAAGACAACTTTCTGGGGGGAAAACCCAAAGGTGAAGCCAGTTAATATTGTTTCCTTAACCTCTTGCCGCCACACTAACGCCGATGGGCGTCAGCGCGGCGGCTCTCTCAGGTCTCACTGCCGCCTATCGGCATCATCGCGTGAGACCCGAGATTTCACATGTTCGTGTTCATGTGAACGTACTCGGGACAACTGAAACTGCAGCCTGCCAGCGCTGATCATGCGCTGGCAGGCTGTAGTTGCGAATAAAAACGCATATCAGACGCTGTTTTGTAAACAGTGTTTGATATGCCTTCTGTTTGCTCCTCTGGTGGTCCACCCTCACCCCCATCACTGATTCACTGATTAACCCCTGATCACCCATGTCACTAGCTGCCCCCGATCACCCTCTGTCACTAATCACCCCCCTGTAAGGCTCATTCAGACGTCCATATGTGTTTTGTGGATCCATGGATCTGCGGATCCGCAAAATACGGACACCGGCAATGTGCTTTCCGCATTTTGCAGATCCGCACATTGCCAGAACTATATAGACAATGCCTTTTCTTGTCTGCAATTGCGGACAAGAATAGGACATGTTCTATATTTTTGCGGATCCGGAAGTGCAGATCCGCAATTCCGGATCCGAGCAGGACAAAGTCCGAGCAGGACAATTGAATGTATCTACAATTCCGTTCCGAAAAATTTTGCGGAACAGAATTGCGGACGTGTGAATGAGGCCTAAGGGTCCCTTAGCGATCGCAGCTTTACAGCTTTCCCCTCTTTTTATTTTTTTGCACATTTTTTTGAGATTTTTTTTTCATACACATTGATCAATGTGAATGAAGAAATCAGTGCCATTCATTTTTTTTCTTTCAGCACAGCGGCTGAACGGAAAAAAAAATCTCATTACCCGTATGGTCAATATAAGGAGAATAGCAGAAACTCCTAATTCTGGCCATACGGGTAATGATTGTGGAGACCCTCAAATGCCAGGGCAGTGGAAAAACCTCACAAGTGACCCCATTTTAGAAAGTAGACACCCCAAGCTATTCGCTAAGGGGCATAGTGAGTTCATGGAATTTTATTTTTTGACACTAGTTAGCGGAAAATGAAATTTTTTGAAAAAAAAAAATTCCATTTCCGCTAACTTGTGACAAAAAATGAAAAATTCCATGAACTCACTATGCCCCTTAGCGAATAGCTTGGGGCAGTGATGGGCAACGTGCGGCTCTCCAGCTGTTGCAGAACTACAACTCCCAGCATGCAAAGCCTGTCTATAGCTATCAGCCTACTGCAGGGCATGGTGGGAGTTGTAGTTTAGCAACAGCTGGAGAGCCGCACGTTGCCCATCACTGCCTTAGTCTACTTTCCGAAATGGGGTCATTTATGGGGTGTTTCTACTGTCTGGGCATTGTAGTGCGTCAGGAAATGGGACAGGTGCTCAGAAAATCAAAGTGCGGAAACTCACTTTTTTGCACCATAGTTTGTAAACGCTATAACTTTTACCCAAACCAATAAACATACACTTAGTGCATTTTTTTTTTTTTTATCAAAGACATGTAGAACAATAAATTTAGAGAAAAATTAAAATTGAAATGTAGTGTTATTTGAAAATTTTTACAACAGAAAGCAAAAAATGTAGTTTTTTTGCAAAAATTTCATCAAAAAAAGTTAAAATGTCAGCAAGAATGAAATACCACCAAATGAAAGCTCTATTAGTGAGAAGAAAAGGAGGTAAAATTCATTTGGGTGGTAAGTTGTAAGACCGAGCAATAAGCGGTGAAAGTAGTGTAGTGCGGATTTGTAAAAAAGGGCCTGGTCACTAGGGGGGTATAAACCTGTGGTATTTAAGTGGTTAAAATGAAGGACCATACGTTTAATCCATGGGTGCTTTGAGTACACCAGAACTCTCCTAAAGAGCAATTCTGCAGTTAGTCTCAAAGGCAATAGGAACATTACAGACAACGGATCCTATCTTAGGGGAGGCACATCATGTTCCCCACTTTTGGTGCTGAGGTTATAAATGCACAGTCAGCCCATGTTGAAGTAAATGGGACCTTTGTACCAAGAATGAACTCGAATCCTCTGTTTGGAATAGCTGGGCTCCCAAAACTCAGACCTCCACCAGTTACACTTGTGACAAGTAAGAAGTTATTTACTGGCTGGAGGAAACGCCCAATCTAGGCCGAAAATATTTTCACCTATGCGCCATAGACCGCCATTCACTCGGTGTGGTCTGATAAGCCTTGCTTACTTTTCCATTGCGGTGAGGGGAGACATCATGCCACTGTATGGCTATATAGTGGAATACCTCTGATCTGTGATGTGAACAGAACCTTATCCTCACAAGTTGGAAACGCGCTGAAACGTTGTCTGGAGTCCACATTGATTTTATTATTGTACAGTATTTTGCTTTTAGCCTTTTTGGCAGTTTAAGTTTTAGATATTGCCTGTTCTTTAGAGTTTTCTAATATGATATGGCTCTTGTTTTTGCTTTTTAAAATTAGATTCACATGGTTTATAACAAGCAATCAGGAAAGCCCCGTGGATATGCCTTTATCGAGTATGAACATGAACGAGACATGCACTGTAAGTTTCTTCTGATAATTTTTTCTATAATATGTTTGTCAGTGTAACTATGTAAAATGCCCTTAACTTTAAGGGCTGTTTCCAGAAGGTAAGTTATTGTGTTGTACGGGTACCCGAATTCCACTAATCCCACTGCTACACTCAACACGTGAGGCAAGATATTGTAACTGGCTAGTTCCAGGTTGGGGGGCTTGTCTTATTCATTGTGTATTACAGCAGATTTTCCCATACGGTGAGAGGTTACACGGAGTATACGCTTCACACAAGTCATTCATCTTGTCCATCTAAAGTACAGTTGTAAAGCATGGTTGGCTTTTAATAATCGAAAGCTGGTGGAGGAAATTTCCTGTTGAGTTTGGGATTACTGTAACACGGGTCCTACTCTGTAAACTGAGATTATGATGGGCAACAATATTTTAGTCATTAATGCCATGAATTAATCTACTTTTCAGAGCCCTAAATCCATAGTTTACGTTCTGTTCCCCATGGCATTGACTCTTAATGGACAGGCTGGAGTTCACAGTAGCCTATGTTTGGCCCCCTTTTTCTAACTCCATTTGATGGCCATAGAATTAAGATTTCTTACAGTAACTGTTGCCCATCTTTTTGCTGTAAAATGTTTTATGCAAAAACTATCTGTACAAAGTAATTTGTGAGTGGGGTGTATTAATTTTGTGTTCTTATTGCCACTGCAGCCACCATTGTGATGGCAATTGCCACTGCTGGCTTGCAGCTGATGCTAATGCTCCCCTTTACAACATCTCATTGTATGGTTGGTATAAGGGTTTGTATGATGGGTAAGACTTTGCAGCATTTACACACGAGACACAGGGCAGCAGATTAAACATCAGCCTAGTCAGGGGTCATAAACACTATCAGCAGTCTAGTAGGGAGGGTGAAGGTAGACTCTTCGGTAATACACATTACTTAATCTCTAGAAGGCATTCGTGGTACAGAATACAGTGCATCTTGCATTGTTCAAGGGTAACTCCACCCAAACGATGGTTGACTTGTTACATATTCTGGTTATAGTGGGGTTAGTTGGGCAGACACTTTTGTTTTTCATGTTGACATAACTACAATGTAGATATCACTTCACCACAAACATATATTTCTTTTGGCAAGCTAGGAGTTGGGTGTACATAAGCAAGTTAACAGCTCTGTTTCTTAGCGTAGGCTCAGCATCATGTGATAGTACAGTTCTTCTTTGGGTGGAATTACCCTTTTAAAGGGGTTATCCCACAACTGACATCAGATCTGCAGGAATGTTTTAGTTTGCGCAATCAGGGCTCTCAAGTCCCTTGTTCATCCTCTCTGCAAAACCAGATTGAGACGTTTGAATTGAGCAGCTATCGAGTCAAAGTGGTGCCACTTTCTTCAAGATATGCAGGACCTTCCAGAAAGTAACAGTACATTGCTCCATTCAAACCGCTCCTCTGAGGAGGCACAGGGAGCGCTGGACCAGTGGTGGGGCTCCCACCCAGTTTTTACACGTTTATGTAAATTTTACTGCGGATAAATGTTAATTGTGGGAAAGCTTCCTTAAAGCTGCTCTGTCAATTCTCCTATCCTACCCCCAGTAATGTTATGGGAAGCCCCCCCCCCCCCCAGGACTCCCATTCATCTTGCACCTCCCACCCTTGCGGAGTGACAGCTTATTGGTTTGTATTCGAGGACAGCTGTCAATCACTGTGTGTGGGCAGAAAGCAAAAGGTTAAGTAAGTGTCTTCATATAAATACTGAATCCACTGCGGGGGGGTCTATCCTATTCCACTTTCTGATACAGAATAGGAGACCTGACAGATTTTCTAACTTTCTTAGCTGGGAAAAGTACCATGTAATCGGGGTAGGGCTTTCTCCGAGCCCTGTCACATCCCATAGACTAGTCGTTGTAGTGTCAGTTCTTCTAATGTGTTTCTGTAGACACACAAGTCACAGATCAGCTATTGAGGTACATCTACAGAATCTCCATTGAATCTTATTTAATTGCTTAAATGACCACAATAGTTAAATTTAAGATGTTGTAAAAAATAAATTCATACCTCGCCAGTCTCCAATTCCAACACTTCCCGGTTCCCTGCCAGTCTCTACTTCCAAGTGCCTCTTGACTGACAGGAAGTCACCCCCTCAGCCAGTCTATCGAGAGGCACCAGAAGGTGTAAACTGGTGGGGAAGGGTTTGGGCCGGAGCAGCAGCAGTTCGGTGAGGTTAGTTTAAAATCGAACTTTATTTTTTACATCAGTCTATGCCTTTTCTAAATTGTAACCCCTTTTAAAGGGGTTTTATGGGATTTGGGGAAATTAACAGGTGGAGATTAATTTCTTCAAATCCTAGACAACCCCTTTAAATGTGGGTACGTTATTAGAGAACACAATTGTCTAAGTATACATACACATTGTACACATGTACAATAACGGATTCAGACTTTTGATTTAGTCAATTTTCTTCTACTCAAATTTGTCTGTCCTGGGTAACTAAGACCCTTTTACATGGGCCAAGGATTGGGACAGTTATTGGGGGGATGAGCATTACTATGAACACTTGCCCCTGTAGAGGTGCCACCAGTCATTTGTTTGCTCAATCATGGACTGAATGATATCCTTGTTCATCAGCAGCACATTGCCCTTTGCAAACGGATGTGCTGCCGACAAACAAGGAAACTGTATGGGGACGAGTGATCATAAGTCATTTAGCCCTTTCTCTTGACCAATGTAAAATGGGCCTTAACCCATAATTTTGATCAATATTAACTAACAATCAGTACTACTTGGAAAGGTAAGGATTTTAAGTAAGTCTAAGGCCTCATGCACACGGCCGTTGGTGTTTTGCGGTCCGCAAACCGCGGATCCGCAAACACGGAAGATGCTCCGCGTTCCGTTCCGCAATTTGAGGAACGGAACACGGCCCATTATAGAGATGCCTATTCTTGTTCGCATAACGGACAAGAATAGGACATGCTTTATTTTTTTTGCGGGGGCACGGAACGGAGCAACGGATGCGGACAGCACACGGAGTGCTGTCCGCATCTTTTGCGGCCCCATTGAAGTGAATGGGTCCACGGCCGAGCCACGAAATATGCGGCTCGGACACGGACCCGAACAACGGCCGTGTGCATGAGGCCTAATCCTGTGCTGCCCCTAAAACACTTTTGCCCCAATAAGAAGCACTGAAACAATGCTTCTGGGGCAGAATATTGTTCAAAATACGGCATCCAGTGGAACATCCCGAAACTCCACATGAAAAAACTGCACCTATAGCCGTATCAAAAACTGCATGCACGCGTAAATGAAATGCGTTGCTAACTTATTTGGGATCTGTAAAGATGGATTCTAAATACATTTGTGAGGATGAGGACTTAGTAAAAGAAATAAAAAATAACTGTTAATCTTTAGTTGTGGAAGTAATCTGCCCCTTTTTAGACTTCTATCCAGTTCTAGTTGGTAATCTGAGCATTTCTTAGATGAGTTTTTCTTTTCAGTACATGTAAAGGGTGAGATTCTAGGTTGTTAGGGTAGCGTGATTAATTATAAAGTAGCTTGCAGCTTTCCACTGTCCCAGTTTGGCAGTGAAATCTGTGTGCCATCATTGTGGTTTCACACTGTTTCCATTGTCTCTGTGGGAAGTTTAGGGAGCGACTCTGGCAGTGACAACCAAATCTCGGCAGCAGTTGCAAAATGGTGCAGCCCTTCTGGATGGTTGTTGCAGTTTGCCTTCCCTGCCCTTCCATGTTACTTAATATTTAAGTTGCATGGCACTGCACTTGGAAGTAGACCTTGAGATAAGTTATGGCTGCAGTAATGCATGCATAGATGAGACTAGCCTAAGTAAGGTGTAGGGCCCAGGTAAGCCACGGCAAGTGGATGGAGTCATCCTTTCGCCTTCTCTATGGCACATGATGCTTCAATCAAATAGAGGCAATAAAGAATCGGCAGCCAACCAGCAATGGTAAATCTTCGCTTTCTTTAAAGGATGAAGCTGAAGACTGCTTGGATGGAAAGGGGTAGGTGTGGGACGTAGGTTTGTGTCAATGTTGAGGCCTTGTCGAAGCTCATTTTGATGTTAGTCACCACGACCTGGTCTGGTTTCTGGTACTCGGTTTGTCACTTTCTGGGCCTTGATCCCATTCTTGACCTTGGATTCAAGTTTTACCAGTGCACATTTCCCTCCCTTTTCACCTGCATTCACTTTCCCTCTCTTTTTCCAACCTTTTGACATGAAAAGTAGTCTGTCACCAGTGTTGCTTTTCATCCCTTGAACAGTTACTCACACTTTGAGTTTGTTTCCTAAGAGCCATCTTTGATTACAAAATATTTCAAGGTGAACAGTCATCTTTAGTAAATTTGCACTTGTATGTTAGGGAAATGCAATGTGAGCAAATTCCCTATTCTGCAGTTACCCGAGTAATTCTCTGTACAGCAGGGGCTGTTTGGGTAGTAAAGGAGAGTAGCAGTGAGGGAATGGACTTCGCCCATGGCTTCTCTCATGATGCCTTTACCATATCATGAGAGAAGCTACGGGGAAAATGTAGTACTTCATATCCTAAGTCCAAGGACAGCTTGTAAGGGTCCTTTAAACACAGGCAGATAGACTACTTGTGCCTATTGATGATATAACAGGTTGATTTGTTTTCTTCTTCTTTCATATTGCAATTCATTGTAAGGTTTGTACGAAAAATTCTTCCTCCCTTTCCCCCGAAACCCCCATACAGGTAACGTTTTTGCGAGCACATCCTCTACCACATGTAAAAGGCCCTTAAATGGGTTTCCAGAACTGAATATTGATGACCTATCCTTAATATAGGTCATCAGTATCTAATTGGTGGTGGTTTGACTCGCGGCACCCCTGCAGATCAATTCGAAGGGTTTGCAGTCTTTTTGGCCTGTGACGTCACATCCATTGATCAAATGACCTTTCTGTAGTTCTGTCCTATTTAAGTGAGTGGGGTGGAACTGCATTACCAAGCACAGGCCTTGGGCTAACCTCTGATTGGGGGGTGCTGTCAGGCCCCCACTGATCTGGTACTGAGGACCTATCCTGATGATAAGTTATCAGTTTGGACAACCCTTTGACATGCTGTCTGCCAGAGCTGCCCTTGAAGATAGTCTTTTTAATTTGCCCTCTGTTACTGTCCCTTACCACCTGAATTTGCTCTAACTTTGAAAAGGGAATCGTCCTGATATTTCAAGGAATTGCTCATAATTCAGTTCCCTAATATAAACCTTTCACAACATAGATCTTCCAAGGCAAATGTTTGTGTGGCGTCTTTTGAATTATTAAAGATTCAGACCGGCCTCCTAGGTTAGTGTTCTGGGGTAACTATACGGTATGGTGATCAATAACACAGGCAAGGATGTCCAGCCTCTGACGTTCTCCTCTACCAAGTTTGGTAATCTTGGTAGAAGCTCACAAGCTGCTGCTGTATGTAAGCATAAGGTCCATGAGAAATTTTGGTGTTGTCAATATATGCAAATTTTAGCTTGGCCTCCTCTGAATGGAAAGCGCTATGTTTGGCTAGTATGTACGTTCATTCCTGCCAAACAAAATTCATCCGGCTGAAATTGCACCATATGCTATTTGGGTGGTTCAGTCCAAGCAAAGGACCTTAATATGGACGTTTATACTGTGAGATGGCAGATATTGCCAGTTTTCGAAGCCTGAAAGGCCATAAAGACTTTAATGGAGCCTCGATTAGCTGTTGGGTGTCGATCCTGTTCTGCAGCTCTCAACTGCTGACCATTTACTGATAACTTGATTATACCGGAGTTAAGTAGAGCAGCTCAGACAGGTAAGCTTTTCACAGCTTTAACTGAACATCAGATCACAAAAAAAATAAAATAAAAAGGACCTTCCAAGATTCACTCCTCCTTTTCCAAGATATCGTCATGAAATTCGTTGAATTTGAGGCGGTAATTTGAAAGTTTTTGTAAGTAGTTTCACCAGGTAACAAATTTTTTTTATTACTTTAGTGGTTTTGTCTAGTGCTTCTTGCTGTATATGGTTGTAGCTTTTCACTACCAGTGTGCGTGTGTAATTCTTTAGAGACTTGTGAACACGGAAGGTACATCTCTAGATGCCTTACACATACTGACCATTGTATAGTTTTTTTTGTTTGTTTTTTTTCCTTATAGGGTGCAAAAAAGTGCATACAATAGGGGGCATTTACACCATCACCATACCGTTTTTTTAGTTTAAGTGAATAGGAAGCCTTCAATTTTTTTTAACCTGTACTCTCCTTTTCAGGTGGGGGTCATGCAAGCGGTGGGCATGTTATAATGGAATGGATGTAGAATTTAGGAAGTGAATATAGATGTCTTTGAAATGCTATTTAAATTCACTGTATTCACAGATGAATGGGATGTTTTACTATGAAATGCAAAACCCTCTACACACTGGATCAAGAGGTTGTATGAGATTAGGTCAACATGGCTTTCAGATGTTGCCACTCCTGTCATGGGTATATGTATAATACTGTAGCTAGCCTCCATACAGTTGAATGTGGACAGGAGCGGTGACATTTCTCCAAGAAGTCATGTTTTTTTCCCTAATTTCAATCAACCCCTTTTAATTCCCTTGAAAACCCTGACTCTTGTATAATGTTGGGAATAAGCCCAGTGTGCAGTGCGTTCTGTATATAAAATGGGTATTTCAGCTAGCACTTGGCAGGAAGCAGTTGCTGAGTTGTGCAGACTGATGGTGAGGTAATATATGATTTGATTACCAGAAAGTTGGTATTGCCGAAACCAGATCTTTCCCGGATGAACGTGGAAAAGCAACTGCTTGATGTCCTGCATTTAGTATTCTTTATTTTTTTTGTCTGGTTATTTTTAGTTTGTAAAGTTTAAGGTACTGGGAGGGGGGTATGTGTTGTGCACCTGAGCTAATTTCTCTTGTTCTGCCCTTCTGGAAACGATGTGTTACAGCGGCGTACAAACATGCAGATGGGAAGAAAATTGATGGAAGGCGTGTTTTGGTTGATGTTGAGAGAGGACGTACTGTGAAAGGCTGGCGCCCACGCAGACTTGGTAAGAGAATTGTTGTCAGTCACTGTCTGGTCCCTTGAAGGAGCTACAGATTTTAATAACCGACATTAGATGTGCTGGAAAAAAAGAAGTCAAATACTTAAAATTGAATTTGTACAAATTTTGGTGCACCTAAAGTTTGGAGTTTCTTAAAACGCTGCAGAATTATTTCGTATGTTTTAGACACTTTGCTTCTCACTTGACAAGGGAGCATAGTTTAGCTGCACAGGGCTGGGTTTTAAGATGCTCCAAAATTTTCAACAAAGTAACCCATTGCTTGTGTAAAGTTGTGCAAAATTGTCTAAAGATGTTCCAGATACCATTTAGCACGTCCCACTTTGATGGAGGGTGGAAAGCCTCTGTAAGATACCCCTTACTTTGGCTTATCTCCTTTAGGCCTCATGCACACGGCGGTTGTTGTGGTCCGCGTCCGAGCCGCATATTTTGCGCCTCGGGCGCAGACCCATTCACTTTAAGGGGGCCGCAAAAGATGCGGACAGCACTCCGTGTTCTGTCTACATCCGTTGCTCCGTTCCGTGGCCCCGCAAAGAAAATAGAGCATGTCCTATTCTTGTCCGTTTTGCGGACAAGAATAGGCATTTCTACAATGGGCTGCGTTCCGTTCCGCAAATCGTGGAACGGAATGCGGAGCAGCTTCCGTGTTTTGCGGATCCGCGGTTTGCAGACCGCAATACACATACGGTCGTGTGCATGAGGCCTTAGAACGAAAGGATAGGGCAGTTTAAATCTAGCTACTTGACCCTTTTCTCCCCTGATAGCTGTGACTGGGGGAGAGTTGGGAGGTCCCCCCCCCCCCCCCATACATATTAATTTGGAGAGCTGCGCCAAAATTAGCTCATTCGGCTGATATTCATCTGATGTGTATGGCGTTGTCTAAATATTTGACAGGATTAGGAAACCTGCCCCATTATTTCCCAAATTGTTTAGCCAGTTACCTAGTAACTGATGATGCAAAGCATGTGAAAATGGCTTCTCTTGTAGTCCAGCAGAAGCCTGTAGATTGTCTGGCAACTGTGAAGCAGTTAGCACCCTTTAAATATCACTTCACCCACCAAGATTCTTTTGCTATCAATATTAAGCCAAGGTGCACAGAAGACATAAGTGACAGTGAAATGTTACATGCAGTCCTTTAATATCTTAGGTGGTGGTCTTGGCGGCACCAGACGTGGTGGAGCAGATGTCAACATACGGCACTCGGGCAGAGATGATACGTCTAGATATGATGAGCGGTGAGTATTGTCGCCATAGCAAATTTTGACTTTTGTAAGTAGATTTGTTAAAGATGGAACTTTCAGTGCTATACAACCAGGCATACCGCCATGTATTGTTGATCTTGCCGATCAAAAAAATTCCTGAATCGTCCAAATCATTTGTGCCGTTCCAGAGAATGCATAGCTTTCATCAGTTAGTTAGGGCTTCAGTTCACCGACTGGCAGACCCTTGATGTTCCTCAACTCCATTTTCTTAACTTAACCATGCCTCATTATTGTGCAATTGTCTTGCCGTATATTTGGTGCATGTGCCGATTTATAAGAATAGTGACGTGAGGGATTACAGTGCCCACCAGGAGCACAATGAGGTTACCCAGTAAGTCAAGTGAAGTAGACATGGCTAAGTCAGGAAACCTCATTGGGTGAGGCCTATTTCACAGTGCGGTGATGCCCCAATTAGTATATTGATTAAAATGCCGTTTAGAATGGTGTAACTGATTTGGGCAATTAATGTTTTGGGCCTCTTAGTTTAAATGCCAATAATTGTTACCTCAATTTTCAAACAACTATATTATGACCACAAGGCACAGATCCCTGCATGGTTCTGCTGAACTTGACCCACTATGGATTTTGGGCCTTGTCAGTATTACTTCAGTCCTCTACATGTCCTGTATTACTAAAGTTAGACAGCGTTAACATAACCAATTCAAACATTGGCTAGGATATTCCACAAATAACATGAAGATTTGGTAAGCATCTGTAGTCAGCATATCATTGATGATACACTAGTTCCCATACTTGTAAAGTATAACTGTCATTCAATTTTTTTTCAACACGTGGGGGCAATGATATAAAGTTTTTTTTCGAGGATACTTTATTGATCACTTATTTTAAATTTTATTAGTAAACTGCTTCTTTAGTGAGTGCTACAAAGAAAATTCAGTTTTAACAGTCCTCTGAGCTGAAGACTGGTACTTGGTAAGATGCAGTGGCAAGCTTCTCAGTCTGCCTCTGTTCTCCCTGTGGCTGGCTTGCATTTCTAATTTGTTACTTAAAATGCAAATGTCACATACTTCCACGCTGTATTTCTTCTGCTGTCAGCTCTGATTGCTTGCAGCAGCGCTCTCCTCTCTGGTTAGCGCTGGGAAAATAGTGACACTAGTGGTGCTGTCGCAATCAGTGCCGACTGTATGTATACAGGAACATAATACATTTACTATCATTGCTACAGCCCTCCCCTCCTCTCCCTATTTACCTAGAGACCACAGTTAACATTTTGAAAAAATATCTGTTTTGGTGAGGACAGGGAACATTCATTCAGGTAAGGGCGCTGACTGATTTATCACAGAATAGTTTTTGCAGGTGCTATGCATTATGAAACAATCTACAGAAGCCAAATTGTGTAATATTTTCAATAAATCCTTTTAGGAAAGATTTTTATTTTTATATTTCTTTTTGAAGCTCAAACAATATCTGAATCGATAATCTGTTACTTCTACCAAGCACACCCATCATATGTCTTCAAGGAGTTAAAGTGGGCTAGGTTAAGATTAAATGTCAAAACCCTTTTCCGTTCCACACATTTTAAATTCAGGAGATACTGTATTTTCTAAATGTCCATAGTATATTTGCTTCTGAATGTCAATTTCCAATTTTATTCATATACTGATGAAAGGCTCTTCTGCTTCCAACAGGGATCGTGACCGAGAAAGGGAAAGAGACCGTCGAGACAGAAGCCGGGACCGCGATAAAGATCGTGAGAGACGTAGAACTCGTTCCAGGGAACGTCGGAGGAGGTCCCGCAGCCGTGAAAAGGATGAAAAGAAACGTAGCAGAGAAAGGAGTAGGGATAAGGATAAGGATAAAGATAAAGACAAGGATAAGGATAAGGACAGAGACCGCAAGCGTAGGAGTCGTAGTAGGGACAGGAAACGGGATAGAGACCGTGACAGGGAGAAGAAGGAAGAACGTGTTGAAGGGGATTCTCAAGAAGCTGCAGAGGTTACTGCTGAAGATTTACAACCAGGTGATGGAGGCTTGGATGGTATTGAGCTGAAGCCTGAGCAAGAAGAGAAGAGTAGGGATCGTGACAGAGACAGAGAAAAGGACAGGGATAGAGACCGTGATCGAGACAGGAGACGCAGTCATAGAGACAGAGATAGAGATAAGGACCGGGATAGAGACCGAGATCGCAGAAGGGACAGAGATAGAGACCGGGACAGGGAACACAAACGGGATAGAGACCGCGGTGACCGCAGCGAGAAGAGGGAGGAGCGAGTTCCAGATAACGGTATGATTCCGGAGCCAGTTGAGGAGACCAGCCAAGATATGTATTTAGACCAAGAATCCATGCAATCTGGAGACGGCTATTTATCCACAGAGAACGGCTATGTGATGGAGCCTCCTATGGAGTGACCTTGTTTAATCTGAAGAACTCTCCATCCTCAAATGAACTTCTCTTCCATAGCCAGATTTCTTAGTGTACATTCAAGACCCACAGCCACTGTTCTCACTTGTGAATACAGCTTGGATTCCCTCAACCACGATTAAATGTGCAGTTACTAAACTAAGTGATGCTGTTCACCATGAGTTTCATACAACGCCATTGGAATATTTTTTTGTCTCGTAGGTGGGTATGTCTTACATGTTTAAGTAACAAGATCATCCCTGAACTTGTGTAAAGTTGCATTTATTTTATTTCCTTTTTTATGGCCCCTCGAAAATAAAATCATTTTAATGTTATTTTTTTCTGTTTGGTTGTAATGTGTGCTTTCATTTCTTTAGCTAGCATTGACTGGTTTCCTTCATGGACTTCACAGAAAGTGTAAAGAATATTTTCATAAATTAATTAAAGGGGTTGTCGGCTTTTTTTTTTTTTTTTTTTTAAGTGATGGCCTATTCTCAGCATAGGCCATGAATAGCTGATTAGTGGTGTTCCAAAACTCCACATCCGTGCCGGTCAGCTGTTTGTGCAGTGTAGTTCCGATGCTAGAGCTACACCCAGTCACCATTGTAAAGGACAACGCCTGTTATCACAGCACTGCTGCCATTAACCAGTACAGGACCGCCTAACGCAGGGATGCGTCCTGCGGGCAGTCCTGTAGCTCTGAGATGGCGCGTCATCTCGTGAGAGCTGAGATTTCCTGTGAACGCGTGCCGCGCGCGTTCACAGAGAAGCACGGCAGTTAGGCTACAGCCTGCCAGCGATGATCCATCAAATAAAATCGCATCAAACAGCTATATCAGACGCTGTTTTGTAAACAGCGTCTGATATAGCTGCTACCTGGTCCTCTGGTGGTCCCATTTGCTGGGATCGACCACCAGAGGACCAGGTAACACAGTAAAGTAGCACCAAACACTACACTAACCCCCCCCACCCCCTCACCTGTTAACCCCTTGATCACCCCATCTAGACCCCCTGATCACACCCCTTGTAAGGCTCCATTCAGACGTCCATATGTGTTTTGTGGATTCACGGATCCGCGGATCCTCAAAACACGGACATCGGCAATGTGCTTTCCGCGTTTTGCAGATCCGCACATTGCCAGAACTATATAGAAAATGCTTTTTCTTGTCCGCAATTGCGGACAAGAATAGGACATGTTCTATATTTTTGCGGAGCGGAAGCGCGGATCCGTAATTCCGGATCCGAGCGGGACAAAGTCTGTCCCCATAGAAATGAATGGGTCCACAATTCTGTTCCGCAAACAGAATTTCGGACGTGTGAATGGGGCATAAGGGTCCCTTATCACCGCCAGTTAGTTAGCTACTTGTTAGGTAGCTAGCGCCCAGCCCACCGCACCGCAGTCACTGATTTTGGCAGAGATTTTTTCATCCACATTGACCGATGCGAATGAAAAAATCTGCCGTTCATTTTTTTTTTTTTTTTTTTTCAGCGCAGAGGCTGAACGGAAAAAAAAAAATCTCATTACCCGTATGCTCAATATAAGGAGAATCGCAGAAACTCCTAATGCTGGCCATACGTGTAATGATTGCAGAGACCCTCAAATGCCAGGGCAGTATAAATACCTCACATGTGACCCCATTTTAGAAAGAAGACACCCCAAGGTATTCCGTGAGGGGTATGGTGAGTTCATGTAAAATTTTATTTTTGTCACAAGTTAGTGGAATATGAGACTGTAAAAAAAAGAAATATATATATATATATATATATATATATATATATATATAATCAATTTCCGCTAACTTGTGGCAAATTTTTTTTTCTCTGTGAACTCGCCATACCCCTCACAGAATAACTTCGGGTGTCTTCTTTCCACAATGGGGTCACTTTTGGGGTATTTATACTGCCCTGGCATTTTAGGGGTCCTAAAGCATTAGAATCCAAATGCGTAAAAATGCCCTGTGAAATCCTAAAGGTACTCATTGGTTTTAGGGCCCCTTTGCGCATCTTGGCTGCAAAAAAGTGTCACACATGTGGTATCGCCGTACTCAGTATAAATACCCCACATGTGACCCCATTTTGGAAAGAAGACACCCCAAGGTATTCGCTGAGGGGCATAATGAGTCCATGAAAAATTAAACTTTTTGTCAAAAGTTAGCGGAAAGGGAGACTTTGTGAGAAAAAACAATAAAAAATCAATTTCCACTAACTTGTGCCAAAAAAAAAATCTTCTATGAACTCGCCATGCCCCTCATGGAATACCTTGGGGTGTCTTCTTTCCAAAATGGGGTCACATGTGGGTATTTCTACTGCCCTGGCATTTTAGGGGCCCTAAAGCGTGAGAAGAAAAATGCGTAAAATGCCCTCCTAAAGGGTACTCATTGGAATTAGGGCCCTTTAGCATCTTGGCTGCAAAAAAGTGTCACACATGTGGTATCGCCGTACTCAGGAGAAGTAGGGCAATGTGTTTTGGGGTGTATTTTTACATATACCCATGCTGAGTGAGAGAAATATCTCTGTACATTGACAACTTTGAATAAAAAATGTAAAAAGTTGTCGTTTACAGCGATATTTCTCACACGCAACATGGGTATATGTAAAATACACCCAAAACACATTGCCCTACTTCTCCTGAGTACGGCGATACCACATGGTGACACTTTTTGCAGCCTGAGTGCAAAGGGGCCCTAAAACCAATGAGTACCTTTAGGTTTCACAGGCCATTTTTATGCATTTGGATTCTCACACTTTAGGGGCCCCTAAAATGCCAGGGCAGTATAAATACCCCACATGTGACCCCATTTTGGAAAGAAGACACCCCAAGGTATTCCGTGAGGGGCATGGTGAGTCCACAGAATTTTTATTTTTGGCACAAGTCAGCGGAAATTGATATATATATTTTTTTTAATTTTGTTTTTACAAAGTCTCATATTCCACTAACTTGTGACAAAAATAAAATTTTACATGAACTCACCATACCCCTCACGGAATACCTTGGGGTGTCTTCTTTCCAAAATGGGGTCATATATGGGTATTTATACTGTCCCTGGCATTTTAGGGGCCCCTAAAGCGTGAGAAGAAGTCTGGAATCCAAATGCGTAAAAATGCCCTGTGAAATCCTAAAGGTACTCATTGGTTTTAGGGCCCCTTTGCGCATCCAGGCTGCAAAAAGTGGCACACATGTGGTATCGCCGTACTCAGGAGAAGTAGGGCAATGTGTTTTGGGGTGTATTTTTATATATGCCCATACTTTGTGTGAAAAATATCTCTGTATAAAAATTTTTAGAAGTTGTCGTTTACAAAGTTGACAATTTACAGAGATATTTCTCTCACCCAACATGGGTATATGTAAAAATACACCCCAAAACACATTGCCCTACTTCTCCTGAGTACGGCGATACCACATGAGTGACACTTTTTTGCAGCCTGGGTGCGCAAAGGGGCCCAAATTCCAACGAGTACCTTTAGGTTTTACAAGGTTGCTCACAATTTAGCCACGCCCAAAATGCCAGAACCGTAAACACACCCCACAAATGACCCCATTTCGGAAAGTAGACACCCCAAGGTATTCACTGAGGGGCATAGTGAGTCCGTCTGAGATTTTTATTTATTTTTTGCCAGAAGTTAGCAGAAATTGAAACTTTTTTTTCCTCAGAAAGTGTCATTTTCCGCTAACTTGTGAAATAAAATGAAATGATACATGAACTCACCATGCCCCTCCGTGAATACTTTGGGGTGTCTTCTTTCTAAAATGGTGTCATTTGGGGGTATTTATACTATCCTGACATTCTAGCTCCTGAAGAAACATGACAGGTGCTCAGAAAGTCAGAGCTGCTTCAAAATGCCGAAATTCACTTTTTGCACCATAGTTTGTAAACGCTATAACTTTTACCCAAACCAATAAATATACACTTATTGGACTTTTTTTTATCAAAGACATGTAGAACAATAAATTTAGAGAAAAATTTATATAGAAATGTAGTTTTTTTTGAAAAATTTTACAACAGAAAGTGAAAAATGTCATTTTTTTGCAAAAATGTCGTTAAATTTGTATTAATGGCAAAAAAAGTAAAAATGTCAGCAACAATGAAATGCCACCAAATGAAAGCTCTATTAGTGAGAAGAAAAGGAGGTAAAATTCATTTGGGTGGTAAGTTGTTTGACGGAGCAATAAACGGTGAAAGTAGTGTAGTGCAGAATTGTAAAAAGTGGCCTGGTCATTAAGGGTGTTTAAGCTAGGGGGGCTGAGGTGGTTAAAGAACAGCAGATTGACAATGTGTCAGACCCCCACCAATCTGCTATTGATGGCCTAACGAGAGGATAGTCCTTGCCTTAAAGGCTATGTACACCATTGGGGGCAATTTTTTTTATTATTGCGTTGTACTCGTTATGAGCGAAATAATTTTTTAATTGGTCTTTATTATAATATGACATAATTTTATTTAATTTTTTCTGTACAGAGCTGACATGCCCTAGTAGCACCTTTTTGGATTTCTTGCTTTTCCGTCAGACTCGTCATCTCTGCTCTCTAACCTTATTAACACTCATTATAGTTCAGTTCTTATCTTACTGATAAGTATGTGGCTTAAATAAGTGTTTAGAGAAGGTTTATTAGATGACTGGCACAAAGTGAAAGTATCAGTCACACAGCTAGAAAAAAAGTTAACCCTTTGTGACAGAACTGATCAATATTTTTAATAAAGGCCAATTGAAAATAGATTTTTAGCCAGAAATGCAATAAGAAAAAAATGCCCCTGAAGGTGTGCATTGCCTTTAAAAGCTGGATAACCGTTTTACTTGTCAGTTTTTATTAGTTTTCAGTACTTTAAAAGTATGTTTCCATGTCATAGAATTATACTTTGTCACCAAACATATGATTATACAGTTCCACTCCCTAGAAAAGGTGATGGTAGTTTCATATTAGAGATGCATAGCATATAGACCCACTAAGGGTTACTTGTATATCTTGCACTACAGCAATAGAATCAAAGCAAGAGAAAATTGGGCAGCCAATCAATACATAGTAAGATAATGATATGCCAGCAATACTAAAATAAAATAGGAATAAAGTCATAGGTTTACAATCTGTATATGTGGGTATAGCGCCTGGGTTTTGCTCAAATCTTGGGAAAATATGGTCTTTAGTAGGCCAATATTTCATAGGAGCATGTTCTATTAACAATGTCCATTTCCTTTCGGGATGGAATTGTAGGGGTCTTCCAGTACCTAGTTATGGTTATCTTTGACTGAAAGCAAGATGTGATCAAAAATAGTTCTTAAATGAAAAGGAAAGTAATTAAAACCCAGAAATAATAAAGCTAGTGATGAAGAGGAAACTATTATTGTGTTTGCAATGGAGGAGAGTAAGTTAATGGTAGAATCCCATACTGAACTGATAAGGGGGCACGACCGTAGTATGTGTGAAAGCGTGCCTCAATGTCTCCAATGATGGTTTGAGGTGCTCAGGTACATAAGCCTTAAACAGTCAGGGATGAGATACCATTGCAGGAGGGTTTTTATGGCCTATTCATAATGAGTAGTGCATGTGAAAGTCTTGGTTATAAAATGGAGGGCTTGGGTCCACATTTCCAGTAGGAATTCTTGTCCAAGCTCTGGCTTTTCCATGTAATAAGTGACGTAGACTTAACAAACACCGCTTTGGAGACCAAGAGGTGAGTATAAAGGCTTTGTCCCTTTAAGGGAGGGGCATGTTGATTCTCAGTGTAAAAACAGGTTCGTTAGCCTGCAGTAGTCTGCAATAAATGAGGTATTCTAAAAAAACTTGTGGGATAGGATATTCAGCGTGGAACTGAGAATTCCCTGTTGTGTCCTCCCGTCAAAAGGGAGACTGAAGAGAGGCCTGTTGTTTACCACAATGTTGGGGTACTTTCACACTTGCGTTATTCTTATCCGGCATAGAGTTTTTTTCAAAAGGGCTCTATGCTGAAAAAGAACTGATCAGGCATATCCAAATGTATTCTGAATGGATAGATATCCGTTCAGTCACTGTCCGGCATTTTGGGCGGACATAATACCGCAGCAAGCTGCGGTATTATGCCCGTCCAAAATGCCAGATCCGGCATTAATTCTAATTGATTTGCATTAGTGCCGGGACCGGCCTTGTGTAACGACTGAAAGACAGATCTGTCCTTGTGCAGACCGGGAAAACTGTGAAAAGACTGCAAGGATCCGCATACTGTCAGAATGATCGGCGGATCCAGCAGGCAGCTCCGACGACTGAACTGCCTGCCTGACCACATTAACACTAGTGTGAAAGTACCCTTATATAAATATCTGGGAGAAGGAAATGGAGAGATTCTTAAGATGCATATGGAAGTAGACAAATTCTAGTTTTGGGGCAGCTGGAGTGGAACAATCTCCATAGTTTGACCATAGAAGAGACAAAATACAAGAACCCCTCGCCTACTGTATCAGAGCTTAATGTGGCTATGAGCAATACTTGCAGATTATTTCCCTTTCGCCCATGACAGCACCCTTGAGAGACTGCCTCCATCCAGGACAGGAAATCGGAACTTTCGTGGAGAGGTCTTAAGGAGGGGTACTGCTCCTATATCACCAGTTCCTGTTTCCTGTCCTATGGATAGGACAACTTTGTGGAGAGCAAAGGATTATGCTGCAAGTCCCTGGAATACTCTGAATGGGGGTTACCTGGTATGGCGTAAGTCTCCTCTAGGAGCCGCCTGGTAAGTCTGGATTCTGGGTCCTGGAATTCTTTTTCGGGCTGGTGTTCCTGGGCAGTCCCGGCGGCACTGGTCCAGGGCCTCCTTCTCCGACTTTCCTGCCTGGGCGCGTTACAGAGTGGACAGAGGCGAGATCTCGCGTGAGCGGACGATAACCAGAAGTGCGCACAACTTCCGGTATATGGAACACACGCCGAGTTTGTTCCGGAAGTGGGGGAGGAGTTCTACTAAAAGCCGCACGGGAGCACCAGCAGGGACCCGACCTAGGGATTCAGATGGTCCCTTAAGCGTGCGGTCAGAAGAAGACCAGCCAGCCTACAGGAAGACTTGAACCTCCTATGGAAAATGCTCTATCCCTGCCTTCTACCATGGAGGATGAGAGCAGTAAGTGTGCTGACCTGCTCTCAAAGACCAGAGGGAACGAGTGTGCTGTTTGCAAGAGTAGGCTTGCCCCTTCCTGGTCAAAAATGTTATGTCAGCATTGTGTCGACAAAGTGGTAGAAGAGGAGTCTCCATCTTTACTCCAAAGCGTTTTCTCAAGCAATCATAGAAGTGGTATTGTAACGGTGTCATCGCCACTGGCCATGTTGGTGGAGTACTCGAAACAGCACAACAGGGCACACAGGTCTCGCATGGAGGCCCAATCATTGGTGGTGAAGTGGTGCTGTTCCGCAGTGCGACTGACGCGTGCGTGCTGCAGCTGAAACTCCACTATGGCCTGCTGCTGCTCGCACAGTCTTTCCAGCATGTGCAAGGTGGAGTTCCACCTGGTGGGCACGTCGCATATGAGGCGGTGAGCGGGAAGGCAGAAGTTCCGCTGTAACGCAGACAGGCGAGCAGCGGCAGGATGTGAACGCCGGAAGCGCGCACAGACAGCCCGCACTTTATGCAGCCGCTCTGACATGTCGGGGTAGTTGTGAATGAACCTCTGCACCACCAAATTCAGCACATGCGCCAGGTAAGGGATGTTCGTCAAACCGGCTAGTCCCAGAGCTGCGACGAGATTTCGCCCATTATCGCACACCACCAGGCCGGGTTCGAGGCCCACTGGCAGAAACCACTCGTCGTTCTGTTGTTCAATACCCCGCCACAACTCCTGCGCGGTGTGGGGCCTGTCCCCCAAACATATGAGTTTCAGAATGGCCTGCTGACGTTTACCCCGGGCTGTGCTGAAGTTGGTGGTGAAGGTGTGTGGCTGACTGGATGAGCTGGTGGAAGCAGAGGAGGAGGAAGCCGAGTAGGAGGAGGAGGCTACAGGAGGCAAAGAATGATGCCCTGCGATCCTTGGCGGCGGAAGGACGTGCGCCAAGGAACTCTCCGCCTGGGGCCCAGCCGCCACTACATTTACCCAGTGTGCAGTTAGGGAGATATAGCGTCCCTGGCCGTGCTTACTGGTCCACGTATCTGTGGTTAGGTGGACCTTGCCACAGATGGCGTTGCGCAGTGCACACTTGATTTTATCGGATACTTGGTTGTGCAGAGAAGGCACGGCTGTCTTGGAGAAGTAGTGGCGGCTGGGAACAACATACTGTGGGAAAGCCATGGCCATCAGCTGTTTGAAGCTGTCTTTGTCCACCAGCCTGAATGATAGCATTTCAAAGGCCAGTAGTTTAGAAATGCTGGCATTCAGGCCCAGGGCTCGAGGGTGGCTAGGTGGGAATTTACGCTTTCTCTCCAAGGTTTGAGAGATGGAGAGCTGAACGCTGCCGTGTGACATGGTGGAGATGCTTGGTGACGCAGGTGATGGTGTCGGTGGAACATCCTCTGGGGGGCGGCAGATGGCATCATTCCTCCCGAGTCGGAAGAAGAGGCCGAGGCAGCAGCAGAAGAGGGAGCAGGGGGAGTCTGTGTGAGTTCCTTGTTTTTAAGGTGTTTACTCCACTGCAAATCATGCTTTGTATGTAGATTCCTGGTCATGCAGGTTGTGCTAAGGTTCAGAACGTTAATGCCTCGCTTCAGGCTCTGATGGCACAGCGTGCAAACCACTCGGGTCTTGTCGTCAGCACATTGTTTGAAGAAGTGCCATGCCAGGGAACTCCTTGAAGCTGCCTTTGGGGTGCTGGGTCCCTGGTGGCGCTGGCCAGTAGCAGGCAAACTATCTTGGCGGCGGCTGTTCTGCTTTTGCCCCCTGCTCCCTCTTTTGCTTCGCTGTTGGCTCGGTCTCACCACTGCCTGTTCCTCTGAACTATGAAAGTCAGCGGCACGACCTTCATTCCATGTGGGGTCTATGACCTCATCGTTCTCTGCATCATCTTCCCTGACCTCCTCCTGTCTGCACACTGCAGTAAGACGCGGCAGTTGGCACCTGTGTTTCGTCATTATCAGAGACTTGCTGACTCTGATGAGGTGGTATTCCCATGTCCTCATCATCAGGAAACATGAGTGGTTGTGCGTCAGTGCATGCTATGTCTTCCACCGCTGGGGAAGGGCTAGGTGGATGCCCTTGGGAAACCATGCTGCTGCATAACTTGAGGCTCAGACAGTTTCCCTGATATGCATGTGTGTGATAGAACAGACTGATGGGCTTGGTTTTCGGGCGCCATCTGGGTGCTTTCTGCAGAAGACTGGGTGGGAGATAATGTTGTGAACGTGCTGGATCCACTGTCGGCCACCCAATTGACTAGCGCCTGTAGCTGCTCAGGCCCTACCATCCTTAGAACGGCATTGGGCCCCACCAAATATCGCTGTAAATTCTGGCGGGTACTGGAACCTGAGGTAGTTGGTTCACTAGGACGTGTGGCTGTGGCAGAATGGCCACGTCCTCTCCCAGCACCAGAGGGTCCACTGACACCACCACGACCGCGTCCGCGTCCCTTACTAGATGTTTTCCTCATTGTTGCGGTTCACCAAGCACCACAATAAGAAAAATTATATTTGGCCCAATGTGAAGATGTCAAATTTAGGCCTTTTTTTAAAGGCACCTAACACTATCTGCCTAGTTTATTTATGTACCGTATTACACTAATCCAGGCACAGCAGTAACCACTGATTTTGGGGAATATCAATTTTAGGCCTAGTATTTAGGCCCTGGATGAGAGGTATCCTTTTACGGACAGATTTCAAATAGGCCTGCAACTGCTGGAACACTAGATTTATGGAATTGCTATTTTAGCAATTATATTTCACCACAGACAGAAATATACCCTTTTACGGACAGATTTAAACTAGGCCTGCAACAACTGGAACACTAGATTTATGGAATTGCTATTTTATCAATTAAATTTCACCATAGAAAGAAATATACCCTTTTACAGACTGATTTCAAATAGACCTGCAACTGCTGGAACACTAGATTTATGGAATTGCTATTTTAGCAATTAAATTTCAGCATAGAAAGAAATATAACCTTTTACGGACTGATTTCAAATAGGCCTGCAACTGCTGGAACAATAGAATTATGGAATTGCTATTTTAGCAATTAAATTTCACCACAGACAGAAATATACCCTTTAACGGACAGATTTCAAATAAGCCTGCAACTGCTGGAACACTAGATTTATGGAATTGCTATTTTAGCAATTAAATTTCACCACAGAAGGAAATATACCCTTTTACGGACAGATTTAAACTAGCCCTGCAACAACTGGAACACTAGATTTATGGAATTGCTATTTTAGCAATTAAATTTTACCACAGAAAGAAATATACCCTTTTACGGACAGATGTAAACTAGGCCTGAAACAACTGGAACACTAGATTTATGGAATTGCTATTTTAGCAATTAAATTTCACCACAGAAGGAAATATACCCTTTTACGGACAGATTTAAACTAGGCCTGCAACAACTGGAACACCAGATTTACTGTATTTTTATTTTTGAAACTGTATTTCACCACAGAACAAAATCTATCCTTTGACGGACACTAGGGAAATTATCCAGTCACCGCTGGAACACCAGATTCTGGGAATTGCTATTTGTGCAATTACATTTCACCCCAGAATAAAAGATATATTCTTTGCCAGACAGCAGACATTATTACACTTGGCTGGAACACCAGATTCAGGGGATTGCTTTTTGGCAGTTAAATTTCAAACCCAGAAAAAAATATATATATTTTGGCTGACAGTTTTACACCTGGCAAGCCACAGCTGGAACATCAGATTCAGGGGATTGCTTTTTGGCAATTAAATTTCAACCCCCAAAAAAAAAAAAAATATTTTGGCTGACAGTTTTACACTTGGCTAGCCACAGCTGGAACACCAGATTCAGGGGATTGCTTTTTGGCAATTAAATTTCAACCCCAGAAATTTTTTTTTATTATGGCTGACGGTTTTACACTTGGCTGGCTAGCCTAGCTGAAACTCCAGATTCAGGGGATTGCTATTTAAGTGAATTTCAGTTTAACCACTCAATAATATATAGAAAAATCTTTCCTGAGTTACTAGGGGTGACAAAATAAGCACAGACAAGCCCCTGATGTAGGATACAACAAAAAAAAAACCTACTATTGAGGGATTAATGGACTTTGTGGCAGTTTGTGCTGGCGCACAACAAGACACAAAATGGCCGCCGCCGATCACCCCAGAAAAAAGTGACAGAAAAACGGTCTGCCCAGCCTAAAAACAGTGAGCAATTCACTAGCAGTAGTTGAATGATTCACAGCTGTAGATCTTTCACTTCATTAAGTGTTTTTGATGAGTTAATCGCTGCCTATCTCGTCCTAACGCAGCAGCTGCATTCTATCCCTACACTAATCAGAGCAGAGTGACGTGCGGCGCCTGGGTCACATGCTGCACTTGGCCAATCACAGCCATGCCAATAGTAGGCATGGCTGTGACAGCCTCTTGGGGCAAGTAGTATGACGCATGTTGATTGGCTGCTTTGCAGGCTTTCAAAATGTGCCATAGAAACCTCCGAACAACGAACCCGAACTTTTACGAAAATGTTCGGTACGAACCCGAACTATGCTCGAACTGTTCGCTCAACACTAGTGATGTGCAGTATTGATTTTGTGCCAAAAATATCTTTTGGAATTATGGCCAAAAAGTTCAACCTTGGTTTTATCAGACCATAACACCTTTTCCCACATGCTTTTGGGAGACTTCAGATGTGTTTTTGCAAAACGTAGCCTGGCTTGGATGTGTTTCTTCGTAGAAAAGGCTTTCATCTTGCCACTCTACCCCATAGCCCAGACATATGAAGAATACGGGAGATTGTTGTCACATGTACCACACAGCCAGTACTTGCCAGATATTCCTGCAGCTCCTTTAATGTTGCTGTAGGCCTCTTAGTAGCCTCCCAGACCAGTTTTCTTCTCGTCTTTCCAGCAGTTTTGTAGGGACGTCCAGTTCTTGGTAATGTCACTGTTGTGCCATATTTTCTCCACTTAATGATGACTGTCTTCACTGTGCTCCATAGTATATATAATGCCTTGGAAATTCTTTTGTACCCTTCTCCTGACTGATACCTTTTAACAGTGAGATCCCTCTGATGCTTTGGAAGCTCTCTGTGGACCATGGCTTTTGCTGTGGGATGCGACTAAGAAAATTTCAGCAAAGGCCAACTAGAGCAGCCGAACTTTATTTGGGGTTAATCAGAGGCATTTTAAATGATGGCACGTGTATGCTGACTCCTATTTAACATGATTTTGAATGTGATTGCTTAATTCTGAACACAGCTACATCCCCAGTTATAAGAGGGTGTGCACACTTATGCAACCACATTATTTTAGTTTTTTTTGTTTTCTTCCCTCCACCCAAAATATTTCAGTTTGTTTTTCAATTGAGTGGTGCAGTTTATAGATCACACTAAAGGTGGAAAAAGTTCTGAAATTATTTATCTTTATCTCATTTTTTTACAGCACAGAAACCTGTCATTTTAACAGAGGTGTGTAGACTTTTTATATCCACTGTATGTCTTTATTGAATTGAATCGGGTCTTTTTCTACAGTATCTAGCAGAGGAAGATAATTGAGCTTATACAGATTTAGTCTGTTAGGTACTTGGGTGCCTAGATATTGTATGCTGTCTGCCAATCTCTCTGCCCAAACGCTCTACATTAATCGACTATATTTAAAATACGCCTTGTATTACCTGTTATTTGTCAGTGTTGAATAAAGCCTGCTTGATTAGGATTTATCAGAGAGGGCATCAAGGGAGCAATTCTCAGTGCCAGAAGTTTGGCATAGATCTTAATATCTGTATTTAAAAGTGAGATTGGCCTGAAGTTCTGAGGAGGATCATGCTATTTAGTATTTACCATGCTTAGGAATCATCACTATATTAGCTCATATCACTTTTGGGAATCTGCCAGTATCAAAGCCTTTGTGTAATGCTTCTTTCAAATAGGGGAGTAGTGTTTCTAGGTAGGACTTAAAATAGTTGTTGGACAGTCCATCCAGGCCTGGGGACTTATGTAAAGGCAAGTTGGTAATGTCCTTAACGTATTTCGAGATCTGCGAATGGAAGGATTCCGAATGTGTGTCTGCATGGGAGGAGAGACCCAGAGTAAACAAAAAAATGAATGTCGGTTGTGACAATAGGAGGTGAGGCTTCTGTGGTATAGGTTATAAAGAGAGGCATAGTAGCTTTTAAAGTGATTAACTATACCTTGGGGGTCAATAATTTTAGCTGATGAGAGTCTACATAGTTGCTGGACAGGCTCACGATACTGAGGAAGGTCCCTTCTTGGACTGAAACATCTTGACAATGTAAGCCGTATCCATTATCATAATTGTTATATATTATGACCCATACTCCATAACTGAACCAATTTTATATCCTGAAACAAAAGAGCAAAAGATAAGAAGACGAGGTGACATTTATGTACTACGGGCAACAGCCTTCTGCTGGCACCACCGACCATACTTGAAGTGCAAGTGTCATTACTTTATACCCTATGGACTGTATGGCATGATGGGCTTCATTTCTGAGAATCACGATTTTTACAGGAAAACCCCAACAGTAAGGGATTTTATGATCCCTCAAAGCAGAGGTTACTGGTGCCAATATTTTGCATTGCTTGAGCATAGCTGAAGAGAGATCTGCAAATAGTTTGGTGTTTTGAAATGAGGCAGAGATCACCCTTCTTTCTCGCTATCTCCAACATTTGTTCTATTATACGGAAAAAAACGGATCCTTTTCAGGACATACCATGGAGTAGTATATGGTAGGTGGCTTGGTTTCAGCGCTCTGTGCCCTATCAATGGTTTTATCATGTACTGAGAATGATGGTAGTAGAACTTTATATACTGAGCATAGATACTGCTTTAGATTGGTATTGGGTATATCTTCAGAGATCCCTTAAACTTATTATTTCTAGGGATGAGCGAATCGACTTCGGATGTTTCTTCCAAAGTCGATTCACATGAAACTTCGTTGCAATAGTATTAGAATGTATTGTCTGGTTCTGTTCCAAGGTTTTTTACAGTAATTCCCGAAGTTATTACACAAAGTCTCACGCAACTTCAAGAAGTAATAACTTCAGCTCATCGTAGCCAATACATGCTAATGCTGTACGGATAGGTGGGGACTCGAATCCCAGAAGGAAGTGAGACTCTACGCGTTTTCATAAGCATTAATGTCATTTACTTTTAAGAATTCATCTAAAGCTTTTTTAAAACTGTCCACTGTTCCTGCTGTGACCACGACCTGAGGAAGTCTATTCCACAGCTTCACAGTTCTTACAGTAAAGAAGGGCATTCGACATTAAACAGTTTTTCATTGCATTTTTTGTGTGGCCCATTTATGTATTTGTGTTATGAGAAGAGGCAAGTCACCCATTTTGTGTTCATTGTGGTTAACTCTTGAGTTAAGGTCTTGTACAGACTCCTGTATAGGGGAGATCAGGTTATGCAAGTCAACATATAAAGAGTTGCTCACAGCTAGAAGCATATCTTTCAGCAGGTACTGAGGCACGTTGGTCTGAGAGGTATGAAAATGCAGATGCCAATTGCAAGGTCTGGGCTGTTGCCTGGCTGGAGACTTCTTCCTGGTTGCTTTAGGAGCTATCTTGAAGCTTCGCTTTGCTTTACCAGGCTGCAAGTAGAGATGGAAGATGGCGCCTGCTGCGTGGCAAGGCCTGGCGCCTCATTAGCAGTATTGCTAGCTGGCTCCCTTTCCTCAGTGTTCTCAGAGGTAAAGATGGATGAACCGGAGACCTGTGGTGAGCTTCATTGCCAGCCTGGGTTAGTTGAGGATTTGTAGAAGTCAAAGAAGGTGAGTGCATTGGACTCTGTGACGCAGGAGAGGGGCATGCAGGAGAAGGATCAACTCCATCCTCAAATCACTTCCCCTCTATCGACATATTAACTCCAGCTTCCCTTATTGCAAGCTGCCGCGCTTCCTTCTCCTCATCCTGAATGGCTTGTTCTTGAGAGAAGGCAACCAAATCAATGTAGACAGTGCTGTAAGGTCGATTTGTATCCGCTGTGGTGCAGCTTCAGGGGCAGTTTTTTTTTATTGCATTCTACTCATTTTGAGCTAAAAATTATTTATGCAGTTGGTCTTTATATAAAATTTTCAGCAGTTTTGTGACACATTTCAGTATTTTGCAGACTGTCACTTTGTTTGCTCTGAATCCTGTCAGATGACGATATAACATCATACTCTCATTTAATCCATAGAGGACTTCTGCCGTACATATACGGCACTGGGAGCCATGACTTAAGGACCAGTGTCATACTGCTACAGCTCGCTGATCGGGGTGGGTATTGCTGTGTCTGTAACGACCGTCTCTATAAAAATATCACATGATCCACTCCCTCACCTGAGCACTGTAAAAAAAAAAAATGCCAAAACAAAAACATTTTTGTTACTTTTGGTCACAAAAAGTGTAATACCAAGTGATCAAATAGTCATGTGTACCCCAAAATAGTACCAATCAAACTGTCACCTTATCCTGCAAAAATTTAGCCACTACATAAAACTATCACCCGGAAAAAAAATATAGCTTTCTGAATATAGAGACACTAAAACATGATTTTTCTATTTTCAAAAATGCTTCTATTGTATAAAACTAAATTCCTGCTCCCCGCACAGCTGCTGCTCGATACTAGGGAGGCTTGTTACCCCTAATTCCCCCCCCCCTCCACGCACGCACGAGGAAGCAGTAGTGGGGGGGGGGGGGGGGCCAGGTAATTAGAATTAGTGTGAGGGGCCCAGCATATGGAGGAGCATTTGTTAGTGTCAGATAACCCCTTTTAAATTATCCCAGTGAAATCTGCCCTCCAAAAACCACATATTGCTCCTTCATATCTGTGCCCTGCTGTGTGTCCATACAGCAGTTTACAACCACATATGGGGTGTTTCTGTAAACTAAAGAATCGGTAATATATATTGAGTTTTATTTGGCTGTTAACCCTTGCTGTGCTACAGGAAAAAATGGCTTAAAATGGAAATTCTGAAAAAAGTGAAATTCTGAAACTTCATATACATTTTCCTTTAATTCTTGTGGTACAGCTAAAGGCCCCTTTCACACGGGCGAGTTTTCCACGCGTTTGCAATGCGTGAGGAGGACGCATTGCACCCGCACTGAATCCAGACCCATTCATTTCTATGTGGCTGTGCACCTGAGCGGTGATTTTCACGCATCACTTCTGCGTTGCGTGAAAATCGCAGCATGCTCTATTTTGTGCGTTTTTCACGCAACGCAGGACCCATTGAAGTGAATGGGGCTGCGGGAAAATCGCAAGCAAGTGCGGATGCGTTGCGATTTTCCCGCATGGTTGCTTAGCAACGGGACCAGATCTATATTATTTTCCCTTATAACATGGTTATAAGGGAAAATATTAGCATTCTTAATAAAGAATGCTTAGTAAAATGAGGATGAAGGGGTTAAAAATAATAAAACTTAACTTACCTTTGCCACTTGATCGCGTAGTTGCGATCTGTCATCTCTCTTCATGCTTTAACTAACAGCTTAAGGACCTGTGATGACGTCACATCACATGGTCCAATCACATGGTCCATCTTACCATGGTGATGGACCATGTGATGTGACATCATCACAGGTCCTTTAGCTGTTAGCTGAAGCTTGAAGACAGAAAACAGATCGCAACTATGCGATCAAGTGGCTAAGGTAAGTTAAGTTTTATTATTTTTAACCCCTTCATCTACATTTTACTAAGCATTCTTTAATAAGAATGCTAATATTTTCCCTTATAACCATGTTATAAGGGAAAATAATAAATTCTCCAGAATACTCTACCCGAAACCGGACTTCAGTGATGAAGTCCGGCTTCGGGTCTGGGTACCAAACATGGCGATTTTTTACACGCGCGTGCAAAACGCATTACAAACGTTTGCACCCGCGCGAGAAAAATCGCGCATATTCCCGCAACCCACCCAAAGGCCAAAGGGTTAACAAAGTTTGTAAAATCAGTTTTGAATACCTTGAGGGTGTAGTTTCTAAAATGGCCATTTATGAGTGGTTTCTATTATGTAAGTTCAACAGTGACTTCATAACTGAACTGGTCCTTTAAAAAAGTGGGTTTTGGAAATTGCCTTAAAAAATGTAAAATTAGCTTCTAAAATTCTAAGCCGTCTAACATCCAAAAAAAAAAAAAAAAATGGCATTTACAAAGTGATCCAAACATAAAATAGATGTATGGGAAATGTAGAGGAATTGAAATTAGGAAACATGCGAATTTTTCAAAATTTCTTGTAAATTTGGGATTTTTTTTATAAATAAAAATGCTATATATTGACTCAAATTTACCACTATCATGTGTCCCGAAAAAACATCTCTGAATATCTTGGATAAGTAAAAGCGTTCCAACGATAGTGACACATGTCAATTTTCCCAAAAAACTTCCTGGTCCATATGGTCTGAAAGGGTTAAGTCATTTATTACCCGTTTGACAACAATTTAGCTATGAGTGTTTATGAGGTCAGGAGATCAGAGATAAGAGCTCTACAGAGATCAGAGATAAGAGCTCTAGAGCGGTAAGGTGACCACAAAGTAGCAGTCTGCAAATAGACTGATGTTTAACCTCTGTATCCCAAAAACTGCAGAAAATTTTTTATGAAGATCAATTGCATAATGATTTTAACCTGAAATGAGCAAAATGTGATCATAACAAATTGCCCTAAAGGTTTTCATAGCTATGAAAAGTGTTATTTCCTTCTTATTCATATTATGCATACTTAGATGCTGGAAATCTCACCTGTTTGGTGACCCATGCTCTTGTGAAATCATGCAAGATCATACAGACAGCTTTTTTTACACCGTTTTTATTTTTACAGTGTTCATCTGAGGAGTTAGGTCATGTGATATTTTTATAGAGCAGGTTCTTACGGACGCGGCAATACATAATATGTATACTTTTTTTAATTTATTTTACTTTAACACAATAAAAGCATTTTAGAAAAAAACAAAAACGTTTTAGTGTCTCCATAGTCTGAGAGCCATATTTTTTTAAATTTTTTGGGCGATTGTCTCATGTAGGGGCTCATTTTTTGTGGGATGTGGTGACGGTTTGATTGGTAACGTTTTGGCGTACATACGACTTTTTTGTCACTTTTATTACCTTTTATGTGAATTGAGGTGGGCAAAATTTCAATTTCATCACCGTGCGGGGAAAGTAACATGACCGTTTTATAGATCAGGTCTTTACGGACGCGGTGATTTCAAACATTTGTAGTGTATTATTTTTTTTAATCAGTGATAAATGTGTGGCTATAAGAAGAAATTCATTTTTTTAAACATTTTTTTAACATTTTTTTTGACCCAGACCCACTTGGTTCTTGAAGATCCAGTGGGTCTGATGCCTGTATAATACACTACAGTACACTATATAGTGTACTGTAGTGTATTGTGAATTTACACTTAGCCTGATCAAGCTGCTGCTGTGTTTAGCAGAAGCCTGATCTGCTATACCATGGCAACCTGGAAGCCTGTGAAGGCGTCCGGTTTCTATGGTAACCAGCAGCAGTTGCCACAACAGAGCAGCGGCTGATGGGGGAAGGAGGGAGGGGGGCCCCCTCCCTCTGGGTCAAGTATCGGGTGGCTGCAATGGCACAGCAGCCCCCGATGGGAGAGGGAGGGAGCTCCCTCCCCGTTAACCCCTTCTATGTAGCGGTCCCTATGGACCGCGGCATGGAAAGGGTTAAACGACAGCCATCCAGCACAGATGTCTGCAGTTTGAAGCAGAGTGTCAGCAATGTGCTGACACTCTGCTAAACTGCTCCGGCCATCCCGAAAATGAACAGGGGGCAGGGATCGCCCGTGGGGGATTGCGCTCCGCTTGCCCGCCGACCTATGTATATGAATGGGGCACATGGAGGGCTGAAGGGGGCAGATTGAGGGCTGCAGGGGGAGGGGGGCATATAATTTGTACATTTTAGAAGGTTCTGATCCCCGCAGTCACGGACTGCGGGAATCAGAATCTTTCAGCCGGCATTAGAATGCTCTGATTGACTAGTCTGTACAGACTAGCCAATCAAAGCGATAGCTCGCCTGGGACCGCCTCCATTGGTCCCGGGCTGGTTAGCTGAGATCCCTGGCTGTGTGAAACAGCCGGGGTCTCAGCACTGTCACCATGTCTGCAGACATGGTGACAGTTTAATGCCATGACGTGTATACTCGTCATGGAGCGCTAAATAGCAGTGCTCCATGACGGGTATACACGTCATAGGTCAGAAAGGGGTTAAAGTATGGGGTGGGGGTGCCAGAGAAAGGACCCCTCCCGGGTGCCATTGCCTTAGGCATGCCACTGGACTATTATATGCACCCAATTTCTTTGGAATAGAGGGTAAAAATCAACCATCTCATGCAGAATATTAAATGCAACCACAACCTATTTCATATATATATATATATATATATATACATATAAAAATATATACATACAGTACAGACCAAAAGTTTGGACGCACCTTCTCATTCAAAGAGTTTTCTTTATTTTCATGACTATGAAAACTGTAGATTCACACTGAAGGCATCAAAACTAAAGCATATCAAGGTGCTGATTAGACAGCATGAATATTGCACAGGTGTGCCTTAGACTGCCCACAATAAAAGGCCACTCTGAAATGTGCAGTTTGATCACAAAGCACAATGCCACAGATATTGCATTGTTTGAGGGAGCGTGCAATTGGCATGCTGACTGCAGTAATATCTACCAGAGTTGTTGCCCGTGCAATCAATGTTAATTTCTCTACCATACGCCGTCTCCATAGGTGTGTCAGAGAATTTGGCAGTGCATCCAACTGGCCTCCAACCGCAGACCACGTGTAACCACACCAGCCCAGGACCTCCACATCCAGCATGTTCGTCTGAGACCAGCCACCCAGACAGCTGCAGCAACAATCGGTTTGCATAACCAAAGAATTTCTACACTAACTGTCAGAAACCGTCTCAGGGAAAATCATCTGCATGCTTGTCGTCCTCATCGGATCTGGACCTGACTGCAGTTCGTCGTCGTAACCATCTTGAGTGGGCAAATGCTCACATTCGATGGCGTCTGGCACGTTGGAGAGGAGTTCTGTTCACGGATGAGTCACGGTTTTCACTGTTCAGGGCAGATGGCAGACAGGATGGTGGATGTGGAGGTCCTGGGCTGGTGTGTTTACACGTGGTCTGCGGTTGTGAGGCCGGTTGGATGTTTTGCCAAATTAGCTGAAACGCCTTTGGAGACGGCTTATAGTAGAAAAATGAACATTTATTGCACGGGCAACAGCTCTGGTAGACATTCCTGCAGTCAGCATGCCATTTGCACGCTCCCTCAAATGTTGCGACATCTGTGGCCTTGTGCTGTGTGATCAAACTGCACATTTCAGAGTGGACTTTTATTGTGGGCAGTCTAAGGCACACCTGTGCAATATTCATGCTGTCTAATCAGCACCTTGATATGCCACACCTGTGAGGAGGGATCAGGGCCGGACTAGCCTACCGGGATACCAGGAAATTTCCTGGTAGGCCGCCAGCCCTGGGGCCTCTTCAGTGCTCCTTGCCCACTCTCCTCTTTTCTGCCACCGCGCAGCCCGCCCCTTACCCTCCCCGGCCGGCTCTTCACTGTCCTGAGCATGGACACGCGCACTATGACCTGACGCTGCACGCTGTCAGGTGACAGTGCAGCGCCGGCCTGGAAGACAGAGAGAACGGAGCGCGACTTGGAGGAAGCGGCGGCGCAGATTCTGGTAAGTATGTTGCGGCCTGGGCTCTCCCCTGCCTGCCACTCATTAATCTGAGCACCGATGGGGGCCGCTGACTGGGGGTCTTTCTGATGGGGGTCTTTGGGCTCTGAGGTCTGATGGGGCGGGGTGACTGGGTCTGGGGTCTTTGGGCTGATCTAAGGTCTGATGGGGCTGACTGGGGGTCTAATGGGGGTCTTTGTGCTGATGTGAGGTCTGATGGGGGCTGACTGGGGGTCTGATGGGGGTCTTTGGGCTGATCTGAGGTCTGATGGGGGCTGACTGGGGGTCTTTAGGCTGATCTGAGGTCTGATGGGGGTCTTTGGGCTGATCTGAGGTCTGATGGGGGTCTTTGGGCTGATCTGAGGTCTGATGGGGCTGACTGGGGGTTTGATGGGGGTCTTTGGGGTGATCTGAGGTCTGATGGGGCTGACTGAAAGGTCTTTGGGCTGATCTGAGGTCTGATGGGGGCTGACTGGGGTCTGATGGGGGTCTTTGGGCTGATCTGAGGTCTGATGGGGCTGACTGGGGGTCTTTGGGCTGATCTGAGGTCTGATGGGGGCTGACTGGGGTAGGAAACTAAGCTGTCTGTCTGTCTGTCAAACTCTGCAGAGATGAGAGATGGCTGAAAAAAATCATCATGGTGGTGTGGTGTGAATGGAGAAGATTAAGAAAGAGAACATCTACATCAAAGGAGACGTCACTGGATGTAAGGGGTATGGGTGCGATATATGAGTGGGACTGTGTGTTGGTGTGGCTTGAGGGTGGGCGGAGACACAGGGGCCCCATGATCTCCTATTGCTCGGGGAAGTGCCTCTCCCGAGATCAGGCTCTGGATCTGGCACTGGGGCGGCGGCGGGGGGCCCATGGATCAGTTTTGCACTGGGGCCCCATGGATTGTGTGTATGCCACTGGATGTGCCTGCACTTTCAACCACATAATATTATTTCCTGTTAGAGTCTATGCGGCCGCAGACTTAGCGCAGCCGCAACTGCCCCGGCCGCTGCTTCTGCGGCTTGCTGTCAGCTGAGGATAATTACGCAATGCTATGGGGCTGGTATGTAATTTTTTCCAGGGCTGGTTTTCATACCCAGTCCGGCCCTGGGTGGGATGGATTCTCGGCAAAGGAGAAGTGCTCACTAACACAGATTTAGACAGACTATCATCTGTGAACAATATTTGAGAGTAATGGGTCAGATCTTCAGATCTTTGAGTTCAGCTCATGCAAAATTAGAGCAAAACCTAAAGTGTTGCATTTATATTTTTATTCAGTGTATATATATATATATATATATATATATATATAATATATGTATTGTTATGCACTGGATGGTGTGTCTACTGTGTATATAAGGTGCTAGATCATCAGATCTTCAAGGTGCCTCACAAGCAACTTGCTGTAGGTTGTCAGAGCATATTGGGAGTTGTAGTTTTACCACAACTGGAGATCCCGCTATTTACATGAATGGTGAATCGTTACATTGGGTGGACTTACAAATTAACACGAGTGACTGGCACGAGTTGCCTTGCACACAGGCTATACTGTGACCACATCAGATGGCACTAGAAAGGTACGCAGCCTGGGTAGCTTATGGCTGTGGCGCTACAGTCAGTGCATGTGTAGAGGAGGATGATACAGTGGCTGTCAGGATGCACACAGCATCTCCAAGGCTTGTGGGCTGAGCAGCTTCCTCCTCCTCCTCCTCCACAGTGGGAACTCCTGGGCATGTGACTGCTGGAGTGAAGATGGCAGCTCTGTCTGAACCCTTAGGTCTGGAGAGAGGTAATAGACACAATGCATGTTGCATTGCAGGGGCTGGGACTTTGCCTGGAGTAGATGAGTGTAGACAGGGGGAGGGGGAGAGATGAATGGCGTAGATTTACCTTTTTCCTAACAGTCAGGGAAGTGGCTGATTTGCAGAATAACCTTGCATTTACCTTCCCTGGCTTCCTATTGCTGCATTGCTGCTTCTTACGCTGCTGTGAGGCAGAACGTGTAGTAAATGTGGCCCTGAGTATTTAGTAATTACCGTACGGGTGTACATTGTAGCCTTCAGTCATTCACATATTCATGGCAGGGCAGATGTTATGTGCCAACGGGCTCCAACCACCAGTTCTGCCTTGACTTAGAATACAGGACTAGGGCAGCTAATTGTGCTATGAATGTTTAATTTTCAAAATTATGTTCAAGGTGGTAAAGGGTAAAGTAACAGGGTAACATACTGTATGGAGTACACATTTCTGTAATGAGGTGATACATGTAGCAAGTGTCATGGAAAGGGATGGGTGGTTCTTGACCTTTGACTCGCCATAGATATGATGTGATGATAGATCGATGAAATCATGGATAGATAGATAGATAGATAGATAGATAGATAGATAGATATGAGATAGATAGATAAATAGATATAGATATGAGATAGATATTAGATAGATAAATAGATAGATAGATAGTTAGATAGGAGATAGATAGATAGATAGATAGATAGATAGATAGATAGATAGATAGATATAGATAGATATTAGATAGATAGATAGATAGATAGATATTAAATAGATAGATAGATAGATAGATAGATATTAGATAGATAGATAGATAGATAAATAGATAGACAGATATGATATAGATAGATAGATAGATAGATAGATACTTCAGAAAGGCTTGGACTGGCCCACCGGGGAGTCAGGGAAATCCTCAGTGGGCCCCTGCCTAGTTACAGTCTACATATTAATCAGCAACGGCAGGCTTTCTGCTGGCAAGCGCCGCTGCCTGTCGCTTCAATAGGAAGAGCAGAGCTACACAGACATACAGAAGGTGCCCTGCAGTGATGCTGGCGCTGCCATCTTTCAGTGGGTGGCAGGACCCGCCTCTTGATACATGTGGTGCAGTGCCTGCGCTTCCTTCTCACTCTCTGCGCTGCACGCATGCTGCGTCCTCACATAGCCGTACCGCTCATCCTTATTCTAGAGTCTGCAGAGAGTGGCGGCGGGCTTTTACTGTGCTCCTGAGTGTGCAGACGTGCTGGTCGTGCTGCTGTGTCCCCCATGAAACAGAAGCTGGCTGTGACTCAGTGGTGGACATCACCAGCTGCCGCCAGTCCCCCAAGACAGTATAAAATATAGGTAAATCCAGTGGCGTACTACCAAATAGGCAGACCACGCAGCTGCTATGGGGCCTGTGAGGAAGGGGGGCGCGCAGTGGAGGAGAGTCCCCACCCCCTAATTGCTCCTGTCTATCTTCCTAACTGCCTCCCGTCTCCTAGCTCCGCCTCCTGTTTGCTAGCTCCACCTCCCATCTCAATAGGTGCAAAAAACATGCTGAATCTGACCACGTGTCGCCAGAAGAAATTCTTGTCTTCTGAGCTCTTAAGGCCTGATCCCTCTAGCTTCCCGCAACCCTGCCAGTAATGAGGTAAGTGACAGCTTGTAGGTGAGGACAGTGCAGAGGTGGGGGGGTCACTCGGCTTTCCCAGACTATTCCTCTGAACATATGCCATTCAGAACAGGAGGAAAGCTGGTTGTCACTACATTATATAGCGGGACTCATCTTTCCTTATGTCCTGCATGGCACAAGTGCAGAGGCATGAGAAGATAGGAGGGTAGGTGGGAGCTGTGTCACTCAGCTTTCTCACATGAGCCATGCAGGACAGAAGAAAAGCTGGGTGCTATTACATCATGTAATGTCACACAGATTTCCTGCTATCCTGCAAGACATAAATGCAGATAATAAGAACATGGAAAGGCAGGGAGGAGGGGTTCACTCAGCTTTCCCAGAGGCTCATGTCTCTGCACGTGTCATGCAGGATAGCAAGTAATGTCAGTGTTTCCCAGCTGTCCTGCATGACACAGGGGATGGGGGCACTCACTTCCTCAAACTTTTCTCATGTCTCTGCACATGAACCATGCTGGACAGCAGGAAAGTTGGGTGGTATTGCATCATGTAATGCCCCAGATTCTTGTCAAAATATGCTGAACACCGCCGGAACCGACCAGATTCCATTCACTATAATGAATGTTCTCGCGTGAGTACTGCCATTTTGTAGAACTAAATACTGCTGCAAGAGGTGTGGCAGGGGAGAAGTTAGGGAGGGTAGTAAGAGGAGCCAGGGGGCACAGTGAGAGGGACTAGGAACGGGCATGGGGGCCCAATTTAATTCTTGCTATAGGGCCCAATGATTTCTATGTATGCCCCTGGGTAAATCTATAGTTCAATAAAAATACAATTTCACATTTTACTGCATTCCCCTCTGTAAATTACAACTCCTAGCATGCCCTGTGAGATGCAAACCTTTAGGACCTGCTGGGAGTTGTAGTTTTCCTGGAACATGCTGTAATTTTATATCACAATTATGATTGCATGCTACAAAAATTTGAATAAACATTGATAAAAAAAAAGTCATACTCACTCCAACATACGGTATCAATATAGTACAGATCGGCCCCTCAAAAAATGAGTCCTCACACAGCTCCGTAGACATAAATGTAAAAAAATACAATATTTTTTGTTTCATTTTCTGCTTCAGTTTTTTTTTTTGTATTAACCTGTAGGATACCTAGGTTTCAAGTTAAAAAAACACGCAGCTTTCCTATAATAAAGTCATAGAAAATAGATAAATAACAGAAAAAAAAGAAAAACAGACATATATTATGTATCGCTGCGTCTGTAACGACCTGTTCTATAAAATATGACACATTCTATCCCCTCAGATGAATGCCATAAAAAAAAACGAAATAAAAACAGTGTCAAAACAGTCTAATGCCAAGCAATCAAAAAATCGTATATACTTCGAAATGGTACCAATCAAACTGTCACCTCATCCTGCAAAAAACTATTTTCTACATAAGACAATCGCCCAAAAAATAAAAAAATATGGCTTTCAGAAAATGGTAACACAAAAAGATATTTTTCACTGTGTAAAACTTAAAGGGATTGTCTTATCTCAGACAATGGGGGCATATGGCTTGTCTTATAGATGTGGGTCCCACCTATATCGGTAATGAAGCCCCGCAAGGTGGTGGTTGGAGGACTCCAGTCTGGCCACCACCAAGCGGTCTCCTCATAGAAGTGAATGGGAGCGCACTGCGCATGACCAGCTACCGCTCCCATTCACTTCTATGGGCCCGACGGAAATAACCGAGCCAGCGCACGGCTATTTGTGGCGGCCCCATCGATAATAAATGGAGGGAGGCTGCGTATGCACAGCGCACCCACCAACACTTTCAGGGCTCCGTTCTCAATATAGGTGCGGGTCCCAGCGGTGTGACCCGCACCTATAGGACAATCGGGACTATCCTAGCAATATGCCCCCAATGTCTGAGATGAGACAATCCCTTTAATAGAAAAAATAAATAAATACACATATTAGGCATCGCTGCGTCTCTGTAACGACCTGCTCTATAAAAATATGACATGACCTATCCCCTCAGGTGAATGCCATAAAAAAACAGCAATTTTTTTGTCCCCTTGCTCCAAAAAAGTGTAATATTGAACAATCAAAAAATCATATGCAACCAAAAAATGCAACAATAAATATGTCTACTCTTCCTGCAAAAAAGGAGCCCCAACACAAGATTATTGGCAGAAAAATAAAAAATATATGGCTTTCAGAATTGGAAACATGATTTCAAAAAAAGTGCTGTATTATGTAAAAAATAAATAAAGATAGACATATTGTCACAGTGTAGTTCACTGTGACACAGGTTACCATGTTGCTCACTTGGGCGTAATGGCTGCGGTGGATGCCGTGTAGGCTGATTACCTGATGAACAAACGAAATGCTCATTCATGGGGTACCGTAATTCGATAGTTTGTGCGCACATAAAAATGATCATTTACTGGAAGTAGATTGTGCTGTGTAATCAAGAAAGATCTGCTGCCGGCTAACAACAAGTCAGTATGGGGAAGAACACTGACAGTAGTGATCACTGCTCCCCATACAATGGAGATCACAGCATGTAAGGCTACTTTCACACTGGCGTTTTTGGATCCGCTTGTGAGATCCGTCTCAGGGCTCTCACAAACGGTCCAAAACGGATCAGTTTTGCCCCAATGCATTCTGAATGGATAAGGATCCATTCAGAATGCATCAGTTCAGCTCCGTTCAGTCTCCATTCCGCTCTGGAGGCTTGCAGCGTTTTGGTGTCCGTCTGATGGAACTGAGCCAAACGGATCTGTCCTGACATACAATGTAAGTCAATGGGGACAAATCCGTTTTCAATGACACAACAGAAAACGGATCCGTCCCCCATTGACTTTCAATGGTGTTCAAGACGGATCCGTTTTGCCTATGTTCATAATAATACAAACGGATCCGTTCTGAACGGATGCATGCGGTTGTATTATCAGTGCGGATCCGTCTTTGCAGATACATGACGGATCCGCACAAGACGCCAGTGTGAAAGTAGCCTTAATTGTCGGGAAGGAACGCTTCCTTCCCAACAACCTCCTGCTCTGTCGCCCTGTGTAAAGGGCCTAACAGATAAGGTTATCAACTACAATGAGCTGCTTAATGAGAAACAATCTGATATAGAGCAGTGCATAATACTGTTCTGTATTGCACACTGTATTGTGTCCTAAACTGCAAATATTCATGTGCATGAGCCCGAAAAAGGAAAGTAATATTTCTTTTTGGTAGCTGTAGGGTGGGCCCCTAGAATTATTTCCACTGGTGGGCCCCAGTTCGACACTGACTGTAGATAGATTAGATAGAGCAGCACAGTGGCAACATTAATATGAACAAACAGACATTATATGATTGTCTCATTAATAAATCTTATTATAAAGAGATGACAAACGAGTGCCAGGAAGAACTTTATCTCGGCTCATAGCCTAGTGATGAGGTAAAATCACTCCCTTAGATAGGCCCACATCTGCCAGGAAGAACCTTATCTCCGTTTATAGCCTAGTGATGAGGTAAAATTACTCCCTTAGATAGGCCCACATCTGCCAGGAAGAACCTTTCCTTGAACCCATTTTTCTCTTTTACAATGAAGGTTCGTACAGGAGGGTGAATATAAGTACAACATGGCTGCTTATAGGCCATGAATACACGTTATAACAATAATAATGTATAAATGTTCATATACTTATGAAAAGGCATGACAATGAAAACCTGGGCAGACAATATGACAGTATATAATGAAGCTTTTAAAGGAGCAGCCCAGGATTAGAAATATGGCTTGTTGATTAGTGTTACGGGCAGTGGGTGTGGAAGCACTGTGTCAACCAACTGGTTTGACTTTGGGCTAATCCTAAGGGCATTATTCTACAGCCCGCTGGTTTTCACCCTTCAACAAGGTTGTGCAGGGATTTATATTGATGACCTATTGTCACTATAGGTCATCAATATCTGATCAGCAGAGGAGCGACTCCGATCACATTACACGGCCTGTTGTCTCATATATTGACCTATACTGAAGATAAGTTATCAGTATACTGTATATTGTCTGCACAACCCATTTAACCCCTATACAGGTATCTGGATTTCGCTGCAGGGGAGCCACCAGGCTACTACCTCTTGCATAGGGAGGAGGGGCCAGCAAGCACAGCGAGAGGCACATGGGATTTCAGCGTCTGGGCCCGCTGTGGGAGGGCAGCAAGGCCGGACCAGCGGGGTGAGTGGGGCGGGAACCATGCTCACCTGGCGAAATGGGACAGCAGTGGGCACGGACCGCCAACTTAACGATTGTGTCTAGTACTGGGGCTCATTCCTATTCAAGTGAATGGAGCGGAACTGCATTCAATAGGCTTTCAATAGTACAATTCTGGACTGCCCCTTTAAGGTCCTAAGGGAAAAGCTAGGGAATGTTTTTTTATTTTTATTTTATTAAAAGATTATTGTCCGAACATGATGTGCAAGTGCAAGGGGTGTACAACAGGGTCTTCCCCAAAAAGAAGTCCTTCAAAGCAATCCACCAAAAGCTTGCACTTTATTATCAACACTTAAGGAGTATCTGTCGCCACATCTACAAATTGCATATATTATTAAGTAGCTCTCTTAGCTCTGATGAGGCTGGTGTACATACCTTGAAAATCCATGTCAGAATGGTTGTATAATCCATTGAAAGTTTCCCTGTCTGATATTAGGGCTCATTCAGATATCCAAAATTGCGGAATGAATGTGCACCTATTCATTTCAATGGGGCCGCAAAAGACGAGCACAGCACACCGCGTGCTGTCCGGATCCGTACTTCTGCTCCGAGGCCCCACTAAAAAGATAATTGCAGACAAGAATAGGCATTTCCATCATAGGGCTGGCGGTTCTGTTATGCAAAATGCAGAACGCACACATCCGGTATCTTTGTTTTGCAGATCCGCAATTTGCAGACTGCAAAACGGATACGGTCGTCTGAATGAGCCCTTCAAATTAGCATTTTATGAGTTCAGAGAGAGCTCATGAGTCTCTGCTCATCTACAGCTTAATCAACGACCTACTTTTGATGCATCTCATCCCCTGCTGCTGTTAAACTGCTCAACACTGCACAGTACTTCTTGCTTCATAAAAAATACTAGATGGAGTTAGAAGCTGTAATTCCACACTGAAACTGCTGCTGAAAGACAAGCTGTCTCTCCGATCCAGGGAGACTGCGCTTTGTACTGAGCAATGTGACGTTTCAGCAGCAGCAGCAGCAGGAGAGGAGATGCACTGAAAGGAGCTTGTCAAGGTGGCTAGGTGGGTGCATATTGAGTTTTGCTCATGGATACACAAGATTCATCCACTCATTTAGGTGGAAACATTTTCAAAAAGTATTACTGTCATTATGACATAGATTTTCAAAGTAAGGCTACTTTCACATCTGCGTTTCTATTTTCCGGTATTGAGATCCGTCATAGGATCTCAATAGCGGGGGGAAAACACTTCTGTTTTGCCCCATTAATTGTCAATGGGGACAAAACGGAACTGAACAGAACGGAATGCTCCAAAATGCATTCCGTTCCGTTTGGTTGCGTTCTCATCGCGGACAGAATAACGCTGCAAGCTGCGGTTTTCTTTCCGACATGGGATGAATAGACACAATAGAAAACGAATCTGTCCCCCATTGACTTTCAATAGAGTTCATGACGGATCCCTCTTGGGTATGTTAGAGATAATACAACTGGATCCGTTCATAATGCAGATGGTTGTATTATCAGTAACAGAAGCGTTTTTGCTGAACCCTGCCGGATCCAGGAAAAACGCAAATGTGAAAGTAGCCTAAGCACACCAGCCCCATGAGGTCTAAAATCTATTTCAGAACATTTGTATTGAGAAATCCATGAGAGATCCTCTTCAACAATAGTATTTGGAGCCCATCACTTACCACAATGAAGTAAGTCTTCTGCAGTCCTCAAAATGTTCATGTCACCTTTCCTTGAATTGCAATGGTCAGTTCTCCTCATCCATAAACCCGCCGTGTGCTATCCGCATCCATATGTCCGTTCCGTAGCCCAGCAAAAAGGATTGAACATGTCTTATTCTTGTCCGTTTTGCTGATAAAGATAGGCATTGTTACAATGGATCCGCAAAAAAAACAGATGCCATACGGAACGTCATCCTTTTTTTTGTGGATCCGCAATTTGTGGACCGCAAAACACATAAGGTCGTGTGAATGTAGCCTTAGATAGTTGTTTGTCCGAAAGCTATTCCTCTTGACTAGAAAAGCATGCAGGTGTTTTCCATAAGGAAAGGTGTTGCCAGAGTCCTCAGACAGTTGTGTACTAGATCTCCACTCAAAATAAAAGGATTCAGCATGTTAAACTCTAACCACCCCATACATATTAGATGGTAGGCCAGCCTCATCGAAATCAGGGCTTTCATCTAATGTGGATGGAGGCTCTCTCTATGTATCTACAGTACTATGTATCTATGGAGGATCGATCTATCTATCTATCTATCTATCTACAGTATATCTATCTCTATCTATCGATCTCTATTACCTAGATGTGTAATACTTGGCCCTTTATTCAATTCCTAGATGGTATAAGAGGTTTTCTAGTTATTAGGTCTATAGAAGCCTTCTACTAGAACATGCTGACACAGCTTTTGAAGTATCTAGGACAGGGCACACGTGATAAATGAAATATTTGAAGTGTATAATGCTATAATGGAGATTTTCATCAGTCTTTTGGTACATTCTGAGTTTTCCCATTTCATAATTAAAGGAAATCTGTCACCAGGATAGTCGCTATTGAAGTAAAGCCATAGCCGAATAGCACTTAGTACCTTAGTTCCAGATGTCCCTTTGTTTCAGCAATAGATGTTTTCTCTCTTCTGAAATGCCAGTTTATTTGGTATGCAAATGAGCCAGTAAGGTGCCCAGAGGGGCGTTACTCTTGCAGGAAGGAGCCCATGGACGCCTCCTGCAATGCCCAATGCCCACCCCTCCTACATCACATTCAAGCTATAACTCTGCCCCCCTTTTCCCTGCTTCCAGCCTGAGGGCGAGCTTAGGCACTAGCTGGGCACCTTACTGGCTCTTTTGCATACCAAATAAACTGGATATTCAGAAGAGAGAAAACATCTATTGCTGACCCAAAGGGACTTCTGGAACTAAGGTACTAAGTGCTATTCGGCTATGGCTTTACTTCTATAGCGGTTATCCTGGTGACAGATTTCCTTTAAATGGCTCCGTTTTCGTAGGTGTCTGTTATGCTTTGTTCTATGCCCTCTATTCTTCATCAGAAATACCGACACCTGGTTCCTGTGATCAGTGGGCCATGCCCTCGTGTTTCAGCAGAACACCTAAGGTCTTTTTTCATTGTTGTTATAATCTTGGCAGAACAGAGCTCATAACTCCTTATCTTTTTTCTAAGGAAACATTTCATGAAGGGCTTATATGGGTGTTTAATATTAAACATTTGAATGGGACTGAGATGTGTGACCAATGACTTCAGCCTCTTCAAACTGATGATCGTCAGGGATGCTGGGAGTCGGGCTGATCATATTTTGATAACCTATCCTGATGATAGTCCAATCATATAGAAGACTCGGAAAACCTCTTTAATGGAACTGAATTATTGCCTAGATCTCAGTGTTGTAAATGTACTGTAGTGTGAGGTCCATGTGTGGGGGCTGAATGGATACAGTGGTATTTTTTATGTCAGTTTTGCTGGAGGCTATGTTACTATTGTATATGACAAATGTATTAAATTGTCCCACAATGTTAATGCATTTGTTCCATGTTTCAATATTTCTAGAGATGATTCTTTGATTTTATGCCACCGTCTTAGTGTAAAGTGATTGCACTAAAATTCTGCAACATTTTATTACAAAGTTACAATTTCTAAATCTGTCTAGATTTCTAGATTTCTGGCCAAACCACAAATACATACCAACCTGAAGCCATACACATGCCGGGGTTGATCATGGGGTTGATCAGAAGACAGGGATGTTGATTGCATTGCAGCATTATGTATTTTCTACAGAAGTTCTAGTTCTTTGTTAGGGACCTGTCAAGGGAACCTGTCATCAATTCTATGCTGCCCTCACTGAGGGCTTCATAAAGTAGTGACTGACACCCTAATTTCAGCAATGTGTTATTCATGAGCTAAAAGTAACTGGTTACCGAGAACCAGTCAGGTCCTCCTGACTTCCAGCCAACCTGCTAATGATTGGCAGTTCTCTCCTAGGAAGAAAACTGAGAAGCCAATCATCAGTAGATGGGCGGGGACAGCAGGATCTCATAAATAAGAGTCGGGCAGCCATGACTCTTTTCCAGGAGCGGGATGCCATGATTATGATGCTGGTTCTCGGCAACCACTTACATTTAGTTCATGAATGACACACCGCTGAGATCAGCATGCTTGTCACTACCTTATGATGCCCTCAGTGAGGAGAGAATAAAGTTGATGACAGGTTCCCTTTAAGCAAACCACATCCACCAATCACAGCAAAACTGTATTTTTGTAGTGAAGTAGTGGTCGAAATTTTCTGCTGTACTACTGCTTCTATTTTTGAGATTTTCACTGATCTTTTTATGTCTTTTAGATGTATCCCGTGCAATTGAGCTGCTAGAGAGACTGCAACGCAGTGGAGAAGTTCCACCACAGAAACTACAAGCCCTGCAACGTGTTCTGCAGAGCAAGTTCTGTTCTGCCATACGAGAGGTCAGTCCCAACACTGAAATTGCATACAAGTCACAGAATATGGGATCAAATCTGCTTAAAATCACAGGCTATAAAAAGGCTATATATACCGATTCAACTAGTTTTTGTTATTTTTACAGGATGCAGTCTGGCCTTCTGATATTGGGGAGAATGAGGTGTTATATGGTGTGAGACAGCCTGTCTGTTCTAAAAGTATGGGCGGAACCAAAAGGCTGTAAACTACATGTAACTGTGCGACAAGCACTCTCTAGAAGCCTTAGGCTACATTCACATCTGCATCTTCCTTTCTGGTTTTGTGATCCATCAGATTGTCTGAAAATGGAAGGAAAACGCATCCGTCTGAATGGATCCGGTTGTATTAGATTGAAAATGGACATGCCGGATCCAGCATCAAATACCATTGTAAGTCAATGGGCGTTGGATCCGGCATGTTCAGTTTCCCATGATGTACACAAAAACGCTGCTTGCAGCATTTTTATGTTTATGTCCGGCATGGGAACGCTGCAAAATGGAACGGAAAACATCTTGGTGCACTGCGTTCCGGTTTGGTCAGTTGTGTCCCCATTGACAATGAATGTGGACAAAACTAAAGCTTTTTCCTGTGGTTTTGAGATCCTCTGACGGATCTCAAAACCAGAAAGGAAAACACAGATGTGACCACCTCAGTCACCACCTCATGGATGGTAGATGTGAGTGGCTGCTCATTAGTAGTTTGTACCTGTTCAACTCCTTCGCCCCCCCCCCCCCCCCCCAAATAACATTTTCTACTTTATGTTGAATTTTGACCTTCTTGTATTTAGAACAGCAAAATGGCAGAATATATTATATTTGCATAATTTCCCAATTTGTCTGGGAATCTCCCAAAATAAGCAAAGTCCTTCTGCACTCCAGAAGAGGCAAGTCTCCTGTATAGCCAGAAATCTCTCTGGCAGAAGAACTCTTATACTGATTGCCTTGCCTGATGAGTAACAAGATGGCTCATTGGTTAGCACTTATTCCTTGCAGCGCTAGAGTCCTAGGTTTGATTCTGACCAAGGACAACATCTGCATGGAGTTTGTATGTTCTCCCTGTGTTTGCGGAGATTTGCTCCGGTTTTCTCTTATACTTCAAAGACATACTGCTAGGGAACTTACATTGTGAGCTCCACTGAGAACAGTGAGTGATGATGATGTCTGCAAAGCACTGCGGAATATGTCAGCGCTATATATAAGTGAGAAAAATATGAGGGGGCACTCTGACTGGTCAGGGTCTACAGGTTCATTCTAGCTGTTGACTTTCTTTAGGAGCACTCTGCAGGGTCTCTGTCTATTTAGGAACTCGGGCTGGCCAAAGTCCATTGGGCTACTCAATTCCAGATTTCTGTTCCTATGCTGGAACAGAAAACTGGAATTTCAACACATACAGTTGTGTTCAAAATGATTCAACCCCCAATGCTGTAAAGGGTTTTAGGGAATTTAGTGTACATTTGTAATTGTGTTCAGAATGAAATCTTACAAGGACTTTTTAAAGAACCAAATGCAACTAAAATGACATCACTTGTTTTTGTAATACAGTATTAAATGTTGTTTTTGTGATTTCTTCATTGACACAATTATTCAACCCCTTAAAGACTACCACTCTTAAGAACAGAGGTTCATTCAAGTGTTTTCGATCAGGTATTGAAAACACCTGTGGATGTCAAGGAGCAGCAATCAAGCATAATAAGCACCAAGTAGGCAGATGTAAAATGACTGTGATACTCAGCTCCTTCTAGACATTTACTGGTGTGTTTACAGACATGGTGAAGTCAAGAGAATGGTCCAGGAAGACAAGAGAAGAGGGGATTTCTCTTCACAGGAAGGGCAATGGCTATAAGAAGATTGCAAAGATGTTAAACATACCAAGAGACACCATAGGAAGCATCATTCGCAAATTCAAGGCAAAGGGCACTGTTGAAACGCTACCTGGTCGTGGCAGAAAGAAGATGCTGACTTCGACTGCTGTGTGCTACCTGAAGCGCAAAGTGGAGAAAAGTCCCCGTGTGACTGCTGAGGAACTGAAAGAAAGATTTGTCAGATGCGGGTACTGAAGTTTCAGCTCAGACAATAAGGCGCACACTGCGTAATGAAAGCCTCCATGCCAGAACTCCCAGGCGCACCCCCTTGCTGTCTCCAAAGAATAAGAAGAGTCGACTGCAGTATGCCAAAAGTCATGTGGACAAACCACAAAAGTGTTCTGTGGACTGATGAAACAAAATTAGAACTGTTTGGGCCCATGGATCAACGCTATATTTGTAGGAGGAAGAACAAGGCCTATGAAGAAAGAACACCTTGCCTACTGTGAAGCATGGCGGGGGGTCAATCATGCTTTGGGGCTGTTTTGCTTCTACAGGTACAGGGAAGCTTCAGCGTGTGCAAGGTACCATGAATTCTCTTCAGTACCAGGAGATAACCATGGTCGTAACCATGAAAATGAGAAGTGTATAATGCAATGGAAAAATGTATCAAGCCAGCAAAGAAAGCAATATAGATAGTAACAATATATTAGGATGTTCCTTGTAATAACTTTCTCTACATGATAAATGCCATTTGCTGAAGTGACACAACCCTTAGTTGCAGATTGCAGTCTAGTTCTAGTTCAAATGAGATTCTATTATTTGTGTGCTGTTTCATGTGAATCATTTGCTGCATGGTATTTTGAAGTTTACAGCATTATGTGTGCATATGATATGTACAAATCAATAGTTGCAGATACATTTTGACTTTCTTGAATGTATAACTTGTTCTTCTTTCTGTATTCTCTCCATGCAGGTGTATGAGCAGTTATATGATACCCTAGATATCGCAGGTAATGCTGAAATAAGGGCACATGCCACTGCCAAGGTGAGTTGTGATGTGCCATTTAGTATTATTTCATCTCATATTTCTAATCTTCACTTTTCTGGCACCAATTTTGAAAGTTGCCCTACAAGCATTTGTTACCGATGTGTTACTGACTCCTTACATTTAGTACAGAGAAAGCCTGTCATTAATTAATGAAATTCTGCAGCACAAGTGAGTCCTCTCAGTGGTTACCAGCTTTCTCTATATCAGTAGGTATACTAAGAAAGCTGCCATTTGCATCCATATATTAAAAGGGTTGTCAGATGAAAAATATTCTACAGTTTTCATACCACCTGGATCTAAATTCTTTGGAATTTCATGTATTTAAAAATGTAGCATAGCCAGAGTTATTCACTAACATTGACCTGCATAGCGCCACCTGCTGTTTGTTTTTTTCTTATTCGTTTGTCCTGCTGAATGTGACGGGTGCACATCCTCAGTTCCAGCCTTCAACTGCCTCCTGAGCTGTGATAGGGAGACGATGGACACGCCCCCTTAGATGCAGCACAAAGGATACTCCCCTTGAGCTGTCAGCTCTATATAAATCTAACAGAGCAATAAATGAGGAGATCTCTGGATCCATGTGAGGTACAGGGCTGGTTCTAGCTTTGTTAGAAAGAGATTGTCATGTAGTTTATGATTATCATTGATTATCATTTTTCATATTAGTCATGGGATAACCCCTTTAATGTGTTTTGTGTGGTAATGAACTTTAAGAAGACCTGTATTGTATGTTCAATAAAGTATTGTAGTCATACTTTGGTTTTTGTGCCAAAGGGAGCTGAGAAAACAGAGCAACACTGGGAGTATCAGACGATATATTGGTGGCTTAGGTTCTCACAGGTCAAGGAGAAGACAACTGCATTTGGAGCAGATTTCGAAGCCACTCACTTGCCTCTAGAATCTATTTCTTATGGGATGGTTTATAAATATCCTATTACAACTTTGATGATATATCTTCTGTATGTGATGATAACAGCATTGCTACAATGTTTATTGACATGTTAGACACATGTGGACAAAATTGTTGGTACCCTTCCGTTAAAGAAAGAGAAACCCACAATGGTCACTGAAAAATCTTGAAACTGTCAAAAGTAATCATAAAAATTTATAGAAAATCAACTAATGAAATGCTTTTGAATTGTGGTTCAACAGAATAATTTGTAAAGCAAACTAATGAAACTGGCCTGGAAAAAAATTATAGTGCCCTTAATTTAATATTTTTTTTGCACAACCCTTTGAGGCAATCACTGCAATCAAGCGATTTCTGTAACTCTCAATGAGACTTCCGCAGCTCTCCACAGATATTTTGGCCCCTTCCTGGTTAGTAAACTGCTCTAGCTATCCCAGGTTTGAAGGGTGCCTTCTCCAGACTGCCTGTATCAGTTCCTTCCACAGATGTTCAGGATTTAGATCAGGGCTCATAGAAGACCAATTCAGAATAGTCCCATGCTTTGCTCTTAGCTATTTTTTTTATGTTTTTAGCTGTATGTTTTTGGTCATTATCCTGTTGGAGGACCCATGACCTGCAACTGAGAAACAGCTCTCTGACACTGGGCAGCACATTTCGCTCCAGAATGCCTTTTTTTGAGATTTGATTGTACTCTGCACAGATTCAAGACACCCTGTGCCAGATGAAGCAAAGCAGCCTCAAAACATAACCGAATAAGTTCGGTTGCCAAAAAGCTCCATTGTTGCCTCCTCTGTCCAAAGGACATTTTCCCATAATCTTTGTGGCTTGTCAATATGCATTTTGGCAAATTTCAGTCTGAGGTATTTATGATTTGCTTTTAACAGTGGTTTTCTCCTGGGTTGTCCACTTTGGCTAAGACAGCGATGGCTGGTGCAATCTGACACTGATGTACCTTGACCTTGGAGTTCACCTCAAATCTCTTTAGAAGTTATTCTGAGCTCTTTGGTTACCATTTGTATTATCTTCTCTTCAGTTTGTTATTAATTTTACTCTTGCGGCCACGTCCAGGGAGGTTGGCTACAGTCCCGTAGACCTTAGATTTCTGAATTATATGTGCAACTGTAGTAACAGGAACCTCAAGCTGTGTGGAGATGGTCTTATAGCCTTTACCTTTAACATGTGTGTATATAATTTTCTTTCCAATCTCCTGAGACAACTCTCTCCTCAGCTTTCTTTGGTCCATATTCAGTGTGGTACACACCATGATACCAAACAGCAGCACAGTGACTACTTTTCACTAATTTTAGCTAATTTTCACTAGACGGACTGACTGATTACAAGTTTGAAAGACACCTGTGATGCTAAATACAGGACACCTTAGTTTAACATGTTCCTGTGGTCATATCTTTTCTAGGGGTGCCATCATTTTTGTCCAGACCAGTTTCATTAGTTAGTTTTTCAATTCAAAAGCAATGTCTGATTTTTATTAGTTGATTTTCAGTAAATTTGTATTTACTATTCAATTTGTCAGTTTCAAGTTATTTCAGTGACCACTGTGGGTTTTTCTTTCTTGAATGGAAGGGCACCAACAATTTTGTACTCATGTGTATACGGATGGAAGCTAATCCTTCAATCCAGGCTAGGATCTAACAAGATAGGGGGCCTCAGCCCTGAGGCTCCAAAATTACATTACATAGAATAACTTTTAAAATGATAGGCTTAAATATAGTATACTGTCTCACTGCCCCAAACTGCATAGTTTGCTGACCCAATAAGGCACCACCAGTGGCGTTGCTAGGGCTAGTGTCACCCGGTGCGGTAGAAAATGGTGTCACCCCGGCGACGATCTGTCTGCTTAGCCCCGCCCCCACGTCAGCTGTCTGTTTACTCTCCAAACCCCCATCCATGTTATCGCTTAGGTTCAAATTATAGCACCCCAGCAGGCCCCCACCCCAACCCCGGCGGTCTGTCGGCAGCCTATCAGAGGAACAAAGAAGGAGACGCCTCTCCCTTGCCCTGCTGCAGTGTTTATCTGTATCGCGATACAGATGAATGTAGGGAGATGAGTGCTTCCATAATGCAAGCGCTCATCTTCTGGTGGTGTCACCCAGGGCATAGCTAGAAATGACTGGGCCCCACAGCAAAAAATTTTATGCATCCCCCGGATCTCCCACCGACACATACCATATTGGACCTCCCACCCATTCCAGAGCTTCCACCCAAACACCCCTCCAGGACCTCCCATCCCAACATCCCCACATCCCTCCTAAGATCCCCCTAAGTGTCCTCCACACATCCCCCATCAGTGTCCTCCACATCCCCCATCAGTGTCCTGCACACATCCCCCAATCAGTGTCCTCACACATCCCCCATCAGTGTCCTCACACATCCCCCATCAGTGTCCTCCACACATCCCCCATCAGTGTCCTCACACATCCCCCATCAGTGTCCTGCACATCCCCCAATCAGTGTCCTGCACACATCCCCCAATCAGTGTCCTCCACACATCCCCCATCAGTGTCCTCACACATCCCCCATCAGTGTCCTGCACATCCCCCCATCAGTGTCCTCCACATCCCCCATCAGTGTCCTGCACACATCCCCCAATCAGTGTCCTGCACATCCCCCCATCAGTGTCCTCCACACATCCCCCCATCAGTATCCTGCACCATTCTCCCCCATCAGTGTCCTGCACATCCCCCATCAGTGTCCTCCACACACACCCCCATCAGAGCTTCATATTAACCTGCTGTACTAATATTATGGCTAAAAACCTCAGTAATAGTTTCCCATATATAATACTTATATATATATATATATATATATATATATATATATATATATCTATATCAGAAGTATAAATATATATTATCATACTTCTGATATACATGAATGCATAATTTAGCCTCTATTTCTAAAAGGTTTTCTCCAGGACTAGAACTCCCAACCCTTCACATCAGGCGAGAGCTCTAACCACTGAGCTATGGAGCTTAATGCTAAACTATGCTGGAAAAACCTTATAGTAGTGTATCAGGTATTAGGTATTTCTATACAGCAGAAGTATCATTAAATAAAAAAATAAATCTGTAATTACTATATAGTAATTACACATTTATTTTGTATCATGTTTTTACAAAAACTGAAAAAAATATTAAATTATACTTCTGCTGTATGGGAATACCTAATACTTGCTAGACTACTATGAGGTTTTTCCAGCTTAGTTTACCATTGAGCTCATAGCTCAGTGGTTACTGTTCTCGCCTCTCATGCAAAGGGTTGTGAGTTCGAATCCTAGTGGCAACCTTTCAGAAATAGAGGCTAAATTATATTAAAATACATTGGGTGTCCCCCAGGATTGTCAGTACATCTAATTTAGCCTCTATTTCTGAAAGGTTGCCACCCCCTTCATGTTCATAGCACTGACTCCATATATGGAATAAATTATCTTCTGCCAACACTGGTGGGTGTCACCCCATCAGTGGTGTCACCCGGTGCGGCCCGCACCCACCGCACCCCCCTCGCAACGCCACTGTCCGATGCTCCAAAATTACATTACATAGAATAACTTTTAAAATGATAGGCTTAGATATAGTATACTGTCTCACTGCCCCAAACTGCATAGTTTGCTGACCCTCTTCGTGCACCACAGAGCAATAAGGCACCACACACTATAATGGGTTCTTAATACCCCCTATAGCAGTAGTATCCCTATTTGTGTCCCAAACAGCAACAGTGCCACCACACAATAATAGTGCACAACACTATAAAAATGGTCCCCTATAGTAGTAGTCCCAAAAAGTCATGTTGCCCCCAAACAGTAATGGTGCTCTCTACAAAGTACTGTACCCTTAGTTCTTCCACAGTAACAGTAACCCACTCAGTTCTGATGGCAGCTAGTACCCTCTACAATATAATTGCACATTCTTAGTTTCCTCACTCTGAACTGGTCTCTCCTGAGTGCCCCCTATTCAGTAATGGTACCTCACTCTGTATTGGTGGCCCCTTTGTACCCTCCCAATCTCTAACATTGCCCCTTACAGCACCCAATCAGTAATTGTGCCACTTAGTGCTGCCAGTTAATTGTGGTGCCCCCTTGGTGCCCTACACTGAGTAATGTTGTCCACTGAGTGCTCTCCTCTCAGTAATGGTGCACCTCTAGTGTCCCACACCAAGTAATGGTGCCTCCTCTGTGTCAGCCTGTTACGGTGCCCTCTTTACCCACCCTACACACAGGAATGGTGCCAGAATTAAATGATACAAAATGAATACCTCCCAACAAAAATACCTGCTCATTGTCTGTCTTCAGGTCTGCAGCCTGTGGGATGCCAGCATGGGATCCCTGTGCCAGCTGCCATGTTTTCATGACTTCATAATGCTGGCCTATGAGGGAAACCTATTACATAAACAGGACAGTAGAGCTGAGAGCTGCCAGCATCTTGCTCAGCCATGGTATTCAATGGTATCTGTGTACTTAGGATGCAGATGCAGTTCAAAGTGGTGGCTGCTCAAGATCCGGGGCTCGTGCCCCTGACGCCCAGTGGTGTAAAAGTTGAGCACTTATGCAAATTTGCATCAAGGCCTAGCAAGTTACTCATGATAGCAAGGGCAGCATAAAAGGGGAATGATGAATTTCCCCCATAGTATTTAGCAGAACACAGAATTTTCTGTGTACTGCATGTAAACCACGTTTGTCTGCAAGTGTATCGAGTGATTGCTGTAGCAGCCATAGCAGATGCTGATGAGGTCCCCTTAAGTACAGGAACATCATTACTTTTTGTGGTAGCTTTCGGAACTTTTATGTGGGTTTTCCTTTAGGGTACTTTCACACTTGCGTTCGTGTGATCCGGCAGGCAGTTCTGTCGTCGGAGCTGCCTGCTGGATCCGCCCTTCAGTGTGACAACTGACAGCATTTGTAGACGGATCCGGGTGCATTGCAAGAACGCATGCGCAGACCGGAAGGACGGATCCGTCCTTCAGTTGTTTCTCAATGCCGGATCCGGCACTAATACAAGTCAATGTAAATTAATGCCGGATCCAGCATTCCGGCGACTGATCAGGCATTTTGGACGGACATAACGCCTGACAGTGACTGAACGGAAGGCATACTGATGCAAACTGAACGGATTTCTATCCATTCAGAATGCATGGGGATATGCATGATCAGTTCTTTTCCGGCATAGAGCCCTTTTGACGGAACTCTATGCCGGAAAAGAATAACGCAAGTGTGAAAGTACCCTTACCCAAAGATCTATAATATTTACATACTTGCCAACTCTCCTTGAATGTATAGGAGGTTCCTAGAAAAAGGAGAAACCTCCTAGAAGAGTTGGCAAATCTCCCAGGTGCTGAGGAATCTTGCATCATCAGACTCAGCCCCGGCGGCCAAGTACAGAGAAAGGGGTGGTGTCACTACACCTAAAGGGGTGTGATCTGGAAGCAAGTGGATGTGGCTTAGATAAAGGGGGTATAGCTAGTCCCCTAGAAAATGTACACCAGTGCGCGCCAGCTTGAAAGTTGACAAGTATGGACATATACACAACACCAATATTCATCTCTTTGTTCCTGTTCCAGTATAAAATAAGGAATATTCACTTTACCATTCTCCCACAAATCCTGTCCCATGCTTACCGGGCCCTCACCCACCAACACTTCCTGCTCCCGTGTTGTCATTCAGGAAATGACTGGTCAGCCAATCAATGGCTGAGGCATGTTTTCAATACACCTAGTGATTGGTTGAGCAGGAATTTACTGTGTGTCAAGAGGAACCAGGAAGGGGGGACCCGCAGGGAAACGGTCACAACTGGAAAAAGAAACCTAAGCAAATATGTTTTTTCTCTCCCATTTAGGCGACTGTTGCTGCATTTGCTGCCAGTGAAGGTCATGCCCACCCAAGAGTTGTGGAGCTTCCAAAAACAGATGAAGGACTAGGATTTAATATCATGGGAGGCAAAGAACAAAACTCCCCTATTTACATTTCACGTATTATTCCTGGTGGTGTGGCAGATCGCCATGGAGGACTGAAACGTGGGGATCAGCTTCTATCTGTCAACGGAGTGGTGAGGGTCCCCCTGTATTTCCTAGCTTACCTTGTATGGTTATTAGCACCCTTTAAAATTTGATGATAATCTCCTGTATAAGGCCTCATGTACATGACTATATTTTGCATCTGTGTCTGCTATGTGTCTTTTGTGGATTGCACATGGACCCATTCATTTCTATGGGACCACACATGGATGTCACCTGTGTGCTATTCGCATCCATATGTAATTTCAGCAAATTAGAGAAAATGTTGTAGAGGAGGCCAGGTGCAGAAGAATTGTAGGTGGTGAACCCCTGGGTATCTGTGTCTTATTCTCTCCCTATAGCCCACCATGCCTGCTACACTAGTAGTTATGCTCTTCTAGCCTTTCTATGTAAATGTGCTTTCATGTTGGCATGGCCTAACACTCGTTATCATAACTGTAGAGATGCCACATTATCAGGATACAGTTATAAGATCGGTGATGTTTGTTCCTCTGCAGAGTGTGGAGGGAGAGCAGCATGAGAAGGCGGTGGAGCTTCTGAAGGCAGCACAGGGAACAGTGAAGCTGGTTGTACGCTATACACCAAAAGTGCTGGAGGAAATGGAGGCCAGGTTCGAAAAAATGAGGACGGCTCGACGTCGGCAGCAGCAGAATAGCTACACGTAAGAGAAGTACATTTACCTTCTATTTATTACACTAGCTACAGGAGACAGCAGGTCACCTATCACTGGCTGGAAGTCCTGTCTTTGGGATTAAATCTTTATCATTATATAATGAAAAGTCCATTTTTAGGATCCATGCTTGCTGAAGTTGAATAGAAACACAATTTTAATAGCCTAGACTCCAGACTAATAGCACTTAACTATGCCCATAGAGTCTAATAAATCCTAAACTGGAAAATGGTCCAAATTTAAAATGCAGATTTATCATTGGTTTACAGTTTACACCACTTTAATGGTGCCATATTGGCGCTATAATTTGCAACTTTTCACGCTATTTGCCACTTTGCAAAAGTGGTGAGAAAAATGGGCAAGGCATAGCAGGAGGTAGTAGGGCCAGTGGCAGCCCAACAGATTTACTATAATCTACTTCAACAGATTTACTATAATCTACTTGTAATGGGCACTTACATGGGTTGACACAGCAGGCAATTATTGGGAACGGTCTTTCTTCTCGTCATCACAGAAAGTGAGAACTGCATTTACATGCAGCATTCATCTCCATTGTATGGGAAATAGGGATTGCTACTGCAGCCTCTGGTCCCCATAGATAATCATTGTTCCTGTCTGCTGCTCAGAAACAATGATTTTGGTGACTGTATCAGCGATGCTTTCAGCCAAAGTATGAGAATTTGCTTGATCATCGGGTGATTGGCGGCACCTCTACACAGGGCAGTTATAAGGAATGAATGTTACTAGGAGTGCTCCTACCCAATAACTGCCCTGATTGTTGGCCCTTAAAAAGGGGCTTTAGGTTTTAGCTCATAGTTGGTGTAGATTTAATTTTCTGGTGAACGAACTGCCAGAAGATGCACCAAATTTATTAAGAGATGTGTGTCACATCTTACTCCAACGGACTTTAGACTAAGGGGGTCATTTATTCATTTTAAATATGCCCAAATTTACAACTGGTGGAGGATCCGCCGGAGTTATGAAGAAGCCGATGCCTCTTCATAACTCCGATGGATCCACCACCAGTTTAGGGGTTTATAGGGCGTTTTAGACGCCGGTCTTAATAAATGTACCCCTAAGGCTACTTTCACACTAGCGTTTTTCCTGGATCCAGCAAGGTTCAGCAAAGACCCTTCCGTTACTGATAATACAACCATCTGCATTATGAATTGATCCGGTTCTATTATCTCTAACATTTCCAAGACGGATCCGTCATGAACTTCATTGAAAGTCAATGGAGGACGGATCCGTTTTCTATTGTGGCAGAGAAATGGATCCATCCCCATTAACTTGCATTGGGGGTCATGCCGGATCCGTCTTGCTCCGCATCCCAGGACAGAAAGCAAACTACAACATGTTGCGGTTTGCTCTCCGGTATGGGAACGCAACTAAACAGAACGGAATGCATTTTGGAACATTTCATTCTGTTCAGTTACATTTTGACAATGAATGGGGACAAAACTGAAGCGTTTTTTTTCCGGTATTGAGACCCTATGACAGATCTCAATACCGGAAAACTAAAACGCTAAGCTCTAAGTCTGGTGTATGAAATGCTAGTCTCAGTATATTTGCCCCAAGTATGATATAAAGTTGCATACCTTTTGTGCAGTGGATGATATATCTACATAAGACTATACATTTACATAGTAACATAGTAACATAGTACATAAGGCCGAAAAAAGACATCTGTCCATCCAGTTCGGCCTGTCATCCTGCTAGTTGATCCAGAGGAAGGCAAAAAAAAAACTGTGAGGCAGGAGCCAATTTTCCCCACTTAAGGGTGCGTTCACACGACGACAATTGTCGCGCGACAAAAAGTCGCACGACAAATAGGGCACAACTTCACTGCAACATTTGTCGCGCGACATTTTGTCGCACTATTGTCGCGCGACAATTTTTATAATGGGAGTCTATGGTGTCGCATTGCGACATGCGACATGCTGCGACTGCGACGCGACAGTCGCAGAAAAACCCATCTTGAATGGATTTTCTCCGACTTTCGTGTCGCAGTCGCAGCATGTCGCATGTCGCACTGCGACACCATAGACTCCCATTATAAAAATTGTCGCGCGACAATAGTGCGACTTTTTGTCGCGCGACAATTGTCGTCGTGTGAACGTACCCTAAGGGGAGTAAAAAATTTGTTTTGAAGACTCCTGATTATATTTCTACTCGTAGCCTAAAAAAGTCTGCTCATGGCTACTTAAATTGTACGGATACACATTGCCCCAGTACATGGCAATGTGCAGGCCTAATTGACTAAAATATATCCCATATGCCACAATATATGAGTTATGCAGGCAATCAGATGTAGACAGGCACCCCTTGGCCACTTTCTGCTTGTTCAGTGTCTGCACAGAACTTGATCTGGTGATTTGCAGTCTTGAAAGTGTCATCATTAGAAGATATTGCTGACTGTTTCCGATGACGCCTGAAAGAAGACTGGATACAGCTCTGGAGTATTATACAGGCTTAGGACTAGTACGTGAAATGCAATGCATTTACTCAGTTTAATGTAGATTAGAACTGTATATGGATTGCACTATTTCATGCACCTTTTATTACATCTGGATTCCCATGTCTGCAGTTATTAAACCAGTTCAATCGTATTGTTACCTCCCTCATGGCTCATTTCCCTTTCTGTTGTGTATACATCTAAATTGTAGCTGTTCATTTAATAGTCCACGTATAATACAATGTATTTCTGTCATCCATCTCGGGGAGAAATGACTGTGGCGTCCTGTAAAACCACTTCCACACCATTTACCTTTCCTTCCGCACAGTTTATAATCCTGCTCATGAACACATTTAGAATCCTCCGGGTAATTGTAAAATGTACAATATGATGAAAGTGAAGGGCATCATAAAACGTTCTGTGTTATAGTGGAAGTCATGGGGGTCGTAGAAGTGTGAGGAGCCTTTAAATAATGACCTCCCACGCCATGGGCCATATTAATCATATCTTCATAGTTACATAGGAAGAAAAAGACACAGGCCCATGAGCTCCAACTTTTCTCAGATCAATTATACAATATTAATTGTTATTATAACCCTCAGTGCCGTTTGCTATCAGATAATCATCTAGCCCCTTTTTTACATGATTACAGTAAGGAATTCCACAGTCGGACAACTCTAACTGTGAAGAATCCTTTCCTGAATTGATGTCTGGATCGCCTTTCTTCCACATGAAATGAATATCCCCGGTCTTTTGTAATTAAATCATGTGCCAGTTGTTTGCATTAACCATATACATATTTGTACATAGTAAATTAGATCCCCTCTAAGGAGTCTTTTTTCCAAACTGAACAAGCCCATTTTTTTAAGCTTCTTGTGATAAGAGAGACATACCATCTGAACCCTTTCTAGCTCTCCTATATCCTTTATAGTATAGGGAGCCCAAAACTGAATCCCATATTCAAGATGTGACCTTATCAGCGATTTTTAAAGGGGTAATATTACATTAGGATCACAGGTTTTTATCTTTCTCTAAAATCTCTAAAAAAGCTTTTGCAGCTGCTACCTGACATTGAGTACTGCTACTTAGCTGTTTTTTGCTAAATTACCCACATCCTTTTCCTTGTTCTGTTGTCCCCAGTTTTATTACATTTATTTATAATTCAGTTTTTATCGAAACTCCACAAGACAAAATGGATAACAGCATGACATGCGCATATGAAAAGGAGAGCACATTTTCATTTTACATTTTTATATTTGTACAGGGCTATAACATAAGGCCAGAAACTGGCGTATTGGCTACAACATACATTTTCTACCACAGCATTAGTTCTTACTGACTGTCTAAGTCGGCAGTGATAACAAACAGCATATGATTGGAGCCAACTAAAGTGCAAATCAGATTAAACATCTCTCAGAACCAGCCCACTTGTACGGAGCGAATAATGCAACACAATTGAAGAAAACGTGATCAGTTCTCACATTATTAACTGAACTTGTGAGAAATTAGTGCAATTGAAGGTCACCAAAGATGCGGAAAGCCTGTATCTTGCAGAATAAAATAAGATAACAAGGTGTATGTAGAACATACAGCGCGTGGAATGCACAGGGCGGTCTTAGAAATCAAGACAAGTGATAAGTCACGACATCATAAGCTGGAGTGTCATCGGGTCATCTGCAAAACTCCGCCAAGGTTTCCAGATAGTTTGAAACTTGGAGGAGGCCTTAAAAGTAAAGGCGCACTTCTCCTCCATCTGATATATTAGGTTAGTTTTATTTAATCAGTGGGATATGGGTGGGGATATGGACTGTTTCCAATATAGAGGAATCATACTTTTAGCTGTAAGCAACATTTGATTCCACAGGTGGATATTAAATTTGGATTGGGAATCCGGGATTAAATTTAGGAAAATAGCAACTGGGGAAAGCCTTGGAGAACCTCTGCAAACCCTCGACAAAATCCTTCCCACCTCCTCCCAGTAAGGGACGATTAAAGGGCAGTTCCACCAAATATGGGCATATGAACCAAGATCTGCATTACATCTCCAACAAGTAGGGGTGACGAGTGGGAACATAGCAAGTAGGGCTACAGGCGTTTTGTCTGCTGCTAAGTAGCTTAAAAGACGTTTCCTGCATGGCACGCGTTTTTACAAATAAATTTTACCTCGTCGGTGGACAGTGTGATATTTAGCTCCTTTTCCCACGCTACAACATAAGTAGGAGTTGAGTCTCCCTCCAGCGTCACGATAGCTTTATACAGGGTGGAAAGCAATTTAAGAGGGGGGATCTTTGCAAGGCAAGCTTTTCAAACCATATGCATTCTCGATCCCAAGTATCTGTGGAGCAGGCCATTTAAAATTTTAAGTTAGAATATGTCAAATGATCAATCCGCCCCAAACGTAGTTTAGTGTGGAGCGTGGAAATATCAGGAAAACAGCCGTCTTGGAGGACATCTCCCAATCTCAAATGGTTCAAATTCCTTTGTTTGTCCAACCAGTGGGGAGAAAATGGGTCTTGTAGGCCCAAAAAGTCTCTCACAGACATCAGGGGGGATGGGTGCAACCATAGATTTAGGGATTGGGGCAGTTGAGTCCAGGAGACTAGCGCAGCTTTTGTCAGAGTGGAAACACCATTCGGGGGTCGTGAGCCCATACTAAGTCTAGTTATTGCCTGAGAAAGCGAGAACCCTGCCACTTCCTCCTCAATAGGGACATAAAGCTTTGTGGCTGAGTTCCTGCACCAGTCAAGTACTCTAGAGCAGTGTTTCCCAACCAGTGTGCCTCCAGATGTTGCAAAACTACAACTCCCAGCATGCCCGGGTAGCTTTGGCTGTTCAGGCATGCTGGGAGTTGTAGTTTTGCAACAGCTGGAGGCACACTGGTTGGGAAACACTGCTCTAGACAACTGCACAGCTGAGTATAATCCTGCCATATCTGGGAACCCAATGGTTTTATTACATTTAATGTGTATGCAGCCACACTATTAAAGTGGCCTAGGTGCATTACTTTATAGTTATCAACAATAAAGGGGTTGTCTGGTAGCAGCAAGCTTAGGGTACTTTCACACTAGCGTTTTTGCTGGATCCGGCAGGGTTCAGCATAAACGTTTCCGTTCTGATAATACAACCATCTGCATCTGTTAGGAATGGATCCGGTTGTATTATCTTTAACATCTCTAACATATCTTTAACAAGACGGATCCGTCATAAGCTCTATTGAAAGTCAATGGACAGATCCGTTTTCTATTGTGTCAGATTGTGTCAGAGAAAACGGATCTGTCCCATTGACTTGCATTGACTTGCATTGTGGGTCATGACGTATCCATCTTGCTCCGCATCCCATGGTGGAAAGAAAACTGCAGAATGCTGCGGTTTGCTCTCCGGTATGGGAACGGAACGGAATGCATTTTGGAGCGTTTTTTGAGACCCTATGACAGATCTCAATACCAGAAAATAGAAACACTAGTGTGAAAGTAGCCTTAGGGAGCTGGCCGTGCACAGCAAGGCATGTGGCCAGATGACCCGATCGTCCCAACCTGGACTCTCCAACCAAACCCGTAGGCTCGAAGTTGGACAGAAGAGCAGTTCTGAACCGTAGTCCCTACGCTGACGTCCTGTAGAATAGCCGCTGATGACATGGGCAGCCGCCCTTTTATTTTCCTCAGTCGCCATTTCAATGCATTGGTCTCCATAGAATTGGTGGGAGATAATCGTGGCTGTTCCATCATTGGTTGACAGTTCAATCCTACTGTATGACACAGCTTTTCCACTTCAGCGAGACAGTCTGAACGGATTCTAATATACAGCAGAGGGGCTAGTGCAATCCACGGGTGATGTCATCAGCAAGTCCTTTCCCATACATCTGCTGGCTTGTTGGTCAGACCAAAAGACACTGCATAGTTGATTCAAGTTGCTGTGAAAGTCAGACAGCTTCAGGAAAGACACCTTAAACAATAGCTCATGTCCCTGACTGCCTCCCCAAAATGATGGACAAAGAAACCGTACACCTGGCGCAAATTAAGAACAATTCACCCCACAAGTGGCCAGATGTTATCATCAGTGGGCATTATTTCGTCACAGTAGGTTCACCACGGTTGGAGAGCCACAGCCTAGTAAATACTGCCCAAAAATTAAAGGGTTTGTCTGATGGTAGATACTAGAGATGAGCGAATTTCTCATAAATTCGATTCAGTCGGTTCGCCGAATTTGCCAAAACTACTCGATTCGATCCGAATTCATTAGTGGCGAATCTCGTTAAAAAACAGCTATTTCCTGGCTGCAGAGAGCCTTTATAGTGGTTTAGAACACTGTGCCTTGCAACAACACACAGTCTTCTGTGGTAGTGAAACAATACTGTGAGTCAGTATGACACACAAATGACAGGCGTCGCTCTTAGAATCACTGCACACTTCTCTTCTTTGGGCAGTTACGGGGCCAAAACTGACCAAATAACTCAAGTGTGAATTCAGCCTTACAGGTCGATGTTAGTGTCAGGTATAAAGAACCGTGCAGAGGCCCAAGATCCTACTATAGCGTTAAAGAGCGCACTTCTTTTACACCCTCGTCAGTTGATTCCACATAGATGTCTACAGAACCTGTTTGATTAAACATTAATACAAGTAGAGCCCCTGACAGAGTGGAGAGGGTGTCAGCAGTAAGTTTGTGTTGATGTCACTGACTATTTTTCCCTTCCTCTGATCAGTCAGAACAATAACCGCCAAAAAAACGGATCCTGTCTGTTGAGCATCCGCCTTAACTCGGTCAGCATTTGGTCAGTAATCCATCAGTATTGCTAATGCCCAAAAAAACAGGAGTGGATCCAAAACAGAGATGACACGTAAATTGAATATTTGCATGTCTTCTGTGTTTTGTACCAATTCCTGGTTTTGGCTACCAAATCATAAGCCAATTTTGATGGGACCATACAGGCCTTACAGCTGCTACACAGCTGTAATCAGGAGACCACAGAGTGGCAAGGTGACATAGTGTTGAGGTGGCGGCAGCAGCATGAGGAGGCCACAGAGTGGCAAGGTGACATAATGTTGAGGTAGCAGCAGCATCAGGAGACCACAAAATGGAAAGGTGACATAGTGTGGAGGTGGCAGCAGCAGCATGAGGATGCCACAGAGTGGCACAATGACAGAGTGTGGAGGTGGCAGCAGCAGGATGAGGAGGCCAGAGTGGCAAGGTGACATAGTGTTGAGGTAGCAGCACCATCAGGAGACCACAGAGTGGCAAGGTGACATAGTGTGGAGGTAGCAGCAGCATCAGGAGACCACAGAGTGGCACAATGACAGAGTGTGGAGGTGGCAGCAGCAGTATGAGGAGGCTACAGAGTGGCGAGGTGACATAGTGTTGATGTAGTAGCAGCATCAGGAGACCACAGAGTGGCCCAATGATATAGTGTGGAGGTGGCAGCAGCATCAGGAGACCACAGAGTGGCAAGGTGACATAGTGTGGAGGTGGCAGCAGCATCAGTAGACAACAGAGTGGCAAGGTGACATAGTGTGGAGGTGGCAGCAGCATCAGTAGACCACAGAGTGGCAAGGTGACATAGTGTTGAGGTGGCAGCAGCATGAGGAGGCCACATAGTGGCACAATGACAGGTAAACCAGATTTACCCAGTAGGCCGTAAATTGTCCTTGACCGTAGTTACAGCTCCACACGTCGGCGCTGCTGTGCACTTTGGCAGACACCAACAGGCTCAAGGACTGACCCACCTTCTGTTTTACATATATGTGCAGGGCTGATACTGCCTTTTTGGCACAGAAATGACAGCTTGGGACTCTCCACCTCAGCTCGGCACAGCAGTTCTCTGAAAGGTGCAGAGTCCACCACTTGGAAAGGGAGGGACTGCAGTACCAGCAACTTGGTCAGGAGCACGTTCAGCTTCTGCGCCGTTGGATGAGTGCACGCATACTGTTGTCTCTTGGCAATCGCTTCGGTGATCGATTGCTTATGAAATGACTGACTAGGAGGGGGAGGAGCAGGAGCATCAGGACCAGCAGATGATCGGAAGGATAGACAGCTTTCTTCAGCTGAGGTGGTGGAACCTTGACTGCCTGAAATCAGGTGTGTGCCACTGGGTGATGCAGCGGTTGCTGCGGCAGGCTGGACCACCACATTGGAGCCACGGTTCTCCCATGCCACTTTATGGTGACCCTGCATATGTTGATGCAGGGCTGTGGTCCCAACATTGGCACCCTGGCCACGCTTCACCTTCTGCCCACAGATTCGACAAATGGCCATGTTAACCTCCCCGGCAGCTTAACAAAAAACTGCCACACCGCCGAGTATGTTATTTTACCCCCAACTCTCCACACTGACTGACTGCTACCGCCGTTTGGCCACCAACTTCCCACTGCTGCCACCCTGCTGACTTCCAGCCATGCTACCAACTTGCTGGCTCTGCCGCTGCCTTACGAGCAAGCTGCCACCCTCTTCTCCCGATGATGATGAAGCACCTTCGTCACCCGGCTACATCATTATCGAGTACTGTCTGCGTGTCACTGATCTCAACGGCCTCTGAGCCAAGAGCCTGACCGCTCACAACACCAGCTCCCACGCCACTCTCCTCATCACTTCTTGCCTGCCTACTGGAGGAAGCGGCAGTTGTCTCCTCTGGATTTTGGCTGGGCAGTAGCTGCTTACTGACCTCTAGTACCTGGTCCTCGCTGTATAGTGGAGCTGGGCCCACAGCATATAGTACTTCTGTGGCTGAGGGAACAGAAAAGGACAGAGGCAGGTTGAGGACAGGTGAGGCCACAGGGCCTGCTCCTGGGCCATGCCAACTAAGGGTTGTGTCTGACGAACCCACCTACTGTTGGCTGGGGGTGTTTGATGTTAATTGGGATGAAGTGGATGACTGAGTCGACCAATCAAGAACCGCTGGGTTGCTGGTCAAGGCACGAACGCTAGATGACACTGGGAGATCAGTGAAAAAGGCTTTAGAACATATAACGGCGTCCATGAACGGCAAATAAAGTTTTTTTTTTTTGCCACTAATACACGCCAAAAAGGGCTGTTGTTTTTTCACTTCACGACACAACGGCTAATAAACCCTTTTTCTTTTTCCCCACTAATACACGCCAAAAAGGGCTTTAATTTTCTCACTTCATCATACAACGGCTAATAAGCCCCTTTTTTTCCCCACTAGTACACGCCAAAAAAAGGCTTTAGAACCAGTGTCGGACTGGGATACCTAGGGCCCACCAGTAAAATTCATTTTGGGGCCCACTGTACAGCGACATGCAAATATTACCTGCCCACAGAAAGGCAGACAACAACAAGACACTAACAGATAATTGATTTTGGGGTTCTCTTCAACAACTTCAAAAGGTGGGTCCCAGAAAAGAGGGAACTGGCTGACCCGCATTTATTCCTAGAGGCCATCTAAACCTTCCAATGCGTCTATAATAATTAACTGGATAGTCTACCCACTTTTTTATATTGATATAGGCTATTTGTGATGCTGTGCTGGTGGACAGTAGTGCCTACCTTTCTCAGGGGCCCACCGGGGGATTCCCCTGTTCTCCTGTGGGCCAGTCCGAACCTGTTTAGAACATATAACGGCTGTTTATAGGGCTGTGACATCACAGGGCTGGCTGGCTGCTGATTGGCTGCATGCATGGCATTGTGGGTGATCTCTCGTTCCCAGAGTTCCTAGCTCCATGTCCTAACATGTGCAGCAGCCATTTTAGGAAAAAATTCAATTTGTTACCACGAAGAGTGAGGAAATTTGGATTCGGTGCAAATCGAATAATTCCTGAAATTCAGATCAAATTCCACTTTGTGAGCTTTGAGTTGCTCATCTCTAGTAGATACCCTTCACATGGCAGATTTGTTGCATTTTCTGCATCAAAATCTGTGCAGAATCTGATCTGAATTCATTTAATGGAAAAAGCTATATGTTAATTGCTGGTGGTGATGCTGTGTTGAAATTCACATTGAATTCAATCAAAAACTGTGTCAAAATCAGCACCAAAAACCGACTCTGATGGAAAACGTACACAGCACATAGTTGAGATTAATTGAATTCTCATCCACTTGCCTAGTAGTGTATAATTCACTGAGGATTTTACTTGTGCAAATCTACATGGATAACCCATAGTATTTCCGCTATGTGTGAATTTCCCCCTAGTGTTAAATGCTAAAATTCTGCTGGAGAGGAGCTCTCACAATATGTATACAGTTCCCACTGAAACTTATTCGAAAGGTCCTCTTTTAAAGTGTCCCTGTACTTTGGGAACACTTTTTGATTTGTCATAGCGACATATCAAAGGTTTTGATCAGTGGAGGTCTGAGCACTGAGACCCCTGCTGATCTCTAGGACAGAGAGGAGAGCGCACATACCGTGCTCTCTCACCTCGGTGCAGGAGACTGAATCAAGACGTGCCCATAGACTTTCTATTGAGTCCTGCAGCGAGGAGTGAGTGCTTTTCTCTTCTTATTCTAGCAATCGGTGGGGGTTTCAGCACTCAGACCCTCATCGATCAAAACCTTTGATATGTCACTATGACAAATCAAAATTATTCCCAAAATATAGTGCCACTTTAAGCTTTTAGGCTCCTAGTAGTGTGTTTGTGTGTACTAATAGCTCTTTCTAGTAAGACGTTTTTTGTTCTTGCTGACCAACATCTCCTCTTTTCTTTCAGGTCTCTTGAGTCTCGAGGTTAATCGTCTGTTCTCGTATACATTCTAGAGCATTCATGAGCTCCGGACCCTCCACTATGTATTTACTGACACAACTCATCTCTCACCCGTGTACAGTATTTATTCCAGTTGTGTTTGTATGAGAGAGTCACAGAGGCACGTGATGATGTGCAGAGGATGTTGTAAGGAGCCTGGGGAGAAAACAGAACGGACAGTTCAGATGATAGCTACCATGTTTTAAAGGCCTTTGTATTTTTGTGTTTTTTTCTAATGAGTAAACGCAAGCCTGTATCTGAAGACTAATCAATATTGCTATTGCAAAACCCTGTGGTAAACACATGGTTATTGGTGGAGACAGGGAGCATTGTCATCTACGAGTAAGGACTGTATTACACCAACAGATGATCTGAACAATTTCTGTCCAATCAGACCAGTAGTTAGTGTGTATGGCAAAAGATCTGTGTGTGTAAACGGCCATCTGACCAGTGACTTTTTCAAAAAATTTAACTGGGGCTCAGATTATGAACAAGATTTAATCCATGGTTTACCATAGCCACTTCTCTCCCAGTTATTGGAGACTAGGAACCCTTTTTGATATTGCCAGGCAGGGTGGAAGGATTGAAAAAAAGACATTTTAACCAGTGGTCCGGTTCCAGCACCAAGCTCCATTCTCCACCACTTCTGGTCTCCACTAGACTGGAAGCGTGACACACCATCTATACACAAGCCAACACTCCTGGCCAATCAATAACCTTAGCGGTGATGTTGTCAGACACAGCTCCTCACCACTGGCACTGCTGAGGTAATTGATTGGCCTGCAGTGGTGACATGTGTGGATGGCACATCATACTCCGTGCCCAAGGGGAACTGGAAGCACAGAAGAAGGGAATTTGGCATAGGAACCAGAACACCAGTAAGAGGACAGTCTTTCTTTTATCACTGCAGCGTACCTGACCATATTATAAGGCATTTCCGGGCTCAGAGAATCCCTTCAAAATAAAGTTAAAAGGGTTTTCTGTATATATACTGCAGGGACAAAATAAAAAAACCTTAAACTCACGTTCTTAACCCTTCTGATCCAGCACTGTCACTTGGTCCCCTACGCTGGGCTACAATGGTGACGTTCTGCATAGCGCTGCTACGATTGGTGACTGCTAGGATTGCTTGCCAGGGAGGAAGGGGGCAATTGCAGGTGAGGTATAGCATTGAGTGGTATCACAGCTATGTTTGCTAGGCTTATGGCAGCTTGATCTTGGTGATAGGTCTCGTTAAAATGTATCAATGTATGTATTGTATAAATCATATGTTACACTTGAATACATGAAACTCTCCAATATACAGTGCCAAGCAGCCAATAATTGTGCTTCCCTGCTTACCTGAGGATGCTTAAGAACATCCTTAGTTTCCAAATCAGTCTATTGTAAACCAGTAAATAGAAAACTGAGAGGAGGGGGATGCAGCTGCAGTATCTCTCCTGTTGTGTTTGTATGAGACTGTTTGCTGTGAGAGGGGAGGAAGAGCAGCAGGGGAAACACCTGATTGGCCAGAACACACCACACAGGTGTTAAAAGACCACCCACTCAAAAATCATGGATGTACATGAGCCAGCAGATTCTTTATAACAAATTCTGAATAGTTGAGGTATAGCTTGATGCTCCAGAGCCCAACTATAACATCCGTAGTAGGGCCCCATCTAACATATGCCGTTTATAATACTGGTATCTTCTTATTTGACAGAGGAACCCTTAGGCCCCCTCAGGCTCCAGGACCTGGATGTGACCTCTACCTCTTCCCCCTCACCATAACGAAATAAGAAAAGCTTAGTGCTCTGTTACAGCCTAGGACTATATTCATAAGATCCTTGGTGTTATCTGATGAATGAGTGGAAATTGTAATATATTTCTATGGGAAGACTGTGATTTGGGGAAAAGATTTTGCTTCTTTGTCCTGATAGCGCAGCAAGCAGCAGCAGCAGATTATTGTACCATGCAGAGATATTGCTGTGTGTGTGCCGTGATCCTCCCATTGTGTGGATAATTATGTGAATAGGATTATTATTCATCTCTATACATGCAGATGCAATCAGTGGTTTCCTACCCACAAACACAATAATCAGCCATTTATAGTGAATAATAAAGGAGGGGATCTCTGAGACTCCTATTAACATATTAGTTATTGTAGAGAGTGATTGGAATAAATCACGTGACCCGCACGCTCGGCAGGGGATATGATCTTGTCTTTAACAAATTTCTGTTGCTCTCTTTACAATTTTAAGCGATTATAGAAAAACTGATTCAATTGAGTTTACACATAAAAAAATCATACTTGTAATGATTGAAAAGTACTGATTATACTGTACACAATGCCAGTGGGTGCCAACAACTCCCCCAACCAGAAGACAGGGGTGCAGCTCAACTCATCCTGCTCATTTGAGTAATAGGGCGGTAAGACAGGAAAAAAGCCCTGTTTAATTTCATCAGGGTCCAAACCCCTGAGGCCTTGACCACCACATTCCTACATCAGGGGCAAAAATATTTTTTAAGGGTGGTTTCTAGGCACATGTGCGCCTATTGTTTTAATGTAAAACCCCCCATTATAAAGATGGTTCAATAACTTATGGAAGGTTGTTAACTCTGGTATAGTTCGTAATACTTCCAGTAGTTTGCGATGGTCTAGAGGTTAATGGAGGTGGTTTAGATGAAGATTGACCCATGATTTACCGGTGATTCTGTTTAATCTAAATACCTACATTCTTAGTAGGGGCAGAATTCTGTTTTTCTCATACAGAGCTCCAAATCTCCAGCTTCCATATACAGTATGTATGCATAGTTACAAAATAAAATTCTGTCTGTCTGTAGCCACCTGTAGGGGGAGCTCACTGCATAGATAGGTATACAGCTCTTTTTGGACTCTATGATAAATCCATATCCACTGAGCTCCCCCTAGTGGTAGCAGAAATAATTATATCATTTTTTTTTTTTTTTTATCAATACATTTTTATTGAGAATTTTGCAATAATACAAACAAAAAAGGATTTCAGCGGAGTATCAGAAATAATTATATCATTAAACTGCTTTTCTTGAGGACTCAAAAGGGCAGTACAGTTCCAAATATTATAGTTCCAAGAAGCCTGCTCTAAACTTTCTCCCTTAAATGGTAGTGATATTCTTGTGGCACAGTTACTTGGGTACTGTATGGCCCTAGTATGAGGGCAGAAAGCTGTATGGACCTAGTACAGGGGCACGAAGCCTGTATCTGATCGGCTGAGCTTTAGTTAACATGAATAAGTTAAAAAGAAGCTCCAGCTTCTTGTTTATATAGCACCAACATATTCCATGGCACTTTATAGACTCACTGTCCCCAGTGGGGCTCGCCTTCTAAATTCCTTATCAGTATTCTTTGGGAGGAAACTAAAGAACCCAGAGATAACCCTTGCACACACACAGAGGACATACAGATTCCATGCAGATGTTGTCCTTAGTCTGATTCGAACCCAGGTCCCCAGGGCTGCCACGCACCAGTGTCGTGTTGGTTATTAATCTTCCTATGTATACTCTGGGCGCTATGTTTACCTTTTTATTCTGTTTACCCTTAGTTTTTACTCTGCACTGGAAACAATCAGCAATTTTCAGTTGGGAGATTCATTGTCCTAATTACAATACCCTGCACTTTAACACACACAAATATCCAATGCAAACAATTAGTATTTATATATAAATGAAACTATTTAGATGTCCATTTATTAAATAACATCAGACACAGCCTGTAAAAAGCCGCTAGCCTGCTTGATGATGGTTTCCACATAGCAATAGATTTTTCTATATTGCACAGAGTAAAATATTCTGCAATGATGTCAAATCAGCAAAAGTTATACTGAAGATATATTATAGAGAAGCACAATCTTTTTTCTGCACATAGCCCAAGGTGGAGTTTCAATGTATTTAGTGAACTATTTACGCTATAATTATATTTTTATGTGTATATTTTATTTTTAGATAGAGATTGTATGATAAAATTAAAGTATGTGCCATATGTTTCAAGCTGAGAATACAGAAAGTAAGTTAACCTAACCTGTAACTTGCAGAATGTTAGAAATTGGGGCCCATGGTATCCATTAATTACCACCAGTGCCCAGCACCAGTAGTTATGGTGCCTGGGGCTTCTGCTTTTAACTAATATATGAGTTTCATAGTGGTGACTTTGATCCCCTCTAAACATGGCCTAAAGGGGCATGTGATAAAAGGGTTGTGAATTGTAAGCAAGAGGTCAAAAAAATAAATGATCAGATTCGGCTCACAAGAGGAGCTGGACATTTTCCAAATATTGGGTAACAACCTACAACATCTAGTTTGTAGAAATTCCTTTTATTTATGAACATGGCGTGAATACAGCGACTTCCAATGCGTGTGAGTAACAAATGTCTACCACAATTTCATTGTATTATTGCACTGGATAATTTAATATGCATTACTTTATGAAGACTTGCTCACTTATTTTAGTGCCACAGAGGTGACTGGTGTGAACTTTCCATAAAGGGCCTACACTTTCTGCAGGGATTCATTATATAGATGTTATAGGAAAGTCTGTATAGCCCCATCCCTAGAGCTATCATCCAGTGGCGCTCGGGGGAAATTGAACTGGAAATGTGATCAGTGTCATGTGAACTGGAAACATTGAGAAGAGCTGAAGGAGAACCGCTTCCGTTCACTGTACTAGGTTTAGACTGTGTTCATATCTGTCTGGCACTGAGGACACCTCAGGAAAAGACATTAAATATAATCCCATCCCCTTTGGTTGGATTCAGTTGTACCCAAAAATGCTTGTTTGATTGCAGAGTATCGATGTGGCTTTAAAAATCTCATTTACCACTCCGCTAATTATTTCTGCTGTGGTTTTGTCCTCAGGTAGGAACATACTCTTACTGGTTACCCTGTGCTGCAGGATCTCCAGTCTTCTCCCACCCAGTTACCTCCAGAGCATGATTATTGAGCTGCATGGGTTGTTTTGGGTGTCCCATGATTATAGTGTACCATTTAGCCATTGGGCATCAGAGTAAAGTTTGGAATGGAGTCTTAAAACCCTTTTAGGACTGCCATCATCAATGGAAAGGTTGTGATGATCATGGTTATTGTTCTGTACAATGCTCAGCACTTTGTATTCCATTTTCAGCTACCTCTTCCTCCATTCACTAACTATCCCTCATCTCTGAGGCTCTTTTAGCAGGTTTTGGCTCCCCTCTACAGCTAAGCCCCATAGCTTCTTGAATGTCTACTACTCCGATAGATTCGCTTATGTCCATTATATAGTGGTGCTCAGTAGTTATGCTGTGGAGATAGCTTGCCAGAGGAAAACCAAGCAGAACAAAATTCCAGTTGTGTGATGGTTGAGGAATTTGGAGAAGGGTCTGTCTCCAGGCAAAAACTGCACTTTGGTTTGGTTAGAGGATGAGAGTAGTAGTAGTGAGTGTGTATGTTGGTGATGTACTGCAGGACATCCTCATGTCTAGGTATGTACTGTGCGGTGCCTTCATTCCACTGTGAAACTTCCAAGGTGAAGCATGTTATATCTAGTACATGTGGACAGTCAAGTAGACTGGACGTGTACACCTATAGAAAGAGCACAATATTTTGCCTGTGTGTTTTTGATGTTCTTGTATACTGTCATACCCTCTCTCACCACAGTGGGCACTGCAAATATATGTTTGGCAGGCCAAAGATCAATGCCAGGTTCTTCCTTTATCCTTAATGGCTATGAACTGTCAAGTTAGTGATGTCATTCTGGAACCTTTCTACTACCTGTAACTGTTAGGAATTTAGGAGAGACTGTTATAAGGCAGTCTCTGGGAACATATTGTACAACCTGTAGTAGAGAATCCTGATTGCTGCTGTAATGTCTGTGTACTTACAATAAAGTAGTACTCTCCGTGCTCTCTGACTGTGTTATTTGTAAGGATTGTCCATGCTCCTTGCTGCTTGGAATATTGGTAGACATCATGGTATTGTACCAAGAACCTTCCATCTTAAAGGGAGCCTGTCATCATTAGATCAAGGTCATGCTCAAATACGCTTTACTCACCTGAATCTAACTCTGTATATCTTTTACATTTCCATGCCTCTGTTGTGCTGAATTTTCAACATATTAAAATATGCAAATTGACCCTATCTTCTTTCACAAGCACTAGACATCGGCGCATGTGCAGTAGTCTAGTTTTTCATCCTGGCATAGACACCGGGCTCTACTGCGCTGATGTCTACTCTCATGATGCTTGCTCAAAAAGTTGGAGCCAGCCAAGATGACCTAGCTAATGCCTCGACCTGTCAGTCAAACCTCAGAGGAAGTAGCCAGGAGGCTGAAGGACGGGAACTTTTCTGAAACAAGGGCAGCAGGAACGTTCTCGGTGCATGGAATAGCTAATTTGCATATTTTTACAAAATTAAAATTAAGCACAACGTTGGCATTGACATAAAAAACATATACAGGATTGGGTTCAGGTGAGCAAAGCCTATTTGAACATGGCATTGGTTTTTTACAGCTACTGTTGATAATACTTACTGTAACTTGAACAGTAGACTGGATGATGTAAACCCATTTTTAAATGCCCTACTAGGGCATGTCATCCAACCGTCCTGGATCTGGCAGGACATTCCTGGATTTTGGCGACTGTCTTAAGAGGGCTGTAGCATGTCCTGATTTCAACTGAATCTGCGTCCTGAGGACTCAGATACAGTTGAATGCAATGGCGAAGCAGGGAGCCGTCAGCTCCCTGCTATACCATTCACTGGCCTGTGCTCTCTCTACTGCTCAGCTCAGCAGGATGACATCACTGCATTGCAACTGTTACTGAGAAAAGCATGATGTTCACCATTCATCGAGGAAACTGACTAGTTAAGTATTATTTTTTTTATCAACAAACTAAGGAGGCAATATTATTGTATGTGTGGGTGCACTAACGGGACATAACTACTGTGGAGGGGGCACTAATGAGGCAATGTAGTGTGTGGTGACCCTATGGGGACATAACTGTGGGGGTATTAACAGGGCATGTTACTGTCAGAAAGCATTAAGGCATAACTAGTATTAACAGGGTACTAAGGGGGGGCATCACTACTGTGTGGGGTCACTAAGGTGGAATTACTACTGTGTGTGGCAGTGTAAGGGAGAATAACTACTGTGGGGGGGAGTAAGAAGGGGCATAACTATTGTTTGGGGACTGGGTGGGATTCGTTAGGCATAAATAGGTATTGGGTAAAAATAGGGGTTTGGCTTAGTGTAAAAAAATTGCTGTTGTACCTTCTTGTGTTTTTCAAAAGTTGGGAGGGACACTAGGACATTATGAATTAATTAACGATGGGGTCCCTACTTCATGAACTCAATCAACTAACCAGAGTGGAGGACATCTACAAAGCTTCTGTGACTTCAAAGGGTATGCATTACATAGACAGCCTTAAATTGTAATGGACATCAATTAATGCTTCATTTTCCCGGTGGTGACACTACAGAGGAATGCCATGTAATGACTGATCTCTGGAGTCCCAGCAGTGGCAAACATTGTAATTAAGAACAAGAGCAAAACTCCTCCCATATGTGGACATTTACGGGTGGGTTTGTGGCGTTCCTGGAGCGGGGCTTACATGCCCCAAATTTACCAACAACAACATTGCCAGGTAAGTATGCATAACAGGGCCCAATTTTATTTGTGCTTTGGGGCCCCCCATATTCTATCCTATTTATGCCACTGTCACACATAATTTTTCAGGTTTTAACTGGAATTCACCTATGAATGTCATTTCCACAGAAATATTTTAGGCCTTTCACAGACTGGTTGCAGGTAAGTGTACTATGGCCATGAACTTGAGCAGAAGTGAAGTTGGAGCCTTGTGATTGACCATGTGTAATAATGTTACACCCTACTTTTAACTATCGTGAGGCCCCCCTTCAAAGGTTGATTAATGTCTTACCTGAGTCGTCTTCTAGTATGCTGTTTGGCGCAAGATGGAATCTAATTGTTCAGTCTGGACCTGACAGGAAACGGTTTCCTCTATAGAGAGTGTCAAGTAGAGGAGCAGTACCAGTGTCTGAGGAGCTTGAAGAAGAGAAGACCCTCCTCCAATCTAACATTTATCACCTATCCACAAAATATGTTTTTTGTGGAAAAACCTATACTTGTCTAAAAGTGACGGCATATGGCAAGGGTACAGTATGCCAACACTTTATATCTGTGGGTGTCTATTCCCTGAGTAACCTACTGATCCCAACAATGTAGGAGCCACAGGGCTGAAATTGTGCTGTATCTCATTCTGGCTGCAGTTCCATGCACAGTCGAGTAGTTTGCGGCTCCAAAAGAAAACCACAGAGGGGACACAAAAATAAATTATTCTCAAGATCAAGGGGGGTCTGACTATCATAATGTAGTGGAATATCCCAGCAATATGTCATCAATTTATAAAATGGAAAAACACCTGTGAGTAAAGAAATTGTCACGGGTTTATGCAAAGCAACCACAAGGGGGCACTGTTATTCTGGTATGTATAATAGCATTAACTGGTAGTCTCAAGCGTAAATTTTCTGTAATCATTCAAAGGACTTTATGTTGATATATACAAAAAAATATACACAATACCACCAAGAAACACCTTGAGAGCACAAACAAATATGCATGAAATCCCAGTAAACACAAGTGTACAGGAGAGAGGCAATGTCCAAGCATTATGGTCAGCGCTTTGGCGTGCCTGTGTATACACCATGGGCCAGGTAAGCAGGGCCGCATTCATTGGTAATGTTGCCCTAAGCACTAAGCCTTAATACGCCCCTGTAAAAGGCACATTCACACTTACCAATTAGCGTCTTGATTTGCTAATGTCTCAGCTATTGTAGTGATAATTACTCAGTTTAAAGTGTACTTTTTTGTTAAATGTGTAGGGCAAGTAATAATGAACATTTTTCCAATATACTTTAATTATTGATTTTGAAACTTTTAACAAAAAAAAACAATACTGAAGTTTTCCCTAATTCGTCTTCACGGTGCAGAAAAGACATTCATCACTCCACCAGGAGAAAACCCTACGATTTCACGGGTTTAAGTCTTTATTAAAAAGAGACAGCAAGCATAAGAAATTCATGGTAAAGAGTTCGGAGCGGTCAGAGCAGATTGTCTGTGGATTGTGGGGGGAGACAGTAGGGGTGTAATATACACTAGGAGATCATTAGCAGATGCAGAACACTTGTATCAGTAAGCACTAATTGTGATTCCCTGGATGTCTTAGTTGGCTTGAATGGAGGCCATGAGGATATAAGGACATATAAAAGGACAGAAGGACATACAAAGGGGTGTAAAGGACAGCCTAAAATAAACTGCGAAGGATCCATTGAATTTCATTTTTATAATTGTAATATTTTGGAGGAAAGTGAGAAAACTAAGCCTATAATGTGTTGATATGAGAAGAAAGATCAATATCTCCTGTAAAAAAAAAAAGTGGGGTTCATTAGAAGCTTGCATTATGTATAATGACTAGTGTTTTGAGGGTGTTTCCCTCCTGGGGAAAAGGTCTACTGGGCCTGAATGGATTAAAGTTAGTAAATAAGGATTAGAGCCGTATGAGTTTTGTGGTCTGCAAATTGGGGCCATGTGCATGGAATGGCCAGGCCTGTAAAAGAAATGCCTATGCATGTCCATTGCAGACAAGAATAGGACATGTTCTATCTTTTTTGCAGGGACACGCAGCGAACATACGGTGTGCTGTTCCCATCTAAATTGAATGGGTCTGTGTCTGTTCCGCAAAATTGCAGAATGGATGCATACACAAATGTACGGTCATGTGAATGGGCCCTTAAGTCTCCTTAACAAGAGCTTCATCTTTAAATCCACATACAGAGCTAGGTAACTGCTAAAGACTGGGAGGTGGAGGGATCTTTCCTGGCAAGAGTGAAGGTGGACTAGGGAGGAAAAATAAACTGGGGAAGGTCTTTTGTCATTAATCAGATGCAACATCGGATCGCCAAATAAAAGTTATTATTACATTAGGCTTAGCCAAGTATTGTGGCTTGTTTCAAAGTGCGATTGTTGATGACAAGGCCCTAAAAAAACTTGTCAGTGTTCCCATCGTGTATGAGACTCTCCATACCTTATCCTCTCCTTCATTATGTCCAAAGGGGGAGGAAAAACTCAGGAGGCAGGAGGAGATTGGTGTGGACAGTGGTGTGCTTGAGGTTATATCATTGCTAATGGCCATGGCCAACCCTCATGAACTATTGTTCCAATATTCATAAAATTTGCTACAAAAATCTTGGATAATGGGTTTATTCAAAAAGTGTTCATCCTCCAATACAGTACCGTATTTTTCGCCATATAAGACGCACTTTTTCCCCCCCAAAAGTGGGGGGAAAATGGCAGTGCGTCTTATATGGCGAATGCTACCATTTTCCTATAGTTAATGCCGATACATCGCACAGCCTGCGATGTATCAGCATGGAGGAGGAGGGCGGAGCCTGGCAACACATGGCGGGTGGCCCGCCGCTCACAGCGTGACTGCTTCATAACATTTATAATCTTTAATCATGTCCCCTTATTCCCTATAAGCCCAATACAGTAGCGCTCTGCTAACCTGCTATACCGATCCTCTAGCAGGCAGAGCGGTGCTGTGTAACGTCCTCACTGGCGTCATCTGCCTGCTCCTTTCACTTTATGAATGAAGCAGGAGGAGCAGGCAGATGGCGTCAGTGAGGGCGTTACACAGCAGCCTGCCGCCGCACCGCTCTGCCTGCTAGAGGATCTGTATAGCAGGTTAGCAGATCGCTACTGTACTGGGCTTATAGAGAATAAGAGGACATGATTAAAGATTATAAATGTTATGAAAGCAGTCACGCTGTTAGCGGCGGGCCGCCCGCCGCGATTGCCAGGCTCCGCCCTACTTTAGTCACTATGGGCCAGATGTTTTAGAAAGGGGCATCTTTGGATGACACTGTAATTAGGGTGATCTGTGGATGACACATATAGCATAAGATGCTATATATGTGTCATCCACAGATCCAATCCATTACAGTGTCATTCATAAATGCCCCCATCACAGTGCTATCCACAGATCCCCCATCACAGTGCTATCCACAGATCCCCCATCACAGTGTCATCCACAGATCCCCCCATAACAGTGCCATCCACATCTCCCCCACATAACAGTGCCATCCACAGATCCCCCCATAATACTGTCATGCACAGACCACCATTACTTCAAAAGCACACCTTTTGGTTAAAAATATTTTTTTTCTTATTTTTCTCCTCAAAAACCCAGGTGCGTCTTATAGGCCGGTGCGTCTTATAGGGCGAAAAATACGGTAAGTTATAGGTCCTGCAGAGTGGAAAGTGTGGTGCCTGTTTGAGGGCCAAGGGTACATTTTCTACAGCTTTATATACAATCTTTGCTGCTCCATTAATAGACCCTAGGTATTATCGGGTCCTATAGTAAGTGAAAATAATTCATAAAAAGAACTCTAATAGCAGCCAAATGATAGCTGTCTGTCACAGCAGCATATACAAATATTACAGTTTTGGCTGCATTAAACTGAATTTCTGCATTGTATCCCGCCAGAGATCTGGTTACTGCATTGTATAATAAATTCAAGAAAATCCAGAGATGTCACAATGTCTTCTTTGGCAAAGCACTCTGGGGGTCATCTGTGGCAGACACTAGGGGCATCTAACGCTGAGGCTTTTGACAGATTGATCAACATATAGACTTAATTTTAATGTGAATATAAATTTATTAAAGGAGTATTAATGAGGCAATTAAACGCCCAGCTCATTCACAGCAACTACTAATTAGGGACACATAGGAACCTACCTCTGCCAACAGCAGCTTATTGATGTGTTCCATGTAAAAGGTTTTTTTTTTTTTCATTATAGAGTAACAAACAATTGAAAATAGGGGAAACAGAAATGAATATATATTGCAATAGATTTATAGCCAATATTTTTTTTAAAAGGTTGACATTTACTTAAGCAATTTGTTTGCTGCAAAATAGCAGTGTGTTGTCACAAATATGAACTAATATAACATGGTGGCTATACTCTGTATTGAAAAAAATGGATGTAATGTGAAAATAATTTGGCTTCACTTGTTCATCAGGGAATAATCTAATAAAATTATTAGGGAATTCTGTATTTTAGGTGGTGTCTTTTCAGTGTTTGCTTTGGCGTGGTCGTTAACCCTGGGTTCACACCTGAGCGTTTTACAGCGCGTTCAAACGCGCTGTAAAACGCTCAACAGATTAAAACCAATGCATCCCTATGGGAGTGGTTTACACTTGAGCGTTTTACAGCGCGTTTGAACGCGCTGTAAAACGCCCAACGCATAAACAAGTACTTGAGCTTCTTTTGGGGCGTTTGACGCGCGTTTTGTGATTGACACCACAGTAGTCAATCACAAGAACACGCGCACGTAACGCCGCTTTCCTATTTGCAAAAACGCGCAAAAAAACGCGCGTCAAAAACGCGCGTAAAACGCGCGTTTTTGGAACGCTCAGGTCTGAACCCAGGGTAAAAGACCACAGAACCACAGAATCAATGTTGATTATGACATCATGATATGCACACTGACACACAATAACAAGTACTAACAAAAGGGGCAGACACAGTCTGATCACAATACATAATGGAGTATCACTGCTAATGGCGGGGCAAAATGTAATGTGTTGTACAACGAAAAGTTCTACAGCTTTCTAATATTACTTTGAGTTTTAATTTCTCAACATTTTCAAGATTTCTAAGGATAAGTCCACACGGTCAGGTTTCCAGACGCAGTTTTGAAATTCAAAACAGAGGAGAAATCGTTTCTGTCCTGTATACGCTCTCTCCTTTTATGATCCATCTGTATTTTAGGTGGTGTCACTTCTTCAAAACGGAAGACGACTAATACTAAAATGTTTATGGTGTTTTGCAGTTCCTTTGAGTTGCTCTAGAGGGCGATAATTTACCACTGCATAACAGCTGTAAGAGCCTTATAGTGTATATAATGATGAGAGTTATTGTACACTAAGGCTATTTTCACACTAGCGGCAGGGGAGCCCGTCAGGCTGTTCCGGCGGGTGAACAGCCTGTCTGATCCGTTCTGCCGCTAGTTCACGTGTGCCCTCGGACTGCTGCTCCGTCCCCATTGACTATAATGGGGGCGGGGGCAGAGTTCCGGCGGCAGCACGGCAGTACACGGCGAGAGGCAGCCGGACTAAAAGTACTGCATGTCGTACTTTTAGTCCGGCGGCCTCTCACCCGCCCGAACAGCCGGACGGACTCCCCTTCCGCTAATGTGAAAGTACCCTAACCCTGAATCACACTAAAATTCAAGTAATCAAAAGTAATCTTTTCAGCTTACAACCCCTGATGGGGGTTCACTGTTGGCTCCTATTGTCAAGGTGCGGTGACAGGCAACTCCAAGACTGCTAGGCATTCAGATGTTACCCATTTGCCCAAAATGGTCAATATTCCCCTAGAGTGCTAAAAAAAAAACTTAATGGAGGATCCTATGATTGAAAATTTAGAGCCAATGTGATATCATGTACAGTTTTGACCACATCAAACATTGCATTACTCTGCAATAAGTCCAGAGGTGAGTCTGAGTGTCCATTCATGATAAATGGCCTCACATTTGTAGTGGTCCTGGCTAACAGTGTAGACACCCTATTGGCATTATGACTACAAACAATCAGGCCCTGGTCAAAAAGCTGGTAAACAATTCTATGTATTGTAATTTATCTCCTCGATACAATCAAAAGTGTCTGGTTTAGGAAACCCGGGGAATTCTGAGCTAATATGTGGAATCCACAATTCAGGGCACACCTATTGACCAGAGAAGAGTTGGCTACAATGGTTGTTTTTTAGTCTGCAGGACCCAGCACATCTGGACATTACACAGACAGCCCACTGGTATCAATGGAAATCATGTACTGCTTCATTTTGCCTGTGGAGGTGCTGCAGGTAAGTTTGCTGCTTGGTTACCCCAGCTGCTCTCTGAGACTCTTTACAGTGGGTCACCTTATGTTCAGCTTATTATGAGAAGCCCCTTTTAGTAGGGGTTATCCAAAGCTCAGAATCTCTCGTGAGAACATTCATTTAAATGACTTTGCCTTTAAATATCCAGGCAATTCAGGAAATGTCACTTTATAACTTACAGGTGTGTTTCTTACGGTATACACTGGATCACGGCCATGCATTGTAAAGTGGGTGGAGGTGATTGGCTTGTAGGCAGCTGACTGACGGCAGGAAAGAGGATAGCGAGTAAAACATAAACACGTTTATTATGCTTTGAGAACCAGGCAAACCTGATGTCAGAGGGCGGACGCCTGAAATGCCAGCAGCACATTATCCTTTCGACACAATGACTCTACGCCACAGATAACTACTGTCTGCGCTGCACTGAAGTCTTTTCTGTGTTTGCTTTGGCATGGTCATTAAAAGACCACAGAGCCACAGAATCAGTATTCATTATGACATCATGATATGCACACTGACACACAATAACAAGTACTAACAAATGGGGCAGACACAAACACCGTCTGATCACAATACATAATGGAAATAAAAAGGGGGTCAGTCAGCACATCCCAATGCGCAGGTAGAAACACAAAGAAAAAAAACACAATGCAACAGCACTCTGCAGACACAAAAAAGTGCAATAATGCCATGGTAATAGAAAATATTCTGGGGCTAATGCTACACTTATTTTGTAAATTTGAGATTCTTGGCAAATACATTTTGTACAAAATTATTTGGGCCCGTCTGCCAAACGCCAAGGCGATCTCTGTAAGACGGGAACCTAACACTAAATACTACCTGTTATGTGCCATAACGGCCACCATAAAATTCAAGGAATGCAGGTATAAACACGCATGCTGAGCCCACTCTATACCTCTCCTGGTGCCAAAAGGCTTCCACTGAGTGCAGAGAGAACAGGCTACAGCTTTATACTTACACCAATTAAAATCAGCCTATGGGGCAGACAGGCTGGTCAGGGGTGCAAGATTAAATGGAGTCAGCCACTACTCCAGTACAAACTGCATAGAAAAAGGGGGTCAGTCAGCACAACCTGACTTAGCTAAGGATAAGTCAGGTTTCCAGACGCAGTTTTGGAATTCAAAACAGAGGAGAAATTGTTTCTGTCCTGTATACGCTCTCTCCTTTTATGATCCACTCCAGATTTTGACTTCCAAAACCGCATGCAGAAAACCTGACCATGTGGCCCTTACCTTTACAGGACCATATTTGTTTATACCTAGAACCAGTACAGATCTACTACTTCTCACAGCTGAAATTTTGTTACAACTGTAACCAGCCTAGGCACACATCTGTGAGCTAAACCAGTGCCCATGAACCCCCTCAGGTGCCTATAGAGATTCTCCTTTTAATAGACATCATGCAAATTAAATCCAATGAGTACAATTGTTGCTGGCATCCATGTGTACTTTCTCCTCCAGGTGCTGTTGCCACCACACAAGGTCCTGATACCAAACAGCCCCAGAAAGTATTGTGGTTTGCTGCCTCCACCTCCTGAAGCAGGGCAGCATCAGAACTAGTGGGGTTGTGGATGCACCTGGAGGACAAAGGACCTAGGAGCTAGAGACGGTAAGTATATTATGCTGTTATCTGGTCTGGAGTCTGATTTTTAGGGGTTTGATTTGAAGTTTGATTTATCTATGAGGTCTGATCCGAGGTTAGATTTAGTCTGGAGTCAGAATTTTTTAAGTGGTCTGATCTGAGGTGTGATATACTGTATGTAGGAGTTTAGACTGGAGTCTGATTTATGCAGGGTGACTGGTCTGATTTCTTTTTGGAGTCTGGTCTGGGGTGAGTTTAGTTCTAGCCTGGGATGTGGTGTGAGGACTGAATTCATTTTGGGGATCTGATCAGGGGTTTGATGGCGTCTCTGCCCCACCCTACATTTTCTAAATAGTGCACGGATGGTCCTTATGGGATCATTGTGTTTTTTTCCACCACTTTAGATTTTATTCCTATAAGCAGAATGTCACAGCAATGGGGTAGCTAGTCAGCAGAGCCTAAAGAGGGAGGGGAAGAGCATGCCAGTGAGGAGAGCCTGACAAGGGTGAATATGGCTGGCACCCAGGTCTCTCCTCAGCTTCTACATCTTATTAGAAGTAGAGGAAGAGAAGGATGGACTATGACTACCAGACAAACAGAAGATAGGAATTTGTCAGGCGTTGGAGGGGGTCACACCTTCCCAGTCAAATTTCTGAGTGTGCCCCTGATCTAAACCCCCTAGACTCTAGACCAATACAGTGATATATGATCTGATATAAAGTAGCAAAATCAGAACAAAATTTATCTCACAAAGGAAATACCTAGATACAATTGTTACAGCGTGAGAACATTCACTGACAGCAAACATAAATCATGAATGCACTAAACTTGTGCAGAAGTTGCAACCTTTCTCATTACTGGGTAACTTTGAAAAGTGACAAGGAAATTTGGCTTGGTTTACTAGGAATAGGCATTGTCTTAAAGTCAGATCTATTAATAAGAAAGCCATAAAAGCTATCAAACCCAAGCCTGAAGTGTGAGCCTTCTAAAAAATTTTGCAGATCACCCCAACTTTCTCATTTCTTTGTAATATATGCCAGTTATAAAAAATGTGGGCCAAAGTACATTATGAAGTGGCATAATACATTGATTAAGGGGGTGCCCGCATTCTGATTAGGTTTTTGAAATGTCATACACCAACATGTAATAGCATTTGAAACTCTAAAAGGGCCCATTGCTTACCCCTGAACATAATAGAAGCCCCTTGCTTCCCATGTGTGTCTGATCACTGCAGCCATAGTGTCCCACATGATTAACCCACATGAACCTTCCCGACTGGATGATCTACTGCAAAGATACATGAAATTCTGCTGCTTGAACCCCTTTAACCTTTTAAAAGGATCGTCTTAGATAAAAATGTACCCAAGTGTCCTCTTCTCCATGGCCTGGTATTGCAACTTAGCCCCATCTAAGTGAATAGAGCTGACTTGTAATACCAGCAACAGCCCATGGACAAAAGTGGCGCTGTTTTTGTAACAAAAACGGTAAACAAATCTGAGTGGGTTATGAGGAGCAGTGTAACCTTGTCTGATGGGTACTAGTACATTTCCTATTGCTGTAGTCCTTTTCTAAGGTTCCTTTGGGTCTTAGTATAACCTTCTTTCCCTGCCACCTAGAACACGTTGTACTACACTGAAATGTTCCTATAGTATGTATGTGCTTCACAAATCACAGAGCTTCTCTACCTCTAGGCATATGACTAACAGCATGGGAAAGCACATAGCTCTCCCAGATGAGATTACATCTCCAAACAGACAGTAGACAGTACAGTGGAAATGTAGGGAGCACACAGAAACTTACCAGAAACTGTATCCAGACTATGGTAAAGCTTTACCATTGTTCTCCATTGAGTGCTTGTAGTGGGCATGCCTCTTCTTTCCTGCTGTTACATGTTCAGTATTGACTGGAGTTCTCTCTCTTTGTGGAGGCAGCTAATTCGATATTGAGTTGTCTTTTTGTACACCATTTTATTATAATGGATAAAATAGCAGGCAAAAACAAAGCTGTACTAACTTATGAGGGCACATTGTTGTAGCGGGGCGGCGGTTTGTTGGGGTTGCTGGACGCTCCAGTTGACGGTGGGGTACAGTCACTGATGTTTCCTGTCTCTGATTTTCCACCTCAGAGGTTGAAGGGCACTAGGTCTGTGGAACGGTGCCTTGTGGTCGCAATGAGATCATCTTGACCTCTTACACCGGGTCACAGGCGGTGTGACAACAACATCACGTCGCCTGAGACTGGGCGCAGAAGGTCATGATGATGTCATCAGGACCGCCTGTGCCAGGACACAGGCAACCAGGGCTGCAGACCAGAAGATGTCTGTGGCTTGCATCACAGAAGGCAGGAGTGAGGTAAGTCATTTTTTTCTTTGTTTGTCGCTGTTACTGTTGGGGGCTCTATGGGAGGGTTGGCATTATATGTAGAGATGGCACTAAGAGGGGCATATTATGTAGAGATGGTGCTATGGAGGAATTATAAATTGAGATGGCACTAAATATGTATGTTCTGTGTTTGTGTCAAATTATGCAGGAATACGTTGTGGCCAGGAGAAGTCATAAATAAAATGAAAGAGTTGAGTTGGGGCCTAAATGGGGTTATTAATGACTGGGACCTACCGTAAATGGTTATGGTCATGGTGCACCAATATTATTTGGTCTTGGGCTAGCTGTCTCTCTCAAAAGGCTGGTACCCTGGCCAAAGGGCTGGTGACCCAGGGTCTGTGGCTCAGTTGTCTGGCGGGCCCTCTGGTCAAAGCACTGGTGACCCTTGGTCCCTATTTGCAGACTGGCAGAGCTCTTTTACTAAACACATGTCCCTATCTGCAGAACACTAGGGGCTCTGACTCTCTCCTTAAATACAGTTTCTAGCTGAACTAGAACCTTCTAGTGGGATGGGGGAAGTAGAGAAACAGCCTAACACAAACATTGTTACAATTTCAGTTTGCTATAGATTTATATACGGTGTAAATACCAGTCTATGGGAATGAAATAAACAAGTATAAGCAGATCTTGCACCATAAACAAGTTTTCAGACATAAATAGAGCTAAACCAGACAGTCAAAAGGTCAGTGTTTCTATTTATTCCCTCCAAAACTCTGCATAGTCCCTTATAATAACCGTGGAAGATTAGATAGAAAGTCCCAAAGTCTCTCAGTATTAGCTGGCTGTGTATTCACTCTTTCCACAGTACAGTGCAAATACAGTGCAATAACAGTGCAAATGAACAGGATATATAACAATAAACATAAAATGCAGTTCAACAAAAGAAAACAGCACACAACAGCATAAATTACAATGCAAGATAACCCTTCAAAGTGCAATACAGTAGAGAGTTGATGGCTTTGCACAGTAACAATAGGGGCATGTGCATGGTCCAAAGTACCCGTGTTCCAGTACGCTAGACATATAGCAGCAGCATATTCTGTAGTGTAGTACCGTATTTTTCGCCATATAAGACGCACTTTTTTTCCCCCAAAAGTGGGGGGAAAATGGCAGTGCGTCTTATATGGCGAATACTACCATTTTCCTATAGCTGAAGCCGATACATCGCACAGCCTGCGATGTATCAGCATGGAAGGAGGAGGGGGCGGAGCCTGGCAACACGCGGCGGGCGGCCCGCCAGCTCATAGCGTGATCGCTTATATAACATTTAAAATCTTTAATTATGTCCCTTATTTCCTAAAGCCCAGGACAGTAGCGCTCTGCTAACCTGCTATAGCGATCCTCTAGCAGGCAGAGCGGTGCGGCGGCTGAGCTGGTGTGTAACGTCCTCACTGACGTCATCTGCCTGCTCCTCCTGCTTCATTCATAAAGTGAAAGGAGCAGGCAGATGACGTCAGTGAGGACGTTACACACCAGCCTGCCGCCGCACCGCTCTGCCTGCTAGAGGATCGTTATAGCAGGTTAGCAGAGCGCTACTGTCCTAGGCTTTTAGGAAATAAGGGGACATAATTAAAGATTTTAAATGTTATACAAGCAGTCACGCTGTTAGCGGCGGCCGCCCGCCATGTGCTGCCAGGCTCGCCTCAAGCAGCCATGGGCCAGATGTTTGAGAAAGGGGGCATCTGTGGATGACACTGTATTGGGGTGATCTGTGGATGACACATATAGCATAAGATGCTATATATGTGTCATCCACAGATCCAATCCATTACAGTGTCATTCATAAATGCCCCCATCACAGTGCTATCCACAGATCCCCCCATCACAGTGCTATCCACAGATCCCCCATCACAGTGCTATCCACAGATCCCCCATCACAGTGCTATCCACAGATCCCCCATCACAGTGCCATCCACATCTCCCCACATAACAGTGCCATCCACAGATCCCCCCCATAATACTGTCATGCACAGACCACCATTACTTCAAAAGCACACCTTTTGGTTAAAAATATTTTTTTTCTTATTTTTCTCCTCAAAAACCCAGGTGCGTCTTATAGGCCGGTGCGTCTTATAGGGCGAAAAATACGGGTATATTGTAATGTTCTCTTACAATCTAGTTTCGTTTGCCTAATCTTGGCGCAGGTTAGAATATGAAGGAGCGTCAGTTTTCTGACAGACATATTAGTAAATCTGTTAGGTCCCCTAGGTCTTATACACAAATTGCCCCTCCTTCCCATGTCCTACACATGCCTTTTAAACAAAACTGGCAACATTTTGGAAAAGGTAGTAAAGTCACAAATTATGGCACACTTTACACATAATAAGACACATACAGGGCTATCACCATTAACCCTTAAAGGACCTTGAGATTTTCCATTTTTGCATTTTTGTTTTTTACTCTCTACCTTCCCAGAGCCATAACTTTTCTATTTTTCCATTCACATAGCCTTATGAGGGCTTGTTGCATATGATGTAGTGGTGAACTGGAAAAAAAATCCAAATGGGGTGGAATTGGAAAACAATGCAATTCTGCCACATCTTAAGGGGGATTTTTTTATGGCGTTACCTATACGGTAAAATTTACCTGTTACATTCATTCTCCAGGTCACTATGATTACAATGATACCACATTTATATAATTTTTCTTGCATTTCAATACTGAAAACAAACATAAAAACCTTGAAAAAATTATTTTTTTTCTTTTTATCGCCATATTCTGATCCCTATAACTTTTCTGTAGTTATGTGTACGGACCTATATGAGGGCTCATTTTTTGCGGGAAGATCTGTACTATTTTGAAATGTGTGTGACTTTTTGATCACCTTTTATTACATTTTTTTGGTAGGTGAATTGACAAAAAATGGTGAATTGGCCATTTTGAAGTTTTTTTCCGTTACACCATTCGCCTTATGGGATAAATATTGTTACAGTAATTTTGGACGTGGCAATTTTTTTTTTCATTGTTTACTTTGGGGAATAGGTGACTATAACTGGCAATCATTAGCTTGCCAATTGTGTTCTGTGATGCGTATATATCCATCACAGAACAGGAATTTACTGTATACACTCATACATGGACGCACTCATACACAGTCACCACATACATGGACGCACTCATACACAGTCACCACATACATGGACACACTCATACACGCAGTCTCCACATACATGGATGCACTCATACAGACACTCACCACATACATGGATGCACTCATACAGACACTCACCCCATACATGGACACACTCATACACGTACTCACCACATACATAGACACTCATACACAGTACCACATACATGAATGCATTCATACACGTTCTCACCACATACATGGATACATTCATACACACGGTCACCACATACATGGACACATTCATACACACGGTCACCACATACATGGACGCACTCATACAGACACTCACCCCATACATGGACACACTCATACACGTACTCACCACATACATAGACACTCATACACAGTACCATATACATGAATGCATTCATACACGTTCTCACCACATACATGGACACATTCATACACGCGGTCACCACATACATGGACGTACTCATACACGCGGTCACTACATATATAGATGCACTAATACACATGGTCACTACATACATGGACGCACTCATACACGCGGTCACCACATACATGGACACATTCATACATGCGGTCACCACATACATGGACGCACTCATACAGGCACTCACCCCATACATGGACGCACTCATACAGGCACTCACCACATACATGGACGCAATCATACAGGCACTCACCCCATACATGGACGCACTCATACAGGCACTCACCCCATACATGGATGCACTCATACACAGTCACCACATACATAGACGCACTCATACTAAGTCTCCACATACATGGACGCACTTATACATGAGCTCCTCACATAAATAAATATATATATATATATACGCACACACATACACATGAACATAGTTATACACCTATTTCTACACACAGACACTTACCTGTCCTGTAGACAGCTGATGTCTGGTCCTCACAAGCAGCCTGGAGAAGTAGGTGCCATCACCCCTGTGTGCCATCCAGGGACAGCAGTGGAGGGGTTAATAAGTAACCTACTACGGGGGGTCAGAGAACAGGACACAGAGAGGGGGGCAGGCACTATAGAGCTCTGTGTGCAGGAGCAGCCAGCCTGCTCTACACTAGCTTCATGCTGGGGGTGGGGCTTGATCCCATGACGCTCTGCTATTGGCTGGCAGCAAGTATCATAGTAAGCTGCCAGCCAATAGAAAACAAAAATCAGTACTGGCAAGTGGTGTGCCAGTACTGCGGATCCCAGAGTGAGAGCGGCCATAGGAGGAGGAGACAGCATGGAGGAATTGTACTGTGTCCTCCTCACTGGAGCAAGGACCTTCAGTGGGAGGCGCTCCAGCGCTGCTTCTGTAAAGTACAGCACAGCAGTAGGTAGGGAAAGCCTATAGATCTAATAAAAACATTCAGTTCTGCTTCGGGGCCCCTTCTAAGCTCGGGCCCTGAAGCAGTCACTTCCCCTGCTTCCCTGATAGCTACGCCACTGACTTAAATAATACTTTATTATAAATTTATTCCTAAATACCTTTCATTAGTTATAATGGCTCTTTTTGTCTGGGGAGCAATCATTAGGAGAAACAAAATGGCCGCTGTCCTATTAGTACACCAAAAACCTGTCCTAATCGCACAGCAGGACAGGTTACTTCACAACAATGAGGTGAAGAGCTGCCTCATATTCCTCTCTGATCTACTTGTCAGGAATTATTATCCTGAATACAGTTTAATATGAGCTTCAGCTGAATCTCTGTAGGAATGGAGTTCATGAGGAGACATAAAGTACAGAGAGGATGGTGGAGATGTCAGTAATGAGCAGCAGCTCTTGTACACAGTCTCCATTACCATAGTCTGTCCTGTCCATCCTCTCTGTTCTTCATGTCTCCTCATGAGCTCCTTTCCTTCAGAGTACTGCACAGTATTTGCACTTGTGGAATGGGTTTATGCACAGGCAGCTAATACTAAGAGACTTTGGGACTTTCCAGCCTGTGAACTGAGAAGCTAGTTTTTTTCAGTACACATGAAAGGATATATCACAATAAACATATAAAATGCAGTTAAACAATATAAAACAGTATAAGACCTTATACACATGGCCGCTGCTCGGCTGTGGCTGTATTGCACTTAAATGGGTCTGCAATCAGGAGCTGCGGTGTGGAACGGAAGCACGGAACCCCACAGAAGCACTACGGAGTTTCTGTCCATGCCTTTGCACATGTTCTATTTTTTTATGGTGCGAATGGATCACGGACCCATTCAAGTTGAATGGGTCTCGATCTGTCCCGGACGGATGTTGCCCGTCCATTGGGGACCGCAAATTGCGGTCCCCAATGCACGGTGCAGCCGCACAATGGCTGCGTGCATGAGGCCTAAGGGAGAGTTCACATATCTGTTTCATTTTCCGTTCTTCTGATCCGTTAGAAGAAAAGAAAAAAAAAACTAGATCCAGTAAAAAAAAGCTGATCCTGTTGCACATTTGGCATCCATTTGAGTAATTTCCGTCAGACAGAAAAAAAGTACTGCATGCAGGATTTTTTTTTTTTTTTTGTTTATAAAAAACTGATCTCAGACGAAAATGAATGAAACGAATGCCAAATCTGCAACATCCTGTACAAAAATAGATCCTGTGCATAACTTATGCAAATTGATGTTTTTTTTTTCTGACGGATTAAAAGAACAGACAATGAAAGGGAGATGTGAACTTCCCCTAAGTGTAACCAATGGCATAAATCTTTGTGCTAGATAACACTTCAAAGTGCTATAAAGTAGGGAGTTGATGGCTTTGCATAGCAACAATAGGGGCAAATGTCCACAAACGTCCAGACCTTGCTGCGGGGCACTGCAACTGCAAATCCTGACTAAGGGACTTATTTCCCATTGGGGTGCACCACATCTTACCATCCTCTCCAGAGAGAAATAACGCAAGATGACACCTTGAGGTTGTCCACGGGACCCAGCGTAGCATTGGGGGTCATCTCAAACCTGGTCACTACATGGTCATGCCCCCATCATTTTTGGCCAGTACCAATGGTATATGAGATGATGATGAGTGGTAATTTCCTCTTCTCTAAGTCATTAGATGCAAAGATGAAGTTTATCTGATTGTGCAGGAGACGTGCCTGATCTTCCAGGAGCATATTGTGGCTCAGTGGTTGGCCTGGGGGTAAATCCCATCAGGTTCACTGTATTGTATGTTCTTGTGCTTTCTCTGGATACTCAGGTTACATACTGTTAGGTCCATTTAATTTAAATTAAATTAGCACCAGTATATGTGTATATAACAACATATAATGGAGCAGGCACTGATAGAATTGCAGTCTGTGTACAGCACTACAGAATATGTTGGTGCCATACGCTATGGAAAAAAATCCCTTATCAGACAGAAGCCAAGGATAAATGTACAATGTAGCATCTATAGCTGCTAATGGGCTTCAGAAGAAGGAAACTTCTGCTTATTTCCGGATCCTTCTGCACATTTCTGTAGAGTAGTATGTCCTGACCTAGACCAAGACACTACATCAGCATCTCAGCAATATTAGTCACCCTAAGCCAAAATCACCCACTCAGCTCATTACTCATATACAGTTCTCACCTAAAATGTTCATTTTCCTTATTGACTTAATGGGTGACTTAAATGATACTTTGTTAAGAATTGCAGTCCAATGAGACACAAATAATGAGTAACATGTTACTGGATTATCAGTCTGAATGAGTAATATAGTCTGAAAGCTTCCATACCAGTGCATGGAGGACGGTTGTGCCTAGATAGATAGATAGACAGATAGATAACCGTGGAAAGAGGAGGACCAGTATAAAGAAGATAAAAAGGCAATTGAAATTTTGGTCTAGATCATTGATTGAAACGCATGTCCGTTCTGCAAAAAAAACAAAAAAAACATGTCCTATTATTGTCCGCATTACGGACAAGGATAGGACTGTTCTGCTAGACTGTTCCGTTTTGCAAAATACAGAATGCACATGGACGTCATCCGTACGGTCGTGTGCATGAGCCCTTATTGTGAGTCAAAACCAGTAGTGAAGCCTACTCAGAGATAAGGTATAATGGACAGATTTCCTCCTGCTCTGTGTTTTTGACCTGGTTTTGGCTCACAATAACTGATGGAAATAACTGACCGAATAACTGAAGTGTGAAATTGGTTTAATTTGTTGGTGTAATACAGCCCTAAGACAAATTATGCCCTTACCACTATAAAGATAAAATATGGAGATCTACCTTAAATAACATACCATACCAGGATCAATCCTATTAAATCAAGCATACTGTGTGGTAGGGTTGATTCTGCTGATTAAAAGGATACCTGGTTTGTGAAAATTGGTTCTAGCATTCCTGAGAAAAAAAGATCTTTATTCTTTAGATAAATTAGAGCGTAAGTGCACTACGGGGTGGAGCCTAGTGCACCTAAACTTTCTGAGTTGATCGATGCTCTTTCAGGACCCTGCCATTTTTCACCTTAAAGGGATTCTGTCATCAGATTTTACCCTTTAAGCAAAACATATGTCCATGTCCGTCATGATAAGTAGATTATTCTGAAATTTATGAAGAAATAGAGCCACAGTGGGATATAATAATGCCATCAGAAGAATCTACTTATCAGGACGGACATGGACATATGCTTCACTTAAGGGGGTAAAATCTGATGACAGAATCCCTTTAAGGACCAGTGATGTGTCACTTTATGTGGTGATAACTTTAAAACGCTTTTACTTATCCAAGCCATCATTCTGAGATTGTTTTCTCGTCACATATTGTACAGTTGTAAATTTGAGTCAAAATATTTCATTTTTATTCATAAAAAAATTCTAAATTTACATAAAATTTTGAAAAATTCGCAATTTTCTAAATTTCAATTTCTCTGCTTTTAAAACAGATAGTGATACCTCCCAAAATAGTTATTACTTTACATTTCCCATATGTCTACTTCATGTTTGGATCATTTTGTAAATGACATTTTCTTTTTTGGGAGTTAGAAATCTTAGAAGTTTAGAAGCAAATCTTGAAATTTTTCTGAAAGTTTCCAAAACACACTTTTTAAGGACCAGTTCAGGCCTGAAGTCATTTTGTGAGGCTTACAGAATAGAAATCACCCATAAATGACCCAATTTTAGAAACTACACCCTTAGGCCTCTTTCACACGGGCGTCATGGATTTTGTCCGGATGCGTTCAGGGTGCGTTCAGGGAAAATCGTGTGCTTTTGTGTGCGAGTGGTGTCAAGTTTGTATGCGATTCCGTCCTGCTTGTGCGTTTTTTCCGCGCGTGTGACATGCGGATGGCATGCGTTTTTCACGCGCGTGAAAAAAAACTGATGCATCCACTACATTCACCTGTGACTGCAAACTAATATATATACCCCCATCATGCATTGTATTCATGGGCAGCACCATTTTTTGGAGGATTTTTAGTCGTGTGGTTGGTGTTTGTGTGTGTTTGGTCTGGGATTTCCCTTTGCAGGATGTCCACTTTCACCATGTCATCCACTGACCATGTCTTCCTGCACTGGCTGGTCTTCCGCTGTTTTGGCGAGCACCCAGAAATGATAGAGGAGGAACCGCGGCGGAAGCGTATGTGGGTGCATCCTATTGTTTCGCAGCGGGCCAGCAAAGGTGTATTTGTTGGATTGTACTCTGAGCTCCGGGCACACCCTCAGAAGTTTTTCAGTTATTGCCGCATGTCAGTGTCAACGTTTGATCAGCTTTTGGGGGAGTTGAGGCCTTCCTTAACTTTCTTAGGACACCGATATGCGGCAGAGTGTGTCCCCTGAGGAAAGTCTTATTATTACTTTGAGGTAAGTCTAAATATTATCGAAATAATACTTCAATGACCCACTGTTTTCACATTCATTGTAGTTTAGTCAAAGGCATATGTCTTTTATATTGTTTTTTTGCACTGCATAAGTATATTCCATTTTGAGACCTGTCTAAAGGTTTTTTTCTATGCATAAACTGTGTGTGCTTAAAATAGTCACATCAGAATCCTATTCCACAGGGATTTTTCACTCAAATGAAGCCTGTAATGATGGGGACACCTCACCTGTGTGTATGTGTTAATCGTCTCTAGCTGTTTTCATCCAAATGCTTGTCCATGTTTGGATATTTTGACCAATCTAAGCAATGGCTTTCAAAACTACCATTATGTGCTTTGTACCTTGATACTTTAGAGAGACATGGCCATAAAATATGGGCAAGTAATGTACTTGATTTCTAATTGTATGCTTTCCTGATTATTCATTTTTTGTTTTCTGTCCTTTTCAGATATCTGACGACTGGCAATTCTTTTTCATCTTTACATTTTGATTTTCGAATGGGGACCTCCACAATTGCTGGCGTGGTACGGGCTACATGTTCCGCCATTTGGTTGTCACTTAAGTCTTCAGTGCTGCCACAGCCAACCAGGCAGCAGTGGCTTGATATAGCCCAGGCCTTCCTGGAGAGGGCTCAATTCCCAAATTGTATTGGTGCCCTTGTTGGGAAGCACATACGGGTTAAGAAGCCACCGAACTCAGGGTCCCAATACTATAATTATAAGCAGTTTTTCTCTGTAGTTTTGTTGGCCTTGGCTGACACAAACTACAGGTTTATAATTGTAGATATTGGGTCCTATGGAAGTACTGCTGATGCTCGCATCTTCAGGGCTTCCAGAATGGGTCGCTGGCTTCAGTCCGAACAACTGGACGTACCACAGCCAGCAAGCCTTCCTGGCTCTACTGGGCCACCAGCGCCTTATGTGGTTGTAGGGGACGAGGGTTTTGCCCTTTCAAGCCACCTGATGCGTCCCTTTCCTCGACGAGGTTTGGATGGCAAGAGGCGCAATTTTAATTATTGCTTGAGTAGAGCCAGAAGGTTTGTGGAGTGTGCCTTCGGGATTTTCTCAAACAAATGGCGGGTTTTCCAGTCGGCCATCCAGCTAGCGCCACAAAATGTCAATGTGGTCATCAAGGCGTGTGTCGTGCTACATAACTATATACGCACCTATGAGGCCACACCTGATGAAGACGCCCAAGTCTACAATCCACCATCAGGAGGAGAGGCGGTACTACTTGGACGAATTGGATATGCTGGACTGAGAGTGAGGGAGTTATTTGCAGATTATTTTATCTCCCCTATCGGTTCAATACCTTTTCACCAGTAGTCCGATACTAATGGACTTTTGTGTTTGCCATTTTTAGGCACAACCCGGGATGGGTTTTTTTTAGTTAGCTTTTTCATTTTTTAGTTAGGGACTCGCAAGATAATGAGGACCCTTGACGTGGGTTGCGAGCTTACATACTTTGCGTACATATTGTGTTATCCACATGGTATGTGAAATATGTACTAATACCTCATTAATATAATAGCTCCACATTGTTTTACAACTTTTGCAATGGCTATTTGGTCCGAATTTAGTGTTTTACATGCAAATGAGTATATGTGTCATTCTGAATAAATGTAATGTGTAATATTGGTTATATGGTGTACTAGGAGTACAGATTTGTTGGTCTACCATGTTATGTATCTATGTGTAATAAAGCATACTTTGCCGAAAGACGTTTTAACTATGTTTTCATGTTTGAACTTTAAATAAAATCCAAAATTAGATGTGTAATCTGTGCTTACTAAGGTTTATTAAAAAAGAAAAATCTATATTGTGAATGTGGATGCAGCATAAACACAAATCTGCAACATTATAAACTTAAAAACAAATAGTGTTTTATTGCACACAATTGTCCAAAATATACTCTGGTATATAAAATAAACATTATTTATATCAAAGAAAAATTATAAATTTTCATAATGGCTTGTGGGCGAGGAGGGTCCCTGATAAGAAGGGGCTGAGTATTGGGAGCCCCCAGCTTGACTTGTTGCCGGGCCCTGATAAGGAGCACCCGAATATTGGGCCTGCGAATGAGCCCCAGAATATTGGGCCTGGGAATGCGCCGCTGAATATTGGGCCTGGGAATGTGCACCTGAATATTGTGCCTGGGAATGAGCCCCAGAATATTGGGCCTGGGAAGGGGGCCCCAGGCATTGTGATGGGCCAGCTTGACTCGCCAATGGTCCCGGGGGCCTATAGCTGGCCTCACCCTGATACTGGGGCACATATGGGGCCATTGGTGGCCCATAATGATGACTTGGGGGGGCAATTGTTGTTGGACCTGTGAGGACTGTGAAACTGGGGGGTGGTGGGGGCCAAACATGTGCCCATGGAGGTGCAGATTTTCAAGCGCCTCATACATTTCGGTGGGATCATGGGGGGGAGTTGCTACCTCCTGAACGATCTCGAGAGAAGTTCTCGTCCGTAATACTCGTTCTGGGGGTAGCTGGCGCATATAATGGGCCAGACTACGGGCAAACATGTCATGGTGATCCTCCTGCCGGGCTCGAGCTAAATAATCTAGAACCTGAACGTTAACGTTCGACCCGGCAGGAGGATTTGCCCGTCGTCTGGACCTGGTGGGTAGAGTCAGAGGGGGGGGGGGGGAATCAGCGCCGGATGCTGCTTGAGGCTCAGAAGGTGCAGGTCCAGGCAGACTCTCCCGCTGGGCCGATGTCGTCTCCTCCTCACAGGCGCTTGAAAGTTGGGGAGCCAACTCCTCACCTTCCTCCTCTAGGTTGTACTCTGTTCTACAAAAGTAATCAAAAACATGTACATGACGATATGAACAATATGTGGGGCTTTAAATAAAGATGGCCCCGATTCCTGACATGAGCTACACAAACTACATTTGTCTCATAGTGCTAACTGGGCCCCCAAATATAATACATATGTGGTAATTGGGGTAGTACAGATGTAGCAGGGATAACACACACACTCTGAAATTGAAGGTCTATACTCCTCGTCGTATCTTTAACCCAAAGGACTATAAAAGATTATGCAGGACGCTTTTTAACCCATTTAGTAGACATCATATGTCACATAAAGCATGTGGTTAACCCTGCTACATCACTAACCTAGGGATTCATACCATAAATCGAACTCCACTTTGAATTAAAATATCCTACTTTTGGGAAAGAAAGGAGCAATGTGAATGGTTGCTATCACCAACTATGACATTTCACATTAATCAATTCTAACCATTCACAGGAAATAAGAATTCTACAGTGTGCATAGTTTCACATGTAGTGGTCCGTGTGTAGAATGGACTTACGGACGCAGCTCCATGACGGCGCGGAGGAACATCAACTGCTCCCGGAAGATGTAGGGTCTTTTCTTGGGGGGACCAGCCCCTCTCCGCCCATGCATTTTCATTTCTTTGCGGAACTGGTCACGGCAGCTCCACCAACGATTCTTTACCTCTTTAACTGGTAATAAATACAAAGAGAAGAAAGGGACATGTATCAATTTCTACAGTGAAATGGACACTAACATATAACTAGGCATATATACCAGGGACTCTAACGTATAACTAGGCATATATACCAGGGACACTAACGTATAACTAGGCATATATACCAGCGACTCTAACATATAACTAAGCCTATATACCAGGGACACTAACGTATAACTAGGCCTATATACCAGGGACACTAACGTATAACTAGGCCTATATACCAGGGACACTAACGTATAACTAGGCATATATACTAGGGAGGAGCAAGGAACAAACATGTATACATTTATTACTTACTTAAATTCTTTCGGCTTTGGCCTTGGGTCCTTTCCCATATGGGGGAAAACAGATCCTGGGTTACCTCCACCCAGGCAGCGTCCTTTTTGTAACGGTCCTGGTACTCCCCTGACCGAAGATCCCAGAGGCAGGGCCTGTCCTGCACCAGGACAATTTGTTTCTCCACGTCCATGGCACGTGGTGTTTTCGGCATTGTGACAACTTTTTTGGCTCCGCAAGGGCTTTGAAATGATGCAGCCAACTTCTCCCTCCTGTGCTGACACAAACCAGACGCAGGCAGACGCAGGAGAAACGCCTACTTCCTGTATTATAGCCCATGAGTGTTGCAAAGTTACTTGCGTGAAAAACGCAACGCAGTGTATCCGGATGCTTTGCGTTTTTCACGCAGTCCCATTCACTTCTATGGGGCCTGCGTTGCGTGAAAAACGCACAATATAGAGCATGCTGTGATTTTCACGCAACGCAGAAGTGATGCGTGAAAATCACCGCTCATGTTCACAGCCCCATAGAAATGAATGGGTCCGGATTCAGTGCGGGTGCAATGCGTCCTCCTCACGCATTGCACCCACGCGGAAAACTCGCCCGTGTGAAAGGGGCCTTAAGGTATTCAAAACTGATTTTACAAACTTTGTTAACCCTTTAGGTGTTCCACAAGAATGAAAGGAAAATGTAGATGAGATTTCAGAATTTAACTTTTTTGGCAGATTTTCCATTTTAATTATTATTTTTTTTCGCTAACAAAGCAAGGGTTAACAGCCAAACAAAACTCAGTATTTATTGCCCTGATTCTGTAGTTTACAGAAACACCCCATATGTGGTTGTAAACTGCTGTACGGGCACACGGCAGGGCGCAGATGGTTTTTGGAAGGCAGATTTCACTGGGATAACTTTAAGTTGCCATGTCACATTAAAAGACTCCTGGACTTCCGGTTCCGGTGCTGGTATGTGAGGACGCACGAGCATCAGCTTCTCACCACACAGTCACAGCAGCCCTGCTCCAAACCCCTCACAGCGTGCTCCAAGGAGCCATATACCGTTGACCTACCTGGGAAGGTGCATGGAGCGTTATTTGCTCAGGAGCGGGCACAAGAGCAACTCCTCCGCTGACATTCAACATCTTACGGGAGACAGTGAGTGCACCAATATGGCGCCGACCCCTTCGCTCACCTCTCCACGTGCGGATCCTGCAGATCAGAATGGGGCACTACTCGACACGCAAGTAGATATGTTTGAGCATGCGGGGGGAAAGGTGGACTTAAAACAACTTGCCACTGAGGTTGCCAAACAGCTAGCCCCAGATCTCATCGCCTCCCTGTCATCCACCATACAAGCCACGCTCACTAAGTTGCAGGAGGAGGTGGCATGACCACCAGTTTGAGGAGTTGGAGCAGAGGATGGCGTGCACGGAGGAAGAATCCACTGAAACGGCAACCAGACAAAAGGACCTGCAGCAGCTTGCTAATCGCTTGTATGACAGAGTGGAAGACCTTGAGAACAGGTCACGAAGGAGTAACCTAAGATTAATAGGACTCCCTGAATCCATACCCCCGCAGGATCTGCGGCGCATATTTGAAGTGGTTCTCCCGCAAGCTCTGGGCATCCCAGGAAAATGTAGAGTGGAGCGGGCACATAGGGTAGGCCCTCAAAGAGTCATGGCGAGGACATCGCCCGGACAGGCAGCCCTGAGGCCCAGACAAGCTATATGCAAATACCTGGACTACTCAGATAAAGAAGACATCTTGAGAGCCTACAAAGCCAGGAGGGAACCCTTGCGCATTTGGGGCCATAAAACCCTGCTTTTTGCTGATTACTCAGCTGACACTACGAGAAAAAGGCGGGCGTTTAGCAATGCCTGCACGGAGCTGCACAACTTGGGTATCAAGTTCCAACTCATGTACCCGGCTACCTTGAAAGTCACTAGTAGGGATGGAACTCTCTGTCACTTTAAGGATCCCAAAGAGGCAGACGACTGGATACGCAAGATGGCCGACAACGGCTCGCCAAGACGTCGAGGGAGGTCAGCGGTGAGAGACCATTTTCCTCGTAGATACGGCAACAGAGGAGTCCCAGAGAGATCCCGGGCACCATGCCGCAGTGCTTCCAGACCGCGTCGACAAGTGACTGGACATCGCTAGGCCCTTCCCTGCAGAAGGACTTTGTTATAATTATGGTAGCGGAGGTCCAGAATCTACTATAGTCTACTGTGGGTGAGACAATGTTGATCTCGTCGTGATTACCAGAAAAAAGGAATGTCACATTGCAGTATGTTAGGCTGTAATAGCCCTGTTATAGGTTATATCCTGTTTTACTATGTTTTGGTAAATTTTTTACGGTTGTTTGGAATATACTCAAAATGTATAGCCTGCTTAGCCTGGTACACATCAAAGGTGGAGGGTTGCTGTGCTGGGAGGCGACCACCACCGTGGAGGCGGCACCGCTGCCTTTTTCTGCTGATTATACAACCTCCTTCGGGTCATGGGTCGTTCTGCAACAATAGTATATGCGGATTGTATCCTGGAACGTAAAAGGGTTGCGCTCCCCAAATAAACGCATGATGGTTTTACGTCACCTAAAACGTCTAAAGGTAGACATTGCATTGCTGCAGGAGACCCATCTCCTTAGAGAGGACTTACTGCGCATGGAAAAGCTATGGGTAGGAGCGGTTTACGGCTCTGAAGCTAAAGCTAGGAAAGCGGGGGTTCTTATCCTAATTAGCAGACATCTCTCCCATGTCCTCCTGTTCATGTTTCGGGCCCTTTTGGGGAATATGCTATTTATATTGTTTATGGGCCAAATCAGGATCAAAAACATTTTCTTGATGATGTACGTACCAAGGTTCTGGGCAACCAATGCCCTAATACGATAGTGGGAGAGGATTTTAATTTAGTAATGAACACCAGTGAAGACAGGAGGTCTAAAAGTTCTCGCCCCCAACAGCCGATCCTACAGGACTTTGTAACATCTGTAGGCCTGAGTGATAGCTGGAGACTGCATCACCCGCAAGATAGAGAATACACGCACTTCTCTTATGTTCACAAGGGCCAGGGGCCAGGGCCCTAGCTAGGATCGAGAGAGTATGGCTAGGAGATTTAGCAATTTCAGACCATGCCCCGGTGCTTCTAGACTTGCTAGATCAACATCCGAAGATTCAGGAATTTATTTGGAGATTCCCTAACTTTTTGGCTCGGGACGAGAACTTTCAGAAACTAGTACAAGGATGGTGGTTGGAGTACCTCACAGATAATCGGGAACATGTGACCACCACATTGTTGTTTTGGGAAACAGGGAAAGCGGTGCTTCGGGCAGGCTAATTGCATATGTATCCTCCATCAAGAAGATGGCCACAGATCGTTATCAGAAGGCAAGTGAGTTGTTAAGGGCAGCCTATAGACACTTCCTCTTTGCTCAGACTTCGGCAACCAAAGAGAGGTGGGTCTTGGCAAAGAGGGACTTTGACAGATGGGCAGATGCTCAGGAGTGTTTCCGGAGAACGAAGCTGGATGTGGTGCATAGGTTCGGGCATAAATCCGGTAGGCTGTTGGCCACTTTAGCTAAGGGCAAACGGAGACGGACACACATACCCAGCATTAGAAGTAGAGAGGGAAAACTGGAACGGGACCCCCAAAAGATAGCAGATTCCCTGGGAGAGTACTTTGCCAAATTTTACAAAAGGGTGGAGGGGGATACAGTGGCAGGGAATGCCTTTTTGGAATCCTTGTCCCTACCTAAGATTTCTGCTGAACAGCTAGCCTTGTTAAATGCCCCTATAACTGCCACTGAAGTTCAGGCCACTATAAAGGGTCTTACAGCCGGAAAGGCTCCAGGCCCTGACGGCTACACGACAGACTTCTTCAAACTATTAAATCCTCAAATATCCCCCACATTATCATTGGTCTATGAGGCGATTGTGGAAGGGAAGAGTATCCCTGATTGCATGAATACTGCTCTTGTCACCCTATCCACAAATCAGGGAAGGACCCAGAAGATCCAGCATCGTACAGGCCGATATCGCTAATAAACCAAGACCTTAAAGTATTAGCAAAACTCTGGGCGAATAGGTTAGCGGACATCCTGCCGTCCCTGATTTTGCCACAACAAGTTGGGTTTATATAGGGGAGAGCGGCGTTAATCAATAACAGAAAGGTCTTATTGGCTTTATCTACAGCTAAGACTTCAGTGTATGTGGGAAAAAAGCCTGCTGTTGCGCTTGATACAGAAAAAGCATTTGACAGCTTAAGTTGGACATGGCTAAATCAGGTACTGGATACCATGGGATTTCAGGGCAGATTCCGCTCCGTCTTAACTGCTATGTATTCCAACCCCAGGACAAGGGTATATGTAGATGGTTTCCTCCCAGGAGGTTTTGATCTTGAAAGGGGGACAAGGTAGGGGTGCCCTCTCTCCCCCCTCCTTTTTGATTTGGCAATTGATCTCTTAGCATGCTATATGGCTCTCCAGGATTATTTAAGGGTCTATCCATCGGTCTCCTTTCCATGCGCTTGGCTTTATATGCCGATGATGTGGTACTCTTCATGGAGGACTCTGTTGCAGAGTTGCCTGAGGTTAAGCAGTTTCTACTATATTTTGGCTCCTTCTCCGGTCTCAAGGTCAATAGCTCTAAAACTGAACTCTAGTTTCTGAATGGAAATAATGTTGGGATTATAGGGAATTTCCTGGAAGGAATCCCGATAGCTAAATCATCTCTTACCTATCTGGGAATGAGGGTGGGGAGAACCTTAGAATCCATTTACAGGTTAAACTTTGGCCCCCTTATTGCAAAGATCATTAAGGAGTTAAAACAATGGCACCATCTCCCACTGTCATTAATGGGCCGTAATCATCTTCTGAAGATGATGTCGATGTCCAAATTATTGTACCCCTTACAAACGATCCCTGTGCTTCTAAAACATGAGGATATCAGAAAACTAGGGAAAGCTTTCTCTGAATTTCTCTGGCACGGCAAACGCCCTAGAATTAGTCTACGGGAGCTATCAGCCCCAAAAGTGCCCAGATGTGCATAACTATGATCTCGCCTCCATGGCTAGGCATATAGCAGATTGGATTAATGACACCAGCTTTTACTCAGCCCTATCTATAGAGAAGGCCTTCTGCGCCCCGTGGTCCCTGTCGGCCCTACTACATGCCAGGTTATCACAAATCCCGAGTCTCCTCAGGTCTTCAATCCTCAATAAAGATACTGTGGCAACATGGCGTATACTGAGGAGTAAGTACTGGTTGTCCTACAGAGTATCAAAACATCTCCCCCTGTGGAACAACCCGGAATTTCACTCGGGACTTACTAACAAATTGTTTGGGGAGTGGAGATCTAAGGGAATCATGAAAGTGCAACATCTTTTGCACCCTACTGAACCTAGGTGACTCTTAGAAAAAAGCTAGTGGAAAATATGCTCTGAACCCATTTCAAACTATTCAGTTCGCCCAGGTCCAAGCTGCCTTCCATAATAATCTGTTATTGGTACATAAAGAAATCAAGGTAAATGTGATGGACAAAATACTAGGGCTGGAGGGAGGACGGTCTTCTGTTTCTCATATTTATTATGGCATTCAGAAAGAGGATACTGTACATGGACCGGCTGGTCAATTTGGTGGTTGGGAGGAACAGTTGGGGGTTGAAAATATGTCTCAGGCTATACAAAAAGGATGGATGCGGGTGAGGAGGCATATTATAAACGAGGTATGGAGAGATACCCAGCTACATATCATACATAGAGCAATTTATGGTTTCACTCAAACCCAACCGACTGATAGCCTGCCCCAAGTGTGGTAAAAAGGTCCACTGACCTGTTTCATGGCTTATAGGCTTGTCCGAGGAGTGCGACTTTATGGTCGGAAGTGGGGGATATGATAGGTAACATCTGGGGACGGAGGATAGCATTAACCCCGCTGCTTTATCTCTTCCATTATGAGGGAGAAGCAGAAGGGAGATGACCATCTCCCTCTGCTTTTCCATTCTATCTGCATGGTGGTCAAACGCTGTCTACTACAGCAGTGGTTGCAACCAGAGGTACCGACGTTAAGTACGATTCAAACACAACTTAAAAATTTGTTTCAACTGGAAAGGGAGTCTATTTTGAACACCAAAGAAAAAGTTGCTCAGAAAATGGAGACAGTTTATTGTAAAATACATGTCGGATGTAGAAATAAAGCATATTATGCAGCCTTTCACATTAACAGAATGGTATCTCACTGAGCAATTGAAAGGATCTTTAGGAAAACTCAAGGTTTAAACTAGCTTCGAGTTTAAGGTGACGACAGTAAAATATTCCAGGCTAAGGCAGGCACTGTTATGTTTCATGATACGTTATTGCAGGTACTGTATTGAAGTACTTCTGTCTTATTTTATTTTATTTTTATTTTTCTTTCTTATTTCTCTTGGGACAGGGTCTGCGTACCCTGCTTTGTTTGGGGTGTAACAACCCGATTGTTGTTGTCTATAATTATATGAAAACTTAATAAAGTTCTTTCAAAAAAATAAAAAAAGACTCCCTGATGCACCCCTAGAGTAGAAACTCCAAAAAAGTGACCCCATTTTAGAAACTACACCCCTCAGGGTATTAAAAACTTATTTTAAAAACTTTGCTAACCCTTTAGGTGTTCCACAAGAATTAAAGGAAAATGTAGATGAAATTTCAGAATTTCACTTTTTTGGCAGATTTTCCATTTTAATTAATTTTGTCCGCTAACAAAGCAAGGGTTAACAGCCAAACAAAACTCAATATTTATTGCCCTGATTCTGTAGTTTACAGAAATACCACATATGTGGTCGTAAACTTCTGTACGGGCACACGGCAGGGCGCAGAAGGAAAGGAACGCAATATGATTTTTGAAGGCCAGATTTCAATGGGATAATTTTAAGATGTCACATTTGAAGATGCACCCCTAGAGTAGAAACTCCCAAAAAGTGACCTTTTTTTTATTTAAGTTTTACACAATAACAGCATTTTTTAAACAAAAAAAATCATGTTTTAGTGTCTCCATATTCTGAGAGCCATAGTTTATTTTATTTTTTTGGCAAGTGTCCTAGGTAGGGTCTCATTTTTTGCGGGATGAGATGACGGTTTTATTGGTATGATTTTGCGGTGCGTATGACTTTTTGATCGCTTGACATTACACTTTTTGTGGTCATGTTTTTTTTTTTTTTAGAGCAGGTCGTTACGGATGTGGCAATACATATGTATACTTTTTTTTATTTATTTAAGTTTTACACAATAATATCAATTTTGAAACAAAAAAAAAACATGCTTGAGGGTTTCGTTTCCATAGTCTGAGAGCCATAGTTTTTTTATTTTTTGGGCGATTGTCTTAGGTAGGTTATCATTTTTGCAGGAAGAGATGATGGTTTGATTAGCACTATTTTGGGGGGTTTTTTGATCGCTTGCTATTACACTTTTTGTGATGTAAGGTGACAAAAAATAGCTTTTTTGACACAGTTTTTTTTTACGGTGTTCACCTGAGGGGTTAGGTCATGTGTTTTTTTTAGAGCAGGTTGTTACAGACGCAGCGATACATAATATGTCTACTTTTTAATTTTTTTTTTACATTTAACACAATAAAAGCATTTTTGAAACAAAAAAAAATCATGTTTTAGTGTCTCCAATGTCCGAGAGTCATAGTTTTTTTTTATTTTTTGGGCGATTGTCTTAGGAAGGGGCTAATTTTTTGCGGGTACTTTCTTTGGGGCATATGCCTTTTTGATCACATGGTGTTGCACTTTTAGTGATGTAAGATGACAAAAAAATGTCGGGCTGCCTTCCCTGCCATTGGGTCCCCGTCAAAGCAGCGCGGGGATCCAATGGCCAACACGCACCCAGCACAATCCCGCACGTGCCGCGGTTAGCGCTGACCGCGGCAGTGTGAGCGTTAATATGCCGGCATCAGTGTTTTCACCGATGCCGGCGCATACAGCAGGGGTCCGGCTATCAGTGACTGCCAGACCCCGGCCGCTGATCGGGCGGGCGCAGCTCCTGCACCCGTCCGATCAGCCCGCTGTACTGATGGCTTATACATTGAGGAGGCTGTCGTGCACCTGTGAGCACCACAGCCTTCTCACAGCTTACCCTAGGCAAGTGACATCACGTTCATTGGTCACGTGGCCTAGGCGCATTTCAGTCCTGTACAAGAGAGTGGGGTTGAGATGTGATATCAAGTACAGCCGCTATACAATGTACAGTGCTGTGCTTGTTAAGCAGTGAGGAGGCTGCAGAGCCACAATCTCCTCAAACAGACGGGGGTCCCGGGTGTCGTACTTCCCACCGATAAAAAGTCGGAAAACACCTTTAAGGCAGACAGACTGGTAGCTAATCAGTAGTAGCTCATCAGCAATATACGGGAATGGGTCTGCATCCGGAAGGTGCGGTGTGTAACGGAGGCACGGGGTTTCTTTCTGAACCCATTCAAGCTGAATGGGTCTGCATCCATCTGCAGAAACTGTACAGATGTTGCCCGTGCATAGGGGACAGTAAATTGCAACGCCGTGTGCATGAGCCCTAAAACAACCATAAAAGCTAAACCTGCACCCCTGTATCAACGTCTGGTAGTGTATTGCTGTGTGTGACTTTTTAGCTGTGGAGAGTCTATGTCCTCTAGTTATTAACAACCATATAAAGATTCCTGGCCCAGTCACCGAATCACCTATGAACCCCTACTATTTTCAGACGTGTCACAGGGCAATGTGCAGGGTCCAAGCGACAATTTACCTTAATGAGCCAGATGCATAACTTGTCGGCTTCTAGGCTGTACATTTACAAGCTGCTCCGTCTTCACAGCCTTTGCATTCTGGGGAGTGGGAAGCTGTAAAGACAGGTGTGACTGCGTGTTTAATCTTGCCACCTCCCCCATAACCCTGAAAATGGTAAAAGCTGGAGGGTCCAGGTGGAAACGGAGAAGATGACTGCGTTGGCGATGCAAGGTCATCATCAGATCTTCTTCTCAAATATCAACAGCAGAAAAAGAAAAAGACAGAGATGTTAGTGGGAGCGCCTGTTGGTGGGTGCTTAAAGGGAGAGTGTCATCAGAAAATGAACTATTCTTTAAATCAATTTTTTAGATTTTTTTTTAAATTATTTTCATGCCCCTAGCTCTACGTAAAAAAAACCTAAAATTGTACAGTTTTCACACTAACCACTAGGTTTAAAACATGTCAAGACTTCCTGTTCTTTCAGTTATTTCACAATGGACAGGATTAGGGATGAGCGAATCGACTTCGGATTAAACGTCCGAAGTCGATTCACATAAAACTTTGTTGCAATACTGTACGGAGCAGGAGCTCCGTACAGTATTAGAATGTATTGGCTCCTATGAGTCGAAGTTATTACTTCGCAAAGTCTCTCGAGACTTTGCATAATAACTTCAAAAATCAATTTGTACTGTAAAAAAACATTTCCTGAAGGTACCACTTGGAACTGAATCCGAGTTCGGGAAATGTTTTTTTACAGTACAAATAGATTTTTGAAGTTATTATGCGAAGTAATAACTTTGGCTCATAGGATACCAATACATTCTAATACTGTATGGAGCACTTGCTCTGTACAATATTCAAACAACGTATTATGTTCATTCCTAGCTTTGTTAAAGATAATACAACCGGATCCATTCATAAAGGATGCAGATGGTTGTATTATCAGTAGGGATGAGCAAATCGACTTTGGATGAAACATCCGAAGTCGATTCGGATGAAACTTTGTTTTGATACTTTATGCAGCAAGCTCCCCGTACAGTATTAGAATGTATTGGCTCTGATGAGCCAAAGTTATTACCCGAATTTTTCGCTTTATAAGACGCACCTGATGATAAGACGCACCTAGATTGTTGAGGAGGAAAATAAGAAAAAAATATTTTTAACCAAAAGGTGTGCTTTTGGTGGGTTTTGAACTAATGATGTGTGGATGGCACTGTTATGGGGGATCTGTGGATGACACTGTTATGGGGGATCTGTGGATGGCACTGTTATGGGGGATCTGTGGATGGCACTGTTATGGGGGATCTGTGGATGGCACTGTTATGGGGGATCTGTGGATGGCACTGTTATGGGGGATCTGTGGATGGCACTGTTATGGGGGATCTGTGGATGGCACTGTTATAGGGGGGATCTGTGGTGGACACACTGTTATAGGGGGGGAACTGTGGTGGACACTCTTATGGGGGGATCTGTGGATCATACACTAGTGTGGGGGATGTGTGGATGACACACATATAGCATCTTATGTAATGGGGGTCACTATTCACACAGGACAATATACTGTGACACATATGATACTGTGAACAGCATAAGATGGTCTTATGCTGGTCACAGTATCATATGTGTCACAGTATATTGTCCTGTGTGAATAGCGACCCCCATTACACCATTGGCCACCCACTTACAGCAGTCTTTATGCTGTATGTAAAATATTTTAATGTAATGCTCCATTACACTCTGCTTTCTGTGTAACGGAGCAGTTTTCACGGGAGGAGGGGATGGAGGCTGGCAACACTTGGGGCGGGGCCCGATGCAGTCACTGTACCGTAATACATCGGGCCCCACACACAGCAGTTTTCAAAAGTAAAGTCATGGTACAGTAATCCTCTTCAAGCAGTGTTTGTACTTTAAACTCAGGCAATCCTCTGTACAACTTACCATGAAAGCGGCAGGCAGGACGGCAGCCTAACCTCACGATACTCACTCATTCACGCTTCTGCTCTGTCTTCATGAATGAAGTGGGAGGAGCATGAATGAGTGAGCATCGCGAGGTTACGCTGCCGCCCTGCCTGCCGCTTTCATAGTAAGTTGTACAGAGGATTGCCTGAGTTTAAAGTACAAACATTGGATGAAGAGGATTACTGTACCATGGCTTTACTTTTAAAAACTGCTGTGTGCGGGGCCCGATGTATTACAGTACAGTGACTGCATCGGGCCCCGCTGCGAGTGTTGCCAGCCTCCATCCCCTCCTCCCATCCCGCTGATACATCACAGTGCGGCAGCGATGTATCAGCACCATCAGAGTTGGCAGCATTTGCTTTATAAGACGCACTGTCATTTTCCCCCTACTTAAAATACGGTACTTTGCGAAGTCTCGCAAGACTTCAGAAATTGATTTGGACTGTCAAAAAACATTTCCCGAACTCGGATTAGGTTCGGACAGCTTCACGGATGAAACACGTATGCTTTTTTCCACTGACACAGAAATGTGAATAAGGCCTTACAGAAAAAGACTTGTAGCGTCAGGTCCACCGCTCCAGCTCTAACACGGGTTATGGGGCTCTTATTTTGAATGTGTTTTGTGCCTGATTTTGACTTTACTGATGCCACATTATACTTTACTTAATGCTACATGATGTAGCTGGGTTACATATGGTATGTCTTTATGTTAGAACATAGGTGGATTCTTATTTTGTGCCAGCACCAGGCCTCATTGTATACAATTTATAATGTGCCTATGTGTTGGTGTTGTCCCAATAAACTTTTTCTTATTTATTGATATTGGAGGGATGTGCATTTGTGTCTGTGGTTCTCTTGACTGTGCTTCAGTCCTTTTTTTTTTGTGTTGTGCTTCTTTTTTGAACCACTGTTGCACTCCCTATACATTCATATTTGTGTGCCCCCAATTCCCGTAGTGATCTATAGCTAAGTCAATAGCCCCCAACACAAGTAACATCAGGATACCGGGCAGCACACACCTCTCACCTGCGCAACACATTCCACACGCGCCGCGCTCGAGGTTTCCTACTTCCAGGTCTACACATGTTACAGAATGAGACCAAAACGAGCTCACCGATTGGACGAGTGGCCCAATGAGTCCCTTCCCCTTAGCTAATGAAAGTCTAGATTAGAAACCTGCGGGCAGAGATTGACTGCTGACTGCAAATATGGGGCTGGGCAGTCAGGCGCATTGTGATTGGTGGAAAGGAACGTGCGGGGGAAATAGAAAGTGACAACCAACCGTCGTGGTTGTCATAGCAACTGAACCAACCTGAGCGCGACACGATAACAGATCCTATAGAGACTTATATAGGGGAGGGAGGATGAAGGGGCCCGCACACCTTACTACCTGAACAGAGGGAAAGCAGGGCCCGGGACCGAAGACAAGTGGGCCGCCTCAATGCCCCATATAACTAGTAGCAGGCAGCGATCATAGTACATAATACAGATGTAGGGGGTGGGACCTTCCATGCGCTCCAGGCTCTCCCTGCCACGTGCCCCATAGCAGCTGCATGGTCTGCCTATATGGGCGGTACGCCACTGGTCATATACTCTTTTTCCCTTTACAGTCCACACCAGGTTTTGGTTTCAAAACTGCATTAAAAACCCTGACCGTGTACAGGCACCCTAAGGCTACTTGCACACAGGTGTGGATTTCTGAACCAAAACCCATGTGTTACTTGTGTATTTTGTTGCAGATTGTGATATGGATATGCCCCCATCTTACTCTTTGCATTGCAAAGGGTGAATCTGCACTAAAAATCCACAGAAACAAACGACATACTGTACTGCAGATTTCAAAATCCGCACCACGTCAATTTCCACACTTAAAATATTTGCAAAGTGTGCATGAGATTTGGCAAGTCTCATTAACTTTGCTGGTACTGTATTACACGGAATCTAAACGGAAAAAACATGCAAAAAATGTGCAGTTAGCCTCAGGCCTATTGCACACGACCTTATGGCTTTTTCAGTGTTTTGAAGTCCGCAAAAAATGGATCCGCAAAAAATACGGATTACGTATGTGTGCATTCTGTTTTCTGTGGAACGGAGCAGCTGGCCCCTGATAGAACAGTACTATCCTTGTCCGTTATGCGGACAATAATAAGACATGTTCTATCTTTGAACGGAACGGAAATACGGAAATAGAAGGCATACTGAGTACCTTCCATTTTTTTTGCGGACCTGAAATGTATGGTTTCGTATACAGTCCGTATATGGAATGCAAAAAACGGAACATAAACGGCAAAAAAACTTTTGTGTGCATTAGGCCTAAGGGTGCTTTTACCTGTAGGTCTTTGGTGGTTTTACTGTACTTTTTGCAATTTTAGCAGCTTTTTCTGCACTTTTGTGTTTTAAGTGGTATTTTTTGCACCTGAGTTTTTTGCAGCTTTTTGTGGTTTTTTATTTATTTTTTAAGTTAAAAACACAAGCAAAACTATACAAATGTGGTATTGCTGTAACTGACCTTGAGGGTTAAGGGCACAGGTCAGTTTTACTGCACAGGGAACAAAGTAAAAAAAACAAAACAAAAAAAAACAACAAAACATTATACTGGGGCACAACTGATTTTTTTTTCCAAGTCACTCCCATTTGTATTTTTTCCAGCTTCCCCCTACAAAGCATGCAATATTAAATGATGCTGTTAGAATGCACAACTTGTCCCACAAAAAACAAGCCTTCATATGGCTACGTGAATGGAAAAATAAAAAAAAGTTATGGCCCCAGGAAGGCAGGGAGTAAAAAACAAAAACGCTAAAATGTAAAGTCTCCATGTCAATAAGTGGTTAATGGATACACTTCAGGGGCGCATTAGCCGTAGACCTTACAGGGAAATTTTCTGGTGGGCTGATGCCTAGGGGGCCGCCTTAGCCCTCCTCACAGCCGGCCAGTTTTTAGGGATGTATTTTGTGCAGCTGGCGGCAGTATTTTGTGATGGACTGTGGTATTTGGCTCTGTTGGGTTGGTATAATGTGCAGCAATATGGTATTGCTGGGCCTGCCGTTCATCCATTTGGACCCGGCTACAAAACAGGCCACTTTTACGCTGGGTTCACACTTGAGCGTACTTGATACGCGCGTTTTACGCGCGTTTTTGTACGCGCGTATTACAGCGCGTTTGTGGAAATAGGAAACACGCGTCGTACGCGCGTTCATGTGATTGACCGCTCTGGCGTCAAACACAATACGCGTGACCATACGGCCCAAAGAAGCTCCTGTACTTCTTTGGGCGTAGGGCGTTTTACAGCGTGTTCGTACGCGCTGTAAAACGCTCAGGTGAGAACCATGCCCATAGAGAAACATGGCTTTTCGCCTTTTGAGCGTTTTACAGCGCGTAGGAACGCGCTGTAAAACGCTCAGGTGTGAACCCAGCGTTAGTATTTTTTCCAGGGCTACTTTAAGTTCCCAGTCTGCCCCTGATACACTTGCATCCAAGAAATGCAATGGGGACTATCCAAACTCCAACAATGCCTGGGTCTGTGCAGTGAAAGGAAAGTACACCCTTTCTTCCCTCAGAGCACACTCTGGACTTTCTGGTGCTCCTGCCTGGTGTTAGGTGGGGTTCCCTTGATGTTAAGTGGATGGTGCAATGCAATGCAAAGGTAGGTGGAAGGGTGAGGGAGTCCAGGCCTGTTAGTTGCAATAAACAAAGTCTCTCTTTACTAAATTGATGATGGGAGTAGTAGTAGTACAAATAGAAGCAACAGGCAAAGTATATTACAATGTAGTCTATTCCTAAGAGTTGTGTATAGGCAGTAGTAATGATGGTAGTAATCCTCCCTGAATCTCAGTCCAAGTTCACTTTACAGTCTTCCCAATCTCATTAACTCTTTATGCAGTTCCCAGGCTGATGAGGTGCAGAACTTAGATCCGGATGACTAGTCCTTCTCACAGTGTGGTGGAATCTGGAGCAATATACCCTTTCCACAAGCAGTAAAGTCTTATTGCCATAAACGGTTGGAGCCTGTCTGTTCTCTTTTCTTCAGGGCTAGTCTCTCAGTTAAGTTGTTCTCTGGCAACTTTTCAGTCTCAGGAATGGTGTTTTCTGGATGAGGCTTCTCATTGGGTCTTCTTGGCAGGAGCTCACACATGCAGGTCTTACCTCTAGCTTTGCCCAAGTGACTCAGGACCAGCCCATCAACCTGGAAACTGTGTTAAGAAGACTGTCAATGTTAACTACTTGTTGTCCAAACACAACCATTTGGGATACACAGTGCATAAAGAAATGAGTGCTTTTAACATTAAATCACAACATTTAACTCCTGAAAAACAGTTCACTTCTAGCAGTGATCCACTTGTTCATTGCACAGCATTTAACAAATCGGAACAATTTCAGCCTATCTGAGTGGTTCCTCCTGACTTCATAGACTTATTTAAGACTGAATGAGCCTGGAGCCCTCTCTGCGCCTTTGCATGTTGCTAAAACATGGTCTTTGTAGTGTTTTATACAAATTGCCACCAACGAATCTCTGTCTTTAGCATGTTAGACCATTAATTAAATACTAATCACACACTTTGAGTAAGCAATCCTAGGGATTGTCCAGCAAGTTACTGGTGTAATTTTAGGCTTAAGGTTCAAAGCGTTACATTTGTAAGTCAGATACAACACAATTAACAACAAATAAGCTTGTGCAATAACTACCATTGGCTACCAATACAAGTTTATTATACACAGAGCTCTAGAGAAAGTCCACCTACATATCATAATTTCACCTTCTGCATGGTAAGGGCACGAATACTGTTATTTCAGATTAGCTTCCAGGCAAGGAGCATAAGGCAAACTTGAGTAGGATTATGTCCAGCAGTCCAGCCGCCTGTTTAGGAGGCTGAATTTACGACACTTGACATCTCACGGATGGTCCCTCTGCACACTTCCAAGTAGAGTGGGCACTGAGAGGCGTCATATGGAATCCAATCTCTGCTGGGACATATAAAAGATTAAATATTTTCAGGTCAATGGGTCATGTGAGGGCAAATGTCACACTATCATTCCACAGGTAATTTTAAATTCTACATTTAGGCCATTAGGCCTCAATTAGAGATGAGCAAATCGAAGTTGACAAAGCGGAATTCGATCCGAATTTCAGGAAAAATTCTATTTTCACTGAATCCGAATTAACTCACGCTTCGTGGTAACGAATCACATTTTTTCCTAAAATAGCTGCTGCACATATTAGGACGTGGAGCAAGGAACTCTGGGAACGAGGGATCACAAAGAATGCCCTCCCTTTCCAAGTGGTGGACTCTGCACCTTTTAGAGAACTGATGGCTTGTGCTGAGCCGAGGTGGAGAGTCCCAATCTGTCATTTCTTTGCCAAAAAAGCAGTACCAGCCCTGCACAAATATGTAGAACAAAAGGTGGGCCAGTTCTTGAGCCTGTCGGTGTCTACCAAAGTGCACGGCAGCGCCAACGTGTGGAGCTTTAACTACGGTCAAGGACAATATATGTCCTTTACGGCCCACTGGGTAAATGTGGTTCCTGCCCAGCCAAACCAGAAACTTGGCCAGGTGACGCTTCTTCCGCTGCCATGTTCTCACGCCGTTGGTCCTACGACAATGTCCGCCTTTGTCTCCTCATCCACCACCATGTCCTTAGCCTTCAATGCAGGGGCAATTCACAGTGCTCTTGCAGCATACCACATGTGCAGGGTCCAGCGGTGTCACGCTGTTCTACACCTCGTTTGCCTGGGCGAACTGAGTCACACAGGGGAAGAACTGCTCCATGTCCTTCATCAAGAAATCGAATCCTGGCTTTCTCCGCGACAACTCAAAATCGGAACCTTGGTGACTGACAACAGGAAGAACTGTGTCAATGGCGGCTGAGCTATGCACCCTGCATGGCACATTTGTTTAATCTGGTTGTCAAGCGGTTCCTGAAGTCTTCAACCCACTACAAGACACTTTGCATGCACTTCAGCCACTCATACACCGCCAAGCACACCCTCCTTGAGTTGCAGCGGCAGAACGGCGTCCACCAACATTGTTATAACAGAAAATAATAGCATTCTTAAGATAGAATGCTAAATAAAATGCCCATTGAGGGGTTGAAAATAATAAAAAAACTCACCTCCTCCACTTGATCGCGCAGCCGGGTCTCTTCTTTCTTCAGGACCTGCAAAAGGACCTGCAATGATGTCACCGCACTCACCACGTGGTGAACGCGGTGACGTCATCGGAGGTCCTGCTGAATAAAGATAGAAGATCCTTCTATCTTCATTCAGCAGGACCTGCGATGACGTCACCGTGCTATCCATGGCATCGCAGGTTCTGAAGAAAGAAGAGGATACCGGCTGCGCGATCATGTGAATGAGGTGAATATTTTTTTATTATTTTTAACCCCTCAATGGCCATTCTATCTTAAAAATGCTATTATTTTCCATTATAACGGAAAATAATGAAGTGAAGTTCGGATCCCCATTGACTTTAATGGGGTCCGGGTTCGGTGTTCGGAACAAGTTCGGTTCCCGAACTTTGTCCTAAAGTTCGTCCTAACCCGGCGAACCCGAACTTCATCGGGTTCTCTCATCCCTATTAGGGACCAGCAAATCCTCTAGTTTATTCACAATACTGTATCTATGATTATTTAACTGTTTTTTTTTTGTCAACACTTCCCTCTACAATCCCCCTATTGTCGAGAACACAATGAAGTTTGAGGGAAGTTTTGTGTTGGGATGTATTCACATTCTCAACCGTACCTATTGTTGGTAACAGTTCAGGATGGAATGAAGTATAATTCTGCACTTGGGTACCTAGACATCACCCATTGTGACTGTGACCTTTTCCCTGCCTGTCACCATAATCCAACGCCTCTATCCAAAGAATAAGCCATCTTCGCCTTTCTTGACTCTTCCCCCTTTTTCTCGGTCAGGATCTAAGTTCTTTTGTATTCTGCTGTATTTTCTCTGTCTTTACCACTCGTAAGGTGTCCGCCTATCCCAAAGTCATCTTTTTACTGGACAGACTCTGGAATGGCTTTGACCACACAGTTCATTATGTCAAGCCATGCAGCACCTCCTTCTTCTTGGGGCATGGTCAATGTGAAATAGCATCCTGACAACAAAGGCCAGACTTTCTCCACACGCTTCTCCTTTCTCCTTGATTGAGGTATGGATCGTGGACAAGGTTCCTCCATGGATAAACGTGGCTCTTTACCAAGGCAGTTCAGAATCCGTGAGTGGGAAGTGATGTCATGGTACCTAAATTCTAATTGTGGGAAAACACCGTCTGTCACTAACTGACATTCAATCCATCCCTTATGAACTGCATCATTCCTAGGGTTGAGGTGGTAAGTACCTTAGGGAAATAAGGGGGTCTGTCCCTAAAGTACCGTACTCTTACCCCCATTCACACAAAAACCAAGTCAACACCCTTCCCCCAACCAACACTACTAAACTTAGTGTGTGTACCTATAGAGACTCATGCAACAAGGCATATCTCCAAAGACACAGGTAGGTCACACACCCATGTGTCAATGGGAAACGACTATAGGATGTAAATGTGTGTACACCCATATTCTAACTCATCGTGATATGGTGGGAGAGTTTCTTTGGGTTTAGGCTGTCACACATTTGCATCTAGAGTGTCTATGGGTACACGATCAAAAAAAATACAAATAAAATGTAACACTTTCGGGGTCACAAAACCGAATCAAAGTCAAGTCCTTGACCCCTGACTTCATCAGTAGATGACTTTCTGACTAGCCTTGTTGTAATTGCTTGGCCAGTCCTTTCATCCGTTTGTATATGACAGTCCATGGTATGACCACCCGGACACTAAGGAAGATCACTGGGTGGATGGGCAAGTTGAAGAGCAAAGTCCCTTTGAGGTGGTATCCAAAGCAGAAAAAGTCCTTATAACCTTAACTGTCAGAGACTTGGCTTATTTCTGTGCCAAAACCAAGAGGGATCATCTGCAGTCTCTCAAGGCTATCTGGTCGGATATCCACCTTCTTCTCCGGGCGTAATCAGGGTTCTTCTCTTCTACTCCATTGTATTCATACCTAGGATAGCAGAAAGTACCATGCACTACTGGGGTAGTTCTCCCCCCACAGTGCAATTAGTTGCCTAATACCAGCATCAATACCCCTGACCCAAGTGTAGAGAAAGGTATTGGGCAGACCTTTATCTCACAGAACCCCTTGTTATCCCAACACTGGTGTCTGAGCACTCAACCATCAGAGGATCGCATCCTCTGCCTCCACATCCATCTGTACCAACAGATAAGGATGGTCACTCTAACAGGTTCCGAGGTCTTACTTATGTGTACTCAGGCTGATTTCCCCCTGTTAAATTGTTTTGTGGAGTCCAGTAGAATCAAGGGCATAGGTCATGCCCTGACTCTTCAGGACTCAACAAAAAAAATACAGGCCAAACTCTGTTGTCATTCACTCTGCGTCTAATCTCAATCAGAGCTGTGTTACCTGTCTGGACTAAAGAGTAAGTGCACAGTGTAACCCCACATTGGACCTTATGCCAATATTACCTTTTTCGCAACCCACTGCCTATCCCAGTCCACAGTATAATACAGACCTACAGAAAACCTTGAAAACAACTGCGCTACCTGTCTGGATCTGATAGATTGACTGCACAGCATAACATCACACTACATTATGTACCAATGTTACCTGTCTGCAAACCAACAACTACCTCAGTCCACAGTATAGCACAGTTCTATTCAAAGGAGACACAAGAATAAGTCAAAAACAGCGGGGAATGCAAACTACAAAAATCAGCGTTCCTAAACACACTCGTGAACAAGGACCGCCATCAACATAAAAAACAAACAAGTAACCAAAACACATGACATGGACATATACGGAGGAACAAACTGTGTAACAAATAGTACAGGGGTGTCAAATATTCTTTGCTAGCCTAGATTGTCCATTTTGACCCCTCAGAACATCTGAAACACCTGACCTGGCTTCCTGTCCTATGTGTTTGGTACTTACCTGCTTTGCAATCTTTCACCATATGACCTGAGCCAGCACATTCAAAACATTGGATGTTTGCCCTGTATGGCTTAGGTTTATCCACACTGCAGTCGTACTCCCTTCTTCTGAATTGTTACAGGGACGCACTCTTCACGATATTTGTTTTTCTAAAGTCATGGAACACTTTTTGGTTTTCTGGATAGCCTCAAATTTTGTGAGATTTGGCCTTTCACAGACTGATCTCCCCCCTTTTTGCGCTGGACAGGGAAAAAATTTTTTGTAGTTTCTGTACCTGACTTGAAGTAAAAAGAAAGGACCGGTGTTCCGTTATTTTTCCCTACCCGTGAACTTTCCATACATCATCACTTCCGGTTATGACGCAGCCACACAGGTAGTGACATTTGCAGGTATGGAAGGAGGTGTGTCACACCGCTCGCAACCAGAGTGGCTGAGAAGGAGGTGTGTCGGCGCAGGCGCACAGAGGGTAGGGAAAAGTTATGGGCAAGTGCGCATGCGTGGAGGGTAGGGAAAAGTGCGCAAGAGCCCCTATCTGCGCTGGTTCCTGGTTCAGCTCTTGCTGTGCAGGTAGGGAAAAATTACGGGCCAGTGCGCAAGCGCAAATACAACATGGCTCTGTCCAAGGTAATGGTGGATAACGAGACAAGGGGAGGGCTGGTGTGAGGGAAACATATGGCTGCGCTTGTAGCCTGGGGCATGTTGATCTGTAATCTGTCCCTTTATACCGCACTTGCGTACTTGCCCGTAATGTTTCCCTACCCTCAGCACGTTCACAGCAACTCCTTCTCAGCCACTCTGGTGGCGAGCGGCGTGAGACACTTCCTTCCTAACCTGCAAACGTCACTTCCGGTGCGGCTGCGTCACAATAGGAAGTGACGAAGGTATGGAAAGGGTAGGGAAAAATAACGGAACAGTGCCACTATTTTGGAAAAATTGTTAATGACGTGTTGCATGCTAGACATCAGCTGGGACCTAGCAGCAACCTCATCATTTAACTTGGCTACAATCACGTCAGTAGAGGCAGCCAGTACCTCGAAGGCCTTGATCTTAGCATATCACTGAGTTAACTGAGCTTCAATTTCCTCACTCTGCCTTTGCAGCACTACTAACTGTGATTCTATCCTAGCCATCTGTGTGTCTCGGTCAACTGTAGATTGTACATTATCTGCCAGCTGTGCCTGCAATGCCGAAACCTGGTTCAAATTACTGGCACAACATTGGCAATGAATGTTCGGAGGAATTGTCTCTGTTGACCGAGACACCAGTGCAACATGCTCTGGCTTCCAAATGCTATCCTGAAAAGGTATACACGAGTTTGGCTAGCATCTGAAGCAGTTTGGTTGCCTTATTCAGTACTGTCCGTTTGTTAATACAGAGCTTGTCATGACTACAAGCCTGTGTCAACAAATCGGACCACAGCATTTCTGCAGAGTTGTACATGGTGGGGAGGATGGGGTTAAATGTCTTATGTCTAGCTAAGTGCAGTAGTGTTGAAAAGTCCATACTCACTTTTTGAGCTGCTATCTTCTCCAGTGCTGTCTTTTCTGTCCTTTGCTTGCTGCTTGGAAAAGGTCCTATGATACCCGAACGCCTTCTCCCGACCAGCTGGACTTCTTCTGATCAGCACCTACAGCGATGGTTTTCTCATAGCGACAGTATGTGACTAATTATTCGACAGACACTCGCATGTGTTCAGGAGGCATGTAAAGTAAACAGAAAATCATTAATACCTTCAAAAAAAAAAAAAAAAAAAGATTCTAGGTTCTCTGCTATTGATATTGTTCCGTATAAGGCCCTAATTAAAAAGTGTTACCTGTATAATACCAGACTCTGGGCGCACAGAATAACACCCCACTTTACCGTATACCAGTGTTACCTGTCCACGCCTCTTCCACCTGAATAATTTACAGGATAAACACAATATTCAATAAGACCGAACACAAAAAACAAAATCAAAACAGCTTGGGCCTGGCTCCATACCCTCCAATCATGCCAGTGGTGACATAAAACAGGTGTCCAGTTGTGCCTTAAAAATTATATATAAATCCGTATCTATAGCCGATGCTCGCCTTCTATTTCTTTTCCTCAAATCTTTAAGGCGTTGTCCAGTTTTTGTGCTTTTTTTTTACCTTTCACCAGCAGTCTTTTGTACCTGTTGAAAACCGATACTCATCTGCTCCCAACCCCTCTGTTGTAGCTCCCTTCTGCGGTTGTCACAGTGGGGAGTTGGGGAAAACTCCCCATCGTAAAACCTTAGAAAACGAGGAAGCAGCTAGGCCAGGACACTGAGAAAAGGGGAGCAGGTCACCTCCTAATGCCACCCGCATCCTATCCCTGACCTCCTAACTGTATGAGCCGGCCTCGACGGTAGGGGGCTCATACTCCGTAACATGGATCCTTCTGACCCTAACGATCCCTGAAATAGGAGTAAGGAATAAGAGACGACCTGTTCATCCCAGACATGGATTGACAGGAGTCTCCACCGGCCTAGCTGCAAGGAAACAGAAGAGACAGTATACAGTAACTGGATCGACAGGTAAGCACACCATACAGCACACTTACCTGCCGCAGCAACACCAACTGGAACCCGAGCAAGAGTACTAGTGCCCACACACCATACAGGACACAATACACACAACCACACCCAGGTATCCAGCACACTAGTTACTGCCTGGAAACCCCCATGCACACAGGATACATGGCTGCCCCAGGCAGAGCAGCATACAGACTTGTGGTTCACCCCTCTGGGAAACCAAGGAGCCCACTTTCGCAGGCACAACACACAGGGGTAAATGTCAATCATCCATGCTGATCACAAACACCACAACGACCAGACAAGGAACACCAGACTAGACAAAAACAACAAAACCCCAAATAAACCACACCAAACAACATAACAGGTGAGAAAGGGAAAGGAGACAAAAGGTGACAAACGATGTCCAACTAGGATGCCCTCACACTGGACAGATGACACATCCAGAGAGGAGCAGAGCTCCTACACATATAAAGGCAGACAACCATCTGACCTCAGGCTCACAAGAAGCCCAATAAAAAGAGCCCTGAGGCCACACCCAGCTCCACCTAGCACCCAACTTAACCCCGAACACACCAGGATGGGAAGGAACACAATACACGTCACTTCTGAGACCAATCATTGGCTGCAGTGTTGCACCAGACCCTGTACATTTGGAATTTTACTGGAAGGGGAACAGAAAGTAGGGCAACCCCTTTAACATCTGTCTACTTGATTGCTCAGTTCTGTTAGGGCAGAGCCGTGATCTGTGACTACAACTTAGCTACAGTGTCTACAGGGGTCTGAGGTAGCCGAGTTACACCTTCTTCCTCATCAGTTGTTTAGACTGCTGCTCTCTCTCTGACTGCAGCTCCCCAAAGTAACGGGGAGTCTGGAAAGTTAATGTGGCTTACCATACCCTTGTCACCGGATTGTCACTCAATTGGCACAGTTACAGTGCTTATGAGGATTGTCACCCAGCTTTCCAAAGACCGAAAAAGCATTTAAATATGAATTATGATAATTTCTTTCTTTTTAATCTTTTCTACTGTACTATAAAGTGGAGTCCGGCATTTCTATTCATGAATCAGGAGGTTCAGGATGAATAAATCTATGCCATCGAATGCATGGAAATACGGGAAGACATAAAATGTAGATTGAAACAGGAAGGATGTGTTGTAATCAAAGTGATTATACCATAAATAACGATCTTAATAAAAATTACTGTTACAAGGAATTGTCAGTAAGTTAATAATTCTGTTTCCTGTCTCTTTAAGTGTATACATTCTGTATCTCACAATAGATGTCGTGAACGTCGTTGGGCTGCATGACAGGTGTGCTCACACATCCTCTTTTTTTAACAAGCTGTCATGTCTTTGTATATATCACCCCCGCTGTTTGAAGGCAGGAGTCTGTGAAATCTGTTCTCAGGGATCCCAATGATACAAAAAGCTTGCACATGTATTAACTGCTGTGTGTGGCTATCCTGTTATTACCATGGCCATTAATAAGGATCATGTTAACAAGCAGGTATTAAAAACACAGTGAAATCAAAGAACAGATATAATAAACACAGTGATGTCAAAGTACTAGAGATATAAACACAGTACTAGTATAATAAACACAATGATGTCACAGTACTAGTATTCTAAACACAGTGATGTCACAGTACTGGAGGTATAAACACAGTGATATCACAGTGCTAGTATAATAAACACAGTGATGTCAAAGTACTGGAGATATAAACACAGTGATGTCACAGTCAGTGGCGTGCCTAGGGTGTTTGGCACCCGGGGCGGGTCCTTTCTCTGGCACCCAACCCCACAGTACCCCACCATAATATTTCCCCCCCACATGTCCTCCTGTGTCCCCAAAGTTACTTGCCACATAAAAAAAATAAAAGCTAAATACTCACCTATGTCCAGGCGCTTGCTCGCAGAGGAAGGCGCGCACACTTCACTGTGCTGCTGCGTCCAGGCACGCGCAATGACTTCATCACGAATGCCTGCGCCGGGATTTCACCACTTCATAGGCCTCAGGCCTACTAGGCCTAAGGCCTATGGCGGGCAGTGATCGGCGGCGGGGAAGGGAACTATGCGCTCCCGTGCCCCGCCGCAAAATGTGGGCCGCGGGCATCAGTGCTCCAGCAATGAGCGCTTCCATCTGTATTGATGGAAGCGCTCATTGCTTCTCTGTCCCCCCTGCTCATTGCTTCTCTGGCATGCAACTGGTCGCAGTACTAGTATAATAAACACAGTGATGTCAAAGTACTGGAGATATAAACACAGTGATGTCAAAGTACTGGAGGTATAAACACAGTGATGTCAAAGTACTAGTATAAAAAACTGTGATGTCAAAGTACTGGAAATAGAAACACAATGATGTCACAGTTCTAGTATAATAAACACAGTGATGTCAAAGTACATGGAGGTAATAAACACAGTGATGTCAAAGTACTGGAGGTATAAACACAGTGATGTCAAAGTACTAGTATAATAAACACAGTGATGTCAAAGTACTAGTATAATAAACAGTGATGTCAAAGTACTGGAGGTATAAACACGGTGATGTCAAAGTACTAGTATGATAAACACAGTGATGTCAAAGTACTGGAAATATAAACACAGTGATCCAAACGAAATATAGAAGAAAAAGAGAAAAGAGGGCGGCACTCACCACTGGATAAAATCGTAACTTTTATTCGTCCGTTATGGACATCACGGCAGGGGCAGACAAACTTTCCTGCAGACAGGCGACGGCCGTTTCGCGCAATCAAATGCGCCTCCTCAGGCCCTTGACGCACATACGTCTTACAGGTGTTCATTTATACCTTAATTACAGTATATGCAAATGCATTCGATTATTAGTGTGAAAAAACAATCACAATATATAAAACAATACAAACAAACACTTATCAATGAAAAGGAATACGCTGTATTACTGACTTCATTTGTTATTGCATTATAAAAATACGCTAAGATCATTTTTTTTCATTTAACCCTAGGGGTCCCATTGCCTTTGCAAGAATGATCCATCGCGCCTCTTGTCTCAATAACAATCTGTGCCTATCACCTCCTTGTATTGGTGAATCTACTTGTTCTATCCCCGAAAAACTTAAACAGTCCAGATTCCCTGCATGTTTTTCCCATACATGGTGTATTAATCTTGGCGCATCCCTTTTTGGTTCTTATAGAGTTGCGGTGTTCTCTAAATCTTTCAAATAAGCACCTGATCGTTTTGCCCACGTAGAAACGCCTACATGGACATGTTACCAGGTACACAATATATGTACTTCTAGTAGAAGTACATATATTGTGTACCTGGTAAGTAACATGTCCATGTGGGCGTTTCTACGTGGGCAAAACGATTTTCATTGATAAGTGTTTGTTTGTATTGTTTCATATATTGTGATTGTTTTTTCACACTAATAATCAAATGCATTTGCATATGCTGTAATTAAGGTATAAATGAACACCTGTAAGACGTATGTCCGTCACGGGCCTAAGAAGGCGCATTTGATTGCGCGAACGGCCGTCGCCTGTCTGCAGGAAAGTTTGTCTGCCCCTGCCGTGATGTCCATAATGAACGAATAAGTGGTGAGCGCCACCCTCTTTTCTTTTTTTTCTTCTATATTTCGTTTGGATCAAGTTGTTTGTACTACAGGGCAGAGCACCTCCGGATATATAGTGAAACACGATCATTGTGGGAAGCCGCGTCTATATTTGTGGAGCTCGTTTGACTGTGCCGCCTTACTCTACATATTACTTTAGAAACACAGTGATGTCACAGTACATAGATAATAAACACAGTGATGTCAAAGTACATAGATAATAAACACAGTGATGTCCCAGTACTGGAGGTATAAACACAGTGATGTCACAGTGCTAGTATAATAAACACATTGATGTCACAGTACTGGAGGTATAAACACAGTGATGTCACAGTGCTAGTATAATAAACACATTGATGTCACAGTACTGGAGGTATAAACGCTGTGATGTCACAGTACTAGTATAATAAACACAGTGATGTCAAAGTACATAGTATAATAAACACAGTGATGTCACAGTACTGGAGGTATAAACACAGTGATGTTACAGTGCTAGTATAATAAACACATTGATGTCACAGTACTGGAGGTATAAACACAGTGATGTCACAGTGCTAGTATAATAAACACATTGATATCACAGTACTAGAGGTATAAACACAGTGATGTCACAGTACTGGAGGTATAAACACAGTGATGTCACAGTGCTAGTATAATAAACACAGTGATGTCACAGTACTGGAGGTATAAACGCTGTGATATCACAGTACTAGTATAATAAACACAGTGATGTCAAAGTACTGGAAGTATAAACACAGTGATGTCACAGTGCTAGTATAATAAACACATTGATGTCACAGTACTGGAGGTATAAACACAGTGATGTCACAGTGCTAGTATAATAAACACATTGATGTCACAGTACTGGAGGTATAAACACAGTGATGTCACAGTACTAGTATAATAAACACAGTGATGTCACAGTACTGGAGGTATAAACACAGTGATATCACAGTACTAGTATAATAAACACAGTGATGTCAAAGTACATAGATAATAAACACAGTGATGTCACAGTCCCGGCTGGTATAAACACAGTGATATCACAGTACTAGTATAATAAACACATTGATGTCACAGTACTGGAGGTATAAACACAGTGATATCACAGTACTAGTATAATAAACACAGTGATGTCACAGTACTGGAGGTATAAACGCTGTGATGTCACAGTACATGTATAATAAAGACAATGATATCACAGTATAGGGGTAATAAATACAGTGATTTCACAATATAATACCTTCCAACCATCCGGGTGGCAGTCAGTGGCAGTCCCACAGTCCCAGGAGGGCTGTAGCCTGTCCTGATTTCAACTATATTTGTTTTCTGACTTACAGTGTGAACTTTAGCAGGCTGCATGAGCTATTGGATAGCAAAATGCCAGGTCCCCTGCTATCAAGGACTACTGAGGACCCTGGAGAGAAGATAGAAGTGCTTTTCACGGCTTCTGTTTTCTCTATTTTCACATATACACAATCAAATGATTGCTGGTATGCCATTACTTGAAGGCTGCTGCTAACTAGACCCAGCCCAGTCCTGACAGGGACAATTTTACTGCAACTGGGGACATTTCTCCTGCCTAGTGGACAGTATAGTGTAAAAATAAATAAATAAAAATAAATCCTCCATGGCCTTTTCTCACCATTTGAGGGACAGAGTAAAAATTTAAAGAAATGAATGAAATTTAAAAATTTACAAAAAATAAGTCACCCCAAAAAAAAAATTACTGTTATAGCGTTAGCCAAGATCTATTACTTAAAACTGGACATGAAATATATCAAAATATATGGTAGACAATGATGATGACTGATGTAAATTCTATTTTAGGGCAATACTATATAGTTATCAGAGAAAAAAAAGCTAAATGCAACAAGACATTTTTTTTATAATATCCACAATCAATAAGCCAAAAAATTGTAAAGAAAAAAAAAAAGGATTAATTATGAGTACAATGAATTTGGAAAGTCTTCAGACCCTTTCAATTTTTCGACATTTTGTTATATTGTGGCCTTGTGCTAAAACTAAAAAAAAGTCTACAAAAGGGTATAAAAAATACTCTGCTGAAAGTTTCCAAGAGCACAGTGGCCTCCATAATTCATAAATGAAAGACGTTGGAAACAACCAGAACTCTTCCTACAGGTGGATGCCTCACCAAAATAAGAAATCAAGTTTAAAGTGTCTTGGTAAGAGAGCTGACCAAAAACCAAATGGTCACTGTGGCTGAGCTCCAAAGATCCTGTGTGCAGATGCGACAAACTGCCAGAAGGTCAACCATTACTGTAGCACTCCAACAATTTGGACTTTGTGGCCAGATAGAAGCCTCTTCTCAGTAAAAGGCACAACGTTTTTAAAAAGAAAAGTACCTAAAGGACTTTCAGACTGTGAGAAACAAGATTTTCTGGTGTGGTGAAGGAAAGATTGAACCTTTTGGCCTCAATTATAAGCGTCATGTCTGGAGGAAACCATGCACTGCTTAACACCTTCCCAGTACTATCTCTACAGTGAAGCATGGCCGTGGTGGACATTTTGGATGTTTTTTCACCGGCTGGAGACTGGTCAGGGTTGAGGGAAAGCTGAATAGAGAAAACTACAGAGATATGCTTAATGAAAACCTGATCCAGAATGCTCTGGACCGTAGTCTGGGCCGAAGGTTCACCTTCCAACAAAACAATGACCCTAAGCATGCCGACAAGACAATTCAGGAGTGGCTTAAAGACCATGTACACCTTCTGAGGCAATTTTTTTTATGATTCCATTTTTCATTTTTGGCTAAACATCATTTTTTCAGTTGGCCTTTATTAAAAACTTTGAGCCATTCTGTCACAAAGGGTTAACTGTTTTTCTAGCTGTGTAACTTTCACTTTGTGCTGGGTCTTCTAATAAAACTTATCTCTTAATTACAAAGAGGTCATAAACACTTATTTAAGCCACATTCTTATCTGTGAGATACAAACTGAGCTATAATGAGTGTTTAGGAGGTCAGAGACCAGAGATATGGAGCCTGTGAGCTCCTGTCCTGGTCTGACAGAAGAGACAGAAAATCCAAAGGGTGCTACTACAACTCTGTACAGAAAAAAAGTATGCCATATTTTTAATAAAGACCAATTTAGCTCAAAATGAGTACAAGGCAATAATAAAAAAGGTGTATATAGCCTTTAAGCTGCATTTACATGAGACAATAATCATACATATTATCAGGAACGACCTCTCCTGCGAACAGTCATTCTTGACAATCTGCCCACGTAAATGTGCCGTGCTCGTGAAACGCTCATTGATAGGGTGATCCTGTGGTTCATACAGGTACCACTGTGTTTCTGGGCAGTAGATCATGTGGTCTAAACAATGATCTGCTCCTCAGAAACCACGAATCTATATGAGGACAAGGGATGGCAATAGCGATCCCTTATCCTCATACAGTGAAGGAGATCGCTGCATGTAAATGCAGCAGTCTCCTTCAATGAACGAGCAACTGACTTTCCGGATGTAACGCTTCCTTCCCGACAATCAGCTGCAAAATCGTCATGTCTAAATCCACCTTTTGGAGCAACTCTTTGAATGTCCTTGAGTGGCTAAGCCAGAGCCCTGACCTGAGCCCAATTTAACATCTCTGGAAAGACATAAAAATAACTGTCCACTGACAGTACCCATCCAACCGTACAGAGCTTGAGAGAATCTGATGAGAAGAACGTCAGAAAATCTCCAAATCCAGGTGTGCAAACAATGTGGCTTCATACCCAAGAAGCCTGGAGGCTGTAATCGTTGCCAAAGGTGCTTCAACTAAGTATTGAGTAAAGAGTCTGAATACTTATGTCAATGCACAATATTTGTTTTCCCTTTTTAATAAATTAGCAAGGATTACTAATATTCTGTTTTCACTTTCTCATTATGGTACATTGAGTGCAGAATGATGTTTCGCTATCTTGAAACAACCTGAATTTTTATTATTTTAGCACAAGGCCACAACATAAAAAATGCGAAAAAAGTAAAATGGTCTGAAGACTTTCTGAATGCACCGTATAAAAATTATACAAAAATAAACCTGCTGTCACGGCGGGAAGTGGGGAAAGCCCCCCGCCGTGCAATGTCCGCGGCCGCTGGGCCAAAAAGGACTAAAGCAGGGACATAGGAACTGCCAAACTAGCATGTCCCTAACGCTGGCCCTGGTCTCCTAACAGTATGGGCCGACCCCGAAGGTAGGAGGGCCCATACGTCCGGAACCTAGAGCCCTGGACATCCCTGCTTCACCCTGGATCTAACAGGGCAGAGACCACCTGCTCACCCAGGGACACGGATGATCAGGAATCTTCCGAGGCCCCTCTGCAGCCGGGACCCTGACAGTGTGAACCCCAGTACCGCAGGAGAGCATACAACCAAACACTCTTACCTGCCGCACCGCAGAAGATAAAGCGGATCCAAGAACTCCCGACCTCCCATGCGGACAACTGACGCATGCAGATGGATCCCAAAGTGGCAGCACACCATCAGGTAGGTACCACACCCCTCCGGGCGGGCAAGCCCCTTCCGGAGCGTCACACCGTGTCAACAAACACCAAACATACCCACACCATACTACAGCAGCCAGGTGGGGAAGGGATACACAGACACTCACCAGGGAAGGAACAACATAGCAAACAATATAACAAATAAGGGTGGCTCACGCAGACATCAAGGTGGAAACATACAGCCAAATTCCAGCCATGCTCACACCATGACTGGACTACCAAGACTGACCTTCAGCCTCCACACACTGACACTTAAGGAGGCCTGAGGACACACCCACCATACAAAGCAGCCACACCTTAACCCCGTGCACACCAAACGAGGGAAGTGCACAAATATAAACACACGTTGCCAAAGGCAACCACATGCGTTGACAGCGAGCCGCCTAGCACCAAACTCAGGCTGCTCCACTGCCAACAACACAACATAACAAACACACCTTAACCCCGTGCACACCAAACGGGGGAAGTGCACACATACAAACACACGTTGCCAAAGGCAACCGCATGCGTTGACAGCGAGCCGCCTAGCACCAAACTCAGGCTGCTCCACTGACAACAACACAACGGGAAAACCAGACACGCATGCAGAAACAACCGAGTTGCCAGCGGCAACCGCACGTGAGGCCACTACGAAATAGCCCACCACGTGCGGCAACCAGAAACCTAGCCGCTGGAAACCACATGCGGGGCAACGAGTCACGACCATACACATGGTCGTGACACCTGCATTACTGATAAAAAGAAAAATCGTGCTCTGACATTTCATGCTCCGATACTCTCCTTTGCCCTGTGCTAAATTGCGCAAGGCAAAGGCTTTTTTCTGGCGATCTGGTGACTTATTGGGCTCTCAATGGGTTACCTAGTAGTGAGCTCAGTGACGTCACCAACACTAATGGGCGGGCCTTAGTGTTGCCCTAGCCTGTAAAATGGCTAGGGCAGCACTAAAGCCCGTCCATGACTGCCGGTGCCTAGCAGTGTGAAAATATAAACAAAAAAGCTCTTGCTCTGCACGATACATGAAATGCTCATGTCATGGGGGGAAGAAGGGGACATGTCCGGGTTCAGCTCTGAACCCCAAAGAAACACCTTTAAACTATTGTGTAGAAAGAATTGCTAAACCCTGTTTGGTTCTGAAAGACTGAAACTACTGTGGTTCTGAATAGAGATAAGCGAAGCGAGCTTTGTATGTTACATCCGAAGACACTTTGTTCATAACTTTGGATTAATACTGTAGGGAGATCTGTCTCCCTACAGTATTAAAATGTCTGGGCTCCGATGAGCCGAAGTTAGCTATTTGCGGAGTCTCGCGTGACTTCGTTGAATAACTTCGGTAATTGATTTTTATAGTGGAAAACCACTTTAAGACTTAAAACCGAACTCGGCTTTGGTTCCGAGTACAGGGATAATACATAGTAATGTTTCATGACATAAACACGGTGATGTCATAATACAGAGAAAGTAAATAGTAATGTCACAATTTATTGATAATAAACACTGATGTTACAATACAAGGATAATAAACACAGTCACAACATCACAATACAGGGGCAGTACACACAGTGATGTCACAGCTCAGAGATAATAAACACAGTGATGTCACAGTTCATGGATAATCAACACAGTGATGTCACAGTTCAGGGATAATAAACACAATTATATTTTTTCTACAAATGGCTAAGTCCCATGGCTTTAATAGATGCCTTAAAATACAGGAAAACTCACGATATTGACACGATGGTGCACAACCCCTGTCTTCTTCCACATACTTCCACATCGAATATACCAGATCTCTGGGCTCTCACACTTTTGGTGGTCATGTCCATGCATTATACCCTTTTGGATCAATATTGAAACTGAAATAAATAGAATTTGCTCATTCTCAATTAAACTGGACCCGAAACTAATCCTACTCTGCTGCCCTAATGATTGCTAGACGGTAGACCCACTCTACTTCAAATCTCCCTGCTATATTTATCACAGCGACAAGACTTTTCATTTCTTTCCTCTGTAAAAGTGAGTAGACCCCCACGAATACTTCATGGTTTGTAAAAGTAGACCAAATCTACTGTTTTGAGTAGCTTGCTCCCTGGGAACGAAACTCCCACCCCGCGTTTTTAAAAATTTAGGGTAATTGTAAAGAACACAGGGGTTTTCAGACCTAAAGGTACCTCATTGTAGACTTTCCACCTCATTTCCCGTGAGATCTTCACTGGAGATCCTTATTTTACTCATCCTCTTATTTATTTTCTGTATCAACAAGTGACCTAATTGATTTTGACAGTATATAGCTTTACTGCTATTGTTATCTCCCCTAATTTACTTGTTTATGTTGATTCGCAAACATTTTTAAAGGTGTACCTCATTGTCTTTCTCTCCTTATCCTCCCCTCCCCTCTTCGATCATTTGTCTTATCTTCTTCCTTCCTTACTTCCTTCTACTTCTGAACACCCGCTCCTACTTCCCCTTTTTTCCGCCCTCCTGACTTTACCAGGCGCTCCAACATTGAGATCTATGTTGTTTATCATTTCCTACTAATCATTCATTGGAATTTATATTGCTATTGTGCTTTTATCTGACAGTCACTATGTATTTCCAACCTTTGCTTTGTTCATTAAAAAGAGAATAAAAAAAAATAGAGATGATGCAGTGTCCTACTGCTGAGGCAGTAGTACACTGCAAATTAGTGTATGTGCATTTTACCTGCATTCTGCAAAAAGAGTACCCTCTGGTTAGTTAGAGCTAGCTCAATACAATTCAGCATAGCTCTGCCTAGTCTAGAGACAGGAGCACACTTAGCTGAGTTCTGCTCTGGATTAAAAGAGGCAGAGTCAAGCACATTAGATATAAAATTTTATAGCAAAGAGGAGGACAGCTCCAGAGTTATTACTAAGAAGTATGCCAGATGCCAAAGAAATGCATGGAGACGTCTGTAGAGAATTGCTGTCTGATCAAGACATATAGCCTCCATAGCCCTGTGTCAAGAAGATTTAAAGGCTATGTACACCTTTGGGGGAAATTCTTTCAATTGCATTGTACTCATTTAAGCTAAAAATCATTTTTTTATTAGTCTTTATTAAAAAATTTGAACCACTGTCTTTGTGCAGCCTTGCGTTTTTCTAGTAGCAGGATCTGAATTTTCACTCTGTTCCATCAGGCAGCTTAGCTGACGCACTCCTTATCTCTGATCTCTGACCTCCTAAACACTCATTAGAGCACAATCCATATCTTCCTGACAAGAATGTAACTTAAATAAGTGCTTATGACCTTTTGGTAATTTAAAGATAAGGTTTATTAGATGACTGAAACAAAGTGAAAGTAAAAAGTACTATTCACACAGCTAGAAAAGCAGTTTGTGAGAGAACAGCTCAACACTTTTAGTAAAGACCCATGAAAATATGATTTTTGGCCCAAAATGCTCCCTATTGTGTCCCCAGTAATAATAATGCCCATATAGTGCCCCCAGTAATAATAATGCCCATATAATGCTTCCAGTAATAATATTGCCCATATAGTGCCTCCAGTAACAATAATAATAATAATGACCATATAGTGTCCCCAGTAACATTAATGCCCATATACTGTAGTTCCTCCAGTAATAATAATGCCCCCAATAATACATCAGCAATAATAATGTCCCTATAGTGCCTCAAGCAATAATAATGCCCCATAATTCCCCCATAGTGCCTTCAAATAATAGTAGTAATGCCCCCAGTAATAATAATACCCCCTATAGTGCCTCCGGTAAAAATATTGTCACCACAATGCCTCCAGTAATAATAATGACCCCGTTAATATCCCTATAGTGCTCCCAGTAATGGCCAATCCACTGTCCACATTAATGTACATCCAACTGCTCCCATTTATGTCCCTATAGCACCCCCAGCATTGTCCCTCCACTGCCACAGTAATGTCCCCTATGGTTAAGTGCCCAGGGGAAAAGATATTAAAAAAAATGTAATAACAAAACGAACACTCACAAGAGACCCATTCCCTGTCACAGTCTGTGATTCAGAATGCAGGTCTCTCCTGGCCTACGACCCCCAGCAGATTGCAATTATTTCATTGCGCTGCATCCTGGCACAGGAGGTTGCAATGATGTCATTGCGATGCTTGGGACCCAGCACACAGGAAGGGGGGGGGGGCATCCTTCAGCCTCTCCAGCACACAGTCCCATGTAAATAACATCGTTCCCCTCCCTCCAGCCCCTCCAACATACAATCCCATGTAAATAACATTGCTCCCCTCCCCCCAGACTTCTCCAATATACATCAAATGTAAACAACTCATTTTCCCTCCAGCCCCTGCCAACATACAACCCACGTAAATAACATCACTCCCCCCTCCAGCCTTCTCCAACATACAGTCCAAAATAACATCACTCCCTCCTGCCCCTCTAACATACAGTTCCATGCAAATAACATCACTACACTCCCTACAGCCCCTCTAACATACAGTCCCATGTAAATGACATCCCTTCCCTCCTTACAGTCCTCTCCAACATACAGTCCCATGTAAACAACCACTCCTTTTCCTCCAGCCCCGCCATTGTACAGTCCCATGTAAATAACATCACTCTCCTCCCTCCAGCCCCTACCAACATGCAGTTGCATATAAATAACATCACTCCCCTCCCTTCAGATCCTCCAACATACAGTCCCTTGTAAAAAAAAAAAAAAAAAAACTCCTTTCCCTCCACCCCTGCCAACATACAGCCACATGTAAATAACATCACTCCCCTCCTTTCAGATTCTCCAACATACAGTTACATATCCAACTAAAATAAACAGCACATACAGCACTAACCTGCAACAACCCACTGCCATCTATTCACCACACCAACATGCACTGATGTTTCCTCCATAATCTGGAGGCCCGTCCATTAGACCACAATACCCTGCCTCTTCCTATGACATCATATCTACCAGACGCAATTCCATTGTTTGTGTCACGTTCGGGTGTGGGAGGGAAACACCACACTGAACATAGGAGGGAAAGGGGTGAGGGAATAAGACCTGGAAACTAGGCAAAGGAGATGGACACCTCCTAGTAAAACCCCAATCAAAGTCCTGACTAACTACCAGTATCAACAGACCCCAGAGGTAGATGAGTTCATACACAGGAATACCTAATGTCCTAACTCAAATTAACAATTAAATAATTAACCCAAACAAAATACAAAAGGGAAAGAAAACACTTAACTTCAAGTGGCTATGGCAGCACCAAAAACTCAGCCGAGATCCACACACCAGCTATTCACAACTCAAACTAAAGCTATAAACCGCATAGCATAGTGGGAGAAACAACAATAAATAGAGAAGGTTAAATGACCATAATAGCCACACCTGGGGAAAGAAGGTGTGGCAAGCACCAGAAACAACTCAGACGTCATTTAATCCAAACAGAAAACATGTCAGATCAAACCATGTGTTGCCAGTCTCACTGATCTCCTGCTACCTGTCGCGGGAATGTCTGGGACAATTTGGACTTCTTCTAGATCCCAGGTGTCAAATGACCTGACAGCAGGCGGTACTAGCTGAACATTGATTAGAGGCAGGGCACATTGTGGCAGCATGATAATAAGATCGCAGCAAGACCACATGTGATGTGTATTGCATGGAGAGCATGCTGCGTTCTCATTATTATTCCACAATGTGTGAAGGGAAGGTCACGGTTGGCCCACTGAAGGCAATCGGCCCACCAGGAATTTTCCCGGTAGGATACATTGCCAATCCACCCATGTAAACACTGATAAACATAGAGATGTCTGAATACAACTGATAAAAATAAGCCCTAAATGTTTATGAGTTGTCATAAATTCAGTGATAAGGGCTACAAATCGAGTAATCAGAGCAGCAACCTGATGGAATCCGTGTAAGGCAGAGAACTATAGTCTGTAGATGTAATGAAAGTGAAAGCTGTAGAGGAAAACTGTTGAAAATATTTGATAAACGGCAATTGAAAAAGTTACTTTTAGCCCCAAATGATTAAAATTCAATAATTAAGGCCCCTTCCACACAGGCGTGACGTGAACACATTGCACCCGCACTGAATCTGGACGCATTCACTTCAATGGGGCGGTGCGATTTTCACGCATGGTTGCTAGGAGATGATTAAAGTCAATTTACTGTATTATTTTCCCTTATAACATGGTTATAAAGGAAAATAATAGCATATTTAATACAGAATGCTTACTAAAATGTGACTTGAGGGGTTAAAAATGTTAAAAGAATTAACTCACCTCATCCACGGTGTTTTAATAGCAGAGGTATACATTAAAATGTATCACTCATATGTGTACTAATAACGGAAACTGGTCTATTTATCCAATGATAAAATCCAAAGCAGATCTAATCAATGTATGTGCCATTAATCACACCCATGCTGTTAGATGGTTGCATCTTATTGCACTATTGGCTGTAATTCAGCTTTTTATTGATCAATTAATAGTTTTATATTTATTACTTCAAGGCTCTGGAGTGTATAGTGCATTCTAGAATGAATCTGTATTTTCCACTTGAGCAGAGGGGACATGTCTTGGGTTAAATATGTTTCCTTCACAATCAATTAGTTTGGTTGTTTTTGCAAACCCATGAACTACAGAGGAAATGTTACACTAATTGGAGACATAAACTGAGCTTCCTGTGACAAGGCAGACCCTCAAATGTTAAAAATAGACATGTCATGCTATAAAAAGTACAGAGCAGAAATATCACTTCTATCTTTAGACAGCACTGAAGGTTGGATTGTCAACTAGATAGGACATTGGCCCACAGGCTCTGCCAAGTGTAAGCAGTGGAGGCCAACAAGGAGTCCAGCATGGACTCAGGACGATGAGGGCCAGTACAGCTAGAGTCAGTTGTCATCACAACTCATTAACAATAGGTTAAGATTTTAATGAACCATCAATTAAAATTGTAAAACATGTCAACATTTTCTAATTCAAAGGATTTCAAACCATACAATGGTATATCAATTATAGAGGTCGACATTTCAGCTGAAATGGAGCCCTTGGAGAGACTCAATTTGGGACTAACCTTTCCAAAAGAATTATGGGGCACATTTATTAAGACCGGCGCTTTAGACATTAGTCTCAATAAAGCTCTAAACTGGCGGTGGCCAGGCACAGGCCTCTTCAAAACTTTGGCAGATCCTTTGCCAGTTCTAAATGTAAGACAGTTTCCGAGCTTTCTTACATTTAGACCTTTTTGTGCCTGAAACAGGCGTAGAAAATGATAAATGAGATGGGCCTCCCGGCCTGTCCCCTTCCCCTCCCACACCACGTCCACTTTTTTAGACCTGGTGTGAACGGAAAGAAGTCGCAGATTGAGGTGAAACTAGCTGGGTGGGCTTTTCAAGGACCTGACATGTCCATGGATTATACAAACAGCCCATTAATTTCACCAAGAACTGTGTTATTCTTAATTTCCCCTGTTGTGACGCTGCTGGGTTAACCTACCACTTACAGCTAGCAGCCAGACTGGATGGTCCAAAGTCCCTTTAAAACTGTATCACCTTTTTATGAGGAATTTGGCTAGTATATTGCGGCAAGTATCTCCAAGAACTTTTCAGAGTTCTTTGGAGATTTTATAATATAATTTGCTTATGTCTGCAGGTAACGCCACACAGTCTTGATATGACATGTTGAGATAACCGTTCTGTGGAGCTCTTTTTGTTATCAATGTTCATAGGAGAGAACCCCTTTAATGCAATAGAAAGCTAAAGTAGCATTTATGAAAATTTCCAGCATTTTACTTTGATAGACCATCCCTAGAATATATCTTCTGCCCTTTTTGCCTTGCTGAACATTAGAACATTAGAAAAAGAAGGACACATATGACCTCTACTCTTTTTTTAATCTATGTGTGATCTGGCTTCAAAAACTGCATCTGTGGCCGTACACTTACTGTAAAAATGACTTGGGTCAAAAATGGGGACTGTCCCTCCAAAAGAGGGCCACTTGGGAGGTTTGCGTCTGCCCTAGCCTTGGACCACAAGCTGATTTTAGGAGGAGAGTCAAGCATCAACACACGCCATAGCAGGTGAAACGCTCCCTTTCTCAACCATGTGTAGTACATTGACGTTCGTTGAAGGTTCACCTCTGGGTGTTGTACTACTTCTCTTACTCAGTGTCATACTGTTACACTGAATTTTGTGAAAAAGAGGAGAAGTCAAAAAGAGAGCAAGATGGAGAAAGCAGAGGTATCAAGCAGGGAATATGCTATAAAGCCTGAGTGACTTTGTGACTCAATGACTAAAGTGCAAAAATTGGCTTTTGTAACTCTTAGCTACTATCTGGACTAGAAGAATAAGAATATATAAAGGATATAAAATTGCCTATAAAAGGAATAAAACACAGGACATAGTAATACATAAAGAAGTGCTCTCAGCACTAATTTGGCTTTAGCTGGCCCAGTTGGCATATAAAAATTAGGAGAAAATAAAACTTGCAGATATTGTATCATGTTTCTATCTGTCTGAACAGGAGCCACAATCCATAGCCAAATGCATTTACAGTCTGTGGGTGTTTATCTCAATGCAATCATTTTGATGATTCTCTATGTAGGAGGTTTCCTGTGGTCAGAAGCTTATGACAAATAAGGGCGGATTATACAGTGGTAACCTAATCTTTAAAGTGATTTAATTGCATTGCATTTTAGTCTTAAAGAGTTTTATAGCACATGCAGAAGGTAATAGATGCCTTTCTAGTACAGCGGCCAGCACAGCACAGTGAAGCAAGACTGAATTGAGGAGCAGTGCATTGTGGGAGCAGACGAGAAATAAGGAAAAGTCTATTCAGATAACACAATACTGTTCTGGCATCTTTGCTTATGGATTGTTTTGCCTGGATTCATGCAATGATGGGAACTAGAGCAGTCCAGACATGATCAGTGGTGTAATGTTGTATTGTGTAGCAGGGCAGGTAATGCAGGTATTTCACCTTATCTGTTCATGATGCAGACTGTGATATGTCCCATAATATTCAAACTTGTTCAGGCAGGAAAAGATAGTAGACATCTTAAAAGGGCTTCCCAGTTTTATATAAATAAAGATTAATGTGAATTTCCACCTTTTACCACATCATCTTGAGCTCTAGCTGCTTCTGTGCTGCTTTGAAGATACATTTTTCTGGTACAGAGCTCCAAAGCCCACAATTAAATGATTGAATTCTGGAGGCCATTAGCCATCACTAGAAGAAGAGTAGAGTCTTACGAAAATGCATCATCAATTTTATAGCGGCGGCCCATTCTCACTGCTTACTGGTTCTCTGGTAGTCTGGTCCTGTTGCCTCCCCTTTTCTGCTGCCGGCAGGGCTGACCGCCAGAGCTACACTGATCACCTCCTTCTCAGGCTGCAGATTGGTGCTTGCCAGCACTTTACTCTCAGCCTTTAGAGTGCTCTTAAAGGACCAGCGTGGGCAACATGATCCATTGTCAATGACTTGTCACACTGGGGTACTTAAGGCCCCTCTCGCTAGGAGAAGGTACCTTAGCAATAGGTTCTATTTCATTAATGTCCTGCAGAGGTTTGCTGTTTCTACATTCATCTGCCCATGTACGACTTTGCTTCTTTCATCTCCATTCTGACCCTGAGCAACCTGGCCTGACCCTGGACTGTGTCTCGGATTGCTCAAACTCTGCCTGCCTTACATGGCTTGTCAGTGACTATGGTTTTGGCTGGGCAGTGAACGTGTTTGGGGGGGCCCCAACGCTATGCTGTGTCCCCTAGATATCATTGAGGTGTCACCACGTGTTGCTGCTCCCTGGAAGAAATGGTAAGGTCTAATGGGAAATAAGTCCAGAGAGTCAGGGTTTGCAGTAAACCAGTGTGCTTCTTTACTGGAAAAACTCAAGTGCAAAACAATACAGGTAGGGCATAGGGCTGGCTTCTCCAATTCCTCCCTGGCATAAAAGGGTTTGATGCTGAAGAAAGTCCTGAGCTAGATGTCCCTCTCTCAGAAGGCTGGTACCCTGGCCAAAGACTGGTGGCCCAGGTTCTGTGGCAGAGTATTCCCGTCTCAGAATTCTTCTGGTCACTCATGCAGTCTGGCAAAGTATCCTCTTCTAAGCACTGTTCCCTAATTGCAGAACACTAGGGGCTTTGACTCCTCTCCATATATACCATTTCTAGCTTAACTAGAACCTTCTAGTGTGAAGGGTGGATTGGGGAAACTCAATGATACCCAATGGCATAGCAGTTTTTCCAGACACAAACAAGTTTTCATACATAACAACAGAGCTAAACCAGACATTCAAAAGGCCAGTCTGTCTGGTTTTAGTGGTAAACAAGTCTGTCTTTTTCCCTCCAAAACATGCTTTTCTTTAAACCCTATGGCAGCTGTGGAAAATTACCAGCTTCTCATTCAAAGTCCCAAAAATCTCTCAGTATTCATTAACCCTTTCTACAGTGCTGTGCAAACACAGTGCAAATGAACAGGGCATATATCGTAACATATATATAAAATACAATTACAAAGTATTAAACAGTATAAGTTAACCATTTTAAGTGAAATAAAGTAAGACGTGTATAACTTTGCATAGGGGAAATAGGCAAATGTCCAGCCTTTAAAGTACCCCTGCTCCATGGCACTACACCTGATCCTTTGGTGTTCAGCACTTATGTCTTTTGACCCCTGTTAGTCAGCAGTCATTCGAACAGAGACCACTCCCAGAATTAGCAGCCTGGTGGGTCCCCTACACCGGAGTCCAGATCCCTGTTTAGGGGTTAAACAATGAAGACTGGGGGGCCACTTAGACCACGCCTTTAGGAGTAGCCCCAAGCCAAATCTGTTCAGGTGACATAGTGGATGCACATCTGCTTAATAACAATCAACAAATGACCTATTATTAAATTTAAACAGGACCCGTAACCTCTCCTGACATGTCTTTTTAGCAACTATTTGCACACCGCTTCTAATAAAATTTCTAAAGAATCGATTTGTATTACTCTATGTTGTCCTAGTCTGACATTATACAATAAATGCCACCATTGGTGGACAGTGCAGGGACACCCTCCAAACTGGTAACTCCCTCTCATTGCAAACTGCTGGCAATTCATTCTTAATTCTAGAAGGAATATACTAAAAAAAACAATAATAATAATAATTAATATTTATAAGAAGAAGTAGAAGAATGGTACAACACAGAGTGATAAGAATATTACAATAAAAGGTAGCACATCTATTATAAAGCTGGAGGCAAAGGCAGATGACACAGGATCCACGACAGACATTATATGATGGGGACAGCTCAGTCATTTTTTTCATTGAGGCCCATGTTCCTTTTGTAAAGCAAAAGTCTGTAACTGCTGTACACAGCTCAGAACAGCAGCGTAGGCAAGTAGGCTGCCCCTATAATTATGTAGATAATATAAAATACAAAATAAAGAGAAAAAGAAATTTGAAACAAACAAAATTTCAATACAATACTACAATATAGTTATGTATTCAGTCTGGACTGACCATAGCTCTACCAGAAAATTTCCCAGTGGGCTGATGCTCAATAAGTCTCCCAAGCCCTCCTCATGACCATCAGCCAGGTACATAACGCTCCTAGAGTTATTTAATGTTGGGAGCATCGGGCACTCATATACCTGGCCACCAGTTGCAGGTACTATCCTGAATTCAACTGTATTGTCGTTCTCAGGGCAATGAGGCAGCTTTATGACTATTGGGAGAACTATTGATGGTTCTATTTCCACCTGAGAAACTATGGGGAGCGCACTACTACTGGGACCACTATAGTGGCACTTTATCACTACTGGGGGCACTATGAAGGGCTTTTTTTCCACTCGGGTCACTCTGGGGAGCATATTACTACTGGGGGTCACTATATGGGGGCACTATTTTTTCTTAAGTATAGTATTTGGGAGTCAGCAGGATGACACTGTTGGGGCACCAAGATTGGGAGTTTGTGTTGACAAGATGGAGAGGATAATCAAAAAGTATTTAATCTAAGATGCCGTGGGGCAAACTCTGCAGAGACAAGATATGGCTGAAAGAAGTCGCCATGTTAGTCTGGGCTAAGCACAGAAGATGAGGAAATAGAATGTCTACATCAGATCACTGAATGTAATAGGTACTGTACTGTATGTAGTGTTGTATTCTCCTGTATGTTTGGTTGTGCTAAAAGACCAGTCAGGATGCTGAAGGTAGGGCTGGCTCTGTGCTGTGCACTGTGGTATTTGGTTCTGTTGGAGCAATATTTTGTCATGCAGTGTGGTATTTGGTTCTGCTGGAGCTGTATTTTCTGTTGCCGATCCCACCTACTTGTTTTGTCCCCGTCTTCTATGATTTTGGTCCTGCCTACAATATGGGGTCACTTTTAGTTTTTTCCAGCGTAACTTTAAAGGGCTATTCCGGTTATCCCCTATCCATGATCACAACAATGGATGCCCCGTACCCCCTGCAGCTTCCCTGAAAAATAAAAAGAGAGCGTAGGTTGCACATGTGGACAGCAAGCACTCCATTCATTTCTACGGGAGTTCCAGAGATAGCTGAGTGCTGGACTCCGTTTTTTCAGGGGGACTGCAGGAAGTGTTGGGCCCTGTTCTTGTGATCAGCGGGGGGTCCCAGTGGTTGGACCCTCACCGTTCTGATAGTTATCCCCTATACTGTGGATACGGGATAAACTTAACCAACCAGAATGCCCCTTTATGTTCCCAGTCCACCCCTGCTCAGGAGGTCACATCTGCTAATACCCCCTGATTGTTAACTGTTTATATAATACTTGGTCTAGTTATTTACATTTTTCTATGGGTACTTATACTCATTGAATCAAATAAAACTAAATCCCCCAGAATGCAAAGCAGCAATTTTCACAACTATAAAGATAAGATGAGTGTTGATTTTAGCATCAGCCAGCTGGATTCTCTATACGGCTCTGGGCTGTAAACCATGTTGTAACTCAGGACCAGTGCAAGATAAAATGCTCAACCTTTTATGTAGATTACAATGGTACTCGTGGATGAACTTGCCATTTAAAAGGAATGCATAATCAGAAAATGAACAGCAACGAATGTCTGATGTTACTCTGCAGCCTGAGATAAAGCCGTGCATGGAGTCCTGGAGCAGAGAAAAACACAATGCATGGAAGAAATGTCTAGCACTCAGCGTCTCGCCTTCATTGTTTGCTGAAATCTATTAAAAACAATTCCATGTACCCAATACCACATAAGGTCTATGGGTTTCAAACTGGAGGGTTCTTATTCATAACCTTAATACGAGCAAAACTCACACGCATTTAAAATTTGATATTCTCATGTGACCAATTATACCAAAGGTACAACAGATGATCAGCTAGGATTAACTCTTAGGCCCCTTTTACACGGGCGAGTTTTGAACGCATTGCACCCGCACTGAATCTGGACCCATTTATTTCTATGGGGCTGTGCACATGAGCGGTGATTTTCCCGCATCACTTGCAGCATTTTGTGCGTTTTTCATGCAACACAGGCCCCATAGAAGTGAATGGGGCTGCGGGAAAATCACAAGCATCCGCAAGCAAGTGCGGATGCAGTGCGATTTTCCCGCATGGTTGCTAGGAGACGATCGGGATGGGGACCCGTTCTGTATCATTTTCCCTTATAACATGGTTATAAGGGAAAATAATAGCATTCCAATTACAGAATGTAAAAAGGGGAAGAGAGGTTTAAAAATAAAAAAAAACTTAAACTCACCTCATACTTTTGATCGCGTAGGTGCCGGGATCATTCTTCATTCTGCTGAGTAAAGGACCTTCGGTGACGTCACTGGGTCACATGGTCCAATCAAAAGCTTCCATGATTGGACCATGTGACCCAGTGACGTCACCGAAGGTCCTTCAACCAACAGATATGAAGATAGAAGATGTTCCTTGCACCTACACGATCAATGGGAGAAGGTGAGTTCATTTATTTTTTATTTTTAACCCTCTATTGCCCTGCTAACATAGCATTCTGTATTTAGAATGCTATTATTTTCCCATATAACCATTTTATAAGGGAAAATAATAAAAACTACAGAATACTCAACCCGAAACCGGACTTCAGTGATGAAGTCCGGCTTCGGGTCTGGGTACCAAACATGCGGATTTTTCACACGCGCGTGCAAAACGGATTACAAAAGTTTGCACACGCGCGGACAAATCGCTCATTTTCCCGCATCGCTCCCGCCTCTTATCCGGGCGTCAATCGTGACGCCCGTGTGAAAGAGGCCTTAGGTTGCCAGAGCTAATAACAACAAATGAGGTCCAATCATTTTACAATGAAATGTTACACCTCTGTAAGGGTGATCTTACATCACTGCTAGTGACTTCCGTTTTCACTGCTAGTAATTTCCGTTTTTCAAGAATCGCTTACACGTTTTGCAGTTATGTGCTTACTCATATCATATCAAAGTGACGGACATACTGTCGACTTAAAACATACAAAGGACCAAACAAAACAAACTGGAAGTGACGACAGAACGACAAATTAATATGAAACAACTGTATATGAAGCCAAGATAAATAATACGTAAATGAAATGAGGAGCAGAACAACAAAACAAAGGGAGTGCTGGATTCAGCACATAACTGACATGAGCGGAGCTGAACAGACTCCATTGACTACGGTGGAGTCCATTTAGTTTCTGTTCATGATTCTGTTTTTTTTAGCATGCCATAGGGGGGGAGAACAGAGGAGGAGAGGAGTGGTAGTAGCCAGAATGGTGGCTGTAGTATTACTTACTCCCCTGGGCCGTGCAGTGATTGGAAGGGCATATCCGTTGTTCCCTTTGGGGTACACCCTGGTTCTGGGTCTCCTGCCTGATGTAGGAGGAGGTGCCCTTGGTGTTAGTAGTTTTGAGGTGCAAGGCAGGGTCTCTTGGTGCAGCTGCAGATGTTGGTGCAATGTAGCAATGCAGAGAATAATGAAGCCAGGTTAACAGCAATTCTTTGCTGAAGGATTAAGTTGAAGCACCTCAGTTACAGTTCTCAGCTTGCAATGGACTGCCGGTGCTACATGAATGCACTTTTCCACAGTGCTTTTAGGTGACACGGCTGCACAGGTAGCTAAAAAGCCAAAGAGCCTGTTTAGAGCAATCACCCTTAGGCCTCTTGCACATGAACATGTGTGCCCTGTTCCCGCATTGCGGACCGCATTTGCAGATCCGCAATACACGGGCACCGTTCCGTGGCCATTCTGCATCATGGATGCAGACCCATTCATTTCAACAGGTTCGCAAATCCGGAGATGCGGAACGGAATGACGGAATGGAACACTACGGAAGCACTATGGAGGGCTTCCGTGGAGTTCCGTTTCGTACTTCCGTCCCACAAAAAGATAGAACATGTCCTATCTTTTTGCGAAACGGGTAGATCGCAGACCCATTCAAGTGAATGGGTCCGCGATCCGCTGCGGCTGCCCCGCAGTCGGTGCCTGTGCATTGCGGGCCGTAATTTGCGGTCCGCAGCACGGGCACGGGGCTCACACGTTCGTGTGAAAGAAGCCTTACACTGCACTTGTCTAGATGACCTGTATCTAGTATCCAGGTATGGGGTGTAATTATTCTCTTTAAAGAGGACCTTTCACCACTCCTGACCTGCCTGTTTTAATAGTTCCATGCATTCCAAACATACTAACAATTTTGGAGCATCTATTCTTATGGCTCTATGCTGTGGCATTCCTTTATTATTTGCACTAGAAGTTATGAATGAATTGCTATTAGCCTTTAGTAAGGGTACAGACGGGAGGTAACCAGTTGGGGGGGTGTACCTGCACAGTCTGAAAATGGCAGCACTGATTGGACAGAGTCAGTCTGTGCAGGTACACTCCCCCAACTGGTTACCTACCCGCTGTACCCTTACTGGAGGCTAATAGCAATTCATTCATAACTTCTAGTGCAAATAATAAAGGAATGGCACAACATAGAGCCATAAGAATCGATGCTCCAGAATTGTTATTACATGGTGAATGCATGTAGCTATTAAAATAGTCAGGTCAGGAGTGGTGAAAGGTCCTCTTTAAGCAATGCAACCACAGGGCGGACTCTAAACATCAGACTAAGCTCTGCACCTTTTTTGAACAGGTTGCAAGTTCATAATGTCCATGTCGGGATGTGGATAGTTTACTTATATGTGTCTAGTCAACAGAAGAAGATTCCTTAACACATAGAGACTTAGGCCTATTGCACACGAACGTGTGCTCCCCGTGCCCATATTGCGGACCGCATATGCGGATCCGCAATACACAGGCACCGTTCCGTGAGCATTCCGCATCACGGATGCGGACCCATTCACTTCAATGGGTCAACAAATCCAGAGATGCGGAATGGTGCGGAACAGAAGCACGGGACACTACGGAAGCACTACTGCTTCCGTGGGGTTTCGTCCCGTACTTCCGTTCCACAAAATGATAGAACATGTCCTATCTTTTTGCAAAATGGGTGGATCGCGGACCCATTCAAGTGAATGCGTCTGCGATCCGCTGCGGCTTCCCCACGGCCGGTGTTTATGCATTGCGGCCCGCCATTTGCTGGCTGCAGCACGGCCACAGGGCGCACACGTTCGCGTGCAATAGGCCTTAATGGTTCATGTACAACAGCAATCAATTCTCCAAAGACTTTGGGAGAAATTTATCAAATCTGGTGTAAAGGAAAACTGGCTTAGTGGTCCATAGCAACCAATCAGATTCCACCTTTCATTTTTCAGAGCTCCTTTGGAAAATAAAAGGTGGAATCTGATTGGATGCTATGAACAACTAAAGCCGGTTTTTCTTTGCACTCGGTTTGATAAATCTCCACCTTTGGCTCTACCATCCCTCTTTTCATCTGGCCTGCTTCTTGGGCAAATAAAGCTCTTTCTTTGGCCTTGGTCTGGCTGGTTCCTTTTCCAGGCTGGCTCCATATTTAGCTGCTCCTTACATGTGCACACTCCTCTCACTTACTCAGTGCTAGTCTGAACTACTCTCACAACTGGTCTAACCTCTCTTCTCCATAAAGACAGGGTGACACCATCCCTATCTATTAGTGGCTAAAAATATGACCTATTAACACTTTGTGCATAAGACACAAATCAAGATCAAGTGAAAATGCACTTTTTAATTCTTCCTTTGCAGTTTTGCAGAGTACCGGTACTCTACAGTGAGATGCTGCACATGCAGGACTTTTTTGTCCGGTCTTTTTGACAGAATCTGTGATGGAGGCCCAAATGGATCGTCCCATGAAGATGTGTAAAAGTCCTTATAAAGCTGGAGATAGATAATTTAGGATCCACCACTGAAAATAGGTGATGGGGGACAGTTCACCTCCTTTCTTCCTACCTGCAGAGTGATTTCTGCACAGCTCACAGAGCATGCCCATAATATTCTGCATTATAATGTTTTACATAGTAACTTAGTTTATAAGGCTGAAAAAAGACATCTGTCCATCCAGTTCAGCCTGTTATCCTGCAAGTTGACGTTGCAAGATGTTTTAAATGCCACTTGCGTAAAAACATTTGCTCAAATGGCATTTTTCAGCTAACTTCGACAATTTCAATATTGCTTTGTGTGGGCATCCGTCATATTTATTATCGTTTATGCCAGTTTCCAAACATAAATGATGACTGAATTCTATGCCAGCTATGAGCTGGCATAAATTTTATTCTGGACATAACAGCAGCTGGAGGAGGTGCTAAGGCGTGCACCTCGTCATAAATTAAGAGCATCCTCCAGCGGTGCAGGGGAGCGTGTTGTTACTTTCCCGGAGGGAATGGTAAGGCATGGTGCACCTCAATGGGAAATAAGTCCAGAGAGTCAGGGTTTGCAGTAAATCAGTGTGCTTCTTTACCGGAGGAACTCAAATGCAAAACAATGCAGGCAAGCCACTGAGCAGGTTTCTCCAGTCTCCTCCCTGGTGGCCCAGGCTCTATGGCAGAGTATCCTCGTGTCAGCATCTTCTTTGGGTCACTTGTGCAGTCTGGCAGAGTCTCTCCTACAAAACACTGGTCTCTAATTGCAGACAAATAGGACTCAGACTGCTCTCCTTATATACAGTTACTAACTGAAATAGAACCTTCTAGTGGGAGGGGTCGAATGGGGAATCACAGCCTAAACAGAAACAAGGTTTCATTTTTGTATTCTGTCATAGACTTGTATAGCATTTCAATACAAATCTATGGGAATGATCAGGCAGTAATTCCAAGGTAGGAAAATAACACATCACTCTCTCGATGTATTTTACCCCAGGTGCTTTATTAAACACAATTTAAATATCAAAAAAATCACAAAAATAGATGAATAACTGCAGGATTCATAAAGATTCTACTTATTTTTATGATCTTTCTACTATATTTTAACTCTGAAATAAAAATACCTTTTGTTTCCGCTGGGGGTCAACTGTTTTGCAGTTTCTCCAGCGATGGAAGTTAGCACCAGAACTACACAGCTCTGTCCATTGTGTAGTGGACAGAGCTGTTAAAGAAGACTATTCATGGGTCCGAACATTGTAAGATAACTATCTGGACATGTAGAGTGGCGCCCAGGGATCTCACTGCACTTACTATTATCCCTGGGCGCTGCTCCGTTTGCCCCCACAGTAGCTCCATTACCTTCTCCCGCGCTGTATGGTAATTGCTACTAAATTCATAACATCAAGGGTACCCTGAACCACCATCAAGAAAGAGTACCCTAAAACCAGGGTGTGACCTGAATGAAAAAAAGGTGCGTCCTTGCCATCATTGCATCGCCCAGGGGAGCATCAGATTGAGTACCGACTACAACCACCATTCTTGCTATTAGCATTCCTATCCTCTGCTCCTGGGTTGCTTACATGCCTAGCTGATCTGGGTTTCTTAAGACACCTGGCAATCACATTATTGCTGACTCCAGCTGTTTCCTCTGTTCACTGCTTAGCGCTCATTGAGCGCTATGGACCTGATTTATCAAGACAGGTGTGTGCTACACTGGTCTTGATGGCCCCTGCACCACCGGAGGAGGCACTTCATTTATAACAAGGAGCAGGCCTAGTCATAAATTAAATAACTCCTCCGGCAGTCCGTGCGCCAGACTGAAATCTAGATTTGCTCATAGTTGGCGTACGTTTCAATCATAATTTATGCCAGCTTCTGGCGTACATGATGATAAATGTGCCAGGGCTGATGGCCCTTTCTACACCCCGTTATTTGCGGTAAAAGCGTTTAGTGGCCTATTTCATTACAAAAAGATAAATATATACGCAGCTCACTTCTGCAGCTATATGTGCTGAGAGGGTTTAGTGACGTATTTCTTTACCACAAGAAAAATATATACGCAGCTCACTTCTGCAGCTATATGTGCTGAGAGCGTTTAGTGATGCATTTCTGTACTACAAGAAAAATATATACGCAGTTCACTGTTGGCGTTTTTTGCGGTAAAAACGTTTAGTGGCCTATTTCGTTACAAAAAAATATATATTACGCAGTTCACTTCTGCAGCTATATGTGCTGAGAGCGTTTAGTGACGTATTTCTGTAATACAAGAAAAATATATACGCAGTTCACGTCTGCAGCTATATGAACTGAGAGCATTTAGTGACGTATTTCTCTACTACAAGAAAACTATATACGCAGTTCACTGTTGCCGTTACTTGCGGTAAAATCGTTTAGTGGTCTATTTCATTACAAAAAGAAAAATATATACGCAATTCACTTCTGCAGTTATTTGGGGTTTAGAGCGTTTAGTGACGCATTTCTGTACTGCAAGAAAACTAGATACGCAGTTTACTGTTGCCGTTATTTGCGGTAAAAATGTTTAGTGGCCTATTTCATAACAAAAAGAAAAATATATACGCAGTTCATTTCTGCACCTATATATGCAGAGAGCGTTTAGTGACGTCACTGACGTATTTTTGTACTACAAGAAAAATATATACACAGTTCACTGTTGCTGTTATTTGTGGTAAAAGTGTTTAGCGGCTTATTTCATTACAAAAAAATATATATACGCAGTTCACTTCTGCAGCTATATGTGCTGAGAGCGTTTAGTGATGTATTTCTGTACTACAAGAAAAATATATATGCAGTTCACTGTTGCCGTTATTTGCGTTAAAAGCGTTTAGTGGCCTATTTCATTACAAAAAAATATATATATATGCAGTTCACTTCTGCAGTTATTTGGGGTTAAAAGTATTTAGTGACGTATTTCTGTACTACAAGAAAAATATATACATAGTTCACTGTTACGGTTATTTGCGGTAAAAGTGTTTAGTGGCCTATTTCATAACAAAAAGAAAAATATATACGCAGTTTACTTCTGCACCGATATGTGCAGAAAGCGTTTAGTGACGTATTTCTGTACTACAAGACAAATATATACACAGTTCACTGTTTCTGTTATTTGCGGTAAAAGCATTTAGTGGCCTATTTCATAAAAAAAAAAACATATATACGCAGTTCACTTCTGCAGCTATATGTGCAGAGAGCGTTTAGTGACGTATTTCTGTACTACAAGAAAAATATATACACAGTTCACTGTTGCCGTTATTTGCGCCAACAGCGTTTAGTGGCCTATTTCATTACAAAAAAATATATATATACGCAGTTCACTTCTGCAGCTATATGTGCTGAGAGCGTTTAGTGATGTATTTCTGTACTACAAGAAAAATATATACGCAGTTTACTGTTCCCGTTATTTGCAGTAAAAGCGTTTAGTGGCCTGTTTCATTACAAAAAGAAAAATATATACGCAGTTCACTTCTCCAGTTATTTGTGGTTAAAAGCGTTTAGTGACCTAGGTCTGTACTACAAGAAAAATATATACACAGTTCACTGTTGCTGTTATTTGCGGTAAAAATGTTTAGTGGCCTATTTCATAACAAAAAGATAAATATATACGCAGTTCACTTCTGCACCTATATGTGCAGAGAGCGGTTAGTGACGTATTTCTGTACTATAAGAAAAATATACACAGTTTACTGTTGGCATTATTTGCGGTAAAAGCGTTTAGTGGCCTATTTCATTACAAAAAAATATATATATACGCAGTTCACTTCTGCAGCTATATGTGCTGAGAGCGTTTAGTGACGTATTTCTGTAATACAAGAAAAATATATACACAGTTCACTTCTGCAGCTATATCAACTGAGAGCATTTAGTGACGTATTTCTCTACTACAAGAAAAATATATACGCAGTTCACGTCTGCAGCTATATGAACTGAGAGCATTTAGTGACGTATTTCTGTACCACAAGAAAAATATATACACAGTTCACTGTTGCGTTATTTGCGGTAAAAGTGTTTAGTGGCCTATTTCATAACAAAAAGATAAATATATACGCAGTTCACTTCTGCACCTATATGTGCAGAGAGCGGTTAGTGACGTATTTCTGTACTATAAGAAAAATATACACAGTTTACTGTTGCCATTATTTGCGGTAAAAGCGTTTAGTGGCCTATTTCATTACAAAAAAATATATATATACGCAGTTCACTTCTGCAGCTATATGTGCTGAGAGCGTTTAGTGACGTATTTCTGTAATACAAGAAAAATATATACACAGTTCACTTCTGCAGCTATATCAACTGAGAGCATTTAGTGACGTATTTCTCTACTACAAGAAAAATATATACGCAGTTCACTGTTGCAGTTATTTGCGGTAAAAGCCTTTAGTGGCCTATTTCTTTACATATATATATATATATATATATACGCAGTTCACTTCTGCAGCTATATGTGCTCAGACCGTTTAGTGACGTATTTCTGTACTAGAAGAAAAATGTATACACAGTTCACTCTTGCAAGTTATTTGCAGTAAAAGCGTTTAGTGGCCTATTTCATTACAAAAAGAAAAATATATATGCAGTTCACTTCTGCAGCTATATGTGCTGAGAGCATTTAGTGACGTATTTCTGTACTACAAGAAAAATATATACGCAATTCACTGTTGCCGTTATTTATGGTAAGTGTTTAGTAGCCTATTTCATTACAAAAAGAAAAATATATACGCAGATCACTTCTGCAGTCATTTGGGGTTAAAAGCGTTTAGTCACGTATTTCTGTACTACAAGAAAAATATATATGCAGTTCACTGTTGCCGTTATTTGTGGTGAAAGCGTTTAGCGGCTTATTTTAGTACAAAAAGAAAAATATATTCATTGCTTTTAGGGGTGTTTAGATTTGCTTTTAATTTATTTTGTTCAGCTAAAAGTATGTCTGATAGAGAAGTGCCAGGCCATGCACAGAGAAGTGGCAGACGCCTAAATGTTTCTGGAGCAGCCAGAGGTCGCAGCAGAGTAAGGGGGCGTGGCAACAGGAGTCGCAGCAAGAGGCCTGAGCTCCCGGTGTCATCTAGCGGTCGTGTCTTGACCAGCAACCCAGCAGTTCTTAATTAGTTAACTCTGTCATCCACTTCATCCCATATGACATCAGACACCCCCAGCCAAGAGTCGGTGGGTATGTCAGACACAATCCTTAGTTGGCATGGCCTGGAAGCAGTCCCTGTGCCCTCACCTGTCCTCAACCTGCCTCTGCCTCTTAGGCGGGCACGTTAGTTATGAGGAGAGTGGTGTTGCGAGCGGTCAGGCTCCTGACCTAGAGGCCGTGGAGGAGGACACTATTCGATGATAAAGCCGATCGCACTTGGGAGCCGGGTGCAGAAGGGGCTTCATCATGATCAGGAGAAGAGGGTGGCAGCTTGCCCGTGAGCCAACGGTCGTAACATGGCTGGGAGTCAGCAGGCTGGGAGTCAGCAGGGTGGCAGCAGTGGGAGGTCGGGAACCAAACGGGCCCAGGGTAGACCACCTGCTTCGCAGCAGCCTACTTGCCCGGAAGTAGTGGTTCAGGGCTTCACGGAGGCAGCGGCGGTAGCAGTCAGTCGTTACGGAATGTTGGGGGGGAAAATAAACTACAATGTTGGCACTACGGCCCTGCATCAACATATGCAGTGTTTCCATACAGTGGCCCGGGAGAACCGTGGCTCTGATGTGGTGGTCCAGCCTGCCGCACCAACCGCTGCATCACTGAGCCCAAGGGAGCTGTCTGTCATTCCTATCTTCTGCTGGTCCAGATGCTCCTGCTCCTCCTACTCCTTGTCAGTCATTCCACCAGCAATCGATCACCAAAGCGATTGCCAAGAGACAGCAGTATGTGTGTACGCATCCAACGGCGCAGAAGCTGAACGTGCTCCTGTCCAAGTTGCTGGTGCTGCAGTCCCTCCCTTTCCAAGTGGTGGACTCTGCAACTTTCAGAGAGCTGATGGCTTGTGCCGAGCCAAGGTGGAAAGTCCCAAGACGTCATTTTTTTGTGAAAAAGGCAGTACCAGCCCTGCACAAATATGTAGAACAGAAGGTGGGCCAGTCCTTGAGCCTGTCGTTGTCTGCCAAAGTGCATACCAGCGCCGACGTGTGGAGCTGTAACTACAGCCAGGGACAGTACATGTCCTTTACGCCCACTGGGTTAATGTGGTTCCTGCAGAGCCACACCAGCAACTTGGCCAGGTTAGGCTGCTTCCACCTCCACGTCCGCCTCTGCCTCCTCATCTTCCATGTCCACAGCCTCCACTGCAGGGACAAGTCACAATGCCCCTCCAGCATACCACATGTGCAGGGCACGGCGGTGCTACGCTGTTCTGCACCTCGTTTCCCTGGGCAAAAGGAGTCACACAGGGGAGGAACTGCTCCGTGTGATTCATCAAGAAATTGAATCCTGGCTTTCTCCGCGACAACTGAAAGTTGTGACTGAAAAAGGGAGGAACATTGTGTCGGCGCTGCGTCAAGGAAGGGTGTTCAATCTGGTTGTCAAGCAGTTCCTGAAGTCTTCCACCCATCTGCAAGACATCCTAAAAATAAGCAGGAAACTTTGCATGCACTTCAGCCACTCGTACACCGCAAAGTACACCCTCCTTGAGTTACAGCAGCATAACGGCATCCCCCAACATAGGCTGATATGCAACGTTTCCACCCGTTGCATCCTCAAACTGCGTCCAGAATGGGAGCCTTTTTTACACTCACTGAGAGGGAGGACAAAATGAACTACTACAGAGACATCCTATGTAGTCAGATGGCCGCTGCCTATCTGCGCCATCGTCCATCCTCTCGCAGGTCTGACCGGGGGGCCCTCTGCGCTCACGTCCCAATGTCATGGCTGCTGGGGAGGGGTGGGATGGCAGGAGCAGTACCATCTCCATCAGCAGCAGCCTGAGTCTACAATCGCTGATGAGTAGTTTTCTTCACCCGCATTGTGAAGAAACTACTCACCAGCAGCAGCAGGTGAACCTGGAGCTGGACCTGAACCAGCAGGTGGTGGCATACTGCCAACCCACACTGAAGATCCGCTGGACTACTGGGCAGCCAAACTGGATTTGTGGCCGAGTTTGCCCTGGAAAAGATGTCCTGCCTGGCCAATAGTGTGGCATCAGAGCGGGTGTTTAGTGTGGCGAGGGTAATATTGACCCCAAGGAGAACTCGTCTGTCCACCCAAAATGTGGAGAGACTAAACTTTGTCAAGATGAATCAGGCGTGGATCAGCCAGGATTTCCACGCACCAATTCCTGATGCATCTGATTAGATCATCCATGCCGCCTTACCCAATCCTTGAAAAAAGAGACCGGTTTCTTTTGGCTACCTGCCTCAGCTATTACTTTGATGCTGACACCCGCCTGATGCCACACATCTGATGCCAAGTGCTCCTTCTTTCACTCACCTTCGTCAGCGGGTACTGGTATTGCCACCCACCACCCCACTCTGTCACTGGTTAACTTTGTGGCATCCTGATGCTGCTGCTGCCATCTCCACACTATGTCACCTTGCCATTTTGTGGACTCCTGATGCTGTTGCTGCCATCTCCACACTATGTCACCTTGCCTCTCTGTGGTACCCTGATGCTGCTGCCATCTCCACACTATGTCACCTTGCCACTCTATGGTATCCTGATGCTGCTGCCACCTCCATACTCTGTCATTGCGCCACTCTGTGGCCTCCTCATGCTGCTGCCACCTCCAGGCTCGGTCATTGTTCCGCTCTGTGGTCTCCTCATGCTGCTGCCACCTCCACACTCTGTCATTGTGCCACTCTGTGGTCTCCTCATGCTGCTGCCACCTCCACACTTGGTCATTGTGCCACTCTCTGGCCTACTCATGCTGCTGCCACCTCCACACTCTGTCATTGTGCCACTCTGTGGCCTACTCATGCTGCTTCCACCTCCACACTCTGTCATTGTGCTACTCTGTGGCCTATACATGCTTCTGCCACCTCCACACTCTGTTATTGTGCCACTCTGGGGCCTATGCATGCCGCTCCCACCTCCAGACTCTGTCATTGTGCCACTCTGTGGCTTCCTCCTGATGCTGCTGCTGCCACCTCCAGACTCGGTCATTGTGCCACTCTGTGGCCTTCTCATGCTGCTGTCACCTCCACACTCTGTTATTGTGCCACTCTGTGGTCTCCTGATTCTGCTGCCACCTCCAGACTCTGTCATTGTGCCGCTCTGTGGTCTCCTCATGATGTTGCCACCTCCAGACTCTGTCATTTTGCCACTCTGTGGCCTACTCATGCTGATGCTACCCCCACACTCTGTTATTGTGCCACTCTGTGGCCTCCTGATTCTGCTGCCACCTCCAGACTCTGTCATTGTACCATTCTGTGGCTTCCTTATGTTGCTGCCACTTCCAGACTCTGTCATTGTGCCGCTCTGTGGTCTTCTCATGCTGCTGCCACCTCCACACTTGGTCATTGTGCCACTCTGTGGCCTCCTCCTAATGCTGCTGCCGCCACCTCCACACTCTGTCATTGTGCCGCTCTGTGGTCTCCTCATACTGACTCCACCTCCAGACAATGTAATTGGGCCACTCTGTGGTCTCCTCATGCTGCTTCCACCTCACTACTATGTCATAGGTTCACTCTGTGAACTTCTCATGCTGTTCCTGCCCTCCCAACTTCATGACTGGTCCACTATTTTGGCTTTCAGCCTGGCTGACATCATCATTTATTTGACCTTTTTTCTGATCTGTCAGAAGCAATAAAAAAATTGCCACACAACAGATCCTGTTGGTGTAGCAGCTCTAAGGCCTGTATGGTCCCATCAGAATTGGCTTATGATTTGGTAGCCAAAAACAGGAGTGGGTACAAAACATATAAGACATGCAAATATTCAATTCACGTGTCAGCTTTGTTTTAGATCCACTCCTGTTTTTTTTTTGGCATTAGCAATACTGATGGATTACTGACCAAATGCTGACCGAGTGAAGGCGGATGCTCCACAGACAGGATCCGTTTTTTGGGGGTTATTGTTCTAACGGATCAGAGGAAGGACAAAATAATCAGTGACGTCAACACATACTTAATGCGGACACACTCTCCACTCTGTCAGGGGGGCGCTACTTGTATAAGCGTTTAATAGAACAGGTTCTGTAGATATCTATCTGGAATCAGCTGATGAGGGAGTAAAAGGAGTACGCTTCTTCTTGACGCTAACATCTACCTGTAAGGCTGAGTTGACACTTCAGTTATTTCGTCAGTTTTGGCCACCGTGACCGCCCAAATAAGGGAAGTATGCAGTGATTCTAAGATCGACGCCTGCATGTCATACTGACTCACAGTATTGTTTCACTACCACAGCAGACTCCCTATGCGTGTTACTGCAAGGCACAGTGTTCTACACTGCAGCCCGGAAATACCCCCTTTTTTAACGCAATTTGCCGCGAATAAATTCGTATTGAATCGAATTTTTGAAAAATTCGCTCATCTCTACTCACAACCACTGATGGAGATCACTGACCAAAACACTGACGTGTCAATAAGGCCTAAGTGTCTGCCCAGTTCATGAGCACTGCTGCTATTCAGTTGTCTCAGAGCTCAGTCCTCTGAAGAATTTTAAGTGTGGTCATCAGCAGTTTTCTGTTGTCACGGAAACCAAGCAAATGTCCTGAAAACCGATTGCATGCAAATGATGTAAATAAGTCTTAAAAGACGACTACTGTTTCCATTAAAAAGAAATCAAATACTGAGTGTTTCCCACTGCTTGTGAAAATATAATTCTAAATAAAAGTACAGGATTGTAAATGGGGCCAAGCAAACCCGAAAACCTAGAAAGCTAAATTGTATATTTACAAGCACAAGGGGTGAGGGGAGGAAGACTTGTCCATAGCAGCCAATCAGATTGCTACTTTCATTTGCAAAAGGGCCTCTGAAAAATGAGAGCTGTGCTCTGATTGGTTGCTGTGAACAACTTCATTGCTTTTCCTTTCTACAACTGAAAAGCCTTCCCCCTATGGGCCACAGCTAGTAATGCTGTGTGTCTATTATACATTTAGAATATAGAAAACTGTTTAACATGGTGAACAAACATTTAAAGAGGTTTTACAGAAATTCAATAAAAACATGACTACTTTCTTCCAAACACAGCACCACACCTGTCCACAGGTGTTATGTAGTATTACAGCTCAGGACCATTTACTTCAATTATTTTATTCTGCACATCCCCTTTAATGTGTATTTGCGTTATTAATTCCGTTACCACGGACCTAACGCAATTCCATGGCGGAATGCATAATGGAATGCCTTTTATTCTTTCCATCATAATAGAAGACTATGGCCTGCATAACGGATCTGTCCGGTTTCCGTTATGCAGAAGAGGACTCCAGCATAACGGAAACGGGACAGATCCGTTATGCAGGCCATAGACTTCTATTATGACAGAATGAATAACGGAATACCTCTAAAGGCATTCCGTTATGCATTCCGTCATGGAATTGCATTAAGGTCCGTGGTAACGGAATCCATAACGCAATTCAGATTATACCACAACCCGAACCTGAACTCGAATTTCAAAATATGAAATTCGCTCATTCCTAATCATGACTTGTTTTGGGTAGAAAGTCATGGCAAAAACTGGGACATGACTACAACATGTGAAAAAATACTAAACTGTTTATAGCAGCATATTTTCATGAAAATAGGCGGCTGAAAGGAAACCTTGGACTGCCTAAGGGTATGTTGACACGGCGGACTATCCACGTTAATTTTGGCACAGATTTTGCATCAAAGTCTGAAGGAAAACCACGTGCATACCACCTCTAATGGAAATACAGCATTTTTCTGCTTGTGACATCTGTATCATGGATAAAAAAGAAGCAGCATGTCAATTCTTGCCACGGTCACTGCATGGAAGCTGGGGCGGGTGACAACTAACGGATTTAGCCACAAGGAATGGAGCTACATCCGTGTGCAGATCTGTGGCGTGTACAACTGCAAATCGGTGGTAAAAATCTAATGGTCAGCCTCAGATTTTTGTCACAGATTCCACTGCAGGTTTTCTGACGGAAACCCACTCAAAGAGCTCATGCACACAAACGTATTTTGTTTCCGATTCTGTTTACGATTTTTTCACAGGTCCATATGGGGAACCATTCACTTCAATAGGTCCGCAAAAAAAGGAAATTACTCCGTGTGTATTCCTTTCTCCGTATGTCCGCTCCACAGAAAAAATGCATGTCCTGTTCTTGTCCGTTTTGCAGACAAGAAAAAGCATTGTTACAATGGATCCGCAAAAAAATTGATGCAATATAGATGTCAACCGGATGTCATCTGTTTTCTTTGCTGATCCGTGTTTTGCGGACCGCAAAATACGTATGGTCGTGTGCATGAGCCCTAATAAGCGTGAACATACCTTTACACTCCCTGATAGCCAGATGCAATTTATTGGGTGCCATTGCACCCTTGGATTAGGTTTATTAAGATAGCTAACCAAATTCTGAATGGAAAAGGATACGCTCAGAATGCATCAGTTTGCCTCCATTCAGTCACCATTCTGCTCTGGAGGCGAACACCAAAACGCTGCCTGCAGCGATTTTCTGTCCGTCCTAGTATGCGGAGCGAGATGGATCCGTCCTGACACACAATGTAAGTCAATGAGGATGGATCCGTTTTCTCTGACACAATAGAAAACGGATCCGCCAAACCCCCCCCTATTGACTTTCAATGGAGTTCATGACGGATCCGTCTTGGCTTTAGAAGACATAATACAAACGGATCCGTTTATGACGGATACATGCGGTTGTATTATTGTAACGGAAGCGTTTTTGCAGATCCATGACGGATCCGCAAAAAACGCTAGTGTGAAAGTAGCCTTACTTCAGTATACAGTACTATAGCAACATCTGACAAAAAGATCTAAAAACTCTTAAGCAGCAAACTTTGTGAAAGCCAAAACTGGTGTCAGTCTCAAAACTTTTGGCCATGACTGTATACTCTTCAACATTGAAATTGCAACACTACGAAGGAAAAGTTGTGGAATCGTGGAAATCAAAAGATCAAGAGACATGTTAAAGAGGACCTGTCATCTCTCCTGACATGTCACTTCTAGTAACTACTTGCATTCCCCATGTAATAAGAGTTCTGGAGCATCTATTCTTATGACGCTATGTAGTGCCATTTCTGTATTATTCCTGCTAGAAGTGTACAAATAAATGGCCAGCAGTCTGCAGTAAAGGTACTGCTGGGTGTTACCAGTAGAAGGTATGTCTGACTCTGTCTAATCCTGCTGCTGGTGTCAGATTGTGCAGAAACACGCCCCCTACTGGTAACACCCAGCTGTACTGCAAGCTGCTGACAGTCTATTCATAACTTCTAGTAGAAATAATAAAGAAATAGCACAACATAGAGTCATAAGAATAGATGCTCCAGGATTATTATAACATAGGGAATGTAAATAGTTACTACAACAGACATGTCTGGAGAGGTGTCAGGTCCTCTTAATGATATGTCAATTATAAAAAATAGAAATAAATTATACAAAACATCTCAATTTATTCAGTATCAAGCTTGAACATCATGTGCAGAAATACACGCACTTAAATATGTTGGCATGCTATCAATGAGGTTATTAATGGTTGTCTGAAAATATTCTGCCATGCTGAATGCACCCGGTCACACAAATCATCAAGATTAGCTGCTGGAAGCTCCCTTTTCAAGGCGTCCCTGATGTGCTCGATGAGAGGCAACTTAGTCTGGAGACACTGCAGTGCAGGCCATGGTATCACGTTTAGTCCACACAGGCTGCTCACACACAATTAACATGCTGCCTGGCATTTTCCTGTTGAAAAATGGCTCCTGGTACACTTTGGAGAAATGGCATACCATCATATCAATAGCCAAGCTGTTAGTGTACCTGAAATAAGACTAGAGGATCCGGTTACCACAAATTATGCCACCCCACAACATAATCCTGGAAGTACAAATAGGATGACATTCTCCTGTGAAGAACTCTTTATGGTGTTGCCCATATGGTCTCCAGGCTATTATTGCAGCAGAGACAGAAGCAGGACACATCGCTGAAGAGGATAGACCTCCATTCCAGTCTCCATTGCTGTCTCGCTGTGCACCATGATAGCCTTTGAGAGCGGTGGTGTGAGGTCAGTGAAACACCTGTAGCTGGACGTCAGGTTCATAGACCAGTGTCTTGCTAACGCCTTTTAATGGTTTGTGTAGACACTGTTTGCCGCCCTAGGCTTGGGATGTGACTTCCAATTTCAATTACAGTATATAATTGATCAATACATGCCATTCTTCTAAGAAGATTATCTGTCCGCACAGAAGTTCGCCTCTGTGCACGTCTTGCTGTCGTTCCAACCACTGGGACATGCAACACTGAACAGTGCTGACATTTTGGTCTAGACACGTAGTGATCTGCTGGAGTGATAAACCAAGGTCTCTCAGTCCAAAGATTTTCTCCCTCTCAGTTTGTGAAAAGTGGTGACAACTGGCACATAGATGAACAGGAAGCATCGCACAATCATCCCACACAACTTGATCCAATTTTTGAGATTTCACGCGGCTAAATATCATTGCCGTCAATCTGTTTTTTATGACACAGATTGGAGCTACGTCCTTTAAAATGCAATCATCTGCAGATCTTTGTGACATCTGCTGCTTCCTCGATTTGCATAACCTTATCCCTCTGTTCACACTTGCGCGTTTTACAGCGCGTTCGAACGCGCTGTAAAACGCATAACCGATGCAAACCAATGGTTCCCTATGGGACTGGTTCACATTTTCGCCCGACGCATAAACAAGTACTTGAGCTTTTTTTGGGGCGTTTGTCGCGTGTTTTGGCCCATAGACTTCAATGGGAACGCGCAACGCTTGTATTTTGCGCATTTTTGTCACTGAAAACGCGCGTTCGAATGCGCGTTTATGAATTTGCAACATGCTGGAAAGTCCAAACTTCATATAGACAGGGATATTTGGTCATTGGACAACACTGCAGTCAATCACACAAATACGCGTAAAACGCGCGTTTACTATTGCCAAAAACGCGCACAAAAACGCGCGTAAAACGCGCGACTAAAACGTGCGGGGAACGCGCGTCTCAGAAACGCTCAGGTCTGAACCCAGCGTATGTCTTGTCCTTCTTAGTGTTGCAATTTTAATGTTGAGGAGTGTATATTGGGCTTCCTTATAAGCTTCATGGCGACTTGTAATTGTGGAGCAGTAGAGAGAATACTGTGTCAGCTGTATCTATGACCCCCTGCATGGTACTAAATGAGAGCTGTAGTAGCCAACCAGCCTGGTCTGTGAGAGTGGAGATGGTTCAGGCCAGTGAACTACCACCCTGTTATCTTGACCAGTACTGGCTACCACCTTGCGGGTGCATTGCGGGAAAATCACGCGATTTTTCTGCACGAGTGCAAAGTGTTTTAATGCGTTTTGCACGCGCGTGGGAAAAATCGGCATGTTTGGTACCCAGACCCGAACCTGGACTTCTTCACTGAAGTTCGGGTTTGGGTTGAGTATTCTGTAGATTTTATTATTTTCCCTTATAGACAGAAGTTAAGACAGAAGCCTTTAAGAGGCATTCCATTTTGATCCGTCTTAAAAGAAGTCTATGGGAATCAGAACGGATCCGTCTGGTTCCCGTTATGCAAGACGGAAAACAAAGTCCTGTCGACAGGACTTTTTTCTCCGTTCTGCATAACGGAAACAGGACAGATCCGTTAAGACTCCCATAGACTTCTTTTAACACCTTAAGGGCCCTGCCATTTTTCACCTTAAAGAGGACCTTTCATCACTTCTAAAGATATTAACTAACGGTGCTGACATGTAGAGCGGCACCCAGGGATCTCCCTGCACTTGCTATTATCCCTGGGCGCCGCTCCGTTCTCCCGGTATAGGCTCCGGTCTCTGTGCTCACAAAGTTATAGTAGGCGGGGACTTGGGGGACTTGGTTATAGAAGGCGGAGCCTGTCCTTCATCTCCTTCTCCCAGGCTGTAGGGCTGGCCAATCGCAGCGCAGAGCTCATAGCCTGGGAGTTTTTTTTCTGGGAGAAGGAGATGAAGAGCAGGCTCCGCCTACTAAAACCAAGTCCCCGCCTACTATAACTTTATGAGGCAAAGAGAACAGAGCCTATACCGGGAGAACGGAGCGGCGCCCAGGGATAATAGTAAGTGCAGGGAGATCCCTGGGTGCCGCTCTACATGTCAGCACCGTTAGTTAATATCTTTAGAAGTGATGAAAGGTCCTCTTTAACCGCTTCAGCCCCCCTAGCTTAAACACCCTTAATGACCAGGCCACTTTTTACAATTCCGCACTACACTACTTTACCCGTTTATTGCTCCGTCATGCAACTTACCACCCAAATGAATTTTACCTCCTTTTCTTCTCACTAATAGAGCTTTCATTTGGTGGTATTTCATTGTTGCTGACATTTTTACTTTTTTTGCCATTAATACAAATTTAACGACATTTTTGCAAAAAAATGACATTTTTCACTTTCTGTTGTAAAATTTTTCAAAAAAAACTACATTTCTATATACATTTTTCTCTAAATTTATTGTTCTACATGTCTTTGATAAAAAAAAGTCCAATAAGTGTATATTTATTGGTTTGGGTAAAAGTTATAGCGTTTACAAACTATGGTGCAAAAAGTGAATTTCAGCATTTTGAAGCAGCTCTGACTTTCTGAGCACCTGTCATGTTTCTTCAGGTGCTAGAATGCCAGGATAGTATAAATACCCCCAAATGACACCATTTTAGAAAGAAGACACCCCAAAGTATTCGCGGAGGGGCATGGTGAGTTCATGTATCATTTCATTTTTCACAAGTTAGCGGAAAATGACACTTTCTGAGAAAAAAAAAAAAAAAAGTTTCAATTTCTGATAACTTCTGGCAAAAAAATAAAATCTCAGACGGACTCACTATGCCCCTCAGTGAATACCTTGGGGTGTCTACTTTCCGAAATGGGGTCATTTGTGGGGTGTGTTTACTGTTCTGGCATTTTGGGCGGGGCTAAATTGTGAGCCGCCATGTAAAACCTAAAGGTACTCGTTGGAATTTGGGCCCTTTAGCATCCAGGCTGCAAAAAGTGCCACTTATGTGGTATCGCCGTACTCAGGAGAAGTAGGGCAATGTGTTTTGGGGTGTATTTTTACATATACCCATGTTGGGTGAGAGAAATATCTCTGTAAATTGTCAACTTTGTATAAAATTTTTAAAAGTTGTCGTTTACAGAGATATTTTTCACACAAAGTATGGGTATATATAAAAATACACCCCAAACACATTGCCCTACTTCTCCTGAGTACGGCGATACCATGTGTGCCACTTTTGCAGCCTGGATGCAAAGGCCCTAAACCAATGAGTACCTTTAGGATTTCACAGGGTATTTTTACGCATTTGGATTCCAGACTTCTTCTCACGCTTTAGGGGCCCCTAAAATGCCAGGACAGTATAAATACCCCACATGTGACCCCATTTTGGAAGAAGACACCCCAAGGTATTCTGTGAGGGGTATGGTGAGTTCATGTAAAATTTTATTTTTTGTCACAAGTTAGTGGAATATGAGACTTTGTAAAAAAAAACTAAATTAAAAAAATAATATCAATTTCCGCTGACTTGTGCCAAAAATAAAAATTCTGTGGACCCACCATGCCCTCACGGAATACCTTGGGGTGTCTTCTTTCCAAAATGGGGTCACATGTGGGGTATTTATACTCACCTGGCATTTTAGGGGCCCTAAAGTGTGAGAATCCAAATGCATAAAAATGGCCTGTGAAATCTTAAAGGTACTCATTGGTTTTAGGGCCCCTGCGCACTCAGGCTGCAAAAAGTGTCACTCATGTGGTATCGCCGTACTCAGGAGAAGTTGGGCAATGTGTTTTGGGGTGTATTTTTACATATACCCATGCTGCGTGTGAGAAATATCGCTGTAAACGACAACTTTTACATTTTTATTCAAAGTTGTCAATTTACAGAGATATTTCTCTCACCCAGTATGGGTATATGTAAAATACACCCCAAAACACATTGCCCTACTCTCCTGAGTACGGCGATACCACATGTGTGACACTTTTTGCAGCCAAGATGCGCAAAGGGCCCAAATTCCAATGAGTACCTTTTAGGAGAGGCATTTTTACGCATTTTCTTCTCACGCTTTAGGGCCCCTAAAATGCCAGGGCAGTAGAAATACCCCACATGTGACCCCATTTTGGAAAGAAGACACCCCAAGGTATTCCATGAGGGGCATGGCGAGTTCATAGAAGATTTTTTTGGCACAAGTTAGCGGAAATTTATTTTTATTGTTTTTCTCACAAAGTCTCCTTTCCGCTAACTTTTGACAAAAGTTTAATTTTCATGGACTCATTATGCCCCTCAGCGAATACCTTGGGGTGTCTTCTTTCAAAATGGGATCACATGTGGGTATTTATACTGCCCTGGCATTTTAGGGGCCTAAAGCGTGAGAAGAAAATGCGTAAAATGCCCTCCTAAAAGGTACTCGTTGGAATTTGGGCCCTTGCGCATCTTGGCTGCAAAAGTGTCACACATGTGGCATCGCCGTACTCAGAAGAAGTAGGGCAATGTGTTTTGGGGTGTATTTTTACATATACCCATGCTGGGTGAGAGAAATATCTCTGTAAATTGACAACTTTGAATAAAAAAATTTAAAAGTTGTCAATTACAGCGATATTTCTCACACCCAGCATGGGTATATATAAAAATACACCCCAAAACACATTGCCCTACTTCTCCTGAGTACGGCGATACCACATGTGTGCCACTTTTTTGCAGCCAAGATGCGCAAAGGGGCCCTAAAACCAATGAGTACCTTTAGGATTTCACAGGCCATTTTTACGCATTTGGATTCTCACGCTTTAGGACCCCTAAAATGCCAGGGCAGTATAAATACCCCACAAGTGACCCCATTGTGGAAAGAAGACACCCCAAGGTATTCTGTGACGGGTATGGCGAGTTCACAGAAGAAAAAAAAAAATTTGGCACAAGTTAGCGGAAATTGATTTTTTTTTTTTTTTTTTTCTCAGTCTCATATTCCACTAAGTTGTGACAAAAAATAAAATTTTACATGAACTCACCATACCCCTCACGGAATACCTTGGGGTGTCTTCTTTCTAAAATGGGGTCACATGTGAGGTGTTTGTACTGTCCTGCCATTTGAGGGTCTCCGCAATCATTACATGTATGGCCAGCATTAGGAGTTTCTGCGATTCTCCTTATATTGAGCATACGGGTAATGAGATTTTTTTTTTCCGTTCAGCCTCTGCGCTGAAAAAAATAAAAATGAACGGCACAGATTTTTTCATTCGCATCGGTCAATGTGGATGAAAAAATCTCTGCCAAAATCAGTGACTGCGGTGCGGTGGGCTGGGGGCTAGCTACCTAACAAGTAGCTAACTAACTGGCGGTGATATGCCCCATTCACACGTCCGAAATTCTGTTTGCGGAACGGAATTGCGGACCCATTCATTTCTATGGGGACAGACTTTGTCCCTCTCGGATCCGGAATTACGGATCCGCGCTTCCGGGTCTGCACTTCCGTTCCGCAAAAATATAGAACATGTCCTATTCTTGTCCGCAATTGCGGACAAGAAAAAGCATTTTCTATATAGTTCTGGCAATGTGCGGATCTGCAAAATGCGGAAAGCACATTGCCGGTGTCCGTGTTTTGAGGATCTGCGGATCCGTGGATCAGTTCCGCGGATCCGTGAATCCACGGATCCGCAAAACACATATGGACGTCTGAATGGAGCCTTACAAGGGGTGTGATCAATGACAGGGGGTGATCAGGGGTCTAGATGGGGTGATCAAGGGGTTAACAGGTGAGGGGGGTTAGTGTAGTGTTTGGTGCAACTTTGCATAGTTACCTGGTCCTCTGGTGGTCGATCCCAGCAAATGGGACCACCAGAGGACCAGGTAGCAGGTATACCAGACGCAGTTCACAAAACAGCGTCTGGCATACATGTTTGATGCGATTAATATCGCATCTTCAGCCTGCCAGCGATTGATCATCGCTGGCAGGCTGTAGTTCAACTCTTGAGATGCGCGCCCCTGTGAACGCGCGCGCGCGTGCGCGTTCACAGGAACTCGCGCTTCTCGCGAGATGACGCGCCGATGCGTCCACACAGAGCTACAGGACCGCCCGCAGGACGCATCCCTGCGTTCGGCGGTCCTGTAGTAGTTAAGGACCAGGCCATTTTTAGCAAATCTGACATGTGGTGATATCTTTAAAACGCTTTTACGTATCCAGGCCATTCTGAGATTATTTTCTCGTCACATATTGTACTTCATGACAGTGGCAAAATTAAGTCAAAAAATTTCATTTTTATTTATAAAAAAATACCAAATTTGCAAATTTCCGATTTTTCAATTTCTCTACTTTTATAATAGATAGTAATAACTTCAAAAATAGTTATTACTTTACATTCCCCATATGTCTACGTTATGTTTGGATCATTTTGTGAATGCCATTTTATTTTTTGGGGACGTTAGAAGGCTTAAAATTTAGAAGCAAATCTTGACATTTTTCAGAAAATTTCCAAAATCCACTTTTTAAAGATCATTTCTGAAGTCACTTTGGGAGGCCTACATAATAGAAACCACCCAAAAATGACCCCATTTTAGAAACTACACCACTCAGGGTATTTAAAACTGATTTTAAAAACTTTGTTAACCCTTTAGGTATTGCACAAGAATTAACGGAAAATGGAGATGAAATTTCAGAATTTCACTAACAGCCAAACAAAACTCAATATTTATTGCCCTGATTCTGTAGATTACAGAAACACCCCATATGTTGTCGTAAACTTCTGTACGGGCACACACAGGGTGCAGAAGGAAAGGAATGCCATATGGTTTTTGGAAGGCAGATTTCACTGGAATAATTTTAAGCTGCCATGTCACATTTGAAGACCCCCTGATGCACCCCTACAGTAGAAACTAAAAAAAAATTACCCCATTTTGGAAACTACAGGATAAGGTGGCAGTTTTGTTGGTACTATGTTAGGGTACATATGATTTTTGGTTGCTCTATATTACACATTTTGTAAGGCAAGGTAATAAAAAATAGCTGTTTTGGCATTGTTTTTATTTTTTGTTATTTACAATGTTCATCTGACAGGTTAGATCATGTGGTATTTTTATGACAAAATTTTTGCAAAAAAATGACATTTTTCACTTTCTGTTTGAAAATTTGTCAAATAAAACTACATTTCTCTATAAATTTTTCTCTAAATTTATTGTTCTACATGTCTTTGATTAAAAAAAATGCAATAAGTGTATATTTATTGGTTTGGGTAAAAGTTATAGCTTTTACAAACTATGGTGCAAAAAAGTGAATTTCCGCACTTTGACTTTCTGAGCACCTGTCCTGTTTCCTGACGTACTACAATGCCCATACAGTGGAAACACCACATAAATGACCCCATTTCGGAAAGTAGACACCCTAAGGTATTTACTGAGGGGCATAGTGAGTTCATGGAAGTTTTTATTTTTTGTCACAAGTTAGCGGAAATTGATTTTTATTTAATTTTTTCCAAAAATTTCATTTTCCGCTAACTTGTGACAAAAAAATAAAAACTTCCATGAACTCACTATGCCCATCAGCGAATACCTTAGGGTGTCTACTTTCCTGAATGGGGTCACTTGTGGGGTATTTTTACTGCCCTGGCATTTTAGGGGCCCCCAAAGCGTGAGAATACAAATGTGTAAAAATGCCCTGTGAAATCCTAAAGGTACTCATTGGATTTAGGGCCCCTTTGCACATCTTGGCTGCAAAAAAGTGGCACACATGTGGTATCGCCGTACTCAGGAGAAGTAGGGCAATGTGTTTTGGGGTGTATATGAGCGAAATATCTCTATAAATAGACAACTTTGTATAAAATTTTTTAAAAAGTTGTAGTTTACAGCGATATTTCTCACACAAAGTATGGATATATATAAAAATCCACCCCCTGGTGCTATCAGGGACCTCAACCTCCTCGTCCGAACTTTGGGTCAGACTGCCACTGCTTTTTACAGGTTCGTATTCTGACTCGCTAGATTCGTCAGATGAGGGTTCCCATTCCTCATCCGACTGGGTCAGAATCCTGTAGGCCTCTTCAGAGGAATACCCCTTGTTTGACATTTGGGCAACTAAATTTAGGGGGTATTCCCTGAGACTACCCAAGAAAAAGAGCAAGCCTGTCTTACAAATGGGAGGCTAGAGAAGTACAGGAAGCCGCTGCGATTGATAAAAAAGATCAAAACTGATTTTTTGATCGCCGCAGCGCTTGTGAAGTGATTGTGCAGTGATTAAAAAAAAAAAAATTTTGTCACTGCGGCAGGGCGGGCGTGGGTGAACGCAGGTGTGGGCGACCGATCAGGTCTAATCGGGCAAACACTGCGTTTGGGGTAGAGGGCGAACTAAAGTGACAGTAATACTATTATAGATCTGACCGTGATCAGTTCTGATCACTTACAGATACTATAAAAGTACAAATGCTGATTAGCGCTACGCTAATCAGCGAATCGGTGACTGCGGTGCGGTGGGCTGGGCGCTAACGCTAACTACCTACCAAAGGGACCTAAACTAACCTAAACCTAGCAGTCAATACTAGTGAAAAAAAAAAGTGACAGTTTACACTGATCACTTTTTTCCCTTTCACTAGTGATTGACAGGTGATTGAAAGGGGTGATCAAGGGGTAAATTTGGGTGATGGGGGGCTGATCAGGGGCTAGTGTGTGGTGCTTGGGTGTACTCACTGTAGAGGTGTGCTCTCTCCTGGGTCCAACTGACGAAAAGGACCCAGGAGAGGGCACAGAAGCCATTTAACACATTATATTTATAAATATAATGTGTTAAATGGCTTGCGATTCGTTTTTTTTTAAAAATCATCAGCCTGCCAGCGATGATCATTGGCTGGCAGGCTGATGACCTATAGTTGAACTTCTTTCCTAACTTTTCACCGCCGCGCAGTGCGAGATGACGCGCCGATGCGTTGTATCAGAACTACAGGACCGCCCACCGGAGGCATCCCTGCGTTAGGCGGTCCTGTAGTGGTTAAGTCTTACATAATAAAGCATTTAAAAAAAAATTATAATTTTTGTGTCTCCGTATTCTGAAAGCAATAGTTTTTTGAAATTTTGGTTTGACTATCTTATGTAGGGGCTCATTTTTGTCAGTATGAGATGGTGATTTGTTTTGTACTATTTTAAGGTGTATTACACTTTTTGTGATGTAAGGTGACAAAAAATGGCTTTTTTGACACCGTTTTTTATTTTTATTTTTTTTATGGTGTAATCCTGAGGGGTTATGTTATGTGATATTTTTATACAGCACGGACACGGCAATACCTAATATGTATACTTTTTTTATTTTATTTAAGTTTTACACAATAACAGCATTTTTGAAACAAAAAAAATGATGTCTTAGGTAGGGTCTCATTTTTTGGGGGTCGAGATGATGGTTTGATTGGTATGATTTTGGGGTGCTTATGATGTTTTGATCGCTTGATATTACACTTTTTGTGATGTAAGGTGACAAAAAAATTACTTTTTTTATATCGTTTTTATTTTTTACAGTGTTCACCTGAGCAGTTAGGTCATGTGATATTTTTTAGAGCAGGTCGTTACGGATGTGGCAATACCTAATATGTATACTTTATTTCATTTATTCAAGTTTTACACAATAATGTCATTTCTGAAACAAAAAAAAATCACGTTTTAGTGTCCCCATAGTCTGAGAGCCATTTTTTTTTACTTTTTTGGGCGATTGTCTTAGTTATGCTCTCATTTTTTGCGGGATAAGATGACGGTTTGATTTGTATGATTTTAGGGGGTATACGCCTTTTTGATCGCTTGGTGTTGCACTTTTAGTGATGTAAGGTGACAAAAAAATGTTTTTTTTTAGCATAGTTTTTATTATTTTTTTTTTACAGTGTTCACCTGAGGGTTTAGGTCATGTGATATTTTTATAAAGCCGATCGATACGGACACGGCGATACCTAATATGTCTTCTTTTTTCCCTATTTTTTACAAGGGCGCTTTTTGTTTTACTTGAAACTTTTAATTTTTTGTAAGACTTTATTTTTTTAACTTTTTTTTTTCACTTTATTTTTTGTCCTACTATGGGACTTCAACATTTCAGGGTCTGATCCCTGTTTTAATACAGCACAATACATTTGTATTGTGCTGTATTGAACTGTCAGTGTGTAACAACGCTAACAGTTGCCTAGGAGACCCAGCCCTGGGGATGGATCTCCTGGGCTTCCGTAGCTGGCAGTCCCGATACCTGTTCAAGTCATCTGGGCTGCCATAGCAACCATCGGGTCCCCGTCACCGCAGCACAGGGACCCGATGGGGATGTACAAGCTGCCGCAAACCCCCTGTATGCCGCAGTCAGCGTGACCCGGACATACAGGTGGTTAATCCGCCGGCATCCATGTTTTCACTGATTTTGGCAGATACAGCAGGGGCCCAGCTGTCTGATCACGGCAGCGTGTGTGGGGCAGCCGTTTAACCCTAGGACGAGAACCCTAGAATGCTCGTCCTAGTGCGTTAAGTACCGGCCAGTTAGGAGGGGCATTTTCGTCCTAGGTCGGCAACGTGTTAAGACAGAATGCCTTCCGTTTTGCATTCCGTCTTAATACAAGTTTATGGGCAGCATAACGTATCCGTTCTTCTGTCTTATGAATTCTGTTATTTTCCATTAAAACCAAGTTATAGCGAAAAGCCATAATGGAATCCAGAACGCAGATGTGAACCCACCCTTAAAGGAAAATAGAGATGACATTTCTAAATTTCACTTTTTTGGCAGATTTTCCATTTTAATCTACTTTTTCCTGTAACACATCAAGGGTTAACAGTGAAACAAAACTCAAAATCTATTACCCTGATTCTGCGTTTTACAGAAACACCCCATATGTGGTCGTAAACTACTGTAAGGGCACACGGCAGGACACAGAAGGAAAGGAACGCCATATGGTTTTTGGAGGGCAGTTTTGCTGTACTGGTTTTTAGACACCATGTCGCATTTGAAGCGCCCCTGATGCGCCCTATAGTAGAAACTCCCAAAAAGTGACCCCATTTCAAGCATTTGGGATAACTTGACAGTTTTATTAATACTATTCTGGGTTATATTTGATTTCTAATCGCTCTATATTATGTTTTTTTGTTAGGCAAGGTTACAAAAACCTTTGTAACCTTTATTTTTTGTTTTTTACAATGTTCATCTGACAGGTTAGATCATGTGCTTTTTTTTATAGAGCAGGTTATTACAGATGCGATGATATCAAATTTGTCTACTTTCTTTGTTTGTTTGTTTCACTTTTACATAATAAAGCATTTAAAAAAGAAATCATGTTTTTGTGTCTCCATTTTCTGAAAGACATAATTTTTAATTTTTTTGCCGATTTTTATGTGCAAGGGCTCTTTTTTTGCGGGAAGAGTTGACATTTTCATTGGTCCCAATTTTGGGTACATAATATTTTTTGATCATTCCATATTACACTTTATTGGGCAAGTAGACCAAAAAAATGGCACATTTTTTATTTTAGTTTTTTACCGCATTCACCATAGGGGGTAGATCATGTGATATTGTTATAGAGGAGGTCGTTACGGATGCAGCAATACCTAATATGTATTTTGGTTTTACACAATAAAAGCATTTTTGAAAAAAAATAACATTTTTGTGTCTCCATTTTCTGAAGGCCATATTTTTTTATTCTTTGGGCGATTGTCTTAGGTAGGGTGTTATTTTTTGCAGGATGACAGTTTGATTGGTACTATTTTGGGGTACATATGACTTTTTGATCGCTTGGTATTACACTTTTTGTGATGTAAGGTGGCACATTTTTTTTTTTATGGTGTTCACCTGAGGGGTTAGGTCATGTGATATTTTTATAGAGCAGGTCGTTACAGACGTGGCGACACCTAATATGTCTACTTTTTTTTATTTCACTTTAACACAATAAAAGCATTTTGAAAAAAAAAATGTTTTTGCGTCTCCATTTTCTGAAAGCCATATTTTTTCATTTTTGGGGCGATTGTCTCATGTAGGGGCTAATTTTTTGCAGGATGAGGTGATGTTTGATTGCTACCATTTTGGGGTACATACGACTTTTTTGATCACTTTTAATACCTTTTTTTAGGAAGTGAGGTAGGCAAAATTTTAATTCCATTATAGCTTTTATAAAAAAAATTTTATAGCGTTCACCGTGCTGGGAAAATAACATGACCTTTTCATAGATCAGGTCGTTACGAACGCAGTAATATTAAACATATATAGTGTATTTTATTTTTTTAATTTTTAATCAATTATAAATGTGCAGCTATAAGAAGAAATTAGATTTTATTTTATTTTTCACTTTTTTGTTACATTTTTTTGACCAAGACCCACTCGGTTCTTGAAGATCCAGTGGGTCTGATGCAGTGTCGGACTGGGTACCTAGGGCCCACCAGTAAAATTTATTTTGGGGGCCCAAAAGTTTTTTTATATGAACATAGGCTGGTTTAGGTGTGGTAAATATATATATATATATATATAGTGCAGTAAGTCTAATGTGTTATGTGCCACTTGTGCAGGGGGTGGGAGACTTGGGGCCCACCTTGCCCAGGGGCCCACTGGGGGATTTCCCTGTACCCCTGTGGGCCAGTCCGAGCTGGTCTGATGCCTATATAATACACTGCAGTACACTATATAGGCGTCCGGTTGCCATGGTAAACATCGGGATGTTGCCATAGCAACACAGCAGCCCGATGGGGAAGGGGGGGAGCTTCCTCCCTCTGTGAATCCATCAAGCATTGGGTTGCTGCAACAGCACAGCAGCCGTCCGATGGGAGAGGGAGCTCCCTCCCTTTTAACCCTTTCCATACAGTGGTCCCTATGGACTGCGGCATGGAAGGGGTTAAACGGCTGACATTGGTGCCATCACCGATGTCAGACATTAACCGCTCCGGCCATCCTGAAAATGGGGGAAGGGGCATCGCGCGCCCCTTCGGCCATCCTAAATTGGGGCACAACATTATATATATATATATACATATCTACATATTTAACAAGGTTCTGATCCCCATATCAGAACCTTTCAGCCAGCATTAGGATCGTGTGATTGGAGCGATCGCCGGCCCGGGACCGCCCTCATTGGTCCCAGGCAGGTTAGCAGAGATACCTGGCTCTGTGTAACAGCCGGGGTCTCAGCACTGTCACCATGTCTGCAGACATGGTGAGTTTAATGCTATGACGTATATACTCCTCATGGAGCGCCAAGTAGCAGTGCTCCATGACGAGTATACACGTCAAATAGCACTAAGGGGTTAAGCAACCTCACCACGCTCGGGATGACATCATCCCTTAAAGTTTATCCCGCCTCTCCTGGCCTCTGATTGGCTCCTCGGCACTCCCTACACACCTCTCTAGCGATTGGTCCAGGTCTATGTCATTTGAAATCCTGTAGCCACGCCTCTATAGGTGTTTGAGGCAGCGTCTGGTCTCTATGGAGGCGGTGATTGGCTGCTTCCAGCTGTCTATCAAATCTCTGAGAGGTGGGGCCTGGGTGCCAGGGAGGTGCTGCTGCTGCTGGGCTGGTAATAGGGGTGATTTTCTGTGCACCCCGTTGTTGGAGCGATGTGGGAGGAGCGGGGTGTCAGCTGGAAGGGGTGATGGAGCTGGAAGACACTGGCTTTCCTTCCCTTGTCGCCGGCTAGCAGAGCTGCTGCAGCGGGGCACCTGCATCTCCGCTCCTCTGTCCGAGGTAGGGAGCGGAGAGGAAGACAGGAGCGCATCATTGATGTACCCGGGGAGGAGACAGCGCGGTCTAGGGGGGCATCCAAGACACAGGTGGGGCAGGGTGGCATCGCACTGGGCAAGGGGGTAATATAAGGGTCTGTAATATAAGGGTCTGGGGAGATACACTGTAATACAGGGTTCTAGGCTGACACATTGTAACGAAGCATGTAATGCAGGGGAGATAGGGTGTAGTACTGGGTTCATAAAGAAGGGTAATGGGGGGGTCAGGGCATTAGGGACCAGGGGGTCTGTAAGGAAGAAATCCATAACCACAGGCATCGCCAGAGACCGCGGGAGAGGCCCACCTGGTGGAGAACAGGTAAGTTAGGGGTGGTGGGTGGGGGCGGATGATTGACAGCACCTCCCTTGCACCTGTTCCCCTGAGCGGGTACCACTCTGGGCGACATCTCTCTGTCTAATGCCTGATTTGCAGAATAAGAAGTGTCTGCCCTAACACGCCGCCATGATGTTGTTAACCCTATCCTTGCTGGCGGCTCCTTAAAATGCTGAGACTAATATCATTTTTATGTATTGGCATCTTTAAGGGAATTCGTCTGGTCCGATCTCATTCAGAAGCTTTTACATCATCCCCTGCTCCATCCCGCACCTGCCTCTTTTTCTTTTTTTTTAGGATCAGCCCACCCATTTGCAGGTTTGCCCGTCTCCATTCCCTTGAGTGGTTTGCAGGCCCTTCCAGCAGTGAAGGGATTAATGGAGCATTATCAGCTGCCCTCTCCCATTTCTGCATATCTTGCCTCGCTACTGCCTGATCACATCCTTCTCTGCCTTCCCTGACAACCAGTGTTGCAGCCCTCCCCCCATTTATGCCATTGTATCCCATCCTTTTTTATGTCTGCATCATCCTCTTCCTCCCAGTAGCCTTTCCAATCATGACTGGTCTTGTAATGGCATTGTGCGATTTCTTGGTGTTTTGATGCTTCTTCAATATTATATAATATTCATACTATATATATATACATCCACACAGTACCTTATCTGCTACACTGTGTCACCACAGGCACATTTTTGTTCCAATTCCATCTCTTCTTCTACAATTTGCTAGACATTTTATCTCTTTTCCTTAGTTTTCGTATCATGGGAGTTTCGCCATGTGCGCAATCCTTGTAATATCTCCATATTGGTTTCCTGTGATTTATATAGCGCCAATTGTATTATCTCCATATTGGTTTCCTGTGATTTATATAGCGCCAACCTATTCTGCAGCAATTTCCATAGGTTTTAATCACCGAGGGCTTCCATAAGGCTCACTATTCATTTTCATACCAATTGATATATATATATATTTTTTTTTTTGGAGGGGGAACCTCCTCCCCAAACATGGTGACCTCCATGCAGACATTGCCCTGGTCAGATTTGAACTCAGGACCACCCTATAGCAGTGATGGCTAACTTCCGCCACTCCAGCTGTGGTGAAACTACAACTCCCAGCATGCTCCGTTCATTACTATGAAGTTCTGAGAACAGCCGAGCAAGTGTACACCTTGGGAGTTGTAGTTTTACCACAGCTGTAGTGCTGGAGGTTAGCCATCACTGCCTTATATCATATGCCTAATATATACCACCTTAAATGCCAGTCAGATGCCCTCTATTCCTAGATACTCCCATGAAGTGAGACAATTTTGCCCGAATCCTGCCCGGAACCAGGCAATAGACATATGGCTTGATCCTATACTGTAGTGAATGCATAAGGCCCAGCACCAGCGCCTGTTGGTTCCCTATTGCATCAGTAGGCGATGCTAGAAATTGCATCTGTCCTTCTATGAAAGAGAACCCCCCTCACCCTTAAGACTGCATGTTCCTCCCCACCATGTAAGCAGAAATCCATGGCTGCCATTTATTTAGCGTGGATCACGCTCTGATTTAATTTTGCTCTTCTTCCATGGATGCTGGGATTACCTACAATGACCCTGTGTTCTTCTCTCCTGCCGCGAGCACTTGTATTTTATGTAACATTACAGCGTAGAGTTTATCAGCCGCAGCAGATTAGTGCTTGGACGCCGTCCTTTTGCTTCAGTGCTGTCATTCCCCGCATTTCCCATGTCCACAGAATAGAGGAGCTGTTCTGTATGAACCCAGATACCCATAGAGGCAAGCTGTGAGCTCCACACCACATCTAATGTGACTGTAATGAGTCATCTGTCTCTGGAAAAGTTGGGTATTGCTGTCATGGAGGTTTGTCACCCAACGCTCCTGGAATCCTGGACGACCAGTCATGATATGTAGGCTTAGGTTACTTTCACACTAGCGTTTCTTGCGGATCCGTCATGGATCTGCAAAAACGCTTCCGTTACAATAATACAACCGCGTGCATCCGTCATGAACGGATCCGGTTGTATTATGTCTTCTAAAGTCATGACAGATCCGTCTTGAACACCATTGAAAGTCAAAGGGGGGACGGATCCGTTTCAATCTTGCCAGATTGTGTCAGAGAAAACGTGCCCATTGACTTACATTGTATGTCAGGATGGATCCGTTTGGCTCAGTTCCATCAGACGGACACCAAAACGAAAACCAGCCTCCAGAGCGGAATGGAGACTGAACGGAGCCAAACTGATGCATTCTGAGCGGATCCTTTTCCATTCAGAATGCATTAGGGCAAAACTGATCCGTTTTGGACCACTATAACAGAACCAGTCTGCAGCAGTGGTCTTTTAACAGAGTTAAGCCTCATATACACGACATATACACAAATCGCCGATCCGTACAGAATAAATGTGGTCCATGTGCCTACAGTTGGGTGTATAAGGCCTTAGACTGTACTATAGTATCCATAAAACAGATCCAGACTGTAACATTGCCCACATAACTGTTCCATGTATAATGACCCCAAACAAGACCCAGCCATCCTGCCGAGCCAGACTTCATCTGTTACCCATGGCAGTGCCAGCACGAGTCAGTGAATGTGGGAGACCCGGGTGCACAGGTGACTAGTAGTGTGCCCACTGACCCTTGGCAGAGGCAGTCCTTCTCTAAGAAAGCTGCTTCTTGATACACTATTGCACATGGTTTACCACCTATAGCTTCCAAGTAAGTCCAGCCTATACATTTATGAATGTTTAAAGGGGCTCCACGGAAATGCCAGTGCACATAAGACCTGCTGTAATGTTCTAATCAGGGGTTTCGTAAGAAAGATTTCCGTTTGTGAGATCTGTTCAGGGCTCTCAGATGCGGTCCAAAACAGATCAGTTTTGCCCTAATGCATTCTGAATGGAAAAGGATCCGCTCAGGATACATCAGTTTGCCTCTGTTCAGTCACCATTCCGCTCTGGAGGCGGACACCAAAACGCTGCCTGCAGAGTTCTGCTGTCCACCTGACGAAGCGGAGCCAAACTTACATTGTGTGCCAGGACGGATCCGTTTTCTCTGACACAATAGAAAATGGATCCGTCCCCTATTGACTTTCAATGGTGTTCAAGACAGATCCGTCATGGCTATAGAAGACATAATGCAACCGGATCTGTTCATGACGGATGCACGCGGTTGTATTATTGTAAAAGTGGATATTTGTAAGTGCCGCCCTTTAGGATACATCGTCGGATAAAAATGTAAGAAGTTCACATTATATTGAAGCAGTATTTATGTAGAGAATCCCTTAAAGGGGTCGTCTTCAGCAAATATCATTTATCCTGTAGAGAAAGTTAAAGGGGCTGTCTGCTTTTATTTATCCTGAGCGTAGGTCATCGATAGCAGATCGGTGGGGGGCCAACTCCTGGCACCGATCAGCTGTTTGAAAAGAACACAGTGCTTGTACGAGCGGTGCCTTCTCTTCTCTGTTTACCTGCTCGCCATCGCAACTGCAGCGGTGAGCAGTGTAATTATATCTCAACCCTCCCATTCACTTCTACGGGATGGCTCCTTCCAGACCTGCCGTCGATCGGATATTGATGACCTATCCTGAGGATAGGTCATCAATATAGAAAAAGCAGACAACCCCTTTAATATAAGGCACTTCCTAATGTATTGTGATTGTACATATTGCTTCCTTTGCTGGCTGGATTCATTTTATCATCACATTATACACTGCTCGTATACAGTGGTTACGACCACCCTCCAATCCATCAGTGGTGGCCATGCTTGCAAATTATATGTAGTAGTTCCGGCCTCTTCAGTTCTCGGGACCGAGAAAGTGCTCATAGGCACGCTCCCATCGCGCCCACCTTGTATCTGCGCTGCACTGGTGGCTGTAATCTCTGGATATAAGCTGTGTATAATGTGATGGAAAAATGAATCCAGCCAGCAAAGGAGGCAATATGGACAATTCATTAGTAAGTGGCTTGTGTTAACTTTCTCTACATGATAAATGCAATTTTCCGAAGTGCAACAACCCCTTTAAGGAGTCAGGTAATTGGGATCGATAAGAATAATGTAAATTAGGTGACATAAATGTTGGCCGCATGGCGTCCATGATGGACATTACGTAGATGCGATGCAGGGGGCGGATAGATGCTGTGATGTCGCGTTGAACGGCAGAACTGATGCATTTGGCTGCACGTTCTGTTCTCCATAGAAGATAATGTAAAAATTCTGGCTGGGATATTTTTCCCTGAATGCTTGCAAATTTGCCACTGGCTGCAGAAGGGTTAACGAGCTGGCGTAAGGATGTACCTTTGCTGCTTAGCCCTTCTTTATAGTAGTGTGCACTGCCACCATTCCCTTTACGCTTCCCCAACCCCCAGTGGAAACCCCCCAGTGCACAGCTCCTTCCTTCCCTGGGCTATGGATGGAAAAGGGGGGATGGGAAAGAAAAGCGCTTGCCATACATCACACTTGAGATGTGAGCAGCAGAATGTGGCAGGGTCACCGTGCACTGTCAGGATGGAAGCGCTGCCTGCATTGCTTTCTTTAGGTTTCCTCCACCCTGCTATGTGTCCTCCCTCAGGCTCAGGCATTGCCTGTCCCTATGATGTTGGGATGAATCCATGCTGAATATGCTTGTGGGGTCAGCTTTAACCCTCTACCTGCTTTCCAATATGGCCGCTCTCCATAGGAATGGTGGTATCACTGTAAGATGAAAGGTCGTGTGATGTCATCATGGTTATGGGGCTTCTATAACACGGCGGTGACATCGTGCACACCGGGCGCATCACTACTTATAATGGGGGGATCTGTATGTAATTGCATTTCTTTGATGGTAAGTGAGCATTTATTGGGAGAAGCAAATGATTCCTGTTTTTATGGCAGGAATTACAAGCTTGATGGGTGTTTTTATAGAAGTGTTTGTGTATGCGGTTATTGTAGAACAGATGTCTCCACATCCAGTTTGCATTTGCACATTATATATTCCCTGCATTTTATTTTGTGCTAATAAACTTCACCCGAATGCATTAAAAAGAGAGTCTTTAAAAACCATTTTCGACCGGTTCCGTCTCACTCTGGAAAAAGTGGGTGACAACTAAGAGGGTCACCGTTATGTCTCTCATAGGGTTGTCACTAGGGTTGAGCGAACTTGTGTTTTAAGTTCTGCATCCAAAGTTCGGGTTTGGATTATCGAAGAATCCCGTTATGGATTCCGCTACCACGGACCATAACGGCATTTGGAATCCATAACGAGGTTCTTCGAAAAACCCGAACCCTGGACGCCGAACTTAAAAAACAAGTTTGCTCAACACTAGTTGTCACCCTTCTTTCTGGGAGTTCTGAATACAAACCCCAAATGTGCTTATAGGAGCAGTTTCAGGGAAGACATTGCTTGCCACCAAGCAAATATAACGAAAAAATGAGGGGATCGGAGTTCTCTTTTAGGCTCAATGCACACGGCAGTAGTTGTTTTTGCGGTCCATAAATTGCGGATCCGCAAAACATGGATACCGGCTGCGTGCATTCAACATTTTGCAAAACGGAATGTCCTGCCCTCCATAGAACTGTCCAATCCTTGACCATAAAATGGACATGTTCTATTTTTTTTCAGGGCTGAGGAACGGACATATGTATAGCACACGTGTGCTGTCTGCATTTTTTGCGGCCCAGTTGTAGTGAATAGGTCTGCATCCGACCCGCAAAAAGCGGAACGGATGCGGACAAAAAACATGGTCTTAGTGAGAAATGTCCTTTAAAGTTACAACAGCATTTATTGTTCCAGATTTGTACTCATTTGGATTTTTAAATAGTTTTTCAAAAAGTTTGCTTGTTGAGGTGGTATAGGGGTAAATTTGCCATGTGAATGCTTTCTTAGGGTCCATTCACACGTCCGCATTCAGTGTCCGCACCCGTTCCGCAATTATCCGGGACGGGTGCGGACCCATTAATTCTGAATGGGGACGGAATGGATGCGGAGAGCACGATGTGTGCTCTCCGCATCCGTATTTCCGGAGCGCGCAGCCGAACAACTTCCGGTCCGCGGCTCTGTAAAAAAATAGAACATGTCCTATTCTTGTCCACAGCTGCGGACAAGAATAGGCTGCTCTATGGGGGTGCTGCAATTTGCGGATCCGCAACACACCACGGACGTGTGAATGGACCCTTAAAGGGGCTATTCCATCAGGACAACCAGCTTTATTCAAAGGGGTTGTCTGGGATTTTTATATAGATGGCCTATCTTCAGATGGGTCATCAGTATCAGATTTATGGAGGTCTGACTCCCGGCACCCCCGCCATTCAGCTGTTTGAAACCAGTGATGTCACATTTATCAGTCACATGATCACATGGCCTAGGGGCAGCTCAGTCCCATTGAAATGAATGGGACTAGGTTGCAGTACCAAGCACAATGTATGGCGGTGTGCTGTGAGGAGGCCACAGCGCTCACTGGAGATCCACGGCCTCTTCAAACAGCTGATCGGCGGGGTGCAGGAAGTCTGACCCCCATCAACCAGGTATTGATGGCCTATCATGAGGATAGAAAATCAATATTGTACTCCTGGAAAACCACTTTAATAGCTCCCCCCTATGCTGTGTTGATCATGGGAGGCCTGGCTGCCAGTGCCTACACATTTCCCTTGCAGCTATGCTACTCTATGATGTCCATCTGCCCTGGCATTGCGTATGGATAGGGATTGTCTCGATGGGACACCCATTGGGAAGAGAATATTTGAGAGTTTGGTGGAGCTGATTCAGCCATGCATGGTGATAACATTGGTCTGATGGCTTGGCTATAGAGTATGCTGCATTGTGACCCCTCTGGCACACGAGAGGACAGCAGTGCCACAAATCGTGGCAATAGTGTATCAAGAATCTTTCATTATTAACAGGGCCCCCATCCACAGATCGATCACATGGTATCCTGCTGCTGGAACCCCAACTATAGCTTACTGGGGAACCCGGAAGCAAGTGATCAATCCCCCTGCAGCGCCATCACAAGGGAGGTGACGCATTACACATTTCTCAATTACATCAGTGGGCTGTCTGTGTAATGCAGGAGACGCTCTAGCTGATAGATGGGGGAGATGCATCTTTACTCATTCACAATTCCTTAATGGAGCACTTGAGATCCACATTTAGCTGAGATCAGCTACAAAAAGCTTTTCTGTTGGACCCAACACATCCATTCATTACATGGACAGTGCATTGCTATCAATGGGTACATTGTAATACTTCTTTTCCACTGTGGTGGCGCTGCAGAAGAAATGAACATTGGCTGCCTCAATCCCCCACAGATTGCCGCTGACTGCTAGGGACCGCAACCTTTCATTGTTTTTGTTGTTGTTGTTTTATTTTTTCTGGGGACCCGTTTACAAAAAGAGCTTGGTCTTCAGTACATGCTGTGAACCAAGTAATGTGTCCCCAGCTAAATGGGGTCTATAGATTTGTTTCTAGACCTGGAAATGCGACACTACTTTTGGATTGTGGTTTAACCTATCTGTGTTACTAGTAAATGAAGAACATTGTATGGAATCCGTTACTTTGGGATTGTTAAAGGGGCACTCCCATCTAGGACAATGATGGCATATAGCTAGGATATGCCATCAATGTCAAACATGTGCAGGTCCTACCCTCTCTGATCTCCAGAAGGGTCATCCAAAGTGAAGGAGAGCACACTGTACATTAGCAGCTTGCTCACCATTCACCGCTAGGAGACTTTTCCAAAAATAGTTAAGGGCGCATGCAAGGCTATTTTCGTAAGTGCCATAGCGGTGATTGGAGTGTGGCCGCATGTTCCTCTCCTTACACTTCAGGGGCCCTGTTCTGATAGGGGTGGGTTGGACCTGTTCCTATCAGACATTGATGGCAATATCAATATGCCATCAATGCTCCAGATGGGAATACCCCTTTAAGCACATTGAATCTAGAACCTTGCCCATCTCACCAATAGGATTGTGCCCTTATCTTCTTAAATCTTGAACATTGACACCATAATCAGCTATAGCCTGGGTAATCTCGAATGTAGTATGAGCTTTAACAACCACAGATCATCTTTTCTTTGTGGTGATGGACTGAGCTTGGGATTTTTCAGATTTCTTTACATTTGGTTCTTTATATATGGCATGTCACCTCGGGTCACTACTGGGCCAGACCAACACTAGTCCCTTTTAATGGGATTTCCCAGAAATGAGAACAGAACCTTCATGCAACGCTGTGGATTGTAGACATTCTGGACGTACAAGGCTCTATAAAGGGTTGAATATTGAGGTGCCTTCAGCTACAGAGCTTTCCTCCTTCGAGAAGAGAGTTAATTAGCATACTTTTTTTCCAGGGAGCCTTGCCTGTAAGGCTACGTTCACACTACGACAATTGTCGCGCGACAATTTTTATAATGGGAGTCTATGGTGTCGCATTGCGACATGCGTTATGCTGTGACTGCGACACGACAGTCGGAAAAAATCCATCCGGGATGTTGCTCGTGCGACGCCACCATAGACTCCCATTATAAAAATTGTCGCGCGACATTAATGTGACATCAATGTCGCGCTACAAATGTTGCAGTGTAGCAGATCCCGATTTGTCGCGCGACAATTGTCGTCGTTTGAACGTAGCCTAATACTCTCTACACTAGTTGGATCACCAAAAAGAGGACCAGTACCTTCCAAGGGCTTAGATGAGCAAGACAAGAGTACTGTATATAGAGTGATTTCCGTACCGAACATTTAGGGGGAATTTCCACTAATGCTGCTTCCAGTCTGGATGTTGTTTTAAGATTTCTCCAGATTTTTTTATGAAGCATATGACTATATTCTGCTTTTCATATGAATATTCCATACATCAATTTGTCATGCTGTTTACTTTAGATGGAGACGTAGAGAATATTGATTGCAAGGTTCCCCTGTAATCAGAAATATGAGCCAGTGGTTCCTTTTTGATCATAATGAAAGGACTCTGACTATCAGGGGAGTGTCCTGATCAACGGAACCATCAATAGAGCTTATGAAAAATGAAATTTCTGATGGTTCAAGCCCTTTAAGGGGGGCTTTCCCTGTGGCAGGCATACATGATGATCAGGGAATCTGAGGCCTGATCTCCGAAATCCCAGGATCCTTAAAGAACATTTGTGAAAGCACTTGCAATTTATATTATCACTGTGTTTAGGGGCAATAGGAGTTGTACCTATCTTGGATTTCCAAATGTTGGCTTGTATGAGTAGCCCAACTAGTGTGCGCCATTGACATTCCTGCTCTCAGCTATACACGTTTTGTGGCTCTCCGATAATATGTCTAAGTCAGAGTTATAATGATTCAGCATTTAAAAGAAATCTGTCACCCCAATGTTGGACTGTTATCTACAATAATACATGCGTAGTACTGCAGATAAGGAGTCCAGATGAATATTTTTATTTTCCTACTGCCCCGCATTACCCCACTGTCAGCACTCAAAGCTGCGCTGAAATACACAGTCTGAACTGCTGTGCCATGCTAACATAATGGAGAGGACTTGTGTGTGCATGCACAGCAGTTCTGACAATGTATTTCAATGCAGCTCTGAGCGCTGACAGCGGGGTAATGGGGGGCTAGTAGGAAAATAAAAAAATAGTGATCTGAAATCCTCCTCTGCAGTACTACTCATGTATTACTGTAGAAAAAGTTCCAAAATCGGGGTGGCAGATTCCCTTTAAATAAAACAGACCCATGTATATTAGGGAGACTATAGCCCTAAAATGATGCTGACAGCCTGTAATTTCACCAAAATGTCCTAGACAATTAATTGAATGTAAGTATTGAATCCACTTGATTAAATGGCCCAGGTATCCCTATGAGCGGCATTGACTGACTGGTCATCTGTGCAAGATTTTCTGCAGCAACTGCACCATTTTCTGCATTGCATTGTAGGCCGGTTTGTCTGCTAATCAAATCAAATCACATTAGCCTCAGAAGCAGGCGCATTCCTCCAATCTAGGCCAAGCAGCCTTTGACAAGATGACTATTGAATTGTCTAATCGTGACACATTCAATTGTAATTCACGGTAATTTTCAAATTTCTTTTTTCCTCTTTTGCCATGTACGCTGCAGTGCATTACATCACAGCCTCATCCGACGATCCGTATGGAAGACTTGTCCTACCCCCACGGGCTTCGTCTTCTCGTTTGATAGATGCCGTTCCTAAATGATTCCATTGTATTTGGCTTCTGCTTTAAAGCAGGTGGAAACGTAAGGCACTGATAAGGGAAGAGGCAAGGCAGGGCTGAGAGCTGGCAGCTCTTTCCGAGGGCGTATGAGATACTGCCCTGATTCCCTCTATGTGTGGTAAGAAAAGAACTTTGAGCATCTCTAATTAACAATTACAGTAATTAGAACGGCTGCATTGGTGAGGAGGTAATTATATTGGAGAAGGCTGTGCCATTCCCTTGTAAATAAACGCCTGCAAAAAGCCGATCTGTTCCATTTGTATTCTGATATCACCGATATAGTCACTTTTTTTTTTTTTGTCATTAGGGGTTAGTGTCAATTAATAAAGCAAGGACTGAGAATGTAATAAAATGAATGCTCATTACATTTTCCATCCAGTTGTGCAAAACTACATCTTCTTACAGGGAGGGAAGGCCTCCTTCAAGAAAATACAATGGACCTTTGCTCTGGTGCTAGTGTACAACTTTACTCTGTAGATATATGGAAACGCTAAAATGTAACTTTTATTAATTCATACTAAAATAATAGCAAATAACCTAAATTTACCCATTTAGGTTATTTGCTATTATTTTAGTATGAATTAATAAAAGTTACATTTTAGCGTTTCCATATATCTACTCAGTGATTTGTTACTAAACATTGGACGCATATTTTAGATTATCTTTGGCTTCTGTGAGTTTTTTTTTTTTTTTTTTTACAACTTTACTCTCCCTTCTCATCTTTGGCTCCATTCATACGACCGTATGTTGTCCGCAAAAAAACTGATCCGTTTTTTTGCTGATCCATAGACTACAATAGGGTCATGTCCTGATTTTCACTGACAAGTATAGGACGTGTTTCATTTTTTTTTTGCTGAGCTGTGCAATGGAAGAAAAGGGCCCCATAGAAGTGAATGGGACAGCATCTAATCCGCAAAAAAACGGATCCGTTTTTCTGCGGACAACATACGGTCGTGTGAATGGAGCCGTAGAAGAGAGAATGTGTGTATCTTACACTGGTCTTCCCATTCCTGTAATGTCCTTAAGGAAGATGTGAGGAACAACCTGAATTGCAGCCCTCAATGTGTTGCATGGCAAGGGCCTGTACAGTATGTTCTCTTGTTGTTGGTATGAAAGGCATCTTGGCCTCTGAATCATCTGTAGGCCACCTTAAAGTATTCTCTGACCTATTTGAAAGGTACATGATGTAAACTGTAGTGAAGGTAATTTTCTTACCAATGGCTGTATTTGTGAGTTATAACCTCCCTTCTGATCCTCATCTGTGTCATGTGAACAGCACTCTGACACAGGACAGGAAGCCAGATACTCTATTCCTATGGCAGCCTCAATGTCAGTCTCATAGGAATGACTAGAGAAGTAACTGACTTTATGTCCTGTGTCAGTTGGAGATCAGAGTGTTGGTCACATGACACAGCTGAGGATCAGAAGGCAGGTTATAACTCACAAATCAAAATTTATATCATGTACCTCTATAGAAGGTCAGAGAATAAAACATTTTCTGGGGGTGCTTCTTTAACCAAAACTAATAAGCATTACACAGGATTGCCGGCAGTCAAGCTTTTGTCATTGCAGAAAAGTACGGTAAGTCATAGATAGTTTTTACATGAAGAGAAGGCCTTTCTCACAACATCACCTTTCCTTATCGCTGGTAGCGTACAGGGTAGGGTTCACTGTGGACTTATCTACCAGTAACTTTTGATGTCTGTGGAGAACGGGAACATTGCATAGTTTGTGACTACCCATTAGAAAATTTTGGGTACCAAGCTGCTCTCTTCAGGGTCTCTTTAGCCATCTCAGGCTAGGCCCCCATAGTATGTATGCTATTGTTGGTATTATTGTCAGGCTGTGCTGTTCGGCACTGGAAGAAGTTACTTACCTGTGGACGTTGATTGGGCTAACCTAATAAAGTTGGGGGGGGGGTATCAGTGTGGAACAAGGACATGGCCATACATGGCATATGCTAAACCCTCTACCAGAATAACTTATAAATAAATACTTTAATAAACAAAGACACGGACTAGAGAGTGGAGGTAAAAAGGCCTAAGCTTTATTTAACACCAATATCATAAATTACCAATAACACTGAGCCCAGTCCTAAACTCAAGCTCACAAACCATGAAATTGTACAATCATACAACTAAAAGTCTATTCCATACGGAATGACTTATCCATAAATACCCCAAACTTAACAAACAACTGCGGGCGGGCACGCAGAAACGGCTCCTTGGGTAGGTATGGATGAAAAGGCAACCCGCCCAAAGAGCTCGGCATATTTATAACCCCCTTACCGCACTCTCCACCAATCCAGGATTATTACTAGGGTCCAGGTAAGCATAACCGAGACCCTAGCAACGCCATAGGACGTTGACCTGGCCAATCACTGCCAAGATCACCAGGCAGAATTCTCTACCCCAGTGATCCCCACCCAGAGCGGGAAACTTTTTTCCCTCCAAACCTGGCCAGTCAATCAACCTCTGTTCCCTGAGGAGAAAAATCACTCCCTCAGACACAGAGGTCAACTAAAGGGCAGCTCCCTGCGAGTATGGCCATGCGTACCCCTCCTTAATGTACGGGGTACTTCCATTATTACTGTGGACGACACCACGAAAGTGTGAAGTGTAGTTGTGACATGTTTACTGGATTCAGGTAGTGTATCTGTGGTGGAAAATACAACTGGAGATGCTGAAATAATCCCTGCCTAAGGGTTTATGCACACGAATGTAGGGGCTCGGTGCCCATGCTGCGGTCCGCTATCTGCACAGGCATCAGCCATGTGAATCCCATATTGCAGTGCAGATCCATTGATTTGAATAGGTCCGCGATTCGCAAGATACGGCAAAAGATAGGACATGTCCTATCTTTTGCAGTGCAGAGACACGGACCCGAAAGCCCACGGAAGAGCTTCAGAATGTTTGGGCTTCCAATCCGTGCCTCCGCTCCGCAAAAGATGGGACACGTCCTATCTTTTTCCCTATCTTGCGGATCGTTGATCCATTCAAGTCAATAGGTCCGCACCGCAGCACAGAGTGCACGTACTTGAGCCCTTAATGAGAGACTGTAATAGACTGAGGAAGCGAAAGAACCTAATATCTTTGTGTACATTTTTACATGAGGCGCAAACATAATGAGACATGGCACACGCCCTGTGTTATTGCCTTATCTGTACCTTGTCTCACATATTAGAAGAACTCTACAAATGTGTCTACACAAGGACATGTAGGTGTGGCACGTTAACCCCTTAATGACAGGGCCATTTTGCACCTTCGTGACCAGACTGATTTTAGCAAATCTGACGTGTCACTTTATGTGGCAATAATTTTGTAATGCTTTTACTTATCCAAGCCATTCTGAGATTGTTTTTTCGTAACATATTGTACTTCATGTTAGTGGTAAATTTGACTCAATATGTTTCACCTTTATTTATAAAAAAAAATCCCAAATTTACAGAAAATGTGGGAAACTTTATAATTTTCAAAATTTGAATTTTTCTGCTTTTAAGGCAGATAGTGATACCTCACAAAATAGTTATTACTTTACATTTCCCATATGTCTACTTTATGTTGGCATCGTTTTGGAAATGTCATTTTATTTTTTTTAGAACATTAGAAGGCTTAGAATTTTAGAAGCAATTCTTACATTTTTTAAGAAAATTTCTAAAACCCACTTTTTTTAAGGACCAGTTCAATTATGAAGTCACTTTGTGGGCCTTACATAGTAGAAACCACCCAAAAATGGCCACATTTTAGAAACTGGGATAATTCTGTTGGCATGACTAGATGACGCTATCCCACTGCTATCCTGGCGCTGCTCTCCAACGATAACATTTTTTATGTTTTGTTCGTGAAAATCAAGATATGTTCCTTGGTTCCCTGCTTTTTGGAACATGACAAAAGAATTATACAGGGCTACTTGCATAAGGTGGGCTGCAAGTTTCTTATACCAAATGCGGGATTTCCTGACCCCGCTATAGGGCTGAAGCATTTGGTCTGCAAGGTCCACCCCACCCATATATTTATTGTAATCCTGTATGCAGACAGGCTTACAGACGGTGGTATTTGTGCCGCGCACAGGAATAGGGCTGTTACTGCCTGGATGTATAGATGTCATTATGAGGACATCTTCCTTGGCAAATATTGGCAAAATTGAAGTCTGCCTTAAAAAAGAACAAGTGACTCGTCTACGGCAATATTTTCTTCTGGGGTGTAGGCCTCTTTAAATTTTTCATTTAAATAATTTATAAGGGGCCTAATTTAATAAAGCCTGCTCAACCATCAAATTTAGCAGTTCTGATAAGAAGGATTTTTAAAAAAAATTCCACCCCCTAAACCCCATAACATCATAACGGATGCCTGAGATAGAATTAAGTATATGACTCTGTGGGCATCCATTCCGGGTCAGTGGCGCTAGTGCCAGGCAAAGAGTCCGTCTGCGACTTTGCTGTGGCTCGTCATCACTAGTGTTAGCGGACAATGACGAAATTTGAAACAGTTTTGTCTCGCTTGCACTTTCTGTATCAGAATAGATAAATGCGTATGCCTCCTCTACCGTATACATACGCTCAGCCATTTTATATGATGCAAACTATGACTTTTATTTATTTATATATATATATATATATATATATATATATATATTTATTTATTAAATTTTTATTTTTCAAACCGCTAATACTAACCTAACAAGCAGGACACGCTGCGATTGGTCACTCAGATCTGAGTGACCAATCACAGCGATCGAGAACTAGGGACCGCTGTGCTTGGTCCCCTGACAGGTGCCCGGACAGCTCTAGTGTTCGGTAATGAACACCACATCATTAACTGATGGCTAATTTGTGGGGAAAGGGATCTCCAGGATTAGAAAAATAGTTAAAATAAAGTATGGGTGCTTTTTTCAAAAACAGTGCCAGGCTTCTTTGTGTGTGATATTGTATTAAAGGGTTATCCAACCCTAAAATGCCTCCCCTACTGTCTGGGCCCTCACACACAATCTTGTGTGGATGAAAACATCCGGAGATGGGGGGTGGCAGGAAATAGCAGACCGCGACGAGCCTCCCTAGCATCGTGGGTGACGCTAGGGAGGCTCGTTCCAGCTGCGATCAGCTATTGGCTGCTTTTCATCTGCGCAACGGGGAGGTGTAGCGGTGGCCATGCGGGCTTCCCAAGCGACACGGGTGCCGGGAGCAAGGTAAGGATAATCTGTGTGAAGGTCCCAGGCAGTAGGGAGGCATTTTAGGGGTTAGATAACCCATTTAATCTAGTAATATTTACTTATTTTTTCATTTTTGGGCGTTCTTCTAAGGGTGGTTGCACTCGGTGCAGATTTATGTGCAAAAATCCTCATGAAATCTGCACCAAAACTACACAAAATACACACAGAAATACGCTCTATTTATCATGTTTTTGGTGTGGATTTGATGCAGATTTTTGCAGTTCTCACCCTTCCATTGAAAAGAGTGAAATTCGCACACAAAAAAAGTGAATTTCCGGACCAAAGAAAAAAATCTCATATACTTTGTGTCTAATCTCAGCCACATTTTAGAAACTGGGATAATTCTGTTGGCATGACTAGATGACGCTATCCACTGCTATCCTGGCGCTGCTCTCCAACGATAACATTTTTATGTTTTGTTCGTGAAAATCAAGATATGTTCCTTGGTTCCCTGCTTTTGGAACATGACAAAAGAATTATACAGGGCTACTTGCATAAGGTGGGCTGCAAGTTTCTTATACCAAATGCGGGATTTCCTGACCCCGCTATAGGGCTGAAGCATTTGGTCTGCAAGGTCCACCCCACCCATATATTTATTGTAATCCTGTATGCAGACAGGCTTACAGACGGTGGTATTTGTGCCGCGCACAGGAATAGGGCTGTTACTGCCTGGATGTATAGATGTCATTATGAGGACATCTTCCTTGGCAAATATTGGCAAAATTGAAGTCTGCCTTAAAAAAGAACAAGTGACTCGTCTACGGCAATATTTTCTTCTGGGGTGTAGGCCTCTTTAAATTTTTCATTTAAATAATTTATAAGGGGCCTAATTTAATAAAGCCTGCTCAACCATCAAATTTAGCAGTTCTGATAAGAAGGATTTTTAAAAAAAATTCCACCCCCTAAACCCCATAACATCATAACGGATGCCTGAGATAGAATTAAGTATATGACTCTGTGGGCATCCATTCCGGGTCAGTGGCGCTAGTGCCAGGCAAAGAGTCCCGTCTGCGACTTTGCTGTGGCTCGTCATCACTAGTGTTAGCGGACAATGACGAAATTTGAAACAGTTTTGTCTCGCTTGCACTTTCTGTATCAGAATAGATAAATGCGTATGCCTCCTCTGCCGTATACATACGCTCAGCCATTTTATATGATGCAAACTATGACTTTTTATTTATTTATATATATATATATATATATATATATATATATATTTATTTATTAAATTTTTTATTTTTCAAACCGCTAATACTAACCCTAACAAGCAGGACACGCTGCGATTGGTCACTCAGATCTGAGTGACCAATCACAGCGATCGGGAAACAGGGACCGCTGTGCTTGGTCCCCTGACAGGTGCCCGGACAGCTCTAGTGTTCGGTAATGAACACCACATCATTAACTGATGGCTAATTTGTGGGGAAAGGGGATCTCCAGGATTAGAAAAATAGTTAAAATAAAGTATGGGTGCTTTTTTTCAAAAACAGTGCCAGGCTTCTTTGTGTGTGATATTGTATTAAAGGGGTTATCCAACCCCTAAAATGCCTCCCCCTACTGTCTGGGCCCCTCACACACAATCTTGTGTGGATGAAAACATCCGGAGATGGGGGGGGGGGGGTGGCAGGAAATAGCAGACCGCGACGAGCCTCCCTAGCATCGTGGGTGACGCTAGGGAGGCTCGTTCCAGCTGCGATCAGCTATTGGCTGCTTTTCATCTGCGCAACGGGGAGGTGTAGCGGTGGCCATGCGGGCTTCCCAAGCGACACGGGTGCCGGGGAGCAAGGTAAGGATAATCTGTGTGAAGGTCCCAGGCAGTAGGGGAGGCATTTTAGGGGTTAGATAACCCATTTAATCTAGTAATATTTACTTATTTTTTCATTTTTGGGCGTTCTTCTAAGGGTGGTTGCACTCGGTGCAGATTTATGTGCAAAAATCCTCATGAAATCTGCACCAAAACTACACAAAATACACACAGAAATACGCTCTATTTATCATGTTTTTGGTGTGGATTTGATGCAGATTTTTGCAGTTCTCACCCTTCCATTGAAAAGAGTGAAATTCGCACACAAAAAAAAAGTGAATTTCCGGACCAAAGAAAAAAAATCTCATATACTTTGTGTCTAATCTCATCCACTTTGCCACTACTGCATTACACTGTGGTTTATCCGCGTGGAAAAAACGCACATAATCCGCAACCGTGTGCAGGCACCCTAAGGCTTGGTTCACAAGTGACTGATGGCTTCCAGGGTCAGACTGCGGTTTCTTGGGCCCACTAGAAGAAATTATTCTCTGGTCCCAACCCCCATGTCATCAATAAAGTCTAATAGGTTGTGATTCATAAAAATAGACCCTAGTGGTAAGTTATTGGCTCCAAAGGCAGCTCCAAATACTTTTTTTTTTCCTGGACCTTTGAGGCCCATTATAGTATCAGAGCCTGGCCACCGGAGGTTCCTCTGGTACTCTGGTGGGCCTGTCCAATGCTGATCGTGACATTCCATGGAAACCTGTCATAATGCTTGACCTTTTTCCAATTCTTATCACAGCTTAATGAAGTGTCTCCCCCCCCATATAAACTAAACTGGGTGATGGACAAATTGTCCATGTAAGGTGGACAAACCTGTTATCGGACATCTTTGGTGCTTCTTAAATGGCAGATTCCAGCTTCAGACAGGAATCTAATGTATGGGAACTAGGAACATGTCCACTGAATAGACATGGTTTATGTTTGTGAGATTGGTTTGCGGGTTGTCCACTTCTTCTCCTTCCTTCCCGTACAGTCCTAACAGATTGGACACCCACCAGACGTCATGTGCGGCTGGTTTGTGCACTATGAAGAGACTTGAATAATTTCCATTCAATTCTTTATCTTTGTTCCTGTGGGATATTTCTACTGATAAACATACAGGACATCCCCAAACCATCACTGAGTACATTAAAAGGAAACCAGTGGAGATATCGGCCATAGCTTACCCAGCATGATGGTCGGAGAACATTTCCACTACAATAAGAGAAACATAGCTAGAAATATGCGTATTGAGGGGAGTCTCCTCCTCTGTTCTGTCTGTGTTCTTACAGAAATTCCGCTGCGGATTTGCTATTGATTTTATCCTATGCATTGCCAAAGGGTGAAATCAATGGTAGATATCCATTGATATGCTGTAGATTTAAAATCCATGCTGCAGGTCAAATTGCACTGCAGAATTATTTTTTTAAGCTCAACCATTTTGATGGTACAGGAAAATGCTGATTTGCTGACATACCCTTAGGCCTCTTGCACACGAACGTTGTGTGCCCGTGGCCGTATTGCGGCCTACAATACACGGACATCGGCCCGTGTGCACTCCGCATCACTTGAATGGGTCCGCAATCACGGAGATGCGGAACGGAAGCACGGATCGGAACCCCACGGAAGCCCCATGGAGTGCTTCCGTGGTGTTTCTGTCTGTGCCTCTGCGTCGCAAGAAAAATAACTTGTTCAACTTGAATAGGTCTCGATCCGTCCCGGCCACCACACAGACGTTGCCCGTGCAATTTGCGGTCCCCAATGCACGGAATAGATGCACAACGTTCATGTGCAAGAGGCCTTAGAACGAGGATAGGAACCAGAAGCAGTGGTATTGGTCCATGCCCTACAGGACGGTGCTGTGGTGCATGGGACAGCAATCTGTGGGTTCCTCTTATGACATAGACTCTTTATATTAGGCCTCATGCACACGACCGTTGTTTGTTTCCGCATCTGTTCCGTTTTTTTTTCACGGATAGGATGCTTCCCCATTCATTTCAATGGGTCCGTCAAAAATGCGGATGGTCTACTGTTTTTGTTCCGCATCTGTGGTCCGTGTTTACGTTCCGTCAAAAAAATAGAACATGTCCTATTTTTTTCACGTTTGCCGACAAGGATAGGCATTATTACAATGGATCTGCCATAAAAACAGATCCGCCCCAAAAAACAGTGCGTCATCCTTTTTTTTTTGGCGGACGCAAAATTTTTGGGCGGACGCAAAATTTTTTGGCGGATGCCAAATTTGCCTTAGGCCTCATGCACATGACCGTTGTTTGTTTCCGCGTCTGTTCCGTTTTTTTTTCACGGATAGGATGCTTCCCCATTCATTTCAATGGGTCCATCAAAAAATGCGGATGGTCTACTGTTTTTGTTCCTCATCTGTGGTCCGTGTTTACCTTCCGTCAAAAAAATAGAGCATGTCCTATTTTTTTCACGTTTGCGGACAAGGATAGGCATTATTACAATGGTTCTGCCATAAAAACAGATCTGTCAAAAAAAAACACATCTGTTATCCTTTTTTTTGACGGACGCAAAATTTGCGGATGGGGCGGACGCGGAGGCAGGCAACGGTCGTGTGCATGTAGCCTTACTGTAGGTGATTGCAGAGGTAGGTCTGTAAGAGAGGGATTCCCTAATGCCATATACATAAAGGTAAAGCTGAGCTGAGAGGTTTTACTGACCCCTGATATATTTATACATGGTTATTAGATCTCCCCTCAAGTAAACACAAGGCACTTCCTAATGTATTCTGATTGTCCATATTGCTTCCTTTGCTGGATGGATTCATTTTTCAATCGCATTGTACATGCTCATTTCCATGGTTACGACCACCTTGCAATCCAGCAGCGGTGGTCGTGCTTGCACTCTATAGGAAAAGCACCAGCCTATGTGCACTCCTGCGGTCTTGGCCACCAGAGAGGCTGGCCCTTTTTATGTAGTGTGCAAGTGAGATCACCACTCATGAATTGCAGGGCAGTCATAACCATGGAAATGAACAGTGTCTAATGTGATGGAAAAATGAATCCAGCCAACAAAGGAGGCAATATGGACAATCAGAATACATTAGGAAGTGCCTTGTGTTTACTTGAGGGGAGATCTAATATCTATGTATAAATATATCAGGGGTCAGTACAGAGATCTCTCCCATCATCTATTTATCCCCAGGACTGTGACTGTGACAAGGGGACATCCTCTGCGTCTGGAGGAAAGAAGGTTTGTACACAAACATAGAAAAGGATTCTTCACGGTAAGAGCAGTGAGACTATGGAACTCTCTGCCTGAGGAGGTGGTGATGGTGAGTACAATAAAGGAATTCAAGAGGGGCCTGGATGTATTTCTGGAGTGTAATAATATTACAGGCTACAGCTACTAGAGATGGGTCGTTGATCCAGGGAGTTATTCTGATTGCCTGATTGGAGTCGGGAAGGAATTTTTTTCCCCTTAAGTGGGGAAAATTGGTTTCTACTTCACAGAGTTTTTATTTTTTGCCTTCCTCTGGATCAACTTAAAGGATAACAGGCCGAACTGGATGGACAAATGTCTTTTTTCTGCCTTATAAACTATGTTACTTTGTCTACATGACAAATGCCATTTGCTGAAGTGAGGCAACCCCTTTAAATCCTTTAGATATTGATGACCTATCCTCTGTTAGGTCATCAATATCAGATTGATGGGGGTCGGACATCTGGGACCCCCAGCAATCAGCTGTTTTTGTATGCCAGTGGACAGATCCGGAAGCAGAAGTGAATTGGAGCTGAGATGCAGTGCACTGGCATGGCCAGAACACAATGGACGGAGCCTTCCCTTTCCAGCTCCGTCCACTGTTTAGTTTGGTGAAAACAGTTGATCGTGGCGGTCTCGGACTCCCACCAATCTGATATTGATTACTTATCCTTTAGATTTCGTTGCCTAATTAAATCAAATTTGAATACCATTTTAGTTGTTCAAAGAAGTCTTTCCCCGACGGAAAGCCCAGCCGAGTGTTAAAGAAGACCTTTCATGCGATTTTATTAAGGGAGGTATATACCTGTACTTGCGGGGTACCTGTTGATGCTGCCACCCTGCTTGATTTTTTAAAATATGCCCCGCTGTGAACCGCCGGATTTCTCTTGCTCAGTATGCTAATACTGAGCATCGAAACAACGAGAAGGAGTCTTTCTCTGTGGGCGTTTCCTTCTCCGTAGCTGTATCGCTGTCCAATCGCTGCGCAGAGCGTCACAGTCAGGGAGCGTCCCTGGCTGTGACGCTCTGCGTCCTCATTGTGCCAATGCTCAGTATTAGCATACTGAGCAGGAGAAATCCGGTGGGGCATAGGAGGTACATTTTAAAAAATCAAGCAGGGTGGCATCATCAACAGGTACCCCGCAAGCACAGGTATATATCTCCCTTAATAAAATCTCATGAAAGGTCCTCTTTAAACGTGGCGTGAATACTGTTCGCACTTTGAGCCTAGAATATTGAATCTTTTCACAATATTCTAATTTTAAGTTGCATTACTGAAATAAATGAACTTTTGCACGATATTCTAATTTTTCGAGTTTCACCTATACACTGTGCAGTCTGATGGCTTCTCCTTATTGTGTGTTGTATTTCTTGACTGCTTTCTAGTTGTGCTACTTTTACGGGGTCGTGTCAAGAAACATTTTCTAATTTTTTAAACCAGCACCTGCATCTAAATACTTTTGCAATAGCATGTAATTAAAATATATCATAGCCAGTGAGTTATTCAATAAAATGTATCAGTATAGCGCCACCTGCTGTTTGTTCTTTTCTTTATTTTTTTGTCCCTGCTTTCTGGCCTGACAAATAAATGGAGATTCCACCATCAGTGGTATTCATATACCATGTGATGGAGAGAGCAAAGCTGCTCTGCGATATATGGGTCTATATGATTCAGAGCAAGGTTTCTGAGTAAAAAGCAAAGTAAATCCTGCCAGTATTTTTCTGATCCCATTAATAGGACTGTTCTTTTCTGTAATATGGTCCAGAATAGAAGATGTTCTATAATTTGTGAATCCCTAAAAAATACAGATGCATGTATTAGGGCTGCAACGATTAATCAATGTTATCGATAATATTCGATAACTGGATTCGTTGTCAACGAATCCCGTTATCGGATAATAGGCCGATTCATTGCTATGCGGACGGTCAGACTTATGCGCCTGAGAGGAGCGGGCAGAGGAGAATGACACACAGGGGGTGCGGGTGCCTGACAACTTGGGGGGCTGGGTAGTATCAGGGGGCACCAGACAATTTTGGGGGGGGGGGGGGGACTGGGTAATATCAGGGGGCACCAGACAATGCGGGGGGGTGGTTAATATCAGGGGGTACCAGACAATGTGGGGGGGCTGGGAAATATCAGGGGGCACAAGTCTTTTTTACATTCTAATGCAAAAATTTTATAATTATGTAACTCCTAAAATTATTTTAATATGGCCTTTGTACATGATTTTTCAAGTAAAATCAATAAAACCCCTTTTTTTTGTAATTTTGGTGTTTTTCCTGATTAATCAATGAAATTATCGACAACTAATCGATTATTCAAATAATCGTTAGCTGCAGCTCTAGTATGTATAGTACTATAGAAATTAATGGGTCAGTGTGCCATCCAGAAAAAGTGCCTAATTCTCGGTATAGACTTTCAGTAAGAAATACTTCTACATGATGTCATTTTATAATGTAAAGGGCAAAGGTTTATTTTATTAGACATTCGGAATAATCGGTAAATAATTAGTATTCTGCGGAGCTTGCCCTGTCGTTCTACTTTTACTGCCAATACGAAATTCATGTTGTTTTTGTATTCCAACCGGAATCCAAGGGAGTGTTGTGAAAGCCTTGCATCTCTCGCCTTACACAGAGAGAAACTTGGGGTGAGGCAAGGTGGAACCCTCCTGTCAGCCGGCTACGCAGAATCAGGGTGGGGTTCTAATTGCAGCAATTCCCAGGCCTCACTATCACTCTGGTGATGAAACACAAGCAGCCAAATAACAAGAGCCTCAAAAAGTCACATTTTTCCCAAGCACGAAAGAATTGGCTGCGAGAATTATGCAGTATGCGCCTTCCAACTATTTTAACACATTATGACAGGACTTTTTTTTTTTTACATTTCTTTTAACACGTCACATTATGTACCACTCTTCAAAAGCTATTTCATTATTACATTAGCACCAAAAAATGGCCAGTCATAGGAATAATTGCTAAGGTAAGGCTGTGTGATCCTGTACTGTGCAGCACACAAAGTCTCTGAGGTTCATATGACAGACCTGTTCGCACTGCGTGCCACTGAATGGTCACGGTGTACTTTCCTAGAAGCAATGCTTCTCCGTAATATGGCATTTATATTTCTAGGCATATGAGTCCTTCAGGAGAAGGAAACCTTAATGGCTCTCCAACTTAAAGGGTATATTGTTGGTCTATAACAGGCTATGGGCGCCATATTTGTGATCAGATCTGTAGGGTCATAAAATGGTCTGACCTGTCATTGGGCTGATCTCCCCTCCAAAAAACAAAAAAGTTAGGGTTTTCACAGAGAGGGCATGCATTGCTACCACAGAGTTGGAGCTGTAATTTGTCCATCTGATGTTGACCAAAAATTGTAACTTCTCAAGTCCTAAAGCACTGCATCCCATCATGTACCTAAATGATGACGTTCTGAAGATGACCTACTGGTCTGATCTTTGTTCACAACGTGTGCACCGCCTAAGAGCATGTCCGCTTTCTGTCTCGTGAGTTACTATATGTTTCTACACATTTCAGTATATTACACAAGAGTTGAGTTGATAAGTTTTCAGCACCTTGCAGTACACCATGTCATGTTTGTGCATGTTTCTAACATGTCTGTCTTTTATTCTAGGTGGTGTTACATACTTGCGTGGACGTTCTTAATGGTTGGTGACTGCTTTGAGGAAAGTCCTGACTTCTTGACCTGGTCCATACATTTCCATGTAGTGACTTGATTGGGAAACCTCTTCCTGGCTGTGACAAAGATGCTTCAAGCTGGACATTACACGTAGTCTTCATGCATATGGTTACCCTCCCATTTTCATTTTTGATGTAAACTTGTGGAGCCACTCCTGTGCCGTCTCTTTGCCCCCCACCTGTTTGCCTTGGTTGGATTTGTCAGCATTTATAGTCCTTCCTGGTGCCTTCTTTTCCTGGTGTATATTTTGTGACATAAAGCTGCCAAGATGATGTGCGAAGTGATGCCCACCATTAACGAGGACAACCGTCGGGGTTCAACCTACAGCTCTGACGATGCCAACTTTGAGCAGCTTATGGTAAACATGTTAAATGAGAGGGAGAGGTTGCTTGAGACTCTGCGAGAGACTCAGGAGAGCCTGGCCACTGCACAGCTACGGCTGAGAGAATTGGGTCATGAGAAGGAATCTCTTCAAAGGCAGCTAAACATCGCCCTTCCACAGGTGAGTGCAGAATGATCTCAGATCACGTCCCAAGGTCTTCTGTTGCATGAGTACAGCCTTTCAATATTCTTTCTAGTGTTGCTTGTCATTTTTGGGTACTTTTTTCTTCATCTGTAGAAGAGACGTATAGCTGTGGTCCTTGAGATCTGGATTCAGGTTTGAAAGGAAACATGTATTCTAGTACGTAAACTGTAATAAAAATACAGAAAAATTGTAGAGAACATTTTCAAAGAAGTAGATATTTTAAGGTTGTTTGCTCACTCTACCATATACTTGGTGTGATAAAAGATTACTGTACCTTGGAACGATCGTAACACATACATTTATATGAATTTTGGTATTTTACAGATTTTAGACAAGATGCTTTTAGGTTGTGCAGAGGTTGTCCAGTATTAGAAAAACATGGCTGTCTTTTTTCAGAATCACTACCACACCTGTCTGTAGGTTGTGTATGATATTTTAGCTCGTCCCATTCACTTCAGTGGAACTGAGCTACAATAGCAGACACAACCCATGGACAGGTGTGGCACTGTTTTTGGAAGAAAGCAGCCTTGATTTTCTAATCCCGTACAACCCACATATTTTAAAGGGGTATTTCCAATTCAGACATTTATGGACTGATAGATGTGTGCTCCGACTCTGAGACATACACATGTGTACAACAAGAGTTACATGATGTTTTAATCGACGTCTAATAATTCAGAAAGAAGATTTTATATCCAGATGCCAGAATCCTTCAGTCTTTGTTTCCCTGACCCGTGTCTGGTTGTGAATAACCCTTGAAGGGTGCGACTACACAGTGACACTGGATTTTTTGCGACTCGATTGTGAGAGTTGCATCAAACATGCAACTCCCGCTGAGATCCCATTCATTTCTATGGGATCACCACTACACTGCGATGCCCTGTGATCCTGGCCGTGCAACCAGTGTCTCTATGTAGTCAGAGCCTAAAGGGGTTGTCAATCCTTTACTAAGTAATGGTTTATCCTTAGAGTCCAACACCGCACACCCCAGCGGAAGTCGGCACCAGAACTGAACAACTCCATCAACCTTGTAGTGCAGGGAGCTCATCACTACAGCTCTGATGCCATTGTTGGACCTGCTGCTCCCATTATGCGTGGTGTCAGACCCCTTTTGATCAGCTAGTGATGGCCTATCCAAAGTAAAGGCTGGACAACCCCTTTAAGTATAAGTTCACCTTTGCATTTTACTTTGTAGTTTATACATGAAAGGTTGGGTAAATTTGTAAATCCATTACTTACCTGGTATTGATCCTGAATGCAAATCACATCAGAATATTCTGCAGACACTGAACAAGCAGGGGCTCTAGATAATAATAACAATAATATTTATTTATATAGCCCCACCATATTCCGCAGCTCTTTACAAATTCAGATTTTAAGAAGCTTGATAAGCCTGCCTAAAAAGATGTGTTTTTAATGCATGTTTCAAGTTAGGGAAGTTGGGAAGTTGATATTCCGGGGCAGAGCATTCCAGAGAGTAGGTGCAGCGCGAGAGAAGTCTTGAAGATAGGAGTGAGAGGTACGAAGATATGGAGGTTTGTAATCTTAGGTCACTAACAGACGATGAATCGGGTGGTAGACGGAAATAAGGAAGGAGATATATGGAGAGGCAGCACTGTGAAGAGCTCTAGATGAATTGATCACAGAGATTAAATGGCTTGTGTATGCAGAGGTGGATGTGAATGGCTACAGTATATGCTACATAGACTGAGGATCGATGCATGTCTATGTGTATACAGTGTACATTTTGGTTTGTATTGTGTGCCTATAGATAGAGAGATCAGCCAAAGTTTCATTCGAACAGGGGTATTTTACCCTCATTACATATTTATATGACAAGTGTGCTATGTAAACTGATGGATAGAGAGAAGCGAGCTTGTGGCAGGATGCCTGGCAGCTGAGAGTGCAGTTTATGTATTGATCCACATCAGTGATTCGGGATATAGGCTGGATTTTCAAAGAAATATGATAGCGTGTTGTGTCTGGTAAAGAGACTTTAGCAGCCCTAAATCCTCGCAGATTGCATCTTTCCATCTATGATCTTCAAACCGATCTGACCTTTTGTTTTTCCCTCTTTCTGCTTTTTGTAAAGTGATCAGGGGTGTAGCTGTTGGGGGGGGGGGGGTTTGTAGGAGGGCTAGTAGGTTACTGGAGCCCTCAGGTCCTTGTATCCGAACACCCCCAGTACCCGTCTGATGCCTAGAAAGACGGCTGCAGTATAAATAGGGCATTATGGTATACTTCACTACAGGTATGTATAGTCTATACAGTGCAAAACCATTGCATATGACATTGAGGGGTGAGCACAATTTCTGCAACAAGGGCCAGGAGCCTCTACATAAACACCTTTAAGAACAGTTTTTGTAAAGGGATCCAGGAGTATCCAGCAGTTACCCATCTGCACAGGATCGTTTCATCTATATCTGGTTCCTAGGTTCATCTTTTTCGAAAAGTCATCTGGCCTCCTCTGAAATGTATAATCCCAGATCAAGGTCTGTCAAGGTCTTTGGGCAAAACTACCTGAAGAAAAACAGTTAGAACGTGCCCTTATAATACCACCATACTCTGCCTAAATAACAGTGCTATATAGTGCCCTGATAACAATGCTCCGGTCTAAGATTTTCGAGCAAAGCATCAGAGCCAGGTAACTAGCCCCTGCTATGAATTCGGGTGGAGGACTGTGTGAGGACTGATGTAGGAGATATGAATTCAGGGTCTCTGTTGACTATTTGGATCATCAAATACTATTAAAAGAAATGTCACTGTATGTACAAGAAGAAATGCTGCTGATGTGTATTAATATGCTCTATTATCTCTTGTGTTAGATTATGGTGATTTCCTCATCTGCATGGAAATCCAGTGAGGGTCACAAGAGCAACAATTAGGTCCAAAAGTCTGTGCTATTTAGTTTTTTTAATCTTTGTATTGGCTGAAGCTTGAAATATAAGGATACAATTTGATCGACATTGAGATACATAAAAAAGAGGGAGCTTAGGAGCCTACTGCATATAGTTTTACATGTCATTTATATATACATCGGTATATTTTCTTTTTCAAGCCATTTCACTAGTTAAAGAAGAACCAAAAAGTGTGCATCCATCATATTTCAGTTGGAAAAGATGGATCGTGAAACATTTGACAAGCGGATACCACTATTTCACCATCAGATGCAAATAGGAAGACAGATTATATCAAATTGATATTATGGATTTTCGTCTCCATCGAAGAATAAACTAATGATCTCTGTTATGGTCTAGAACTAGAACTTAAAGGGGTTTTCCGAGACTTTAATACTGATGACCTATCCTCTGCATAGGTCATCAGTATCTGATCGGTGGCGACCCAACACCCAGGACCCCCACCATTCAGCTGTTTGAGAAGGCTTGCAATAGTGCCGTGGGCTTCTCTCAGCTTTTCTTAGGCCGACGACACACCGTTCATCGGTCACGGGGCCTAGATGCAGCGCAGCCCCATTCAAGTTAATGGGGCTGAGCTGCAATACCAAGCACAGCCGCTATACAATGTATGGCGCTGTGGTTAATAAGCTGTGAGGAGGCCGCGGGGCTCACAGGAGCGTTGGTGCCTTCTCAAACAGCTGATCTGTGAGGGTCCCAGGTGTCAGAACCTCGCCGATCCGATACTGATTACCTATCACAGGATAGGTCATCAGTATTGAAATCTCAGAAAACCCTTTGAAAGCATACTTACACGTTTGTTCTCCCATGCGATCTGACGTGATGCTTCTCCACGCTGGCTGCTAATATTGCAGTGACAACCATTGTAGATTGCCCTAAGACCTTTAAGGACCTTGATGTGGCCCTACACATTTTATAGGAGACCAGATGAATATTTTTGGAGCTTCGATGCAGCCTGGTGAGGTAGATCGACTCTGATTTGCATCCTGGTGTAGATGGTTGTTGGTACATTTTTATAACAGTTCTTAAGATGTGCTGCCACTTATACTGTGACCTTAAGTGGCAATACTTAGTATCAGCAGCCTGCAGAGAGAGGCCTGATTGTCACATTTGCACCATAATAGAATTATAATCTATGTAGCGAACGTGTTTCCACCAGGCGGATCGGTTTGATAGTCTGAGTTCCCGAACCGGAGTCCAGGTACATGACAGACTAAAAATAGCCCTGTAGGCACAGCCTCCATTGTGTCCTCCCCAGACCTGAATATGGAGTACGTGGGAAGATTAGGTTAGCAGCCTGTGTGCTCGGAATGGTAATGACTCTGCTTACAGTTTGCCTTTCCGGCCAGGGAGATTGGATTGCCTTATCCTGCAACAGCTCTTTAAATGGTGAATGAATGGCTGAGTTTGAAGAAAGCCAAGTTCTTTCACAGCTTTTATAGCAGTTCCTTAGTACAGTATTTAAATTTATTTCACAGAGATTTGTCCTTGCGTCATTCGCTGTGTGCAAATATATGCGGCCAGTTTAGATAACCTGCAATTTTTATTCTGCGTGGGCTATCTCCCTCCTATCCCGGCCTGCACATCTGTGAAATGGTGTGTGGTATGTAATGGCTTTTTGACTCGAAGCAGGAACAGACCTACCTTATGTGTACCAGCCCAGAAGCACTGAGAGCTTAGTGTACCTGAGTTTGCATAATGTCTGTGCTTCTTTGTACAATCATAAGTGTGAAGGAAATGGTCTATTTTGGGTTTCCCTAAAGTCTTTTTTTTCCCAGCCTAATTATTCCCCTGTTCAGCTGCACAGCTAGATGCAATTCTCTCAAGGCACCACCCCTCTCTAGAATCTGCCAGCACTGTAATGCTAGGACATCCTTACCCTTACTTCCCACTATGTTTGTTTTCAACTCTGGAGTTCACAGAACAGATAAGGAGGGAGAAGTCAGATTTAGAAAGGCAGGCCACTCCTGTTATCTTCAGAAGCAGTGTAGAAGCAGTTCTTTTATACGGCTCAGGATCTCAGCTAGCTCTGACACGCCCCCACTTCCTCTCTATCGTGTTCTGTGACTATTACTAGGGACGGATCTTACCCGACAACAGGCTGTGGAATGTAAATTAGGTGGAAGTGAGACCCCTAGTGGTCGTGATGTTACAGCTTTTTTCAGGTAGATGCAGGCAGATTTTTTAAACAAAGTGATTTCGAAATTTGCTAGTAACACCATTCTTTATTAAATAAAGTGAACTTGTGTGAAGGTAAAATGAAAAAACAGTATGAACTATTATCTGCTAGACCAGTGTTTCTCAACTCCAGTCCTCAAATGCCCTCACCAGGTCAAGATTTTAGGATATTACCTAGAGAGATTTGTGTTCTTGATTGACCTGTGCCATATTAAGGGTTCCTTGACACATGGGTTGTACATACAGTTGCACATGGGCTTGAGAAACACTACTAGACCATATGAAAGGGGGGACTGTGCTAATGACTCTCATGGTTCCATTACTAGAGATTTTGTGTATTTGCATAAATTGGTAGACCAGTGAGGCGTTTTCTGGAGACCCTTGAGGTTAGACTGGGTTCACATCATAGGAGCAGAACAATGAAAATAATTGAAGTGCCGTATCCATTGTATGTGGACCCCATTGACTATCACATCTGCGTCAAATGTTCTATTAAGTGCTTTCAGCACAGATTCCTTTAGAAAAAGCTGTAGGAAAAGTGCGGCATGCTACACAGTTTTTTGGGTTAAATGACAGACATCATGACAGAACCCCAATAGACCCCATTATAGTCATTGGTGTCCATCATGCAACATATCCTGCACAGCTCCTATGATGGAGTGATGTGAACCCAGCACCTACAGCACAGGACTGGACACCTCCTCTGTGTCTACCTCTGGAAAAGGGTGCCAGTAATTAGATCAGAAACCTGTGCCTCTGTACTGGCAACACCTCAGTCCCAAGCAATTATATTAAATATATGTGTATTTCAGAAGTACAGTTGGTCAAAAATAAAAAATTTACCTAAAAGGCTATGAAAACATTTGGGAAAGGGGAAGGGGGTGGATTTTTTTTTTATGATTGCATTTTATTAATTGTGAGCTATAAATGATTTTTTAATAACAGTTTCTGTTCTACAGGGTTAAAGGGGTTCTCCCATCTCAGACAATGGGGGCATATCGCTAGGATATGCCCCCATTGCCTGATAGGTGCGGGTCCCACCGCTGAGAATGGAGTGGGGAAATTAACGGAGGGCACACTGCACATTCGCAGCTGCCCTCCATTCATTTTTATGGGGACGCCGAAAATAGCCGAGCGCTCACTTGGCTATTTTCGTCTGCCCCTTAGAAATAAATGGGAGCATGGGCTGCGCATGCGTGGTGCGATCCCATCCACTTCTATGCAAATGCCGCTAAAACAACAAAAAGCATGTATTGTTCAGTAAAACAAGCGATTATAACCAGTGAGCTATGCTGTAGCAGTGGTATCTATGGGGCATACTCGAATACTGTAGCTCATGGGTCAGCAACCTCTGGCATGCGCCATTCACTTCTGTGGGAATTCTGAGAATAGACGAGAAAGTGTGCATGCTAGAAGTTGTAGTTTCACAGCAGCTGGTGGGCTGGAGGTTGCTGACCCCTGCTGTAGCTTGCTAACAACAATTGATAATATTGAAGATACAGTGACGACTTGTATATTCAGCAGCAGAGCTCTGAGTCATTACCGCTGATGCCTGTAATGGAAAAAGGATTGCCCATCTTGTAGCAGAAGTTACCCAGCAGGGGTTCAGTCTGTAAAACAGCCAGGCTTACTGCAAACCATTCTCTGCTAGAGCAAAGGTTTCTTTAATCAAAATGTTCTCTATAATCTTCATACTCCAGTGATCTGCAGGCTGTCGTGTGACTACAACTCCCAGCATGGCATGAAAGTCATAGGCTTACGAGTCCAAGGTTGCAGTAGACGTGTGTAATACAGAAACATTAAAAATGGGCTTATTGTATTTTAGTATAGTCATATGTACTTTATGACAGGACATGAAGTAGGGTCCCATACACTTTGATGGGTGATGTAATACAGCTCTATGGAACTGGGAGCTTGTATGCAGCCATAATACTGCCATGTCCATGAACCTGGACGGCTCTGGTATCTGTAGCGCCGCTCCTACTCACGTCAGTGGGTGCAGTGCTGCAGTTACCAGCTCCATCCACTAAACAATGGATAGAGCCTTGTAGTTCCGGCACTGGAGCTCCAACGAAACAGCTGATCTGCGAGGGTGCAGAGTTTCAGGCCCCCACCGATTCTGAGGATAGGTCATCAATATCAAAATACTGGACCCTTTAAAGTGGTTGTGCAGCCTGTTTATATTGATGAGCTATCCTCGGGATAGGTCATCAATATCCAATAGGCAGGGGTCCGACACTCGGAACGCCTGCTGATCAGCATTTTGGAGAGGAGGAGGCGCTCCATGTGAGCACTACTTACTCTTCATTACACTACGGGTCGTCTTCCCTGTAGAGGTGATGTAGTGTAATTACAAGTACTCACTCCATTCAAGTGAATGGAGCGAGTACTTGTAATTACACTGCCCTTTCAAGAAGATGGGCACTGTAGTGAAGAGCCACCTCCTCTTAGAACAGATGATCGGCAGGGGTGCCGGGTGTCAGACCTCCGCCGATCAGATATTGATGACCTGTCCTGAGGATAGGTCATCAATACATGATGACCCTTTAAGCCCTAATTAGCATATTAACATTCTCCTAAATGCCGCGACCGGTTACAAAGGTGGGGTTTTAATCCTCTGGAGCAGCCCTTCTAGGAATTATACCTGCTTTGTTAGTTTTGACCCTGCTAAAATATGCCCTTGTTTGTACCATTTAGTGATGCAGACTCTAAATCCTATTACAAAAATGTTTGTAGCCAAAATAAATGTAAAGCAATAATAAAAAATGTCTCTGAAGGTGTCAATTTTACCTTACATGAGGCTTTCTTCTATGAACATAATTTTGCTGGTTTCCAGTTGTAAGGAACTGAGATCTAAAGTGGTTAGGTCACATGCCTGAGCACAGTTTCCGATAAGCTGGCGTCTGTTTCCAATGACAAAATTTTGAAAATAGCTACAAAAAATGGTTTGAAATAACTGAAAACCTTTCAAAAACTGTGAAGCAAAGTATTTGTAAGTTACTTAACCTTTGATATAGATTCAAAATGTGAAATGGTGAAAAAGGAAATATGCTTTCAAGCCTTGAAATCAAAGTGGAGGCTATCGAATGCTATGTGTAAGGGTGCTTTTACACGCTTCAGTAGAGGGCACGATTTAGGGATTTGTTGCTGGTATGACTATTCACTACTGACTTAAAAATGCCAACAGTATGCGTTTACTTGTGGTGATCCCTCAATATTGCAATAAAATTGTAATCCCAGTGATACAGAGACGAGGCATCAAATTCTAGATGGGTGTTTTAACTGCTAGACCATTGCATGCACACAGTGATTTTCAGATGACATTTTTAGCACACCTTAATATATTTAGGAATGCGATTTAGGCCTTATTTTGTGCTCATTTTACACTGATGGAATTGAACGTAATACTAAATTGTGTAGAGCCATTGAACCTTCTCATTATCTTAAAAGGATTGTCCAGTTTAGAAACCCCATTTTCATCTCCCATTTTAGGGAATCCTGAGTGGGGTTTCCTGTTCCAGATGCTCATCTCTTGACCATAGTGAAGAGCAGTTACAAAGAGCATCATTCGGCCTGGAGAACCTGTCCAGCCCTGCATTACACGGACCATCCAATGGGATGTCTGAGATAATAAAAAATCTGAATGGAGTCAAATAAAAGATGATGACATACTCTACTTCTTTCTCCAGCTTCATTCTTTGCACCACCAGTCCTCCGGCCGCCACTTGTTTGCCAACTGCTGCGGTGACGTGCAGGTATACAGCATATGACCGCTGCAGTCTGTAAGTAGACCGGAGGACTGGACCGATGCCACAGAGAATAGAGCCTAAGAGGCAAGTATAACATCATTCTTTATGTTACACCAGTCTGAGGCATGTCCAAGATTTTTAAAGAGGTTTTCAAGTGTTTTTTTACTGACAACTTATCTTCTGGATAGGTCATCAGTATCTGATTGGTGGTCGTCCGACATAGGATAGGTCATCAGTAAAAACTCTTTGAAAACCCCTTTCATTATCTCAGTCAACTCTTTTAATTTCCAGTTTATTGGTGGAGGATCCAGCAGGGGGACAATTTGTGATCAGCTTATTGTCTGGGGACCCTTCTTACAACCAGGGATTGTCCAGATCAGACAACAGCTTTAATAGCAACATGCAATATGAAAACTTTCTACAGATCCCATCACTAGAAACGTGACCATTCTTGAACCTGCCCAGATGTGTAAGGTCATCAGTATCAGGTTGGTGGGGTTCTGATACCCTGCACCCACAAAGATTAGCTGTTTCTTGCAGTGGCCGGCTCCGGAACCAACACTCTGGAGTCAGAAGCACAGCTCCATTCAAAGCTAAGTGGCTGCAATTAGCGCTGGATTACTGCAGCTCAGCTGCCATTTACTTATGCAAAGTGTTTGTTCCAGCGATGGTGGCTTCAGAGAATAGCTTATCGGTGGGGGTGCTGGGTGTTGGTTTGCCAAAGATTGGTTATTGATGACCTATCCTAATCATTTACTGTAGACGAAAGGCTGCTTCACACTGCCTGATGATCGGCCAGATTGTTGTGTACGAATGTTTGTATGAACACTCATTCACGCTAATCGGCCAGGTTAAAGGTGCTGCCGAGCACCCGGTGAACAAGCGAGATGCTCGCCCATCGGGTAAATCATTCATTAATGCGGTAAAGTAAATGATCATTTCTGGGCAGCAGATCGTGCTGTCTAAACAGCGATCTGCTGCCCAGTAACAATGATTCTGTATAGGGATGAGCGTTCGCAGTAGGAAGTAAATGTAGCGCTTTACCTCTATGAACGAACAACCAATTGTCAGCAAGGAACGTTCCTTCCCGATAACTGGCTGCAGGTCGGACCATATAAATCAGCCCTAACACACACGTCAGTGTTCAGCTTGTGCTATATACAGACGGGCAGAATTAGCAGTCATCTCATTATCATCACAAGGTAGTATTAGTGGGTTCACACGTTTTTGCCATGGTGATGTGAATGGATATGTTGTAAAAAGAGAATACGAAAGTGCAGCATACCACAATTTTGTATCCTTCAGAGTCTGGTAAATAAACGTATACGTTAATGTATGCATTTTATTTTGGCATCCGTTCACCATAGAGTTCTATTGTCACTCTATGGCATCTGTCTGAGGCATCCGTTAACATATTCCTTTCTTGTACATGTTAAACGGATGGCAAAAAGTGTGAACCCAGCCTTACAGTAAGATTTAACAACTATGCATAGATAACACAGGATCACCCCATTGATAAAAAATAGATTAGCGACAGTTCAGCTTCTCCTCCCACTCACTGCACATGACATTAAAGTGCAACTGTCGTTCGTTTTTATTTTATTTTTGTAATGTGTAGGGGCAGTGGTGCTGACCATTTTTGTAATATACTTTACTGAAATTGTACATTTCTAATAGAAAAATAAAGTAGCACATTTTGTGCCTTAGCAACGCTCCTCTGTCTTCTGCTTACATAGCAGTCAGTGTTGAGCAAATGTCCACAGTTATGTAAACAGAAGACAGAGGAGCGTTGCTAAGTCACAAAATGGCCCACTTTAGAGCTATTTTTCTAATAGAAATGTACAATTTCAGTAATTAAAATATATTACAAGAATGGTCAGTATCACTGCCCCTATACATTACAAAAATAAAAATGAATGACAGTTACACTTTAAGCATGCCTACAACACAATTCCATAAAGGCTAATCCCTTTCTATTTTACTTGGTTTTCTTATGTTTTGTTTCCTGCTGTTAAAGGGGTTGCCTCGCTTCAGCAAATGACATTGATTACATAGACAATGTTAAAGGGGTTGCCCCCCAAAATGCTCGGGCTCCTCATACAGGTTATACTAAGGCTACTTTCACACTAGCGTTTTTACTGGATCAGGCAGGGTTCAGCAAAAACGCTTCCGTTACTGATAATACAACCATCTGCATCCGTTATGAACAGATCCGGTTGTATTATCTTTAACATTGCCAAGACGGATCCGTCATGAACTCCATTGAAAGTCAATGGCGGACGGATTTATTTTCTATTGTGGCAGAGAAAATGGATCTGTCCCCATTGACTTGCACTGGGGGTCATGCCGGATCTGTCTTGCTCCGCACCCCAGCACTGAAAGCAAACTACAACATGTTGCGGTTTCCTCTCCGGTATGGGAACACAACTAAACGGAACGGAATGCATTTTGGAGCATTCCGTTCTGTTCAGGTACATTTTGTCCCCATTGACAATGAATGGGGACAAAACTGAAGCGTTTATTTTTCCAGTATTGAGCCCCTATGACGGATCTCAATACCGGAAAACTAAAACGCTAGTGTGAAAGTAGCCTTACTCACTTCCTGGCACCTGTGTTTCTCCTTATACCCGCACAGCCGCCGCTGCATCTCCCCGCTGCGCGGATCAAAACATCGAGCGACTCCTGCGATGCATCACCCACGATGCTAGGAAGGCTCATCCCCGTCTCGGCCTGCTATTAGCTGCCCCCCCCAGTTGATAAAGTGAGACAACTCCTTTAAGCAAGTCGTTACAACTGATCTTGCAGCAACTCGGGCAAGATGGCTGCCTCCACGATCTTGTAAAGAAAATAGAATAAAAAAAATACAAAGAAGAAGTTGTACTATGTAGCAGTTTTATTACACAGACACATCTGTCATTGGCTTTTTCATCTTGCAGTTTTCTCTGCCTTCTAAACAATGACACACAATTATGCTTGCTGTTAAATGGTGGCCTTTGCTCCTTTACCCTCCCCATATTTCCAGTTTTAATTATTATGCATTAATAATTGCTCTGGTCAAAAACTCAAACTTATGGCCTCAGCATGGCTAAGAAATGATATTACGAAAAATAGGAAATAAAAAAAAACACAGAAGACATGACTTCCCTGTGTAAAAATATGCCTGTACTGTAACCCCATCACCATAGCTACACCATAACCTGAAAACTGAAATGAATCTTCTTTCCTAAAATCAATAACCAAACTGTGTCTGGAAGGAAGCTTTTAATAAAGTCTTGTGGTCTGCTCCATGCATCCATGTCATTCGATATGGCCTATTGGATTGCACCTGGGAACCCTACTCAAGTTGAGTAAAAATGTCCCTTTTATGCAAATATGCAATTGTTGCAATATAATAATAATAATATTTATTTATATAGCGCCACCATATTCCTCAGCGCTTTACAAATCCATAGGGTTGTACAAAACAAAAGTAACTGGCTAATATACAACTGAAACACTAGGAGTCAGGGCCCTGCTCGCAAGAGCTTACAATCTATGAGGAATTGGGGGTGACACATAAGGTAGTTGATTGTGATGAGTAGGATTCAAGCCATTGAACTGACAGCAGTGGTGCCGGCCGATCTGCTTCGGGTTTGGGACTATTAGAGGATCGAGTTTAGACCAGAGGAGTCGGGGAAAAGTCATTTTAGGTAGCTTGATAAGCCTGCCTGAAAAGATGTGTTTTTAAGGCACGTTTGAAGGTGGAGAAGTTGGGAATTGACCTAATATTCCGGGGCAGAGTATTCCAGAGAGTAGGTGCAGCTCGAGAAAAGTCTTGAAGATGGGAGTGAGCTGTACGGATTATGGAGGATGTTAATCTTAGGTCGCTAACAGAACAGAGAGCACGAGTAGGGAGGTAGATGGAGATGAGGGAGGAGATATATGGAGGTGCAGCACTGTGGAAAGCTTTGTGGGTGAGGGTGAATCAAGGCAACAACAAGAGTTTTTTCCCAATTCTATTTGTTCTTGAGATATAGGATTAGTTTTAAATTTTATTGGTTGGTACTGATTACTCAGATGCTATGATCCCAGCAAGTTATTAGCTATGGTAGAAATACATATGAACAATATTTGCAAAAGTAGGAACCATTTTATATGGAAAATCAACCCAATCGTTACAAGTATCTTGTCCTTAGTCCTTTTTTCCTTCCAGGCTGCAGCTCCCTCTCTCTTCTGGTTAGTCTTCTTTCATTTCGGTTTCAGCACCTCCTTCTGTCTGTCTCCTCCTTTCCTGTTCTCTGGGTATTGGTATTCCTGTTTTCTTTTTTCTAGATGGCTTTTCTTATTTTGACCCTTCTTACTGGCTATCGCGTCTTTTCTTATCCATCCTTCTTGCTCCAGCTTCACCTCTTAAGTTCACCATACATATTAGATCTCTGTTGGCTAAACCCATTGATTTCAGCCATACATCTAATGTGTATAGGGCCTCCCACTGCAGATGTACAGGGTGATCGGAATAGGCAAGTTGGATTTCAGCCAAAAAGTATACATGCTTTACCAATCTTGCCATACATATGCATGCTCGGTCAAGATGGCTGTTGGGTGAACAAGCACTTGACCAACAGTAATATCATGTGTATGGCTATCTTTATCTTCCTTTCTTGCTCCAGTTCCATTTTGTTCTCCGTTTTCTTCCTGGCTCTAGCACATCCTATACTCTGGCTCATCGTCTCCTACTTTCTAGCTCCAGCTCCATATCTCCTCTACCTCTTTTGTTGGCTTCGGCTCCTTATTCTCTCATTCTTTCTGGTTTCAGCTTCTCCTCTTCTCCCCTCTTTTCTGTCTCCAACTTTTCCTACTGTTCTCCTTTCTAGCTCTATCTCCTCCTCCCTCCCATACTTTTTTGGCTCCAGCCTCTCCTTCTTTCCTCCCTTCTGCCTTTAGCTTCTCCTCATCACCTCCTTCTGTGTTCTGGCTCCTCTTTTCTGGCTCCATCTTCTACTCCTGCTTCCTGGCTTTTGCTCCTCTTCTACCCTCCTTTCTGATTCTGGCTCCTTTTCTTACCTCCTTTCTGGCCTCAGCTCCTCTACTTTTGCTCTGGCTCCTCCTACTCTTCTTTTTTGTTCCAGCTCCTCCTTTTCTCCCTCTTCTTTTTGGCTCCAGCTTCTCCTTTCTGACTCCAGCTTCTCCTCTTCTGCTCCTTCCATACTCTGGCCTTGGTTCTGCTTCACATACTCTTTTATTGCTCCAGCTCATCTTCTTCTTCCTGGCTCTGGCTCCTCATTCTTCTCCTCCTTTCTTGCTTTAGCTCCGCAGCTGCTGCTTCTTTCCAGCTCCATCTTCTCCATCGTACAGGCTGCTGCTTCTCGTTTGCTCCTCATCTTCTTTAAAGACCCAGTGTTTTATCCACTGAGAAGTAGTGAATGATATGAAGCTTCTCTTCTTCATTAGCAGCAATGAACATTGTAATCAATGTCCCGGATGTTTCAGAATCACATTTTCAAAAAGTAGTTTCATGAAAATCACCGCTGCTGCACTTCTGCCCCACAAAGACATCCTTTCTTAGAATTGTAGAAAAGTCTACTTGGTATTTCAGAGCTGAGCTGCTGCAGAACCTCTTTTATAATCACCTTTTCACACCAAATATATTTAGGGTATGCTCGGTTGGGATGGAGATCCTGGAGGAATCTGCAGCATATACAGTAGCATGTTAATTTATGCTGGAGATTTCACACTTTCCAATGCATAGAGTGAAATCTGCAGCAATTCTTTAGCAAAATCATTTTGCCACAGAAGTGCAGCAAAATCTGCTGTGGATGTGTGCTCTGCAAAATACGTTCTGGGGAAATATACACTTATGGCATTATGATAGTGTTCCTTGAGTGTTTTCAAGGGTTTCAGATTTCCATGGCCTACAGTTATGTTCTATCGTGGAGGACAAGTGAAGGGTTACTAACACTGCATAATAATACTGCATAGAATTTGGTAATTGTCCATATAAAAAGTGGTAGAAAATAAATAACCTAAAATGCCATAGAAAAGGTCTAGTGAGGTGCCCAGTTACACAAAGCAGGCAGTGTGCTAAAGGGGGTCTGTGTAGGACTCATTCCCCTGGGAGCGTTTTGAGACCAGAGCTACACAAAGCAGCCAGTGTGATCTTACTGCTGCTCTCACATCTCTTCCTCACCTTCGTGCAATTGGCAGAAAATTCACTTTTTTTTCTTCCCTCATTGCGTCCTCCATAAGACATTTTAAAGCGTGTGTTGCTGCATGTGGAGACATTTTCACAGTAATTCAGGATAGTGTACAAAATTATCTCCTAAATAAAACCATAGAAACTGTTGGAGGGAATGAGATGGGTGTCCCGGAAATCTACACCTTTGTAAGCATTTTTTTTTTTTAAAAAGAACATGCATTTTTTTCCTGCTTTGATCTTTCATAAGTTGCATTTTTTTTTGTAGGAATTCGCAGCCCTCACTAAGGAGTTGAACTTGTGTCGTGAGCAACTTCTGGAGAGAGAAGAAGAGATTGCCGAACTGAAAGCAGAAAGAAACAACACTCGGGTGAGTTGGGAGATGACAGTGGGAGTGTTCGGGACTGGTTTTAGAGAGGGGGTATTGGAAGGCCAGGCTGCCCGTAAAGGGGTTGGCACTTCCTTCTCCTCCTATTTCAGCACCATCAAGTTCTGGTGCAGCCAGCAGATCGAGGAAACAGGATATCTACCAAATTGTAGTAAATTTGTAGAGTTTAAGTAAAGATATCAAGCGTATTATTTGTGTTCATAGATAGACAGATGCAGGCACAGCATCTATCTGTCTATCTCACTGAGACATTATGAAACTATTTTCTATGTTGTACGTCTTGAGGAACCTATATTATGTGCGTTACAGGCATAGCCCATAAAGATGATTGTGACTATGCTTTTAACCATTTTGAGCCACGAGTGTTTTGGAGCATTGGCCCCCTTCAATGTCTCATTCATGGACCTCCTTCAATTGGGTGGTTGCATTTAAGCTTCTCAAATCTTGTTTCCCTTGATAACGAACTTCATGATTAAAGTTTTCTGAAATTGTGGGATTAGCCAATGATCTGTTGTCTATGGAGGCAACCAGTAGGATAGGGCAGATAGGATTTCAACATGCCCGCTTCTTTGTTCTCATGAGAGAAAAGCCACAGCCAAAGAAGTATGACAGTGACTTAGTCTGTATTCCTCTCTCTGAAGTAGACATGGACGGAGAAGTCCTTCAGTAGTGACAACATAGCCTTTTATTATCATAGTCTCCTGCTCATTCCCCTCCTTCCCTGCCTGATGGCTCCTTAAAGGGGTTTTCCAGGACTTGGCCGACCTGATAATGATGACCATTCAGTACATGGTCCAATGATCAGCCGAACATGCCCAGTGATCACCCAACAAACAAGCTGGTTTGTCAGTGATTGTATCTTTTATGTGGGTATAAAAATCACTTGTCGGCAGCACATAATGCTTGGCTGAGCTGTTTGTTGTGAACATGAATGCCATCTCTGGTTCCCTGTTATCAGCCATGTCAGGCAGGACATAAGATTGCTAGAATATTCTTCGATAGGATGACTGACCACAAATCCAGAAAGTCCTCGCCCCCATGGATTTCCTTTATCTCACATATAAACAGTTGAGAAGATCCATAGACTTTTACATAGGTGTGAATATCAGACATCTTTGGGTTTTGTGCTCCATTAAATGTTCTGGACACAAAGAAAACAGTTTTACAACTAATATTTAATCAGTAGTAGAACGCTGCTGCCCTTTCCGCCCAAATAAATGTGTCATTTGTTATTTAATGTTGGTATTACCCTCAGGGCTGACGGTGCCCTTGTCTCAGATCTTTACAAGGTATTGAAAGGTAGGCTTCAAAATCTCCAGTGCAGATATGTTGCTGGCTTCCGGAGCTTACATTATTTTGTTCACCCGGCCGGCCTATAAAACCAAGCATGCCTATTTAATTGTCAGGTATGTCAGCTGAGTGGTTAACACCCTTATGTGAGCAGTTGAGTGGGTGTTCATAGCAAAACACGAGATCATATAAGGAGCCCTTATATTGAGATTCCTTTCTTTTCCTCAGCTGAGTTGTTTGGGGCATATTTGCCCTTGAGGCTTTAGTTAAGAAGCTGAAGATGAGCTGATATATTTTTTTTTTCATGTTTTGTCTGAAAAGCCTGAGTCCAGGATGAGTTATGAGGAATGCCAAATAGCTGCAACACTATTCCATGTTTGTGTCAAATTATCATCTTTTCATTTACCGGAAGACATACAAAGGAGTCTCCTGTTCTAGATGGCTAATGATCAGGGGCATCATGCATGGTTATGTCAATCACTGACCAGTGATCCTCAGTCCTAGCACTGAATGTAAAGGTGTAGTCCCGCTGCGCCCTCTCCTACAGTGCAATTCATGAGCAATTCAAAACAAAATCACTTTTTTTACTTCTCTAGTGCAAAGGTCAACTCCTCTGTGCTGCTAATGCATAATTCGGAACCTTCATACTTACCAACATTTAAAGGAGTTTTATGGTACTTAGAAATTGATGATGTATCCTGAGGATGGGTCATCAATATCATATTTGTCGGGGTCCAATACCAAACACCACTACCGATTAGCTGAAGTGCCCAGACACAGCCACTACACACTGGATGGAACCATGACCTTCTGGCTCCATCCACTGTATAGTGGCAGCAGCTGCCTGACGTAGCTGATCTGATATTGATTATCTATCCTGAGGATAGGCCATAAATATCCAAGTACTTGAAAACCCCTGTAAACAGTCAAAATTGGGACATTTAATCCCCATCCTGGTAAGATGCCAAAAAACCCAGGAACCCTCTTAAACTACTTTTTGGATGGGTCATCTTGGGTTACATAGTTGCCAGCAGTAATGGGAAGAGGTTGGGGTTGGCCGCAAAGGAGGTGGGATCTGTGCAAATTTACACCAAAGTTGGCGTTACTTGTATGTTCCCAGAACAGTCCAGAGCATAGGGCTTACAGGGGTATTCTGGCTAGTTAAAGTTATAACTATCAGATTAGTGGAGGTCCTACCACTGGTACCCTCACTAATCACGAAAACTGGGACCCCGTACCCCCTGCAGCTCCCCTGAATTAACCAGAGCGGCCGGTTGCACGTGTGTAGCCGGCCTATTCATTTCTATGGGAATTCTGGAGATAGCCAAATGGATAGGGGATAACATTAACTAACCTGAATACTCCTTTAAAAGAGTTGTCCGGCTCTTTTACCCAAAGTCAACATCATGTAATACAGGGTGGCCCACGAAAAAGTAGCCCATCTCCAGCAATAGTATGACAAGATAAACGAGCAAGTGTTTTTTTTTTTTTTTTAATTACCCACAAGTCACAAAAGATGCTAAAAGTTGGCCCCGTCCATGTCTATGCATTTTTGGGCAGGTCGGGTTATGTTGTCTAATACGGTTTGCAGCTCTTCAACAGTGATGCTGCGGACAGTGTTTGTGACGTTCTCCTTAATTTCACCCAGGGGATGTGGATTGGTAGCGGACACTTTCTGTTTTAAATTTCCCCAAAGATAAAAATTGTATGTGGACAAGTCTGGGGAACGTGGTGGCCATAACCTCTTGCTCACAGTTCGCTCCTCCGTAAACAGTTTATGAACCCGTACCAGTGAGTTCTGTGAGGTGCAGCATCTGGTTAGAAAAAGCAGGACATTTTTTCTTTTGCAGCATCACTGCTGAAGTTCTGCAAGCAGTATCAGCCAACATAATCCGACGTGCCCAAAGATGCATAGACATAAACGGGGACCACTTTCAGCATCTTTTGTGATTTGTGGGTAATTTAAAAAAACAATCCACTTGCTCGTTCATCTTGTCATAGGCTACTTTTGCTGGAGTTGGAACTGGAACATTTGTACCAATTCCACCCAGTCCTTTTGCAGTCCTTATGTTAATATTTTGAAATTGGCAGACTCACCCTTTAAGAGGCCAAGCCTGTACTACAAGAAGAGCTTGGAGGCAGAGAGGATGGAAAGTTGTCCACAAGGGGGGCAGTGGTTTCCCTATGGGTTAAAAAGTTGTGAGACAGTCTCATAAATTCTGACCAGGTTGCGTGTGACCTTTTCTATTTTATGAAAACATTCAGGTGACATGGGAGTTAATTACTCAATTTTACCGTGATCCATGGGTGGCCGAATTATCATGGAATCCTAGCATTTTTATTACTGAATCATTGTCATGTCTTTTTTGTGGAAATATTTCTTTTGAACAGTGGCCAACACGAGCAGGTTACACTTCCCACTTTTAGGAACTTTCAGAACCCTTTGCAATGTGACGCAACATGTATTGGGAGGCGTCATGTATTTGGAATTATGCAAAGCTGCCGCTTCTAGCTAAATAATTGCAACAGCAGGGACACGCCATTAATTCTGTCAGCTCTCATGCTGTGCAAGAACCTGAGGAACCTGACACGACTAGAGGAAGCGTGCAGTTGGCCTCAGTAACGACTGGTTCCAGTAACGTCCTTATTTTCCGCTGGCTGCTTGCTACTTCTCCTATTCATTAATGAGATAAACGGGGGGTAGCCATGAACACGTTCGGGAGATGGTATATTGGGGGAAGTGGAAGATGTCACAATCCTTTGCGTTCGGTGAGCGACTGCATGGTAGTGATTGGCACTCATCTCCGACAGCAGTGTAAGGAGTTAACGACCCATATGATATAGGCTGCCCTCTTTTCTGTTAGGTTGGAAAGTCGCTATAAATAAACACACTTCACGGTGCGTTTTCATACCATGGCATAGTGCCGCATCAAAGTCGAGGACACGTAGGAAGTGCCTGTCACAGTAAATGTGGATGACAGCGTGCCACAGGCTAAATAAGACGGCTGGAAGGAGCTTTGTGTGTTTTCACTGTGAAATTACCTCAGTGAAGACTTATCAAAGAACAAGACAGGGAGATTACTCCCAGTGATCCGGCAGCAACGTGGATGCCGATAGCGGGATGGGGCGGTGGGTTCAGATAAACCGGATCTAGTGGTATCTGTGTAATGTAGGGTGGATGTGAGATAAGCATGAAACCTACAATTGGCAGCTAAGACAAGCAGCAAATATCTTTCACGCTTGTGTATGGAACTGGAGGTATGCGAGAGAGTAGATCATAGAGAGGAGATCAAAACTGTCAATAATCCTGCTGAAAAAATATGACAGTCAGCATAATCAATGGCTAAAATGGTCTATAGCAGAAAACAATAGATTTTCTTCTACTGCACAGCAAATATAAGTAAACTTGATGTTACATAGGAAGACAATGGCGATGGCCATTTGATTTTTTGCTGCTTCAGCCCAATAGCTGTGTAGCCCATGCCTAACAGGGCTAGTCAGAGTCGGGTCGAAGCTAGTCAGAGTCGGTAGAAATGTTCTGACTCCAGCTTAAAAAGTATCTGTTATTAATATTGTGTAATTCATACATATATTTTATGTTCTATCAATCTAAGGCCCTGATAAAAAAAAAAAAAAAAGAAGTGATAAGTAGAGTGTTCTAGTAGTGATAGATAATCAGTTCTCATCTCTCCTGTGTTCTCTTCTGATCTTATACTATTTACAGTGATAAGCAGAGATTTCTAGTGGTGACAGATAATCAGTTCTCACCTTTCCTGTATTCTCTCCTGTCCTTATTCTATTTACAGTGATAAGGAGGGTGTTTTAGTGGTCATAGATAATCAGTTTTCACCTCTCCTGTGTTCTCTCCTGTCCTTATACCCTAAACAGTGATGAATAGGGTGTTCTAATGGATATAGATAATCAGTTCTCACCTCCCCTGTGTTCTCTCCGGTCCCTTATAAACCGTGATAAGCAGGGTGATCTAGTGGTGATAGAAAATCAGTTCTCACCTCTCCTGTACCTTATAGTAGTGATGAGCAGGATCTTCTAGTGGTAATAGACAATCAGTTCTCACCTCTACTGTGTTTCCCCATGTCCTTATACTATAAACAGTGATAAACAGGTTATTCTGTTGGTAATAGAAAATCAGTTCTCACATCTCCTGTGTTGTCTCCTCTCTTTACACAATAAATAATAAGTAGGGTTTTCTAGTGGTGATAGAAAATCAGTTCTCACCTCTCCTGTGTTCTCCCTTTTTCCTTATACTAGGTATTTTCATGCTGCTCCAAGTCCCTTAATTACAATGCCTGAAACTGTGCTTCACATGCTCAGTAGTGAAGACCAGATGTGGGACTTTACTACTGGGCATGCCTGCAGTCATCTCAGGACTGCTAGACAGAACTGGAAGGCAGTATTGACGGGGTTGTTTGGGAATAGCCAACTTTTCACAGGTGCCCGCATCCTGCCCATGGAAAGAATCATGATTACCTACTGCCCGCCACCTTGGTCCTGCATGACGGCTCTTGTGTCCATCTTCCAGTCCACAACTTTTTTACTTCCTCCCTAGCATGGGTATGGTCACCTGCTCCTCGGCAGCCAACGGCTTCAGCTGTGATGTGTCTCTTGTGGAGTCATTGGCTGCAGTGGAGCAGATGATCATGCCCATGCTAGGGAGGAAGTAAACAAGCCGAGGACTGGAAGATGGACACATGTATGAATCTTCCCATAGCAGAGGCAGGCTGTGAAAAGTTATTTATTCCCAAACAACCCTTTTATGACAAGCACTGAATATAGCAGTTCAACTTTTTCGATTTTTCTTTTATTCCCATTTGGACTGGCCATTTGGACTTTTTCTGAGGACATATTCATAGATTTCTTACAATTACTAAGTGTATAACTGTTGTAAGGGATTGTCTCTTATTTAGGGGTCATTGTCACACACGTCTTCATGGACACCAGGATTTAGGGGCCAAACTGTGCTTTATTGTGGCACACAGCATAACAACAAAACATACAGGGCTGGGCCCTGACTACACATTACGTGGCCCTGACTCATCTACAGAACCCTGTTCACACACGTGCTCACATGCGGCTTTCTCAGTTCAGTCCAGCAGCCTCAAATCTGTGACACAATAATACCTTTTGGGGGAATGTGGCCCAGAAGACCTCCAGATTCAGGCTGTACAACCCTTGCTCCAGCAGGCGTCACTAGGTCCCCCAAACTTCAGGCTATGCAAGCCCTGTGGACCCTCAGCCCTCCTTGGCTGGGACCACACGGAGCCTCTCAGACTCCAGGTCTCTGTATCCCAGAGAATATCTTCCCCCAGACTGACATACTGGCTGGTGCTTTATGCCAGTCTGATTACAGCAGGCCTCACCTGCGATCACCTTAGGTGAAAGGGAAAACCCGTACTGGAAGGGTGTGAACTGGAAACTCCCTCTACCAAGTCTAGCCACCAGTCCCGGTAAAATCCAGCCCAGAACTATTAACCAAAACTGTTGCAGCAAACTATGCTTTGATGAGACCATTGCTGCCCTCTGGATTTCAGTTGTCTCATCCAGCTGAGGTACCCGAGTGGGACAAACACACCTTCCAGCACTGTTCACATTATCACACTGTGTTTTCCAGTTATTAAATGCATAGTGCATTGCATATTAACTTACAGAAATACATATATAGGAATTAGGAAATAGTATTTTAATAATTATGGTTTAAAGAGGACCTTTTACTAAGATTTAGGTAGTGAAATACTTACATTACCTTCCTGGGCGGCGCCCGCTGACGTCCAGGCAACATTTTTTATTTCAAAATAACCTCCCGTTCGTGCGCTCCGGTCCCCGTTAGTTTTCACATGTGGGGATTTCTTGTATGAGGCGCTGAGCACTATGATTGGCTGCGCTCGCAGCCAGGGAGAGGAAAACCACTCTTCACGCAAAAGACAAGTCCCCGCCTCATACAAGAAATCCCTGCATGTGAAAACTAACGGGGACCGGAGCGCACGAACAGGGGGTTATTTGGAAAAAAAAAATGTTGCCTGGACGTCAGCGGGGGCCCCCCAGGAAGGTAGTGTAAGTATTTCACTACCTAAATCTTAGTGAAAGGTCCTCTTTAAGTTCTATCGAAGTAGACTGATTACATAGATGGTAGTAAGAAAAAGCATTTTAATGCAGGAAATTTGTTATTACTAAATTATTTGCCATTTATGAAGGAGGCAGAGCTGGAGTCGGCGTTGATAAAATGCAGGAGTCGAAGTCAGAACTTTGGCTTACTGACTCCACAGCCCTAATGCCTGAAAGGGGTATTCTAGGATTTTACTATTGATGACCTCACCGATCAGCTGTTTTGTTGTTGCTTTAGTGCCAGAAATTGACACTGGACCTAGACAGCTCCATCCCCTGTGCAGTGGATGCCACTGGTTACTGCCAGCATTCACTTCAATGGGAGCAGAGCTGCAGTCAGCAGCTCCATTCATTATACAGCTGACAGAGCTGTGTAGTACTGGCATTGACTTTCTGTGTCACGGTTACTGCAGAACTGCAGTTTGATGAGAGCGCAGGGTCTCAGACCCACTCCGATCAGATATGAATGGGCTATCCTGTGGATAGGCCATCTGCAGTAAAGTCCTGGAATACCGTACCCCTTTAAGACTTACTGCAAAGGTGCATTATGTTACGTTTTAGATGTACTCCAACAATAAAAATAATTTGGTTGCAGTAGTTTATATTACCTTTAACCCTTTTGTAGGCAGTGGTTTTTGGAAATGTTGCTCATCTGGTAGCCAACACAGTTTTCACACTTTTGACATATACAAATAAAAACCAAATTACAAAATAAAAAAATTCCTCCGTACCAATATATATAGTTACATAGTTAATACAGTTGAAAAAAGACATAAGTCCATCAAGTTCAACCAAGGGATAGAAGGGGTTATAGGTGTGTGTGTGTGTGTGTGTGTGTGTGTGTGTGTATGTGTGTATATATGTGTTGTGGTAAGGTGCAGGGTGCCGTCGTGGATGGCAGGTATGTGTCACCGAGGTTCATAGCCTCGGTGAGGTAAGAGCCCGTTTTTGTTGATGTCAGCAGCAGCTAGTGCTACTGACAGAGTTTAAATAGCATGGCTGCAAAGCCGATCCGGGCCGGCTCTTACCGGGAGCAGCTAAAGTGTAGGGTGGGTGGCTGCTCCCCACGACCCAGTCCTAGTTTTGGGCTGGGTTTAAAAGCTCAGCCAGCTCAGCAGCTGGAGGTGGTGATTATCCTGGAGCTGCTAACAGGGCTGAGGAGTTCTCTGTCCTGGAGGAAAGAGCTCAGCAAGGAGGTGTTTTGTTCCTGGCTACCTGAAGCTGGATTCTCCTGCGGCTGGGCCGACAGCGTGGTGCGAACCTGCACCTACACCTCCCAGGTGACTGAACCTGTGTTGGCCTGTTTTTGTTTTGCCACGTTATTTCCGTTGTGTGTGAACTGTCACCAAAGAGACTGTTTTTCATTTATGGTGTGCAAGTGTGAATAAAACACTGTTTGTTGCACAATCTGGACTCCTTGTTTTGCCTCTAAACTGCACCCGCACCGCTGTCTACCAGAGCGACTCCCCACATTTGGTGTCGGATGCGGGCATGCGCAGTGAGGCTGGCGTGAACGCCGAAGTTTTGTTTTTCTAAAGTGCATGGAATATATTAAGCCAGCAAAGCTGCAAGCAGGAGTTTCTGGCAACATGGAGGCTGCTGTGAAGGCTCTCATAGAGGCTAACGTGCAGCAGCGGGAGACCAACCAACTACTGCTACAACATGTGATGGCGTTACAGGCGGCAGGAGCGTCCCACCACGTCCATGATGCCCGGAAAGCGGTCCGTGCGGCGATCCCAAAATGAGCCCCGCAGACGACGTTGAGACGTACCTGGCGGTTTTTGAGAAGGTCGCCGTGAGGGAAAAGCTACCCCGTGACCAGTGGGCCGAGGTGGTTGCTCCGTTCCTGGCATCCGGACCCCAGCAAGTTTTTTGATTTGGCAGACGACCAGGCTGCTGACTATTCCACGGTGAAGGGGAGATCCTGGCCAGACTGGGGGTAAACGTGTTGGTCCGGGCTCAGCGGGTCCACCAGTGGGACTTCAAAGTGGCTGAACCCGCCAGGCCGCAGTACTATGAGTTGCTGCACAGGTTGCAAAAATGGCTGCAGCCTGAGGTTCTAAGTCCGACTGCTATGCTGGACCGGCTGCTGGCTGACATGTTTTGGAGGGCCTTGCCTTACCCCTTCAACACTGGATCGGCCAGGTATCCCCCACCGATGCCCTTGAGATGGTCGACCTGGTGGAGCGATATGAGGCCACCAGAAACCTGCAGGGGGTTCTTTTGGGAGGGGGCCAGTCGAACCCCGGAAATCTCCACCCCAGTCCCGGCGGCCGGCCAAACCCGCCCGGGATGTACCTCTTGCAGATCCGTCCCCAGTGGTCTGTTGGCAGTGTCGGGAGCCTGGACACATAAGGGCCAACTGTCCACAGTGGGGGAACCCATGGAGACTAATTATGGGTACCGGGCTTCCATGTATGCCCGGAGACTGTGTGCGACCGGCATCCCGGGACAATAGACAATCGTCATCTGTGCCAGGTGCAAGTCGGGGATAACCTGGCAGTGGCGCTGTTGGACTCAGGGAGCCTGGTAACCCTGGTAAGTGCTGCCCTGGTACAGCCCACCCAGTATACGGGCCGGACAGTGGGTGTGGTGTGCATACACGGAGACTTAAAGGACTATCCCACTGCTGTAATGTCTCTGTCCACGGCGGTCGGCACCTGGACTTGTGAAGTGGCGATCTCCACAAAGCTGCCCTATGAACTAATAATTGGGAGAGACTTCCCTGGTTTTCCGTCACTGTGGCCTGAGATGAAAGTGACTAATAGCCCTGAGACAGGGGTAACCCTAGCAGAGTGGCCTGATACCCCTGGAAGGCCAGAACCCTGGGAGCCCGAGTCTGAAGGGCCAGCGGTAGGGGTGACCACTGCTGCAGCGGTAGTGGGGGAGACAACCCCACTGAGTGTAATGGTGGGAGACACGGAGGACTTGCCACCGGGACCTGAGTTGGCAGACCTCAATGTCTCCGGGAAAATTTTGGGACCGCACAACACCGGGACCAAACCCTAACCAGGGCCTGGGAGAATGTGCTGGAAATTGATGGTAAACCCCAGAAACCAGGGGCTGAATTAATGTTCCCACGATTTATTGTTCTGCAGGATATGTTGTATCGGGTGAACCAAATCCGAGGTGAACCTGTTGAACAGTTGGTGGTGCCCACAGCGTATCGCAAGCTTGTCATGGAGCTTGCCCACCAACATGTTCTTGGGGGACACCTGGGGTGGCAGAAAACCCAGGACCGCATACTGCAACGGTTTTATTGGCCCAGTGTGTTCAAGGAAGTAGAAAATTATTGTAAGTCCTGTCCAACCTGTCAGGTAACTAGCCCCCAGCCACATTTCCGTAGTCCTCTGGTACCTCTGCCAATTATTGAAGTACCGTTTGAGCGAATTGCTATGGATTTAATTGGGCCTGTACCAAAGTCTGCTAGGGGCCACCAACACATTCTGGTAGTTCTCGACTATGCCACTCGGTATCCGGAGGCGGTGCCTCTGCGACATACCTCAGCTAAGCTCATTGCCAAAGAGTTAATGGAGATGTTTTCCGTGTGGGCCTGCCAAAAGAGGTTCTGACAGACCAAGGGACCCCTTTTATGTCCAAAGTAATGAAGGAACTGTGTAAATTGTTGCGTATAAAGCAGTTACGGACGTCCGTTTACCATCCGCAAACAGACGGTCTTGTTGAGAGGTTTAACCAAACTCTAAAAATATGTTAAAAAGGGTGGTGTCTAGAGATGGGAAGGACTGGGACCTGCTTCTGCCCTATCTCATGTTCGCAGTGCGAGAGGTACCCCAGGCCTCTACTGGGTTCTCGCCCTTCGAACTGCTTTATGGCAGACACCCTCGGGGCCTGTTGGATATCGCCAAGGAAGCATGGGAACAACAGCCTGTCCCCCACAAAAGTGTCATTGAGTATGTCGCCAGATGCAGGAACGGATGGAAAGGGTGTTGCCCTTGGTCCGGGAGCATATGGAGGCAGCGCAACAAGCCCAGAGTAGGGTGTACAACCGTCAGGCTCGGGTACGGGACTTCAATCCGGGAGATCGGGTTTGGTTCTGGTACCCACCCTTGACAGCAAATTCCTAGCTAGGTGGCAGGGCCCCTATGAGGTGATCGAGAAGGTAGGGGAAGTGAATTACAAGGTACACCAGCCAGGGCGGCGCAAGCCGGAGCAGGTGTACCACGTGAATTTACTTAAGCCGTGGAAAGATAGGGACGCGGCCGACGGCCACAGCCCCCGGCCAGGGCTTCTAGGTGAAAAGGGTCCAGCCCCACAGTTCGAGGCCTGTGAAGCCGTAACCACGGTAAAAATTGCAGACAGCTTGTCTTCCACACAAGTTCAGGAAGTCAGGGAGTTCCTCAGTCGGAACACGGATGTGTTCTCGGACCTCCCTGGCCGCACGTCTCTCATCCGACATGACATCGTCACTGAGCCTCAGGCCAAGGTCCGGTTAAAACCATACCGGGTACCCGAGGCTCGGCGGCGGGCCATCGCGGAGGAAGTGCAGTTAATGTTGAAGCTCGATGTCATTGAGGAGTCGAAAAGTGAGTGGGCCAGTCCCATAGTCCTAATACCCAAGCCGGATGGGACGCTGCGGTTCTGCAACGACTTTCGCAAGTTAAATGAAGTATCCAAGTTTGACGCGTATCCCATGCCCCGAGTAGACGAGCTTATTGAAAATTTAGGACAAGCCCGTTATTTTTCTGTGCTGGACCTCACTAAAGGGTACTGGCAGGTACCCTTAACGGAGGCGGCTAAGGAAAAACGCGTTTGTTACCCAGCAGGGCCTGTATCACTACAAGGTGTTACCCTTTGGCCTGCATGGCGCCCCGCCACTTTCCAGAGGTTAATGGACATAGTGCTGCGACCACATCGTCGGTACGCCTCGGCCTACTTAGATGATGTAGTCATCCACAGCACCGACTGGGAAAGCCATTTACCCAAGGTGCAGGCGGTAGTGGATGCCCTGAGGAAAGCTGGACTAACCGCCAATCCAAAAAGTGTGCGATTGGGTTGGAAGAGACCAAATATCTGGGATATGTAATTGGGCGGGGAGTCATCAAACCTCAGGTAACTAAGGTAGAGGCCATTCGTAGCTGGCCCCGACCGGTCACCACCAGGCAGGTAAAGTCGTTCCTGGGGATTGTAGGATACTACATGAGGTTTGTGCCCCACTTTGCCACAATAGCAGCGCCATTGACAGACCTGTTGAAGGGGCGAAAGTCTGGGAGGGTTAGCTGGAGTGAGAAGGCGGAGGAGGCTTTCTCCGCGTTGAAGTCGGCCCTGTGTGGGTCCCCGGTTTTGGTGACACCCGACTTCAACAAGGAGTTTGTCGTACAGACCGACGCCTCGGAGGTAGGCCTCGGTGCGGTACTGTCGCAGGAGGTCAACGGGGAAGAACATCCCGTTGTCTTCCTGAGCCGTAAGCTCAGTCCCGCCGAGTCCAGATATAGTATAGTGGAGAGGGAGTGCCTGGCTATCAAGTGGGCACTCGAATCTCTCCGCTACTACCTGTTAGGGAGGAGGTTCCGTCTGGTGACCGACCATTCCCCCTCAAATGGATGGGTCAGGCCAAGGAGAGGAATGCTCGGGTCACCAGGTGGTTCCTATCCCTTCAAAATTTCAAGTTCTCCGTGGAACATAGGGCAGGTCGCTTGCAGGGAAATGCAGATGCCCTTTCCCGCGTCCACTGCCTCACATGTGTCCACCCCTCAGGGCTGAACAAAGGGGGTGTGGTAAGGTGCAGGGTGCCGTCGTGGATGGCAGGTATGTGTCACCGAGGTTCATAGCCTCGATGAGGTAAGAGCCCGTTTTTGTTGATGTCAGCAGCAGCTAGTGCTACTGACAGAGTTTAAATAGCATGGCTGCAAAGCCGATCCGGGCCGGCTCTTACCGGGAGCAGCTAAAGTGTAGGGTGGGTGGCTGCTCCCACCGACCCAGTCCTGGTTTTGGGCTGGGTTTAAAAGCTCAGCCAGCTCAGCAGCTGGAGGTGGTGATTATCCTGGAGCTGCTAACAGGGCTGAGGAGTTCTCTGTCCTGGAGGAAAGAGCTCAGCAAGGAGGTGTTTTGTTCCTGGCTACCTGAAGCTGGATTCTCCTGCGGCTGGGCCGACAGCGTGGTGCGAACCTGCACCTACACCTCCCAGGTGACTGAACCTGTGTTGGCCTGTTTTTGTTTTGCCACGTTATTTCCGTTGTGTGTGAACTGTCACCAAAGAGACTGTTTTTCATTTATGGTGTGCAAGTGTGAATAAAACACTGTTTGTTGCACAATCTGGACTCCTTGTTTTGCCTCTAAACTGCACCCGCACCGCTGTCTACCAGAGCGACTCCCCACAGTGTATATATATATATATCCCAGAAAAGAGGCAGCACTCCTGAGTTAAATGGTGATGACCCAATTTATTCCAAGGCAACGTTTCAGCCTACTCCATGAAGCCTATATCTATATATATATATATTATATAAAGCTAAGTGTTTGTGTGTAGTTCCGCTAAAGGAATCCACACCGTTGCATTTACAATTACAAAATTTGGCACATAGGTACATCAGGTGGCCGGGAAGGTTTTAGACCGGGTCTCAGCTCTCTAGGATGTACCGTTCCTGAGATATTTCCAAAAAAATGCATTAGCCAATAGAAGCCTGGTCACATGTCCCTTATCAGCCAATAGAAGGCCCTTAGTCTCACAGTCCCTTAATCTCCACATGCACACAGTTTTACACCAGGTTTCCATAACAACCCAACCATTTTTCTTCACTGCTGTAGGTCAACTTTAAATGGGCAGGGCGCTGTGGATGACACTGTTAAGGGAGTGGAGTGCTGTGGAGGTTATGACCTGGTTAGACCATGCCCCCTCCCACTCGGGGATTGAAAAAATGAAGGTAAAAATCAACTTCTGTCAGCTGTAGGGCTGGGAGGGTGGGTGACTTTCTTTCTGCAGCTCATGCTCAGACAGCACAGTGCTGCTGTCTGAGAGTGAGCTGTTCAAAAGGACACCCCTGTAAGGTGGCGGGGTGTTGTGGAAATCACTGTTAAGGAGAGGGGGTACTGTTGAGGTTACTAATAAAGGGGCGGCCGCTGTGGAGGTCACTGTTAAGGGAGAAGGATGCTGTGGAGGTCACTGTTAAAGGGGCAGGGAATGGTAGAGGTCACAGTTAAGGGGACGGTCCGCTATAGACGTCAGTGTAAAGGGGCGGGGTGCTGTAGAGGTCACTTAAAGGGGCGGGTGTTGTGGAGGTCACATTTTAAGGAAACTGAGTATTGAGGAGGTAACTGTTAAGGGGGCGGGTTATTGTGGAAATCACTGTTAAGGAGACAGGGTACTGTGGAGGTCACTAATAAAGGGGCGGCCACTGTGAAGGTCACTGTTAATGGGAAGGCCGCTGTGGAGGTCACTATTAAAGGGATGGGCACTGTGGAGGTCACTTAAGGGAGGAGGGGACTGTGGAGGCCACTATTAAAGGGGCAGCGGAGTACAGTGAGGTCACTGTTAAGGCAGCAGGGTACTGTGAGGTCACTGTTAAGGGAGCGGGGTACTGTGGCAGTCACTGTTAAAGGGGCAGTCGCTGTGGAGGTCTCTGTTAAGGGGGCCGGGCATGGTGGAGATCACTTAAGGGGACTGTAACCTATGGTAAGTGTTAAGGGGCGGGTCCTGTAGAGGTCACTATCAAGGGGGTGGGGTGCTATGGAACTCCCTGTTAAAGAGGCAGGCTGCTGTGATGGTTAAAATTAAGGGGGGGGGGCTGTTGTGGAGGACCCATTAAGGAGACGGGGCACTGTGTGTGTGTTTGGGGGGTCAGTGTTAATGGGTGGGGGGCTGTGGAGGTCACTGTTAAGAAGGGCGGGGTACTGTAGATGTCACTGTTTCAGTGGATACTGTCAATATCTTTTAACGACACACACAAACATTAATTGAAATAGATGAAATATACCTGTGCGAAGCTGAGTCCTTCAGTTAGTGTGTGTAAATATATATATATATATATATATATATATATATATTTATAACTTTTTTCCTGACAACACACCCTCAGCACATTGTCAAAATGCCACTTCATACATATCACACGTCTACATTTAATGCTGCATTTGTCAGAAATATATTAGATATTCCTCTCTAGTGATAATCAGAGATCAAGTGTGTGGCATTGATAGCTGGCACAGCAGTTCATGTTACCGCTCCCCCTGCAGACATATACAGGGAGAGTAGTATCTATGTCTCTCCTCCTCTACCTGCAGCCTGTCAGCACATTTCCCTCCCCACCATTCCTTCTCCAGACTGGCTGAGATCACAGCTAGCTGAAAGGTGAAGCTGCTTCAGCTGGATCTATCTCAGACTTGGCAGCTACAGGTATGAGCCAGCTCTTCTCATATAGCCTCTAAGAATCTAAGCTTTAAAACAAAAGTGGGATCAACATAGCCTCCAACTTTTATAAACCGGAGTGAAAGCTGCAAGTATATGAAGCTCCTTCTTTACCTAACTATCTCTAGCTGTAATGTAGCTGGAACTGACGTATTTTGAAGCTTATATTCTAAGCTTTAAAACGAGAGCTGGCTTATATTTCTAGCTGCTACACAGCCTGAGATAGAGTTGTTAGTACAGTAGAAAGGATACATTCTTGGCTACTGAAGTGCGATGAGTTTCTTCCTTGGCAGAGAAAGGACTGCTTACCGTATATGACCTCACTCTAATGCAAAATCATATGAGATAAATGATTTGCAATGACTCAGGGGAGGTGCCTTTTTTATATATAAGAAACTCCAAAAAAGGTGACATTGCATAATATCAGTGAGACACTATGGGGGAATTTGATTGCATATAATATGCAATGCAATACCATGCTATGTGAACACGCTTGTCCAAAAATCACCTGCCATATAATCCCCATGGAGGCCTGGTCTAAAGGAAGAAAAGCTTGGTTGGAATTCACAAAATGAATTCACGCTAGAAAATGCCAGTGACCTGGATGGCAGCAGCACCTGTGGGGGTTGCAAAAGTAGCTTCATGTTAAATATTGTCATCTTTGTTAGCAGTCCCTTGTGGCGCAGTCCTCGGGAAGCCATTAACTTTAATCCCTCGGTGCATTGTGAAGCTGTTAGTCTTTGATATCAGACATGCAGGAGGTTAATAAAAAAGTGTTTGGTCTACTGAGATTATATTTTCTTCGAGTACAAGTAAGTACAGAACAGACTGTTCACTCAATAGAATCTGTTATTGCAGTGCCAGGCTGCTGGCATAGAATGATTACTAGATATATCCACTGTAAGATATTGCAGCATTATGTTAATGTCTTCAGCACAAAGGCAATAGCTTTTTTGTGTTCTGCTTTGCTTCTGTCTTCATCTAACTCATAATTTTCTCCATCTCCATTCCAGCTGCTGTTGGAACACTTGGAATGCTTGGTGTCCAGACACGAGCGCTCACTGAGGATGACTGTGGTGAAGCGGCAGGCACAATCACCAGCCGGTGTCTCCAGTGAGGTAGAAGTGTTGAAAGCTCTAAAGTCCCTCTTTGAGCATCACAAGGCTCTTGATGAAAAGGTAATGGTGTCTACAGTCTCTGAAGATCTTCCAGCTTACCCATTTATTAGGCTGCGGTCATTTTAGTGATAACCATTGCACCTACATAAAGAGCACAAATATCTGTTGCTTCAAGGGAAATTCCAGCCACACATTGTTGCTCTCAGACATCCATTTATATATAAAATGAAGGGACTCTATAAAGCAAATGTGTGGTCCTATTTGGACTTCCTCTTCTTAGAATGAAGCCTGATCACAGTGGTCAGGTTTCTTCAACCCCTGACAATCAGTTGTTATCCCCTGGGGAACCTCGTTGTGACCACTCATGGAAAGATCTCAAGAAATTTTGTATGAGATGCTCTTGCTCAAAGTAGGGAGTTCCTAGCAGGTGACTCCCTTTTTATCACGTTCATATGTCCTGTTGTGGGGTTGTTCAGGTGAGGCATCCCCTTTAAACTCGACTGAATTATAATACCCTAAGCTAGTGGCCTCTCAAACCAATGACCGTGTGATTGCCTTTTGTACAACTTCAGGAAAAATATCACAGACTCAAACAAAAGTGAACTTCTCATATGTATTAAAGGGATTGTCCAGTTTAGAAACCTCAGTTTCATATACCCTATCAGGGGATTCTGAATTAATAGAGCTAGGCCCTCTTTTTTAAGATGCTTATCTTTTGGTCAGAGAGGAGAGTGTTTACAAAAGGCGTCTCGTGATCTGGAGATCCTGTTTTGTCTCACATCACATGGACAGACCATTGATTTGAGTCGACAATGTGTAATGCTTCATTTTTCCTGTGGCGGCGCTGCAAGGAAATATAACGCTCGATACCAGGTTTCCTCACAGATTGCAGCTGATAACTGGCGGTTTATAACCCAAATTTGATTGCACTGGATTAAAATTTTTTATAGCTTATAATAAGGGTCCAAGGTCCAGCTTTTCACTTAACATTTTTCCTATCCATAATTCATCCCTTCTAATTCAACCACACCATATACCACTAGAAATAAATGGGCCCCAAAAGATCCTAAGTGACTACTCCATACTCTTGGGGACATCTTAATGAATTATTTGGCAGTACATATTGAAAGCTCCACCAGCACGTCTCCTCCAGCTCCAGAGACGGGCAGCAAGATGGCCATCACTTACCAGTGCTGGAGAAAGCATAGCAAAGAGAAAAGACATATCTCCACTGCTGCTCATCTCTCACAGCTATATTCTGTTACTTCATAAAAAGAGTTTTCCAGGATTCATATATTAATGAGTTATCCTCAGGAGAAGTCATCAATGTCTGATCGGTGGGCGTCCAGCTTCCGGCACCACCGTCGATCAGTGGTTTGAAAAGGCCGTGGAGCTTTGGTAAACGCTGTGGCCTCTTCCTAGGACAGTGACATCACGTTTGTTGGTCACATGGCATAATTGCAGCTCAGTCCCATTCAAGTCATTGGGCCACGGCTGGAATAACTAACACAGCCACTTTACAATGTATGGCATCATACCTTGTAAGCTGTGAGGAGCACTCACCAGAGTTCTGTGGCCTCTTCAAACATCTGATCGGCGGGGGTACCAATAGTCTGACCCCTACTGATCAGATATTGATGACCTATCCTGCGGGACACACTTTTTAAGATGGGTCACCCTCTGTTTTCGTTTTGACTACAGTACTGATAAAGTTTCAGGTACAGGACAAGGCAGAGTTTATCCAAACTCTGCCCAATCACTCCCTAAACATGGTCCTCTATTCCCAGAAACTCAACTTTGTAAGTTCCCTGATTTTCTGAGATAAGAGCCTCAACTTTTTGGAAAATGGAATGTTTTAAATCACAATGAAAAGCATATTGGATTTTACTCTATAGAGACAAGTTTTTTTAGTTCTGCAGCGGAATAAGCTGCATTTAGATTGACGGCAAATGGATTGGTTCTTGCCCGGTGTAGGATACAGAGTACATAACAGCACCCTTTGATGTTTACTGCCTACCTTGCTCCCAGCACCTAGAGGCATGGGACGAAGGAACCAATTAATAGCGCTAAACAGCTTATCAATTCATAAGTCACTGGTGACGGCTCTCAGCCACTTCATAGATGGCAGGTCCCTAGTCAAACATAAGGCCTCATTGTCACGACTGTTGGCTCAGAGCCTCAGGTGTAAAGCTAGTTTTCATGAATATTGGCTCAGGGCATAAAATGCTCGTTTCCGCTGTGTGTGAATGCCACTCATGCCATACTAAATACAGGAATTGTCAGCAACTGGGTAGGAAAGTGTTCTTTTTTCCCCAGCATTTAATGTTACCTAGCTGGCTGATTTTCAATTAGACAAGTTTAAGTTGACATTTTTTTTAGCTTTTGGAAGAATTTTGCCAAAAAAGAACAATTTCCTAATACATTGTTTTCAGCATGGAAAAACAACCATGCCATGGATTTTCTAATATGCAGCTGTGATCTATTTGTCACAAATTTTGATGCAGATTTCACCGGTCACTGTCAATCGGCAGTGAATCTGTAGCACTTCTCTGTAATACCTGTGCATTTTGTTTTGGGGTCGCCACAGGTTCACTGCAGATTTGTGGTGACATCCATGGTGGAAACAAGTCTGCCACGTGTGGGCTCAGCACGGAAACTGAATTCCCCTTCCTGCACTGTTCTGTTGTAGAAAATGTTGTTTTGCACGGAGTCATTTCATTAATATCAGGGTTTTATGGAATTGTTATGCAGTTTTCTAATGTTTTAGTGTAAAGCACCTCCATGAAATATAGTGTGTTAGTAATACTATATTTAATGGGATATGCTTACCTTACATTATTCTTTGTTATTGTATTTTTGCTCTTGATCAAGATTGATGGGGGTCCCTGGGCAAAAAAATTGGTGGTGTCCTCCTTCTTAATAGTTTCATATAACTAGTGGATAAGTCCCATGTCTAACTGCATAAAAAGGCTGGAATCATACTCACTATCAAAAAACATAACACACCCAGATAGAAATGTCGGCTTGCTGCCACGCTGAGCATGTGTTCCAGGTAAATGAGTACAGGTGTGGTCCGATTTGGGTCTTGCCACAATAGAGTATAAAGTGCTTCCCCTCCTGCCCTATAAAAAGGCTCTCAGAGGCTACTTTTGGATAGTGTACCTCTTGTTGAAAGATTCTTGACTGCTAGACATGCCTCTTTAACGCACTGGAAAACATTTCACCCAGTTGACAGACTTTGACAGGGGGTGCATCACTGGACTGAGAGAAGCAGGTTGGTGTTTTCGGCTAATTGCCCACGATCTAGGCTATTCTGACCTAGCTGTTAGGAGATGTTGGGAGCAGTGACTATGTGAGGGCACGTACACACAGTGAACAGGCTCTGGATGGCCCAGACAGACCACCAGTAGAGAGGATCGTTTGATTCACCAACAAACACAAGCAGTTCCCACAGTTTCGTTGTCCAGCACCCAGACACAGGTGTTGACTTCATTACACACCCTGTCCCTGCCCAGACTATTTCCAGACACTTAGCAAAAGGAAATTTGGTGTCATGGTGCCCATTACATATCCTGCCATTGTCAGCCAGCCACTGTCGCCTACGTTTTTCAGTGGTATCATGAACGAGAATCCTGGACTGTTGTGGTCTTGAACCATATTCTGCTTGGTGCGTTATTATTTTGTGAATGTATGTACTTGAGGGAACTAGGTGGAGGATCCTGGGCTTATTTACCCTTTTGCTCTCCATATACTCTGGCCCACATTACACATTTTAAACCCGTCTTCATAAAATGTAACAATGTGCAAACCAAGGAGATTCCACCTGACATTTTTGTCACTATATTTCATAACCCAAAAGTATATTTCCTCTCTAATTACTACTTCATTTCCCCCTTTTTTTTCAAACTACAACAGGTTCGAGAGCGCCTTCGCGTGGCCCTTGAAAGGGTAGCAGTGCTGGAGGAAGAGCTGGAAATGTCCAGTCAGGAGGTAAGCATCTTGAGTTTGTTAGTCATCTCAGCATCATGGTGTAGTGTGTAGGAGATGTAATGTCTGCCTCTCATCCTCTTCTTCCAGTCTCTTTCACTACGAGAACAGCTTGCAAGGAGGAGGTCAGGAATCGATGATGGCAGTAAAGATGGAGACTCTCAGAGTTCTGTAAGCATTCCATAGTAGCTTTTTTTATTTTATTAGAAGGAAATGAGAATTTGCTGGATGGTGCCGGCTTAGAAGGCTATTACCCCAATACCTGTCTTACAGATAATAGTAACAGAAAATTTCTTTCTTTGAATAACAAATTAGTAGCTCTCATGGGACAAAATTTTGTTTTCATTTTTGTTAAGGTAAAAAAAAATCATAGAGGATTACATATTCCTCCATAAACAGATATTCAGAGGGACTGGTTATCCCATTTGAGGGCCCCATCAAACAGCATTCCAGATCACAGCATCTTGGACCTCATATTTTGGATTACGTAACAGGACAGGGTTTTAAGATTTGGGCCATGTGAACAACCCCTTTCCAATAGCCCAATTAGGACATCTGTGAATAATAGAAGGGGATCTATCATCATTAGGGTCCATTCATACGTCCGTAATTTGGGTCCGCATTTCCGGGATCCGTATTTTTGGGATCTGCAATTCCGTTCCCGAAAAAAATAGAACATGTCCTATTCTTGTCCGTAATTGCGGACCAGAAAAGGCATTTTCTATTATAGTGTCGGCAATATGCGGTCTGCAAATTGTGGATCGCACATTGCCAGTGTCCGTGTTTTGCGGATCAGCAATTTGCAGATCCGCAAAACACTTACGGACGTGTGAATGGACCCTTATGTGATCATTACATGTTTTATCAACTGGATCTGTAGTGATCAGGTAATTCTCAGGGGGTTGCTTTATGAGCGTGATGTCCTATTGCCCTGATATATAGCATTCAGATATTTATGTAAATAAGAGGAACCCTGCTTTTATGTTCAGTACCTTCCAAGTGCAGGCTCAGCTCCTTTGGCCGAAATACGTTTTCCTGTACTATCCTTGTTTGTTCAGTTATGTGGATATCACAAAACCATAGCCATATTTCATGGAGGTAACACATTGACGTATTTTTGTTTTTATGATTTCAGACCATCCTAAATGGCTCCACTCACCATGAGCTTAGAGTGGGGCGAGAAACTGAGCTGGAAGAGATGTTGGAGAAACAAAGGTTAGAACTATGTCAACTGAAGGAACGCTTAACCATGATGTGCCGCCAAATGGCAGAACTGGAGGAAGAGTTAAACACTGCACAAAAAGATCTTATAAAATCCGAGGAAGTCAGCGCCAAACTACAGCGTGACCTTAAAGAGGTAGGAAGACAAAGTTCATGGTGTGTGTCCCAACTCATGGTGTCTACATGCTTCTGCATTTCTTCATATTACCAATTGATTTCATGTTACATCTGACCATTTTAAATGACTACTTGAGCTCTATTTTCTGTCATCAGGCTCTGGCACAAAGGGAAGATATGGAAGAACGGATCACTACCTTAGAGAAACGCTACCTGAGTGCACAGAGAGAAGCCACTTCACTCCATGATGTCAATGACAAGTTAGAGAATGAACTTGCCAGTAAAGAATCCCTCTACAGACAGGTAATATATCGGACGTTACCTAGATTAGTCATAATAACTATATTTTCATAATGATCATGACGGGTTTCATTGAGTCACAGTGGGCCCCTTGTCTACTTTAGAACAATCCACTGACCCACTTCACATTTGTTAGAAGTGTCCCCCTAAACTAAGCCGATCATGGACTATTGGGACACCCAGCAACCAGTTGTAATTTCAACAGGAACATAGTAGTAAGAATTCAGTTTCCCTGTAGCGCCATCACAGGGAAAATGAAGTATTATATGGTGCCTTCTGAAATCAGTGGGCTGTCTGAGTCATGCAGGGATGAGCCAGGTCCTCCTCAGAGATACACTCTTCATAGCCGGTCTCTGCCCCAAATAAGAGACTCCCCTGTATATACTAAGAATTCCTTAATATGGTATATACATATAGGTTTCCTAAGCCAAACAATCCCTTTACATAAGTTTAGGTCAGCCAAAATATTCAGAAGTGTGCAGTGATGTCAGTTATCCCCTGCCCTGGTCAGCAAATATAAGTGTCTGATTGGCAGGAGTCCAACGCCAGGGGCCTCCACTGATCATGAGGACCTGTGTTCCTGGTTATAGGCCCACTGATTAGGAATTTATCCTCTATTCCTCACCCACAGGCTTTAATGGCATCCGTTTAACATATACCATCCTATAAGACACACCTGTCCATAAGACGCAGCTAGATTTTAGAGAAGGAAAATCAGAAAAAAAAAATATTTTCATTAGACCTCAGCTCAGATTCCCAATCAGACCCCCCAATGTTAAGCAGACCTAAGCTCAGACCTCCATTGTTAATAAGACCCCCAATCAGTCCTCAGATCAGGCCCCCAATGTTAATAAGACCTACATTAACACCTAATGTCAGACCCCCAATGTTTTTAAGACCCCAAATCAGACCTCAGATCAGACCCCCATGTTAATCCGACCTCAGAGCAGAGGAAAAAAAATAAATCAACTTACGTTTCCTGCCACCTCCACTCCTGAGATTCAATGCTCCTTCTGCTCTTTCTGCCATGCTGTGCTGTGACCCAACGGCGCGCAGCGTGAGGTCAGGGCGCGCCAACGTCTTCACGCTGTTCGATGGTCACAGCAAAGAGTACGGAGTTTGCAGGAGAAGTCCAAGAGGCGGTTAGTACAGAGCCTGGGGAGCGCTGCATTCACCACTCACTGGTGCTCCTGTACTAATAAATGCTTTCATAATGGAAGCCCTCATTGGTATTTATCCCATAAGACGCACTGACATTTTCCCCTCACTTTGGGTTCAGGAAAAGTGCATCTTATAGGGTGAAACATATGGTACATCATGAAAAGCTATTGAAAATCTGATGTTTGGGACACCTGTGATGAATGTTACATAGAAGTATACTTTTAATACATACATTTTTTGCTACTGGACTCTGCAGTATGGAATCTACTACGCTATTCCATTCCTTTTTTCTGGGTTATACCAGCCAGATAGAGGCCAAAAATACATTTCATGGCATCTGTCTGGCAGTTGAAGAACACAGACACTTTAACGACTCACCTGCCGTTTTCCTTTGGCTTCCTAATATATGGAGGGCAAGATGCGTATATCTTTTTATTCAATCACATGTCACTTCTGAGTGTCGATCAGTAAGACTTTCCCTATTCCTTGTATTTGCAGTTTCATAGTCTTTGCTTCCCACCCGCTGCTGACCTATATTTCCCATTATGCTTGTTCTTTATCTGTCAGGCAAGCATCAGGGGGATGCAGTTTAGAAGGCCATAGTTTTTCCGCTGCTGGTCAGTGGACTTTGTAATGACTGCATTGGACTGTGACCTTAGATTAGATAGATTTCCAGGTCACTGGCCAGAGAGTTTGACCTTTGCTGGTCTTCAGTGTGCTATTGATCTGCCTGCTCACTGAAATTACGGACATGGTAGATGAGAAAAGATTACATAGGGTCTCTTCCAAGTAGCGTAGATTTATGGGGCTGACAGTCCCGCATCGTTGCCGTGCTACGTTTGGAACATTCACCTTTAACTCTTCTGACTTCTCTCTGCAGAGCGAAGAGAAGAACCGGCAGCTGCAGGAGTGGCTGGAAGACGCCAAGCAGAAATTGCAGCAGACCCTTCAGAAGGCGGAGACTTTACCAGAGATTGAGGCTCAGCTGGCGCAGCGAGTGGCGGCTCTCAGCAAGGTATCTATACTTACATGCTGCCTAATCAGAGCACACAGTGGGGGTGAGCGGTGAGGGGGCCACAGAGCTTTCCAATTCAGTCCCAGATTCTCTTTCAGAGATAGATTAGAAGTCGGGATTGTGGATGAACTGTTAAATTGGTATAAATGACACATAAATACAGATTAATTTTCTAGGAACAAAGACCTATTGTGTATGATAAATGCTTAATCGTAGGTTTACTGCACACCTCCTAGGGGCCCCTGCAACGTCTCACCCCCTAGCCCATTGTAGGAAATGACTGCTCTGTGTAGGAGCTGTATATATTAGTATTTATTTGGACAGTGAAATAGCTCCGTCTATCATCATATGTTTTCTTCCCTCTGCATAGCCCATGTATAAGCCTACTGATCCCCCCTGTGGGAGAGCGGCTTTTGGGCTCCCAAGCCCTACTGCCTTGTCACCGATCCTTCCGTTCACAAGACTACATGACAGGGCATGTACCCCGTTGTATTCGAGACATTTTAAAGAGAATTCATCTTTGGTCTGTTAAAGGGTTACAACATTGTGGGAAGTTGAAGACCTAACCTTGAAGTATTAATACTAAGAGAAGAGATGTATACAAATTGGATGATTGACGCGTAGGAACATTGTCTGTGATGCTAACAATGTGAAAAGGGTTCTTTGGGAATATATGCAGTAATTATAGCTCAACGTTCAGTACTGTTCTGTCTCCAAGAGCTCATCTCGGGGACAATGTCTGCAGAATGGGGGATGTAACTTTAATACATCTCAACCATATCTAACAGGTGCACAGATAGATCCTTATTACTTTACCTCTATGGAAAAAGCCTTTCATTTCCTACAATCTCCAAAATATGTCCTTGCACCATATACATTATATAGGTGGCTACTTCAAAGGCTGGCCATGCACATTAGAAAGCTTTTGGCTGAACTGCTATCATTCCCAAATTCCCCCATGCACATGCAGCCCTTGGCTCGGCCCAGCAGTGGAAAAGGAAGTTCAAGGGGTTTTCTGCGACTTGGATATTGATCACCTATCTTTAGGATATGTCAGCGCTTGGTAGCCCCACCGATCAGCTGAATGGGAACTAAGCTGCAGTACCTAGGCACGGCCACAGCACGGCAGACATAGCCGTCAGCTTCGGGCTCCGTCAACTGTTTAGTTTCCATCATTGAGCTTGCCCAATGGCAGCTTGAGGGTAGAGGGTGTTGGGTGTTGGAACCCCACCGATTTGATACTACCCTGAAGATAGGTCATCAGTATCTAAATCCTAGACAACCTCTTTAAAGTCCTCTCAGCAGCTTATCAAAGGACCAGGCATGATAATCTCCAGCATGCCTGATCCTGCTGTTTCCCTCAACATCTGTCATCAGATGTCACCCTGTCTCACCAAAATTGGCAAGTTCAATCAATATTTATCTATCGTCTGTGGCTAGCTTAACAACTTACCACTCCTCCCATAAACATGCAGGCTTGGATCGGCAGTTTGCAATGTTATTTCAGTTAGAAATAGAGATGAGCAAATTTATGGAAATTCAGTTTGGATCCAGTTTGTCTGAATGGGGTCTGATTCAATTTGGATTAAAAATGATACTACCCGACTCAAAAGTGCTTCTCCCTGAAAAGCTGTGAATGACATTCTGGTGCTCTCTCGCCCTCATTCTCTCTCTCTCTCTTTGGCCCTCTTGCTCACTGTCTCCTCATTGAATCAAATGAAATCCTGATTATGGAGAACTTGAATTTTTTGAAAAATTTCAGCTTAAATACTATAGAATTGATCCGCTAATCTCTTTAAGGGAACATCTCTTTAAGGGAACAAAGGGTTGAAACTCAACCTGCCACATAATTCTCACCTCCAGTATCTACATTAAGGAACTTTCAGTCTGCCCCAGTACATATTTCATCAAAATCAATGGTCTTAGGGTACTTACACACTTGTGTTTTTCTTTTTCGGCATAGAGTTTCATCATACGGGCTCTATACCAGAAAATAACTGATCAGTTTTATCCCCATGCAATCTGAATGGAGAGAAATTCGTTCAGGATGCATCAGGATGTCTTTTGACGTTTCCGCATGCTGCGCTTTTATCTCCGGCAAAAGTTCCGGAACACTTGCCGGAATGCCGGATCCGACATTTTTTCCTATTGGAATGTATTAGTTCCGAATCCAGCATTCAAAATACCGCAATGCCGGATCCGTCCTTCCGGTCTGCGCATGTGCAGACCGGTAAAAATGTGAGAAAAAAATATATAACGGATCCGTCTTTCCGCATGACAAGCGGAGAGATGGATCCGTTCTTGCAATGCATTTGTAAGGCCTCTTTCACACTTGCGTTATGAAGATCCGGCGTGCACTTCCGTCGCCGGAATGCACGCCGGATCCGGCACAACGCAAGTGAACTGAAAGCATTTGAAGACTGATCAGTCTTCAAAATGCTTTCAGTGTTACTATGGCAGCCAGGACGCCACTAGCGTCCTGGTTGCCATAGGCAGTGAGGCGGGGAGCGGCATACGCATTCCGTGCGGCTCCGGCGCTCTGAATGACGCCAGAGCGCCCGCGCACATGGATCACGTGATCCATGCGATCACGTGACCTATGCACTGGGGTGCCCTGACGTCATCCTGGAGCGTCCCGGGAGCCGCACGGAATGTAAGCATGCCGCTCCCGCTCCCCTACTTTACTATGGCAACCAGGACTTTAGCGTCCTGGCTGCCATAGTAACCATTGACAAAAAGCTAAACGTCGGATCAATCGGCATTAATTCCGGATCCGGCGTTACGGCATGTCTTCCGGATTTTTGGACGGAGACAAATCCGCAGCATGCTGCGCTTTTGTCAACGTCCAAAAAACGTTGACATACTGAATGGAAGACATCCTGATGCATCCTGAACGGATTTCTCTCCATTCAGGATGCATGGGGATAATCCTGATCAGTAGCTTTCCGTCCTAGAGACCCGAGGACAGATCTCTAGGACGGAAAGCTAAAACGCTAATGAAGGAATGGTTCCTTTCTGATAATTGCTTTTTTCGTCAGCGCATGTAGTTGCGCCTGAAGGCTGGCATAAGAATATGCCAATCAGTGGCTGGATTTGCATAGTCCTGTTTGCTCATAGTCATTGAGCCTCTACATTTCTGTGATGGTCACAGATGAACAGCTCTTTCACACATAACTCTTAAATTCATATAACTCTTATAGCCAAGTTTTGTCTATCAAATAGCCATCTTTTACCATCTTCATATCTTTGTGTAACCAGGCAGAGGAGAGACATGGGAATTTTGAAGAGAGGCTTCGTCAACTTGAAGCCCAGCTAGAGGAGAAGAACCAGGAACTACAAAGGGTAGGTGGTACGCTATGACTTAACATCCGTTAAAACCTGCTCTTTGTGGGCTGATATTCCACATTGTGATCCGTTTTTGGTGATTCTGCTGTCTAGCCTGTGCATGGTTTAAGGACAGGCAAATGATCAGGAATGAACGTTCCTGGCAACAGTCATTGTACTGGACATTGGCCTGTTTCAACAGCCCACATTCAGTCAGCGAACTAGTTTGTTTGTCAACCTATCGGTTCTTTTCTGTAACTACAAAATCATTGTCAGCAGCTCATGACGTAACCAGGGCATGTGCTGCCCACAATACGCAAACTGTATTGGACCAACTATTGCACCACCAATTGTTCATCTCCCATGCTGTTTGCAAGCGCCAATCAATTTGTTATGTCGTTGATCGCCGCCTGCTATGGCACCCTTTAGCCCATATGTAAGGACCCTTATACAATGCACAATGTATATTATTGGGTTAGCTGAGGCAAGTATCACTGTATATCCACTCATTGTAAACAGTGTGGGTTTGTGTTCATATTGTCACGGTGGGCCACTCTCCTGCTTGTGCATGCTGAATGTCTACTGTCTCCTACAGGCCCGTCAAAGGGAGAAAATGAACGATGAACACAATAAGCGTCTGTCGGAGACTGTCGATAAACTCCTGTCTGAATCAAACGAAAGACTGCAGTTGCATCTTAAGGAGAGGATGGGAGCCCTGGAGGAGAAGGTATGCGTCCAGGCCCATAAGTTGACCGATGGCTCCTTTCAATATGTTCTGTTTTCTTGGCTTAGTCTCTGACAAACAGGAGCCCTTGGAAAGGCTGGGAGCCTCCAGATGCAGCGAGACAGTTTGTAATGTTGCACCTTGTGATTTGTATTCATGTTCTAGCGCCTTAGTTTATGGCAACTGATCTAGAAAGTGTCTGAGCGTTTTAGTCTTTTTTGTTACAATATACCCCCTTTAAAAGACAGATTTCACTGTGTTTAGTATTTTGATGAATCAATTGAATGGAGCTGAGATGCAATGCAGACAACACCCATGGGCAAACCAACACCCATCGCAAAAAGCAGACCCCTTTACTAATCTCTGGCAATCCATTTGAAATATTCGTAGCCATGGACTGCAGCATGAAAGGGCCTTTAATGAATGGGCTGCCTGATCTGTGTGTCCATGTCAATGATATCCTGTAAAATGTGACCTGCAGGTTATAGAGCATGAGGAGCTGAGCAGATTGATGTGTAGTTTTGTGTACAAATATAAAACTTGTAATGAATATATTTAAATCTCTGCTTTTTCTGATTTCAGTTGTACATGGGGGGGTGTTATCAGTGATTAATAGCATTCGCTGTGTAAGTGTGCATACATAGATATATGTCAGTCACTGATAGCTGTACACGGAGGAGATGTTATCAGTGATTGATAGTATTCTCTGTGTAAGCGTGTATACATAGATAGCTGTCAGTCACTAATAGTTGTACAAGGAGCAGGTCTTATCAGTGATAGATAGTATTCTCTGTGTAAGTGTGTATACATAGATAGCTGTCAGTCCCTGATAGCTGTACACGGGGGAAGTGTTATCAGTGATTGATAGTATTCTCTGTAGTGTAGGGGACGTAAGTGTATACATAGATAGCTGTCAGTCCCTGATAGCTGTACACGGGAGGTGTACAGTGATCGAGTAGCATTGATAGCATTCTCTGTGTAAGTGTATATACAGATATAGCTGTTAGCCACTGATAGCTGTACACGGGGAGGTGTTATCAGTGATTGATAGTATTCCCTGTGTAAGTGTGTATGCAGAGATAGATGTCAGTCACTTATAGCTGTACAAGTTGACAGTCTACAGAAGGAGTAGAGATTTAAATGTATAAAATACAAGTTTTACTGAACCATTTCCCACAAAATATATCAATCTGCTGAGCTCCTCATGCTCTATAACATGCTGCCTGCAGATTATGTCTGATGGTGACAAGTTCTTTTTAATGACCAGGCCTGTTTGAACTATAAAGACCAAGCTTTTTTTTAATTTTCTTTTTTCTTAATTGCATTACAAGAGCCGTAACCTTTTAATTTATTTATGTATAGTTTTTTTTTTAAATCTTTTTCAGCACTTTTGAAAAATAAGTTACAACTTCTGAGAGTTACAACTTTTTTATTTTCCCATTGACATAACTGTGGTATGTCTGTTTGCAGGATGAGTTGCTGTTTTTATTGGTATCATCTTTTTCTTATTGCATTTTTGGAAGGGTTGATCAAAAACCAGCAATCCTGTGTGTTTTTTTCTGAGAGTCGTCATGAGGGTTTGCTTTTTCCAACATGAGCTGCAGGGTACACTAGACTTACTAACTGTCTCTGGCAGGGCCAAATAGACATGACCAGATGGCAGACCTGAGTCTTATTTAGGCCCCCCAGCTGCCATAAAAGGCCATCAGCACCCAACAGTTTATGCCCTGATTGCTGTTGGCTGCAGTATCTGATAGGTTAAATGACCAGGACTGGGTTTATAGCTGTGATATACAGCTGACGCCCACTGCGGAAGTTGCAGTTACAGCTCCATAAATTTACAGTAATAAACAGCACCAGCCCAGCTCTCCTGAAGGCTCTTGGAAGCACAGAGTAGCCTGGATCAGGCTAAGGCATATGATTACATGTAAACGAGAGGAACTCCAGCTCCTATAAAGCTGTGCTTTTTTTTGCCAAGGATGTAAAAGCCAAATAATGTAGAAATATATAAAATGATATAAACATGTAAATATGCATGATTTATATAAGTGCTCATGGTTTATGTACTCGTGTACATTTCCATTCAGCAAGTGCCCTTCCCTATGGAATCCTTAGGCACAGGCCTACTGTGCCTATGTGCAAATCGGGCTATGACTAGATGAATAACTATGCCTTGTGTTTCGATGTAATCCCCTAGGAATGCATTGATTTTACTGCATTTAGCAGTGTTGAATCGCGCTTTTCTTGTGGTGTTGGTCTTCATAGGGCAAGTCTCTATAGCCAGGATATTTATGATAATTCCGTAAAGAAATATGGCAGCATACATTGAGCCACCTATAAATATAGGGGTTATCCCATGATTAATGAAAAAAAATTGAAAGTCAGACATCATACACTGTAGTACATGATGAACTCTTTCTATCAAAGCTGGAACCATCCCTGTACCTCAAATGGACCCAGAGGTCACCATTCTTTGCTCCAATTGCTCTGATAGGTTTTCTTCAGGCTCGAAGCTCAGTGTGTCTTGTCTGTGTTGCTGCAGTTCAGGGGATGTGTCCTTTCTGCTGCAGCTATCTCCCTATCCAGCTCAGGGGGATTGTTCTTTCTGCTGCAGTTCTCTCCCTCTAACATTTGAAGGGTGGAACTGTGCATGTGCGACCACCTCAGCGAGGTGAGCAGAGAAATAAGCAAAAGAACAAACAGCAGGTGGCGCTAAACACAAACATTTTGTTGAATAGCTCACTGGCTATACTAAATTTATAAAAATATTCAGAGTCGGGTGTTGATTAAAAAAATGTAGAATATTTTTCGTAGGACAAGCCCCGTTAGCTGATTTGCAACTAACCATTTTTCCTTCCCAGTAACCCGGCCATCCTCTCTATGCTTTTCCTCTGTTAACTATATACTGACTGTACTGTCTTTTCCTTTTGCTTGCTTCCTCTCTCTCAGAACACTCTCTCAGAGGAGATAGCTAACATGAAAAAGCTGCAGGACGAGCTTCTTCTCAATAAGGTTTGTATCAGGGGTTCCTTGAGAGTGGCTTATGATAGTCTTGTAGAACATGTGGCTTCTTCTGTATTGTGAATTTGTGACCACTATCCTGGTTCTCAAGGACACCAAGTGTTGTAATCCTCTTTAACAACAGAAATTCACATGGAATGAAATATTAATGTTCATCTATTGTTTCTCCTTTCTATTGTTTGAAGATCTACCTATCAGTGCCCTTATCTATACTCTGCCCTCACATATAGCTGGTGATAGATAGCAGCACATCCAGTATGAACTGTGACATAAACTGTAGTGTAGTACCAGGGCGGACACAGCAGGGGGCCCCTATGCAAAGAATGTGCCTGCCCCCCCCCCCCCCCCCAAGCCACATTCCCAACATAACTCAACCTATTCTGGCCAACCATTACTTATAGCAATACAAAACATACAGGGTAAGGAAACTTTCACACCTGCGGCACCACCCTCCGGCCAACCTGATCCGGCAGAGAAAAAAAGGAAATGGCCAAACACAAACGCAGGCATGCAATGGTTTGTGTCCGTCTGATTGTCTGCATTTTTGCCAGGTTGTGGCCGGATTGCTGCCAGACCCCATTATAGTTAATGGACCCGGCGGGCATTCTGTCTGCATCCAGCAGTGCTGGAGCATTCCGGCAGGCTGTTCTCTGCTGGAAGAGCCTGCCAGAATCACTAACTCAGATGTGAAGGTAGCCTAATACAGGTCCACATACCTCCTTTGATGTAGATGTTCTCTGTCCTCATCTCCTCCTTTCAGACCACACCGCCATGATGATTTCTTTCAGCCATCTCTTCTCTCTGCAGAGTTTGACAGACAGACATCTTAGTTTCCTAGTTTTGCATCATCCTGCCACCTCTAATATTGTGCCTTCTGTGCTCCCTATACTAGTTACACACAGATAGTTCCCCTTCAATAATTATTGGCACCAGTGTCCTAAAAAAATAACTGCTCCCAGGAAACGGTGTTCCTGACACTAATAGTGTAAACATAATGTTCCCCAAAAATAATTGTGCTAAGCCAATACCGTGCCAGGGTGCCCACCAAAGTAACAGTGCTCCCCAAAGTCCCACCAATAGAAATAATTATCTACCAGACAACACATAGTAGTAATAGTGCCCTTACAGTAATAATGTCCCCACTGTGTCCCAGAAGTAATAATGCTCCCATAGTGCTCATACTAGTATTCCAGTTCCTCATAGTCCTTCAACTGTAATAAAGCTCACCATAAAGCCCCTGGTAATTCTCTTTACAATGTGTAACAGTAGAAACATGCCTCCTGATAATGTGCACCAGTACATAAAAATGCCCTCTTGTGTGGCAGTATAAAAAATACCTCCTCTTAGTGCCCCCTGTAGAGCCAATGTCCCCATAGTACCCTCATAATGTGTGCCAATGCCCCCTACTGTGTGCCCAAAAAAACCCTGTTAGTGCCCCCAGTTGAGCGAAGGTCCCCATAGTGCCCTATAATTTGCGCCAGTATAAAATACTCCGGTATCGTCCACCAAAAGTACGCCTCCCCTTGTCCCCATGGTGCCTGACAATGTGCCAGTATAAAATGCCCCCATAATCGGTGCCAGTATGATGTACCTATAATGACTCCAATAGTGCTCCTATTCCCCCCATTCTCCATAGTGGCCCCCATGTGTGCCAGTATATAAGACAGGGTCACCAGTGGATGCCCCCATAGTGCTCCCCCACTTCTCCATAGTGCCCCCCATGTGTGCTAGTATATAAGATAGGGCTTTCATAGTGCTCCTCCCCCTCCATAGTGCCCCCCATATGTGCCAGTATATAAGATCGGGCCCCCATGGTGCTCCTCCCCCTCCATAGTGCCCCCATGTCTGCCAGTATATAAGATAGAGCCCCAGAAAATGCCCCCAAAGTGCTCCTCTCCCCCTTCTCCATAGTGGCCCCCATGTGTGCCAGTATATAAGATAGGGTCCCCGTAGTGCTCCTCCCACTTTTTAGTGCCCCCCATGTGTGCCAGTATATAAGATAGGGCCCCCATAGTGCTCATCCCCCTCCATAGTGCCCCCCATGTGTGCCAGTATACAGGATAGAGCCCCCATAGTGCTCATCCGCCTCCATAGTGCCCCCCATGTGTGCCAGTATATTGATAGGGCCTCCCATAGTGCTCCTCCCCCTCCACAGTGCCCCCCATGTGTGCCAGTAAATAGGATAGGGCCCCCCATAATGCCCCCCATGTGTGGCAGTAAATAAGATCGGGCCCCCCACAGTACTCCTCACCCTCCATAGTGCCCCCCATGTGTGCCAGTATAAAAAATAGGGCCCCAATAGTACTCCCCCCCTCCATAGTGCCCCTCATGTGTGTCAGATTTTAAAATAGGGCCCCCATAGTGCTCCTCCTCCTCCATAGTGCCCCCCATGTGTGCCAGTACATAAGTGAGTGTCAGATAGGGCTCCTAGCAAAGTGTAAATAAAAAAATAAACACATATACTTACCTCTTCTGGCCTGTGTCCTGCGCTGTACGGCTGAGGCAACGCAATGACGTCATCACGCTGCCTGCACCAGCCTCTGATAGGCTACAGGCAATAGGCCTGCAGCTTATGAGAGGACTAGGGAGGGGAGACGCCTCTCCCCTGCCCCGCCCTGCATCCATCTGTAATGGCTCTAAAGTGGCCCATTTTGAGCCTTAGCAGCGCTCCTCTGTCTTCTGTTTACATAACTGTGGAGACGCGCTCAACACTGACTGTGTTATGTAAGCAGAAGACAGAGGAGCGTTGCTAAGGCACAAAATGAGCCACTTCACAGTTACTTTTCTAATAGAAATGTGTGATTTAAGTAATTAAAGTATATTACAATAATGGTCAGTATCACTGCCCCTAAACATTACACACAAAAAAAAAAGAAATGAGATTTACACTTTAAAGTCACAAATGTTCACCCTGGATAAATCCCAGTGACATACAGGGCAGTACTTTGTGATTTTAATGTTCTATTTTTTTTATAGATATTATTTAACCGTACGAATAAAAGCTACGTTTTAGATTGTTGGAGAGAATAAAGGCATTAAAGTAGCTATCTGCATGACAGGATGAGGGGAAGAACGTGAGAGGCGGAGTATGCCTTTTCTTTAATTTAATGTCATTCTGACCTTTGTTAATAGAAAAGAAATTAATGTCGAATTGTAAATCACAGATACAAGCTGTTACGGCCCAGGAGGGTAATTTTTTCTTTTTGTTGTTAATTGTTGCCGTCTGACAAGAGCCTGGTAGTAGCATCATTTATGTTAGCGTGGTCATTTGGGCTTTCTACTTGAACATTGTTTGGAGGTTTTATATACATTTCCACATGCAACCCAAACCACCCCAGGATCCAGCTGGACAGTCCCAGATTTTGAGCACATTTCCCCACTCCGAAGAGGCACTGTTACTTTGTGGAGATACAAAGGGGACTGGGTTGGAATGGGTGACTATGTATTGGACGTGGGTGGGGTTAGAGTCATGGCTTAATGTATAAACCTCTGCTGCGGCATTCTTCATGTGCCACTGCTGTAGTCCCTCTTTGCAAATTATCAAAGTTGGTATGATTTTCTATGATTTTTGATAATGAATATTTGATAATCCAGCCCACTGATGCCAGTATGAAGTTTTCAGTGCTGAAGTTTACTGAATGGTGCCTGGTACATTTTATAAATGTTCTCCTGTCTTCCTCCTCTAGGAGCAGCTAGTGGCTGAGATTGACCGTATGCAGCTAGAGATAGACCAGCTGAGAGGGCGACCTTCATCCACATACTCCAGGTGAATCATTTTGTCATTTGGAAGGGTCTACAAGCCCAATGTTAATGTCCATGCCCAAATCTGCAGTACTACAAGTACCGTATATATGATAAAAGCAGTGCAGAGATATGGTCACTACAATGCACTTCCCAGTTCAACCATGTGGGAAGTGCTTTGTTATACATGAAGACATGACCACTAAGTTTCTTCTCTTGAGTCAAGATATGTCACTTTTAAATTGAGTATTCTGCCTACCATTTTATGGTAGGTTAGGGCTTCACAATCTTTGTCTACTGGTGCCTCACCAGTCAGAACATGGTGATTCCTTGGCCTCATTGTTGGTACTAATCCACAGCAAAATCTTTTAAAGCATCTCGGTTTATCAGAAAACTTGTCTCCTAAAGGCTGTGAAAAATTAAAATATGTACAAAAGCAGTAAGTCATGTTGCTAAACCAGAAATTGGTGCATCCATAAAAATGTTGTCAAAACTGCCAAGACTACTTGTCCTTACTAGTGAGGCCTGCTTTACAGTTTGAGAATCGCCGGTTTAAGGTAAATCTGTAAGTTGTATGTGACAACCAATTTTTAATATTTTGAGTGTTCCTTTAAAGAGTAACCATCGGTAACTTTTTTGCCATAAATCGGTATTATAAGCTAAGCTATGAAATTTTGTAGTCTATCTCAATGCAGAAAAACTCTTATTTCTCCACGAGTCAGACTTCTCTCCTCCTCTTACCTGCCTCCTGCACTGATCACTCACTCTCGATTTACTTGTAAAATCCCTGCACAGATTTCAGCTTTACTGAGAGATCAGGTTACAGCTACAGCTGTGCCCATAAGCGTGTATGGGGAGTGGAGGGGATGGAAGGAGCAGCTGCAGAAAGAGACACAGAGATGCTGCTGCTGGCTGTAGTAAGCTATAAGATGCCCAAAGCTGGATTCACAGCTACACTGCTTATTACTGCTGTATAATGTCCCCCATGCTGTGTATGTGTGATAGAGAGATAAGGAAGCATTATGTCTTCTTCTTTGGGCTATGTATGAGAGACCTTATAGAGCTAATCTCTGTCTACTAACTCATGAAATACTGACAATTAGAAATGGAGCCTGCAGAGGAAAGAATGCAGTCATATAATGGCCAGATATAGCGTTATTCCTCATGTACCCACACAACAAATTATTCTTAAAAATTCACCGAGAATTGGTCACACAGGCTCACCTGACTTAACCTTGGCCGTCATTTCTCACTTGGTCTGGATTTTTAGTGTAGGAAAGTGACATCGTACAGCACCGTAACCTTCAGTCAAGACCAAAGAGAGAGGTGCAGGGCAGGGTTTATTAAGGAGATCCTGAGCACTTGCTGAGCTTAGGACTGCCCACAGGGCACTTACAAACTAATTTGCATATCAGAGAAAGCTTCATTTGATAGTGATTGGGTCTCAGATACACAAAGGTATGCTTGCACAACTGCTTTAATGCGCTGGAATTAGGCAAAAAGAAGCTGACACACTGTGTTTAGCTATAAAGCGTAGAAAAGGGAATAGATAGTAGGGAGTAATGCATGACTGCAGGATCAGACTACATCAATTGTTTGTTTGTAGTCTGTAACCATGGAGACAGATTACTCTGCATGGAAGCCAAGACTATTTGGAGAGTTGCTTCATTTTTATTTTAAATGCTTGCAAAGATGGACATACCCTGTTAAGTCATTTTAATGACTAATAATGTCATATCTTTGCTTTATGTCTTTTATATACCCTTCTATTTATTGCTACACTCTATCTTTTCCTTTATACCACCGCACTCCACAAGTATCAGCTTCAACTATGCATTTTGTAAGTGTGTACTCGACAAAAAACAAGTTTGCTTGTTCAATTATGTGACCAGTTCAAGGGAATCTATGTAGACCGGAGCTCAGATATCGCCGTCCGTCGCTTGTTTGTTTCAGTGTCTATGTCTTTTATGTGTAGCACATATTAAAGGCCTTCCGTCACTGAATCGAGAATGCTGGTGCCTTTTTAAAAGGACAAATCTTATGTCACACATATTCCCAGAATGCTCTGCATCCTACTGTCTTCACTGTCAGCCATCTTGTTCCGGCAGCTTCACACAGGTCCAATTCTCATTACAGTCAATTGCAATTTTAGCAAATTCTTTCTTATGTAGTTTTATACTTGACAATTGACGATATGATAGTGTGAGACTGCAGGAACAGGGCCCAAAAGTAAAGGCCCTAATGCCGTATTTCTTGTCTGTTGTTTCAGTCACTGTGTCAGTTCTACAGTTATGGACTGATTGAAGCATGTGCATCACGTTTTGCATGTATCATACATGTCCGTAAAACCAGGACAGAAGAAGTTACAAATGACAGTTCATCATGTAATTATGGCGATGCTCAATATTGCATTATATCATCTTCCATCTACAGATCTCTCCCGGCAGTGCCCTAGAGCTTCGCTACTCCCAGGCACCAACTCTACCCATGGGCAGCCACATGGATCACTACAGCAGCACAGCCGTGATTAGGCGGCCGAAAAAGGGTCGTTGGGCGGCATTAAATGACGATCCCACAAAGGTACTGTGCATAGGCTTGATTATTTTTAAAAGGCTCCTACCCCTTACACATTTGAGGCATATCTGCAGTATACACTTTAAATATCTAATGGGGGGTCTCTCAGCTACAGATAGTATGAGGTCCCTCATCCCTTCTGCAGCAGATGAGGCTGCAGCGTCCAGGAGAAGATTAAGTAGAGAGGTGGCCACATATGTTCGACTCTCTCAGTTTAACTCTATGGATGTAGCAGAGCAAGCTTGAATGGAGAGATACATAGCCTTGAATAGAAGAGGAGAACCTGTGTGGACACCTCCCAGCCTTCCCCTGATGCAAAGGCAAAGCTGGAATCTACACGTATCGGATATATTCAGCATATCATGTGGCTACTATTATCTTTTTCAGTACTACTATGCTTCTAATCCTGGTAATGATAGGAGATTACATTTATCACCTTAAAGGGAATCCCCCAACCTAGAATAAGTAGTGTATAGTGTAAGCGATGATGAGTCTGGATATGTAATATTTATCTTCATGCTCACTTGCATTTTGACACTATGCTCCCCCAAACCAGCAGTAAAATGCATTGAGAGGACTCCAGCATATGCAGATAATATAGGAGGTTTATGAAATGGAGAGGGTCTGTTGCTGAGAGGCACCTTGCTTTAGCAGAAATCTTCCACCTCTGCTCTAAACATGGGGGGAGGCGATGAGTAGACGATTGTCAGGAAGAGAGCGCTTCTTCCCGACAACCACCTATTCGGCAATGGAGGTGTAGAGCTGCATGTACATGCAGTGATCTCCTCCACAATATGGAGACAAGTGATGGCTACTGGTATCGCTCATCCTCATAACAGCTGCATTTATCCTGTTTACACCACACGATCTGCTGCCCAGTAATGATAATTTAGGTGCCCTCAATAAGAATTGTTTCACCCAATGAACGAGTGTTTCGCTCATTCATCGGGTGATCTGGGGCACCTTTAGACAGGCTGATTATTGGGAATCCGCCATGTAAATCCGCTTTAAAGGGGTTGTGTCATCTCAGACAATGGGAGCATATTGCTAGGATAGGTGCGGGTTCCACCTCTGGGACCTGCACCTATCTCGTAAACGGAGCCTTGAAAGTCACGGAGGGCGCACCTCGCTTATGCAGCCAGCGCTCCCATTTTTTTCTATAGGGCCGACGGAAATAGTGAGCCAGCGCTCGTCTATTTTCGATGACCCCATAGAAATAAAAGGAGGGCGGCCGAGCATGTGCAGTGCTCCCTCCACAACTTTCAGGGCTCCTTTCTCTGTGTAAGTGCGGGTCTCAGCGGTGGGACCCGCATCTATCAGACAATGGGGGCGTATCCTAGCAATATGTCCCCATTGTCTGAGAGGACACATACCCTTTAACTGTACAGGAGAATAGGTTATCTATGTCCTGCCTCTTCAGATAAGGCTACTTTCACACTAGCGTTTCTTTTTTCCGGTATTGAGATCCGTCATACTGCTTCCGTTTTGTCCCCATTCATTGTCAATGGGGTCAAAACATAACTGAACAGAACGGAGTGCTCCAAAATGCATTCCATTCCGTATGGTTGCGTTCCCGTACCGGAGAGCAAACCGCAGCAAGTTGTGGTTTTCTTTCCATCATGGGATGAGGCGCAAAACGAATCCGGCATGACCCACATTACAAGTCAATGGGGATGGATCCGTTTTCTCTTGACTCAATAGAAAACGGATCTGTCTCCCATTGACTTTCAGTGGAGTTCATGACTGATCCGTCTTGGGTATGTTACAGATAATACAAACGGATCCGTTCATAACGGATGAAGATAGTTGTATTATCAGTAACAGAAGCGTTTTTGCTGAACCCTGCCGGATCCAGCAAAAACGCTAGTATGAAAGTTGCCTAAGCCCTATTCCACAGTCAGTCCTCAGCAGATATATTTTCCTTATATATTGCGCCTTTAAGAATGTCTTAGTGGGCTATAGACTAAAAGTAGCTGTTTTGAGTGAACGCTATTTCGGCCTCAATGTAAATCGTTCTCTTTCTTTGTTTTTATGCTGTCTTCCTGGACTCGCTGTCATGTAAGTATCCCTGTCTTCTTCCTGCCGCATGTCGACAGTAGAATTGTACCCTAAATACACATATCCCAATAGCAGTGCGTGGAATTGGAGTAGTAAATCGCCCATTATCTTATGTAGCAGGCTTTGGGGGAATAACGGTTCACCTTCCATATTACTATTCAGAGACTAGAGGCGGCATTGATGTTACCATATATTTAGTGCTATAAACCTCAGCTGTTTGTATGAGCTGGATACAGATGAAATGAACCTAGGGGAAGTAAGGACAACAGAAGGACAGGAAAATGTCCGTCAGTGTTTTAGCCTAGCCAGGAATTCATTCTTTAGTACTGTTCTCAATAAGGTTTATGGCTGACAGACATATCCTGTCCTGCTGGTGGCCCGAGATCCTCCTCTTTTCAGAGGAAACAGCTGTACTGAGGTGGGTCACTGTTTTTTTTTTATTTTTCCCATAGGAAATAATATAGAGTCTGTTCAAACTCATTGACTGCATTAGGACCTTTGCAGTATCTTATAAGCATATATGTGATAATTGCATTAAGCCAACACTCTGGAAACTGTTATATTGCAGTGGTGTTGTACCTGTAATGCAGGAACTTTTCTTTGAAAAATGTTTGACGTTTGATGTATTAAGTAGCAAAGTAGGTTACAATTTAGTCATAAGAGATGGTGGAGCACCAGCTGGAAGCAGTGTGATTAGTTATAGGTTCAGAGTGGGCCGCTAGACCCTCAACTGGACCCTATTCTAACACTCCAATGGAGCCCAGCCTTAAAGTGCATATCTGACCTTTAAAGGAAAAAAAAAAAAAAAAGATGTCACAAAATAACAAATAAAAAAATACTTCTCCAATCCCATTTAGCATCTTAATTTAGTGTGGACATTAAGGGTATGCCGATGTGACCGAAGCCTTAAAGGAGTTCTCTGGGAATACTGAGTTCTTACCAAGTCTGCCCTGTAAATAGAAGATTCATACTTACCTTCTCCCCGGCGTTCAGATCCTCCACGTTGCCTCCGCTTTTTCCATTTTTCCGATCCCTGGCTTGTTTTCTTCTGGCACTGCATGGGCATGGTCACATGCTCTGCTGCAGCCAGTGGGTGATATGGCCGCAAGCAACACGTCAGTGCTGAAGCCAGTCATTGGCCAATACAGTGCCGGAAGAAAACAAGACGTGGACACAGTGGAGGCACCGTGGAGGACCGTAGTGACAGGGAGCAGGTAAGTATTGTTTTTCTATTAATGGATGCAGGCTGCGGGCGCTTGGTAAAAACTTGGTATTCCCGGAGAATGCCTTTACTGTTGAACAGCTGACAACCCCATGAGAGTTTTCCATGTGTGCGAAATCTAGTAATATCTCCACTCCACTCAAAATGGAGGCTCTGATAGGATGCAGTTTCTGGCTCGGAATGCTTCGGGGATTGCTCTAGGTACTGTCAAGCTAGCCCCGCAGGATAACTAATGACTTCCTTTTCCTTTGCTCTTATTATTTAGAGGTGTGATTTGCTGCTCCTGTCATTCGTCTTCCCAAGCAATTATTTCTTCCAGTAAAAATGACATCCCAGTTGTCAGAATTCGAGCCCCGCCAAGATCAGGCAGTTTCTCATGATGGAATTGCCTTTGGTTCTTAACCATTAACCCTTCTGTTGCAGATTCGAACACTGGACGAGCAGGAATGGGAGCGGGCACAGCAAGCCAATGTACTGGCCAATGTGGCGCAAGCATTTGAAGGTGACTTGGACGGCTCAGATGAAGACGATAGGGAAACCATCTTTAGCTCCGCGGACTTGCTGTCTCCTAGCGGCCAGACGGATGTGCAGACACTGGCTATCATGTTACAGGAGCAGCTAGAAGCGATCAACAAAGAGATCAAGTAAGCAGTGCCCTGCTGCTAATGTTTTACCGAGTCCCTCCATGCGGTCCTGCTGACACTGCTTACTCTTGGTAGGTTAATACAGGAGGAGAAGGAGACCACCGAGCTACGAGCTGAGGAGATAGAGAGCCGAGTCACTAGTGGTACTCTTGATGGATCCCTTGGACGTTATCGCTCAGCCAGTTCCATTCCAACATCAGTAACCACTTCTACACTGGCCAGTCCTTCCCCGCCCAGTAGTGGGCACTCCACCCCACGCCTCACCCCTCACAGCCCGGCCAGAGAGGGAGAGAAATTTGTAAGTAATTGTACTTCCCTTTCTGACTTGTTGAAACCAGATGATGTATTTACAGCACACATCTTATGTCATTGACACCTTAGCAGGTCACTGTTCCCAACTAGTAGCCTGAATGTGCATGTATGGTTGCATTTTGAGCCTTACAACACATGACTGCCAGTTTTGGGCACCACATTGTGAAAAATATAGACACAGAAGATTTGGACAGCATCCTATGTGAGTGGTGGAATTACATTGTAATATGGACCCATAAACTTTGCTCTATGCTTTGACACTTAAAGGCTACATACACCTTCAAGGGCAATTTTCTTTTATGATTGCATTTTACTCATTTTGTGCTAAAAATCATTTTTTCAATTGGTCTTTATTAAAAATAATGAGCCGTTCTGTCACAAAGGGTTAACTGTTTGTCTAGCTGTGTGAATGTTACTTTCACTTCTGCCTGTCATCTAATAAACGTTATCTCTATATTACTAAAAGGTCATAAACTCTTATTTAAGCCACATTCTTATCAGTAAGGTAAGAATTGTGCTATGATGAGTGTTTTAAGAGATCAGAGATAAGGAGCCGTCAGCTGAGCTGCCTGACTGAACAGAGTGCAAATTCAGAGCCTGCTACTGGAGAAACTCAAGGCTGCACAGAGACAGGGGTTAAATATTTTCATATAGAACAATTGAAAAAATGATTTTAGCTCAAAATAAGAAGCTCCCAGAGGTGTACATAACCTTTAAGCTGGCCATACACATTAGATCTATGTCGATCGAACCCTCCAACCATGTAATAGGACCTCCTGTCTCTCCCCCAGCATCCAATGTTGGTGGAGATAAGGATCGATTTCAACTGCCTGATCCTTTTATTCTCAGGAAATAAGTCACTGCAAGAGATGTCTGGCAGTGGACTCCCCCATCCTCCCTACTACATATTCATATTCGGCCGAGTTTAGCATGTATATGTATAGAAGCATAAGGAGAGATATGTCAGCTGAACGTTTGGAGAAAGTTCTGTGACTAAAAATGAGAATAGGGTTATTTTGGCAGCAAACACATGGATTTCAGCAAGCCCCATGCAGATGAAAGGAACAGTTGTAGAAATTTGTGAATTGCCCATATTTATCTAGATGCTTTTATTTCTTCTTGTTAACCAGGTACTGAAATTATTAGCAGTATTCTATGTAGACAAAAACTATTCACTAAACTTAATGGACATCAGTATGTAACCTCAGCATATATGAGTAGAGGATTCTACAATATAGTTATTTTAGCTTGTCTCTACAGCACGGGACATAGTGCACATAGTGAACGTCGTGTATATAAGTAGGGATTAGCAAACCCGGTGAAGTTCAGGTCAAAGTTCGGGTTCGGGACCTGAACTTGACCCAAACACCGTACCTGAACCCCGACCCCATTAAAGTCAATGGGGACCCGAACTTCACTTTATTATTTTCCGTTATAACATGGTTATAACGGAAAATAATAGCATTCTTAAGATCTAGGGATGAGCTAACCCAGTGAAGTTCGGGTTCGCCGGGTTCGGCTGAACTTCAGGTCAAAGTTCGGGTTCGGGACCCAAACTTGACCTGAACACTGAACCCGGAACCCCATTAAAGTCAATAGGGACCCGAACTTAACTTTATTATTCTCCGTCATAACATGGAACTTCTATCTTGATTCAGCAGGACCTGCGATGACATCACCACGCTCATCACGTCGTGAGCGCTGTGACGTCATCGCAGGTCCTTTTGCATGTCCTGAAGAAAGAAGGGGATACCGGCTGCGCGATCAAGTGGATGAGGAGAGGTTTTTTTTATTACTTTTAACCTTTCAATGGCCATTTTATTTAGCATTCTATCTTAAGAATGCTATTATTTTTTATTATAACAATGTTACAAAGGAAAATAATAAAATCACCTGAACACCAAACCCGAAACCGAACTTCAGTGAAAAAATTCCGGGTTCGGGTTTGGGTACCTGAACTCGCAAAGTTTGGTACGAACCCAAACTTTGCCGTTCGGGTTCGCTCAACTCTAAATATAAGCTATATGCAGTATGTTTGTGGCCACCTAGTGTTCATACTTGGAACACCAATTTTAGTTCCGTCTCGGAAAGCTTTAACATGCACCAGTGTTGTATAGCCTTGATAATTTGCCTGTAATTGTTCTGTGGTGCTGTATTCTGCAAAATGTTTTTATTAATTTTGTACATTTTAACTCCCTAGAATCATGTCCCTAAAGAAGACAGCAGAGATGAAAAGTCATTGATGCAATGTGAGACAACCCCTCCCTTGACCCCTCGCGCTGTACGACTGGAAAGAATGACCCAGGCACTTGCTCTACAATCTGGCTCCTTGGAGGATGGAAGAGAATCCAGAGCAAGGTAGAAATTTACATAGATATGATCGAATGATTTAAAGGGCTTCTGTCACCCCCCCAATTAGCAATTTTCAGTATCAGACATTAGCTATTTGCTATATATATCCCTCTTACCTCTGTCTGTGCTGTAAATTCTTTAAAAATCGTACTATAGTGTGCCTGAGGAAGGAGCGGGCAAGTGAGCGTCCTTCTCTCAGAACGCCTGCGCCGAATGAGGACCGGTATGGCACAGGCGCGGGATTTCATGGGCAGTCAGGGCCAGCGGGAGGAGGAGAGCACTCGCTAGCCCTGTCTATCAAGTGGAGGAGGAGGTGTGTTGATAGTCCGAGGATGCGGCAAGTAACCGCCCAACTTGCTGGTAGTGAAGAAATTAGCATATGATAAAAGTACGATTTTTAAAGAATTTACAGCACAGACAGAGGTAAGAGGGATATATATGGACTCAGCTGACATTAGCAAATAGCTAATGTCCGATACTGAAAATTGCTAATTGGGGGGGTGACAGAAGCCCTTTAAAGAGGTTGTCCAAGACTAAGAAAAACCGCCCAGAGTGGCGTCCCATGGTAGTGATCATACCTACCTACCTACAGTGGAGGAAATAATTATTTGACCCCTCACTGATTTTGTAAGTTTGTCCAATGACAAAGAAATGAAAAGTCTCAGAACAGTATCATTTCAATGGTAGGTTTATTGTAACAGTGGCAGATAGCACATCAAAAGGAAAATCGAAAAAATAACTTTAAATAAAAGATAGCAACTGATTTGCATTTCATTGAGTGAAATAAGTATTTGAACCCCTACCAACCATTAAGAGTTCTGGCTCCCACAGAGTGGTTAGACACTTCTACTCAATTAGTCACCCTCATTAAGGACACCTGTCTTAACTAGTCATCTGTATAAAAGACACCTGTCCACAGAATCAATCAATCAAGCAGACTCCAAACTCTCCAACATGGGAAAGACCAAAGAGCTGTCCAAGGATGTCAGAGACAAAATTGTAGACCTGCACAAGGCTGGAATGGGCTACAAAACCATTAGCAGAAGCTGGGAGAGAAGGTGACAACTGTTGGTGCGATTGTTCGAAAATGGAAGGAGCACAAAATGACCATCAATCGACCTCGCTCTGGGGCTCCACGCAAGATCTCACCTCGTGGGGTGTCAATGGTTCTGAGAAAGGTGAAAAAGCATCCTAGAACTACACGGGAGGAGTTAGTTAATGACCTCAAATTAGCAGGGACCACAGTCACCAAGAAAACCATTGGAAACACATTACACCGCAATGGATTAAAATCCTGCAGGGCTCGCAAGGTCCCCCTGCTCAGGAAGGCACATGTGCAGGCCCGTCTGAAGTTTGCCAATGAACACCTGAATGATTCAGAGAGTGACTGGGAGAAGGTGCTGTGGTCTGATGAGACCAAAATAGAGCTCTTTGGCATTAACTCAACTCGCTGTGTTTGGAGGAAGAAAAATGCTGCCTATGACCCCCAAAACACCGTCCCCACCGTCAAGCATGGGGGTGGAAACATTTGCTTTGGGGGTGTTTTTCTGCTAAGGGCACAGGACAACTTATTCGCATTAACGGGAAAATGGACGGAGCCATGTATCGTGAAATCCTGAGCGACAACCTCCTTCCCTCTGCCAGGAAACTGAAAATGGGTCGTGGATGGGTGTTCCAGCACGACAATGACCCAAAACATACAGCAAAGGCAACAAAGGAGTGGCTCAAGAAGAAGCACATTAAGGTCATGGAGTGGCCTAGTCAGTCTCCGGACCTTAATCCAATCGAAAACCTATGGAGGGAGCTCAAGCTCAGAGTTGCACAGAGACAGCCTCGAAACCTTAGGGATTTAGAGATGATCTGCAAGAGGAGTGGACCAACATTCCTCCTAAAATGTGCGCAAACTTGGTCATCAATTACAAGAAACGTTTGACCTCTGTGCTTGCAAACAAGGGTTTTTCCACCAAGTATTAAGTCTTTTTTTGTTAGAGGGTTCAAATACTTATTTCACTCAATGAAATGCAAATCAGTTGCTATCTTTTATTTAAAGTTATTTTTTCGATTTTCCTTTTGATGTGCTATCTGCCACTGTTACAATAAACCTACCATTGAAATGATACTGTTCTGAGACTTTTCATTTCTTTGTCATTGGACAAACTTACAAAATCAGTGAGGGGTCAAATAATTATTTCCTCCACTGTATCTTCAAAAATGTTACTAACCAGGCATCCCCTTTAGAGACTGGGCATTTTTTGATTTTTGCACTTTTTATTTTTCCTCCCCACATTCACATAGCCATATGAGGGCTTATTGTTTGCAAGACAAGATGCATTTTTAATGCCATCTTTTAATTTACTATGTCTTGTATTGGAAACTAAATTCTTTGTGGGGTAGAATTGAAAAAAGAAAAAAACACAATTTGGCCAAGGTGTTTGGGGTTTGGACATCACGGCATTCACCGTGCGCTTAAAATGACGTCCTTATTCTGCGTCTCAATGTGATTGCGGCGATACCAAACTTGTATAGTTTTTATTTTAATTACTTTAAAAAAAAAATTAAACCTTTGGAAAAATCTAAATTTTCTTTTGTATCGCCATATTCACTTTTTTATATTTCGGTCTACAGAGCTGTATGAGGGCTTTTTTTTGCGTAATGAACTCTAATTTTTATTGGTACCATTTTTTGGTATGTATGACTTTTTGATCACTGTTACGGTATTCAATTTTTTTTGGGGGGGTCAAGATGACAAAAAAATGGGAATTGCATGTTTTTCATCTTTTTCCCGTTACAGCATTCACCGGAAACTTTTTAAAATATTTCAATAGTTCTGACATCGCACACTTCGATAACTAATATGTTTATTTTTTTATTGTTCATAAATTTATACATTTTAAATTGAGAAAGGGGTGTTATTTAAACTTTTAATATTTTGGTGGTTTGTTGTATTTTTTTTTTTTACTTTTTATTTAATAACTATTAGCCCCCTTAGGGGGCAAGAACCTGGGATCTTTTGATCCCTTGTCCTATTCACCCTGATAGAGATCTATTAGAGTGAATATGATTCTGACACTGTCCCTGCTGAGCTATGCCTCGTGCATAGTCTAGCAGGGAGCTTACCATGGCAGGCCTGGAAGGCTTCAGAAGCGCCCAGGCTGCCATTGTAATCGATCAGAGCTCTGCGATTTCACGAGGACTTCGATCGGAAGGCAGAGGGAGCCGCATCCCTATGCCTAACTCCCCAGATGCCGCGATCAGTGTTGAAAGTGGCATCTGAAGGGTTAAATAGCAGGGTTTTGCCTCATCGCTGTTCCCCGTCATTGCGGCCGGGTGCCTGCTGTATTATAAAGCCGACACCTGCCGCTTATGAAACGTGCTTACCCGCTCTATACAAATAAGGGGTTAAGTCATTTTTCTACCCTCTTTCTCTACCCTGCTGGCCCCTGGAACATGCCGTATTCCCAGCAGCAGTAGCAGACCAGTATTTACTCTATGGGCAAGATGGACTGGTCCGGAGCATTGAAATGGGGTACAAAGCTATACTGGTGCAATCTATATAAATGGTCTCCAAGTTGTGGCTCTCTAGCTGTTACAGAACTACAACTCCCAGCATGTCTGTCACCTTGGAACTTTCAGGGTGTGCAGGGAACATCTGGAGACTACTAATCTGGTAAATGCTACATCAGTGATATACAACGCACCAACGTATATAAATAACATCTCTTTAATATATTACGCACAATCCTGCATAACCAGATGGATCTGTAGGTCAGGAGGGCAGGTAATTTGGGTAACCACCCCATTGGATGATATAATGGCAGCCACCCAGCTTCCTTGGAGTAGAGTAAACGAAGTAACAGCTGGATAGAATTTTTACCATCGTGCCCGATGCAGCCACTGGCAGTAGTTTTCCCATTTAGCCTTCTATTTGTATGATTGGGAAAGGGCACTCATGGTTCAGTGGAGAGATAAAATGGGCTTATTGAGTGGGGAGGCCTGAAGCTAGTGTACCACCCTCTGCTCATATTCATCACCCTTGCATGTATTGTAGGGACTTATCAAGCAGAAGTAAAGCTGTTTGTACAATTTGTGTCATTTATGTCCTTATCATGGTTACTTGGTCACGGAGCTGCTTTTAGAGCACAGGCTGTGTTTTCCTTCAGGAAACCTCTTAAAGCTAAAGTTCTTAACCTTCTTCCACAAGGGAGACAGATTAAGGATCCTCTGACATCCGCAATGTAATTCCTCCTCCATTCTCCTCACACTGAAATGCTCTTGGTTTAGTCTTTCCCTTAGGACTCTCTTGCATTTATCGATCAAGTGCCATCATCTACCTATAGCCTGCATATTACCTTATTCATACTGGCCAACATTTAGGTTGGTAAATTTGTGGCATCCAAAACCTGCTTCGGGAACATGCCGACTCTGCCCGGGAAGGTCCATTTGTGGCCAGGGTTAACTTTAGCCCCACCTATTTTTGTCTTGGGACAGCTAGAGTTTGCAGTCTCGTCAAATTGGGGACAGTTGGCAGCTATCTCTTTTTGCTGTGCCTGTCATTTTCACCCCAACCTTCAGAGCAGGCATGTTCACCCATAGTTGTGGTAGAGAAGTTGGAAGTGCTCATGAAGATAACAGCAACATAATGCTACATTGGGGAAACCATACTTAATGGAAAGAGATGGAAGCCTTTACAATGTACAATTAGACAACATAAGATGCCCATAGAAGCCAATCCGATTCCACCTTTCATTTTCCATTTGGAAAATGTAAAGTGGAATCTGATTAGATGTTATGGACCCAAAGAGTAATAATGAGGATGAAGGAAAAACAAAGAGTGAAAGTTATTAGGAAAGGAAAAGGGATGATCGCCCTACATAGGGTTTCCTGTAAACTGATGTGAAGGTCAGACAATCATCTTTTTCTTCTTCCCCCAGCCTGGGCGCGGATGGCCTTGGAGGCACCAATAGCACCAGCCAGGACTCTCTGCATAAAGCTGCTAAAAAGAAAAGCATCAAGTCCTCAATTGGGCGTTTGTTTGGCAAGAAGGAGAAGGGCCGTATGGGACAGATGGGACGAGAATCCTCATCTCTTGGTAAGAACATACATTTCTTGGTATCCCATCACTGACTTCATACGACGCTACACTGAGATTGGTTTTGTGGTTCCTTTCATGTTGTCCTTTGAATTCTGATGTCAGGCAAAGGGTCTTGCAAATTAGTTCTTTTAAGCTAAGGAATCCTCTTTTTGTCCATAGCATTAGTCAATTACTAGTTTTTCCCAGAGGCCTATGCATTAGTTTGTAACAATTAGCCATGGGCATCTCCCCATGATATTTTCATATGACCAAAGCCAACCATCAAGCTTCGTTGGCTGCCTCATGGTTGACCATTGTCTAGGCTGCATCCCTTACAACAAAGGTGGCCAAAGAGTAGATGGCTATCTGACAGTAGTTTAAAGAGGTGGGTGCAGTAGATCTTGAGGTTAGGCCACCGGGCTGGCTTTAAAGAGGACCTGTCACCTCAAAATGAAATGCAAACTGAAAACACCATGTTATAGAGCAGGAGAAGCAGAGCAGATTCATATATAGTTTTGTGGGAAAAGATGCAGTAAAACCTGTAATTTTTGAACCCCAGTGCTACCAATCAATGACAGCCCCTGCCACCCGTTGCCGTTACACCTAGAGGCTCTGCTCTCTCTGCAATTGCCGCGTCCTCTCTACTCCGATTGACAGGGTCAGGTGTGATGACGTTTTCACTGCCCAGCCCTGTCAATCAAAGTGTAGAGGGCACAACAGTTGCAGAGAGAGCAGAGCCTCTAGGTGTAATGTCAACGCCCCCGTTGCTCCTAGAGGCTCATTTTCCTATATTAGGATATAATTTTTCTCATCAATGTGGGGACATATGAACATGGGACTAAAAGGGGTTACGTCATAAGTGATGTAAAAATTCTAATCATACATCATATAGTACCTATACCTCACATGGATCCAAAGAGCTCCCCATTCAATGCTCCAATTGTTCTGCTAGATTTATTTCAGGCTGGCAGCTCAGGGAGATTATTCTTTCTCAAGGGGTGTGTCCTTTCCACTGCAGCTCTCACCCTCTAACCGCCACAGCTATGGCTAGTGAGAGTTGAATATTTAAACTGAGCGTGTGCGACCACCTGAGTGATGTGGACAGAGAAATGTAGAATAGTTTTCATGGCACATGTCATACAGCAGTAGCCCACTTTTACATGGCCCTAGCCTTTATTTCTTGCAAACCCTTATCAGCATACAATATCCATGAAGTAATGTATTACTCAGGTAGGTAGAAAATATATGCATGTAGCACGTGCAAATAAGGGAAACCACTGTGCCTATGTGCTACATCCGAAGCTTCCCAAGGCAGTAAGGTAGCAATACTATTATTTTATTATTATTATTATTATTTATTATCAGAGTGCCATTCATTCCATAGCACTGTACATATGATAGGCGGTGCACATACATAATACAGACAATTGCCTTAAGCATGAACAAGACGAGTTACAAACTGGTACAGAAGGATAGAGGGCCCTGCCCGTGAGGGCTTACAATCTACATGATATTATTGGAACATTTTTTAAAGGGGTCCTCTGGTTCGGGCAAGCTCCTTGTATGTTCTATTAGAGAATATTGCGCTAATGAAGAAGGATAATCCTATTACATTCAGTGGGGAGCAGCCCACTTTAAGTACATCTTAAAGTATTAATGTACAATGCAATTCCCCTGCTGTTTGTTGTTTACGGTGCCATTCTTGTTCAGGTCACTAGGTGGCGCCCACATGCTTTTCAGAACTCCTCCGCTTTGGTAAACTAATTCCGTGCATGTTTTTACATTACCTGAAATCCGTAAAGTCCAACTCCAGGCCTCCTGGTGTAGCGTAAAGTTTTTATATTCATTGAGAATAACCCTGATCATGCTAATGGACACTATATGAAGCAAAATCTACTTTTTCTCTTATAGCGCTGCAGTTTAATTTTAGCTGAAATAAGACGTTAATAGTTCGGTATTGAATACTCGCATACTTAGCATGAACCACTGCTATGACTTAGGCAGTCTAAAACCTCCTCTCCAAACTCTTCACCTGGAGGATCCTTAGTGATGTTTTCTGTGGAAATAAAAATGTATCTTCCCCTAAATTTTCTTAAAGGGGTTGTCTCACTTCAGTAAGTGACATTTTTCATGTAGAGAAAGTTAATACAAGGCATTTACTAATGTACTGTTATTATCCATATTGCTTCCTTTGCTGGCTGGATTCATTTTTCCATCACATTATACACTGCTCGTTTCCATGGTTATGGCCGTGCTTGCACACTATAGAAAAAAGCACCAGCCTATGTGCGCTCCTATGGTCCTGTCCACCAGAGAGGCCGGCACTTTTTCCTACAGTGTGCAAGCACGACCACCACGAGTGGATCGCAGGGCGGTCATAACCATGGAAACGAGCAGTGTATAATGTGATGGAAAAATGAATCCAGCCAGCAAAGAAAGCAATATGGACGATCACAATACATTAGGAAGTGCCTTGTATTAACATAGTAACATAGTAACATAGTATATAAGACCGAAAAAAGACATTTGTCCATCCAGTTCGGCCTGTTTCCTACAAGTTGATCCAGAGGAAGGCAAAAAACCCCTGTGAGGTAGAAGCCATTTTCCCCACTTAAGGGGAAAAAAATTCCTTCCCGACTCCAATCAGGCAATCAGAATTTCGCTTTCTCTACATGATAAATTGCATTTTCTGAAGTGACACAACCCCTTTAAATTTTGTTAAGGAAATTTTTTCAGGCTACAAAATCAATACAATCTTTTGCCATCCATTGAAAAGTGGACCTTAAAGTGGTTGTCCAGTTTCAGAAATTGGAAAGTACTGTTTTGATGGTCCTAAGGTGACAGGTGGCTTCAGTGCAGTAGGACTATCCCCCTTATGTAATAGCAGTATTTATGATCTCCATACTGCTTCACTTTCCAGCTGGAACTCCATCTGAGGAGACCTCACCTGCCGATCCTATGGGCTTGTCCAAGCTGGCTGGACCTGTGGACAAAGACCGCAGAAACAAGAAGAAGTAAGTCATCTCTGATCCTACGATGAGAATGTATACAAGGTAGTCATGTAACTAAATTGCATCTTGCATTATACCACCCTCAGTTATTCCTTCTGGAAATCAATTCACAATAATAGAAGTGGTGTATGTTAGTCTGCCCATAGAAGAACGCTTACTGCACAAGGTTCCTAGTCAAGAGCTCCCTGTTACCAGCCCATCATCCGTGCTCATAGGTTGATTGGGGATGAGGTGTATATCGGAAGGTTTCCCCCGACCCTTTATTGTATATTACCCGTGCGGTTGAGTGGCGCTTCCGTTTCGGATCTCTCCCCCAGTGCAGTTTTCTCCTTTCTAACTAGGTCTCTGCTCTATTTGTGGCACAGACACATTTGATCAGAAATTCATGCGTTGTGAACAGGTGTAACTTGCGTCAGTGAGTCACTGCTCATCTACTGAAATATCATCTTGTTTATACCTGCGGTCACAAATGTGTGTGAGATGTTAAGCAGTTTATATGCTGAATGGATCATCACGAGTTGTTTTTGCATTTTCGTTATCTCTCTGCTTTCCAAGAGCCATAACTTTTTTACTTTTCTATTCACGTAGCCATATGAGGGCTTATTTTTTGCAAGACAAGATGTTTTTTTTTTTTAATGGCATCATTTCAGACTGTATCTTGTACTTAAAAAAGGGTTAAAAAAAAGTTGTGGGTTGAAATTGAAAAACAATGCAATTCCACCATAGATGTTGGGGTTTTCTGCTTACTGTGCACTAAACATGAAATGGCGATCTACAGGTCAGTAAACTTGGGAAAATTGGGAAAGGGGGATTATTTGGACTTTTAATTCTTTTGTTTAATATTTGTTATTTTTTTATTTTTTAGTCCCACCTACGGGATACGTACAATCATTTGATCGCCTATACCAGTGATGGGCAAAGTGCGGCTCTCCAGCTGTTGCTAAACTACAACTCCCACCATGCCCTGCAGTAGGCTGATAGCTATAGACAGGCTTTGCATGCTGGGAGTTGTAGTTCTGCAACAGCTGGAGAGCCGCACGTTGCCCATCACTGGCCTATACCATAGTCTACAATAGTATACTTGTATTTACTGGCTTCCTATTATAGGGATTGGCCAGTTTCCTATATAGATGACCTATCCTCAGGATGATGTGTTCTCTTCAGTTGATTGGCTGGGGCGCCGGGAGTCGAACCCCATCCGATCTGATAATGATGACCGATCCTGAGTTTAGGTCATCCATATAGGAAACTGACCAACCCCTTTTAAAGAGGACCTTTCACTAATATTTAGGTAGTGAAATACTTACACTACCTTCCTGAGCGGTCCCGGCTGACATCCAGGCAACTTTTTTTTTTCCAAATAACCCCCTGTTCGTGCGCTCCGGTCGCCGTTAGGTTTCACATGCGGGGACTCCTTGTACTAGGCGGGGACTTGTCTTTTGCCTGGGAAGTGGTTTTCCTCTCCCTGGCTGCGTGTGCAGCCAATCATAGCGCTCGGCTCACAGCCAGGGAGAGGAAAACCACTCTCGGGAAAAAGACAAGTCCCCGTCTCATACAAAGAATCACCGCATGTGAAAACTAACGGAGACCGGAGCGCACGAACGGGGGGTTATTTGAACGGGGGGTTATTTTTGCCTGGACCGCTAGTGTAGTGACTGCTAGGAAGGTAGTGTAAGTATTTCACTACCTAAATATTGATGAAAGGTCCTCTTTAAGTTCTGCAGCATGCAGGGCTTAAAGGGGTATTCTGAATATGCCAGATTCAGCACTAAAACCATTGTAAGTCATTGGGCACCGGATCCGTTTTTTTCTGGCACCATTGACTTGAAAAAACATGGTTTCAGTGCCGGATCCAGTGTATTCATTTTCGATATTATACAACCGGATCTGTTCTGAATGGCTTATTCAGTCTCCCATGCCACACACAAAAACGCTGCCTGCAGGGGATTTGTGTCCGGCATGGGAACACAACAAACCGGAACGGAATACCTTCTGGTGCACTCCATTCTGGTTGGTTTGGTTTTGTCCCCATTGACAATGAATGGGGATAAAACGAAACCGTTGTGCTGCGGTTTTGAGTCCCTGTGCCGGATCCCAAAACTAGACAGCACAACACAGATCTGAAAGTAGCCTAACCCACGCCTAGGTACAATGAAGATGTATTCGTTTTTAGTTTTTTCAGAGAGTGAACTTAATTTTTTAGATGCTGGTTTCATTACAGTAAAGTTAAAGAATAATGTTTATGCTTGTGATTTTTTTTTTTCCAGGCATGAGCTTCTGGAAGAAGCTTGTAGACAAGGACTTCCATTTGCTGCTTGGGATGGGCCCACTGTTGTTTCTTGGCTGGAGGTATAGTACAAAAGCACATGACAGTTTAATAGTCATCCTTAAAGGGAGGTCTAACATTCTGTGCTCGATTCATTTCTTAAAAGGTCACTAACTTTTCAAAAAACTTCTCATGTGTCAAAGTCATTGTCATTACAGCAGTCAGAATTTTACTTTTCTCATACAGTGCCCTAAATCTCCTGCATATTTTAAAAATCATAATTTTCGATGTGTGCAAACACCACTAGAGTGAGTTATCATCTGGGCTGCCTGTAACCAGCACTAGAGGGAGCGATCATTCTGGCTACATGTAACCACCTGTAACCACCACTAGAGCGAGCGATCATCCTGGCTGCCTTTGGCTACCGCTAGTGGTGGTTATAGACATCCTGGCTACCTGTAACCACCACTAGAGGGAGCCATCATTCTGGCTACATGTAACCACCTGTAACCACCACTGGAGCGAGCGATCATCCTGGCTGCCTTTAGCTACCGCTAGTGGTGGTTACAGACATCCTGGCTACCTGTAACCACCACTAGAGGGAGCCATCATTCTGGCTGCCTGTAACCACCACTAGAGGGAGCGATCATCCTGGCTGCCTGTAGCTCCCTCTAGTTGTGGTTACAGACATCCTGGCTACCTGTAACCACTACTAGAGGGAGCAATCATCCTGGCTGCCTGTAGCTCCCTCTAGTGGTGGTTACAGGTGGTAACATGTAGCCAGAATGATGGCTCCCTCTAGTGGTTGTTACAGACATCCTGGCTACCTGTAACAACCACTAGAGGGAGCGATCATTCTGGCTGCCTGTAACCACCACTAGAGGGAGCCATCATTCTGGCTACACGTAACCACCTGTAACCACCACTGGAGCGAGCGATCATCCTGGCTGCCTTTAGCTACCGCTAGTGGTGGTTACAGACATCCTGGCTACCTGTAACCACCACTAGAGGGAGCCATTATTCTGGCTACCTGTAACCACCACTAGAGGGAGCTATCATCTTGGCTGCCTGTAACCACCACTAGAGGGAGCGATTATCCTGGCTGTCTGTAGCTCCCTCTAGTGTAGGTTACACACATCCTGGCTACCTGTAACCACCACTAGAGGGAGCCATCATTCTGGCTACATGTAACCACCTGTAACCACCACTAGAGTGAGCGATCATCCTGGCTGCCTTTAGCTACCGCTAGTGGTGGTTACAGACATCCTGGCTACCTGTAACCACCACTAGAGGGAGCCATCATTCTGGCTACATGTAACCACCTGTAACCACCACTGGAGCGAGCGATCATCCTGCCTGCCTGTAGCTCCCTCTTGTGGTGGTTACAGACATCCTGGCTACCTGTAACCACCACTAGAGGGAGCCATTATTCTGGCTTCCTGTAACCACCACTAGAGGGAGCTATCATTCTGGCTTCCTGTAACCACCACTAGAGGGAGCTATCATTCTGGCTTCCTGTAACCACCACTCAAGGGAGCTATCATCCTCGCTTCCTTTAACCATCACTAGAGGGAGCTATCCTCCTGGCTTCCTGTAACCACCACTAGAGGGAGCTATTATGTTGGCTTACTATAACCTCCACTAGAGGGAGCCATCATCCTGGCTGCCTGTAACCATCACTAGAGGGAGCTATTCTCCTGGCTGCCTGTAAACACCACTAGAGGGAGTTATCATCCTGGCTGCCTGTAATTATCACTAGAGGGATCTATCCTCCTGGCTGCCTGTAAACACCACTAGAGGGAGCTATTATCCTGGCTGCCTGTAATTATCACTAGAGGCAGCTATCCTCCTGGCTTCCTATAACCTCCACTAGAGGGAGCCATCATCCTGGCTGCCTGTAATCATCACTAGAGGGAGCTATCCTCCTGGCTTCCTGTAACCACCACTAGAAGGAGCTATTATGTTGGCTTACTATAACCTCCACTAGAGGGAGCCATCATCCTGGCTGCCTGTAACCATCACTAGAGGGAGCTATTCTCCTGGCTGCCTGTAAACACTACTAGAGGGAGCTATCATCCTGGCTGCCTGTAATTATCACTAGAGGCAGCTATCCTCCTGGCTTCCTATAACCTCCACTAGAGGAAGCCATCATCCTGGCTGCCTGTAATCATCACTAGAGGGAGCTATTCTCCTAACTGCCTGTAAACACCACTAGAGGGAGCTATCATCCTGGCTGCCTGTAATTATCACTAATAGGAGCTATCTTCCTGGCTGCCTGTAACCATCACTAGAGGGAGCTATCCTCCTGACTGTCTGTAAACACCACTAGAGGGAGCTATCCTCCTGACTGTCTGTAAACACCACTAGAGGGAGCTATCCTCCTGGCTGCCTGGAACCATCACTAGAGGCAGCTATCCTGGCTGCCTGTTGACACCACTAGAGGGGGCTATCACCAAAGAGAGTTCACCGCTAAAGGGGAGTTCAATGTATAACAGTATGCAGCAAGCTCCCTCTAGTGACAGCTGCAGGTGGCCAGCATGAGATATACTATGTATATTGCAGACGATGTGGGTCTCCAAATGGAGCTACAGACAGTATAAAGAAAAACAAAATGGTATTTAATATGGAAATTAACATTAAGGTCTGGGAGAAACAAAGGCATCGTGGCTGTTCTCACACCTTCATTACAAATGAAACCTGCAAGTATCAGGTCACTATCATGTTAGGATGCCACCATGCTGCTGTTGACCAAAACACATTTTTCCTCCTTTCCCAGTTGTGGGTTGGTATGCCAGCCTGGTACGTGGCTGCATGCCGTGCCAATGTGAAGAGTGGGGCCATCATGGCTAACTTGTCTGATACAGAAATCCAGCGTGAGATTGGTATCAGCAACCCCCTACATCGTCTGAAGCTACGCCTTGCCATCCAGGAGATGGTCTCTCTTACGAGTCCTTCGGCACCAGCCACGTCACGCACGGTGAGACCTCTAATGCAGCGGAAATAAACTGACTGTACTACATTAGTCAATTTGTTTAGTCCATTAACCCTTCCACCTCTCCTCTTTCCATCAGTCAACAGGAAATGTATGGATGACCCATGAAGAAATGGAAACTTTAACTGCCACTACCAAACCCGTGAGTAGCATAAACCAAACCCGTGCCATCAACGTACAACTGGCATAACAAGATACTCAAACACTTTTGTAGGTAGCTGGCATCAGACTTATCTTTAAGCGGCCTGCTTGGTCGCGTAGCACGCTTCCGATTCCATTTGGCGCAAAAGAATACACCTTTATGTAAAATGGGATGTGCTTTGATTCCCCACCGTTTTCAAGATCTCAGCCAGTGAAAGAAAACATTCAGAACCTGTTTGTGTTCAACCACATCTTCTAGAAGGGACACTCCCATGTTACACATTTATGGCACACCCACAGGATATGCTGTAATTACCTGATGAGTGTGGGCCCCACTACTGGAAACTTCACCTATAAAAATTAGGGGAAAAGAATGTTTGAAATTGCCACAAAGGGTCTTGGAACCCCTGTTCTTCTGATAGGTGATGGTCCCAGTGGTGGACCCATCAGATATTAAATATGTACAAAGTATGTTAAAAGTATGTACTTTTCCTATCTACAGTGATTGGAAACCTAAAAAGGCCATGTTTTTCCCGGTAAATTACAGTTTTTACATAGCGTCCCTGCAATATTAGAGATAAATCTCCTGCTATATGTTTTCTATAAAAGAGAAAAGGACAGAGGTGGCCACTCATATGTAATATCATCAGGATGCAATTTACAGTGAGATATGTAATGCACTTACCTTTTGTTGTTGTGACAGTCAAAACGACTTATTGGCGTGTCGTTAGGAGTCCACGCGGCTGCTAAGTACTGCAGCCACGGTTTATAGCTGGCTATGCTACACAAGCAATAAGCCTGGAAAATTAACGGGAGAGCTTGCTCAATAAGGAGCCTTAATTCAGGCGCTGTCACCAGAGCAGCCTCATCCAGCCAATGGACTTGAAGGCAGGAACGATAAGGATGGAAATCTTTTATTTGGCAACGCGCTTCAAAGGTAAAAAGGCCTCTTCATCAGGCACAATGACATCTAATCACATGTTTTTGTGCCTGATGAAGAGGGCTGTTCGCCTTCGAAACACATTGACAAATAAAGGAATTGTACCTTAGTCCTTCCTGCCTTCAAGTCCATTGCCCAGACGAGGCTACTCTGGTGACAGCGCCTGAATTAGGCTCCCGTTCGCTATGTATGGTTGATTTGACTATTCCCCTGGTACTAACTGATGGAGCCTACTGTCCTTATTCACACTGCATGTGTCTCTATAGAGATGTGTCTGCATACCAGTATATATTTGCTTCAGGTCTACCCTGTCACTCTTCTCATCTCTTCTTCTTTATCTTTTTCTAAAACTAACCCTTGTCAGGAGACTAAGGAGATCAGTTGGGAACAGGTAGGTTGTTGTATAGGACTGTGTTTTTTTTTATCAGGGAGAAAGAGGTATGCATGTCAAATAAAAGCTGGTCCTCCTCCTTCTGCCCAGTTCTCCTTTATTGGGGTCCTTCATTTATAAGATCAAGAGGTTTAGTACAATATGTGTAACTTATACCAGTGTAACGGAGCAGGTCTGTCTGGGCTGATCGCCATGATGACACCTTCTGCAGCCCTGCTCAGTGCATAATAAAATACCCACTTAGGTCTGTTTCAAGCAGATATTTGTCATACATGGTGCTGGGCTGAAGGCAGCTTGGCTGTGAGACACAGGACTGCACAGGTAGAGAAGTATTACTCAGTTCTCAAGAGGTAGAATGGACATGGTGGGTCTTTTTCATTGGCACTTTATGCTCGGGTAAATGGGTTCTCCTTCTTAGACTACCTGTTTAATGGGATTTCCTCTGATTTTGATGTTCATTTTACTTCAGTACAACCTTCCTCGGTGCACAGTAGACTGGCATCTTATAATGTTCTTCTGTTGACAGATCCTGGCATATGGGGACATGAATCACGAGTGGGTTGGTAATGACTGGCTGCCTAGTCTTGGTTTGCCCCAGTATCGTAGCTACTTCATGGAGTCCTTAGTCGATGCTAGAATGTTAGACCACCTGAACAAAAAGGAGCTTCGAGGACAACTGAAAATGGTAGATAGTTTCCATAGGTGAGTATGATATTTCCTTAATGGGCATCTATCAGCAGATTTGTACCTATGAAACTGGAAGACTTGTTGCATGTGAGCTCGGCAGCTGAAGGCATCTGTGTTTGTCGCGTGTTCATATGTGCCCGCATTGCTCAGAAAAATTAAGTTTTAATATATGCAAATGAGTCTCTAGGAGCAATGGGGTCATTGCCGTTACATCTAGAGGATCTGCTTTCTCCACAACTGCCGCTCCCTCTCCATTCTAATTGACAGGGTCAGGCATAATTATGGTTTCCCTGCCTGGTTCTGTAAATCAAAGTCCAGAGGGCACAGCAGTAGCAGACAGAGCCTCTAGATGTAATGGTATCGCCCCTGTTGCTCCTAGAGGCTCATTTGCATATATTGTCCAGTTTTATTTTTTCATTTATATCAATGTCTGGGAGAGCTAAGTAACACTGAATATGGCTATCAGTCCAGGTGCCACAGGGATTGACACTTAGCTTTTGCAGATTTCTCCATGACAAATATAAACCTTAAAGGGAACCTGTCATCAACTTTATGCTGAGCTCACTGAGGGCAGCATAAGATAGTGACAGAAATGCTGATTTCAGAGGTGTGTCACTATTGAGCTAAAAGTAAGAGGTTGCCGAGAACCAGCATCATAATCATTGCAGCCCAGGCCTTGTAAAGAGTCAAATCTATCTGAGAAGAGTCCTGGTTATTCATAATCTCCTGCTCTCCCGCCCATCTGCTGATGATTGGCAGTTCTCTCCTAGACAGAAAGGGAGAAAACTAGGTAGAAGCCTGTCAGTCACCAGCAGGTGGGCAGGAGAGCAGGAATTCATAAATGACCATGACTCTTCTCAGGTGGCCGTGACTCTTTTCCAGACCCAGTCTGCAATGATTGTGATGTTGGTTCTCGGCAACCACTTACTTTTATCTTATAAATGACAGACTGCTGAAATCAACTCACCTGTCTCTACTTTATACTTCTGTTAGTAGGGGCAGCATAAAGTTGCTGACAGGTTCCCTTTAACCTGACCAAGCATACATGGCTGAGAGTGAGAGCTGCTATTTGTGGTGGCTCTGCTCTCACATTAATAGAGGGGGTCCTGATCAGTGGAACTCCCACTTAAGATATCCATAGGACCTTATTGGACATATGGGTAGAGCTTGCCCTGAGCACACACCCCTTTTAAACTGAACTCTTTGTTTTTTCCTTTGTGTTGTTAGGGTTAGCCTTCATTATGGTATCATGTGCCTGAAGAGATTAAACTATGACCGTAAAGAACTGGAGAGAAGACGAGAAGAAAGCCAAAACCAACTTAAAGGTAAGGGCACCATTGTGAAAAAATATTTCAATATAATTGTTTCTAGCACCATGGCACAATGCTTGCCCGCTGCCAGGGCTTCTCGGCAGTCATATCCATAGATGTCTAACGCAAGACCAAAGCAGCCAGTCATGGCACAGCCCTGTGACGTTGCATCCATAGGGCTTCATTGTGATTAGTTGATGTGATCATGTGACATTAGGTCTTAGTGGACATGACATCACTACATAGACTAAACTGATAAGGGGCACAGAGGGTCTTAGTTATGAAGAAAGATTAAAAAAATTTAATTGATTTGGTCTCGAGAAGAGACATTTAAGGGGGGACATGATTAACCTATATAAATATATAAATGGGCCATACAAAAAATATGGCGAACAACTGTTCCATGTAAAATTACATTAATGCTTATGAAACCAAGAGTCTCACTTCCTTCTTGGATTCGCATCCCCACCTACTGTATCCCTCGGTTGAACTTGATGGTCTTGTGTTTTTTTTCAACCGTATTAGCTATGTTAAGGGATTTTTCTAATATTGACCTAAATCCCTAATAATTCCTTTAAAAAGGAGTCTTTCTGCACTTCACATTCCTTCTCCTCCCTGCTCTGTGGTAGCTGTAGGGGTCTCCTGGTTGGATATAGAGCCATCACTCAAAGCCGAAAGGGATGAGGTTTGACAATCGACATTAAAATGTTTCCTCCTTGGTCATGCCAGAAGAATGAGCCCCCCCACCCCACCCCACTGTATGCTTAAACAGCTTGACCCTTCACCTATCTTGCTCCGTCAGTAGCTTTCAGTAGTAAGAACTGACGACTAATTCCCTTTAAACTTATACTTTTCAATTGACCAGATACTGTATAAACTTCATACATGGAACCTCCAAATTTCCCACAATAGGGTGCAGTCTTGTCAGCCGTCAAGTCCCATTTATCCACTCCTGGTGTGGGACTGGGCTATGATTATGTCATATCTTATTTTGGTTGAGTGGTATTATACAGGGAGTGCAGAATTATTAGGCAAATGAGTATTTTGACCACATCATTCTCTTTATGCATGTTATCTTACTCCAAGCTGTATAGGCGCGAAAGCCTACTACCAATTAAGCATATTAGGTGATGTGCATCTCTGTAATGAGAAGGGGTGTGGTCTAATGACATCAACACCCTATATCAGGTGTGCATAATTATTAGGCAACTTCCTTTCCTTTGGCAAAATGGGTCAAAAGAAGGACTTGACAGGCTCAGAAAAGTCAAAAATAGTGAGATATCTTGCAGAGGGATGCAACACTCTTAAAATTGCAAAGCTTCTGAAGCGTGATCATCGAACAATCAAGCGTTTCTTTCAAAATAGTCAACAGGGTCGCAAGAAGCGTGTGGATAAACCAAGGCGCAAAATAACTGCCCATGAACTGAGAAAAGTCAAGCGTGCAGCTGCCAAGATGCCACTTGCCACCAGTTTGGCCATATTTCAGAGCTGCAACATCACTGGAGTGCCCAAAAGCACAAGTTGTGCAATACTCAGAGACATGGCCAAGGTAAGGAAGGCTGAAAGACGACCACCACTGAACAAGACACACAAGCTGAAACGTCAAGACTGGGCCAAGAAATATCTCAAGACTGATTTTCTAAGGTTTTATGGACTGATGAAATGAGAGTGAGTCTTGATGGGCCAGATGGATGGGCCCGTGGCTGGATTGGTAAAGGGCAGAGAGCTCCAGTCCGACTCAGACGCCAGCAAGGTGGAGGTGGAGTACTGGTTTGGGCTGGTATCATCAAAGATGAGCTTGTGGGGCCTTTTCGGGTTGAGGATGGAGTCAAGCTCAACTCCCAGTCCTACTGCCAGTTTCTGGAAGACACCTTCTTCAAGCAGTGGTACAGGAAGAAGTCTGCATCCTTCAAGAAAAACATGATTTTCATGCAGGACAATGCTCCATCACACGCGTCCAAGTACTCCACAGCGTGGCTGGCAAGAAAGGGTATAAAAGAAGAAAATCTAATGACATGGCCTCCTTGTTCACCTGATCTGAACCCCATTGAGAACCTGTGGTCCATCATCAAATGTGAGATTTACAAGGAGGGAAAACAGTACACCTCTCTGAACAGTGTCTGGGAGGCTGTGGTTGCTGCTGCACGCAATGTTGATGGTGAACAGATCAAAACACTGACAGAATCCATGGATGGCAGGCTTTTGAGTGTCCTTGCAAAGAAAGGTGGCTATATTGGTCACTGATTTGTTTTTGTTTTGTTTTTGAATGTCAGAAATGTATATTTGTGAATGTTGAGATGTTATATTGGTTTCACTGGTAAAAATAAATAATTGAAATGGGTATATATTTGTTTTTTGTTAAGTTGCCTAATAATTATGCACAGTAATAGTCACCTGCACACACAGATATCCCCCTAAAATAGCTAAAACTAAAAACAAACTAAAAACTACTTCCAAAAATATTCAGCTTTGATATTAATGAGTTTGTTGGGTTCATTGAGAACATGGTTGTTGTTCAATAATAAAATTAATCCTCAAAATACAACTTGCCTAATAATTCTGCACTCCCTGTAGTGGTATGTGAGAATTTCTCCACTTAAGACTGAAACTATGGAAATCTCAGGCATTTACCACACACCGAGACCCAATTTAACAGTTTTTGAATATCGGTAAAAAAAAAAATGAAGATACAAGTGAGTATGCCCTTTAAATACAAAAACCTTCTCTTAACAACTATCACATATATCGCCTCATAAGGAGTAAGAAGGAGATGTATTATCCACCTATCAAGTAATAAACCACTCACTAGAAGCACAAGTGGCGTTTCTACGCCTCCCTGGCCACAGGCATGGCGGGGTGGGGTGTGGGCCGGTCTTGATAAATGACTCCCTAATTCATTTGTCTACATCGATGACCTACCTGAGAGGGACCACAAATCTCAATGCTTAAAGGAGAATGACCGAAAATTGTCAATGACAGTGGATCAGTGATCTTGTCCCTGTGATAACTCTTGGTGGTAATATCTCCATAACACCCCAGTAAACCTTCCTGTTTGAGATCGTATGCTATCACAAAGAAACACTACTGGCAGAGACGTAAATTAAAGCTCATGGGTCCAAATTCTAAAGGCCCCTTTACACTGGCTGAGGAGCGGCCAGGTAATCCCTAACAAGCATTTGTAGGAACACTCATTAGCGAGGATCTGGCGGTGTAAAAGTGCCGCAGATTACCTGATGAATGACAAAATCATCACTTGCGGGCAGCAGATCATGCCATCTGCTCTGCTGCCAGCAAACAATGATCCTGTATGGGAATGAGTGATGACATACTGTGGAGGAGAGGTCTCCTTCATTGTGCTTCTCCTTCAATCATCTACTAAGTCTAGCAGTGTTAAGGGGCCTTTAATCTGAAAGACCAGGGTCCCCCAACTACCATGAGTTATTTATGATACTGGTGTCTTCTTACGGGACAGGAGGGCCTTTAGGCTCCCTCACACACCAGGACTGCTGTCTCTGCACCCTTTTGTCCATAATTGCTGGTATCTAGATCTGTCATGTTCTAGTACTTATCCATGTGGGCTTCTTATCTGTTACAGGTTTCATTCCTAGTGGCTGCTAATGGTACGCTTACATCATGTGTATATTTCCCTGCTCTTTTATAGATGTCATGGTGTGGTCCAATGAACGGGTAATGTGCTGGGTGCAGTCTTTGGGGCTGAAGGAGTATGCCAATAACTTGCATGAAAGTGGAGTCCATGGAGCCCTCATTGCATTAGATGACACATTCGACTGTAATGACCTGGCACTGCTGCTACAGATCCCAACGCAGAACACGCAGGTCAGTGTGTAATAAGGAAGAACACTGCATATTAATCCCTGCCATTTTATTTCTTCATTTTCAAGTGTATGACTATTGACTTTGGGTTTAATTTTCATGGGGCGGAGGTTAGTTTGTCAACTTGGATCCGTGGAAATTTCTATATTCCAAAGCACATAGAAGGAGAAAGGGGCGGCACTCGCCCATCCACAGCAATGTGTATTCAAAGCATTTGGGCATACAGGGTGTGAATTAGAAAAGGCGATGGCCTGCACTTCATCTGACCTTTGTCAGTACATGTAACCGCACTCCTTAATGTACATCTGCACACTTGCATATTCCAGTCATATAAGGAACATATACAAGAACCTGTTTGTTGGTGCTGAGTACCACCAAGTTGTAATGGATCATCTGTGGGTAACATCCGTGCCAGCTGTGTGTTCTTCAGGAGTCTGTTGATTATTGGAGAGGTGGTAATGCGCAGAGATCCAGTTTACAGACCATCATGGTTGTCCTCTTCAATGAAGGATTTATCCCATATCTAAAATATTCCTTCCAATGCCGGGGCCCCTCCTATACATTATACTTACCTGCTCCCCGGGACTCCTCATTACCCCTTTTCATAGGCCCTATAATTGTCATAGGGGAGGGGTGCCCTCCTCAGGACCCCTGTCTATGAGACAGGAAAATGAACAGCCCACAGCGACTTCCTCTGCCAAAATCATCTGTTTGTAGGGACTCTCATTAGCTGGAGCCAGAGATGGCCCTCATAGTGAGGGCGTTCTCTGTGATAAGGGGTGGGGTGTGTTTAGCTACATAACTTGGCAGATTTGAGGTTTTGTGAAAGTTGGGTGACAAGGCATCCCCATTGGAAGTTGTATTACTGTCAAAAAGTCATCATCCATCTTTCCCAGTAATGGATAAAACTGGAAGACCAGCTGAATTGAATGTTTACTGGTCTTTACTATAGTTACTATTGGATTTGTATGATGCAGTGATACTTCTACCACAAGATCAATCTCTCTGTACGGGAGAGGCAAACACAATAGGAGGGATTTACTTAGACTGGCATTTCCTATGCCAGTTTTAATCAGAAGTGTCCAAATACAAGAATGAACCTGGATCGCACCTCCTCATGCTTTGATCTAATATTTGCTTCTCAGCGCCATAAATATATAAAAGTATACATGTTGCATGCTTACACGAGGCATTAGTGTACATTTTGATCAAAAAGCATAAGCCCACTCACCACGACAAGGTTGCCTCCTCGAGTGGGAACCTATTCTAAATTTGGCGGGCCCTGCATGGCGACCACTGGCGCCACAGCACTGCACTAGCAGACGGCGAGACCCAGCAGCCAAACCCCACCCCTGCTGTTTGGCAATGCCACCCTAGCACTGGGCCCCACCAGCACAGCACCAGATCAAACATGTTCTGGAGTAAGATGCACCAAATCTTTTAAGTGCCGCAGGCTCTCAATAATTTTGCCGCATCTTCCGTCAGCATGTACACCAGAAAAGCAAATCTACTCCAACTATGTTATAATACACACCAGTAAATGTGCCTGGTCCTCCTGCTTAGCTAGAAGACTGGTGTAGCTGGCATAATAAATTTCCCCAATGTGTGCATTTTCTACTCTTCACTTTGTATATCATCACTATGTATGTCATTTATGGAGTGAAGCATACCATATCTGCTGTCAGTCTTCCTTCCTCTAGGCACCACCATTGATGCATTGTCTCTTATCATTAGGCTCGGCAAGTGCTGGAAAAGGAGTACAGCAATCTCATTACCATGGGGACGGAGCGGAGACTCGATGAGGTCAGCTACTACATACACACACCAAATAGCATGTCAAATGTAACGCAAAGCTAGCAGCTAATATATATCTACTTGTAGATAGTCTGTCCCAGGATGGTGACTTTAATAGAAGATGCATGACCCAATGTACGGGTAGTGCAAGCATCGGTAGATGATAGCACATCCAGCGGCGCTCGGTTGCATTGGCCTGATTACACAGCGCAATGCAAGCTTAATGTGGGAGGAGCAATTCCTACCATAGTCGTTCCTCCCTCATTCAGTGCTATTGATTATCGGCAGCACATCCCTAAGTATACAAGGAGATATGTGCTGCCGATAATCAGACATCTTTCACCCTATTGAAGGACGCCCATCAGCTGAGAAATGTGCTTGTTCATCTGCTGATTGACTGCTGTTCCTGTGAAGGTCTCTTTCCGATATTTGGCCTGAAAATCGAGTCCTAAGGAGATACAATGGGGCAGATTTACAAATCCTGTATAATATTTAGACAATGTAAACTTGGACTAGACAGTCTTTCAGATTTATCATACTGGTTCACACTGGATGGTAAATTTGCACTTTTCTCTAACTCTACACCTATTAGCTGGCTCATTGTGTGCCAAAAGTTTAGCAATTTTGGTGTTTTTTTGCACATCTTAAAGGGCTTGTGCCAAGTCTGAAAGTTATCGTCTATCCACAATAGGAGGAATAACTTGCTGATTGGTGGGGGTCCAACCACTGGGACTTCCATCCATCCTAGGAACCGGGGTCCCATGTTATGGTCTTGATTGAGCGTAAGGCCAAGCATGCACCCTGCTGCTTCATTTATTCTCTATGAGACTGCCAGAGATAACCTTGTACAGGGCTCACCTATTTCCGGCAGTCCTAAAGAGAATGAAGAAAGCTGGAGGGTGCATGCTCAAATCCATCAGGACAGGAACATGGGGTGATCATCTCTTGCGGATAGATAACTTTCATACTTGGCACAACCACTTTAAACCATGCCCATTTTCCGACTAAGCCGCCATGCCCATTTTCCCACAAAAGTGAATGCAGTGTAAAGCATGTACACTGTTTTTTTGGTGAAAATTAAAGGGGTTGTCTCATCTAGCCATTACTAAGGCCTCTTTCACACGGGCGTCATGTTTGACGCCCGGATAAGAGGCGGGTGCATTGCGGGAATATGCGCGATTTTTCCGCACGGGTGCAAACATTTGTAATGCGTTTTGCACGCGCGTGTGAAAAATCGCCATGTTTGGTACCCAGACCCGAAGCCGGACTTCATCACTGAAGTCCGGTTTCGGGTAGAGTATTCTGTAGAATTTATTATTTTCCCCTATAAGATGGTTATAAGGGAAAATAATAGCATTCCTAATAAAGAATGCTGTGTAAAATGAAGATGAAGGGGTTAAAAATAATAAAAATTAACTTACCTTAGCCACTTGATCGCGTAGTTGCGATCTGTCTTCTCTTTTCCAGCTTCAGCTAACAACTAAAGGACCTGTGATGACGTCACATCACATGGTCCATCACCATGGTAAGATGGACCATGTGATTGGACCATGTGATGTGACATCATCACAGGTCCTTTAGTTGTTAGCTGAAGCTGAAAAGAGAAGACAGATCGCAACTACGCGATCAAGTGGCTAAGGTAAGTTAATTTTTATTAATTTTAACCCCTTCATGTTCATTTTACTAAGCATTCTTTATTAAGAATGCTATTATTTCCCCTTATAACCATGTTATAAGGGAAAATAATAAAGATCTGGTCCCGTTGCTAAGCAACCATGCGGGAAAATCGCACTGCATCCGCACTTGCTTGCGGATGCTTGCGATTTTCCCGCAGCCCCATTCACTTCTATGGGGCCTGCGTTGCGTGAAAAACGCACAATATAGAGCATGCTGCGATTTTCACGCAACGCAGAAATGATGCGTGAAAATCACCGCTCATGTGCACAGCCCCATAGAAATGAATGGGTCCGGATTCAGTGTGGGTGCAATGCGTCCTCCTCACGCATTGCACCCACGCGGAAAACTCGCCCGTGTGAAAGGGGCCTAAGGGTTAGGGTTAGCGTCTGGGAGGTGGTCAGGACTGTATCTCATCTCTCCTTAGTAACAGCAAGATGAGATAACCACTTTAAGAAAGAATTCTGTCGCATTTAGTTTAGTAAATCTCTCCCAATGTATGCTGGAAATTACTTCAAAAAGCAATACAACAGAAGGAGGATGAGGCAGAAGGATTCGCTGTGCCAGGCCCTCTGCACGGTGGCGGTGCTGCCCGCAGGGGATACACTTCGAGTCACTTTCACGGCTGGCTGAGCCCACTTTCAACAGTGACCCATTGCGTGTAACTTGAGTGAGCAGAATGGAGATTATGCCCTGCAGACATTGCCCTGACTGTCGCTGGAGAACTGCATTAAGGATTAACCCCTTACCTCCAGAAGAAGTTTATTGTCATTTTGGGAAAAAGTATTCAATACTTTGTCTTAAACCACTGCGACATGACAAGTGATTATGGACAAAGGTCTTATTAAATCACATTATAAGGCTGGGTTCGCATCAGTGTTATTGAATTCCGTTATTGGTTTTATTATAACAGAGTTATAACAGAATATAACGGAATTCTAGGACGGAATGCAAAACAGAAACCGTTAAGAGGCGTTCCGTTTTGCTCCGTCCTAATACATGTCTATGGGGCCAAATAACGGTTTCGTTTGTTTCTGTTATACATGACGGAAGAGATAGTCCTGTCGACAGGACTTCCATTTCTGTTTTCTCCGTTTTGCATTCCATCCTAGAATTCCATTATATTCTATTATAACTTTGTTATAATGGAACCTATAAAGGAATTCTATAACGCCGAAGCGAACCGTTCCTAAGGAATATGTTAGGGAATAGCTAAAATAGCCATTCCATAAGCTTTTTTATTGGAATAGTTTTATATATGCAGCCTGTAGACATGCAACAGGCTGCATTAAACAACAGCCTGGTCACTTCCATGCACGGCACTGCAGCACAGTCTAATTCACTTGAATAGAACTGTATTGTAATTACCAGCCCTGTGCAGGCAAAAAGGTGCACTGCTGTCAGAAAGGGCCATCTTTGTAAACTTAGTATTCACGGAAAACAATTTCACTTTACAATTTTTTGCAGTTTTTTCATTTTGGCAGCACTATTCTGTGAATAGTTACATTTAAATTATTGCCCTTCTATAAGCAGTGAAAGTTTCAAACTCTGGACTGGCAGGCTGAACTCCACGTGTTGTTAGTATAGCGCTGCTGCAAGGTATTCTCATAATAATAGTAGGTGGAGGATAGGAATGACAGAATGATGGCTATTTGATAGGCCTAGAATTCAGTCATGGCTAACCTCCGACACACCAGCTGTGGTAAAACTACGACTCCCAGCATGCTCCATTCATTCCTATGGAGTTCTGAGAACAGCTGAGCAAGTGTACATCTTGGGAGTCATAGTTTTACCACAGCTGGAGTGCCAGAGATTAGCCATCACAGGAGTAGATAAATATGAGATAGATGGGAAAAGACGATTTACGCTTACTATTTACCGCTATATGGAATGTTCATCTGCCACGCTTTTGCCCATACCACATAAAAAGGCATAGTAACCAAGCCAAGCTCAACATGCATGTGGGGGAAATGAGAGGAGTAGTTTTCGGTTATCAGATATTTGAGGTTGTATGGCTACCTTTACTTCAGGCATGGCCGTAGCTATAGGGGTAGCAGGGGAAGTGTCTGCTTTAGGGCCTGATCTCAGAAGGGGTCCACCCAGGAGGAGGACTAAAAGATTTCATTGTCAGGGTCCCCTCAACAGTATTATGTACTGACATTATATACAGAGACACTGTAGGAAACGGACAGAGCAGCTGCTGGGCCTCGTCTGAGAGACTGATCTTGACTAGACACAGGAGTGGGGGTTTTCACAGGAGGAGGGGGTTTCCAAGTTTCTGTAGGGGGTGGGGAAGGCCCAATCCAATTTGTAGTTATGCCACTGAGATGGTCAGGGGCCGAGAGGTTGAACCTCCTCTGATCATGAAGGGATTGCATATCCTTGCAATGTGCCGTCACTTGTTATCATGGGAATAATCCTGACCATACACATTAGATATTTATCAGCCAATTTTGCAGCTCGATTATCCTCCATCCTCTCCTACAGGGAGAGAAAAATGGTTGTATGTGCTTTATTTTAACCAATCCAATCCTTTGTTTGCTTGCGATATCAGAAGACATGCTTATGGGACAGCTTTCATGTAAGATTTAGGTAACTACATTATAATTATAGTCGAGACACCATTTTACAGTTCTGCGGTTTCTGGCATCAATTACATAATCTTCATAAATTGTCATAATAAACCAGTTCTCTCATGGTTTCCCATCAATTTTAGGACAGTGCCAAGACATTCAGCCGGTCTCCCTCTTGGAGAAAGATGTTCCGTGAAAAGGATCTACGAGGAGTTAGTCCGGATTCAGCCGAAATGTTGCCGGCAAACTTCCGGACTGCCGCTGTCTCCTCCATTACCTCACCTGCCGTGCAGCTACGGAAGATGCAGTCTGAAGGTAGACTTATGGTGACTTGTGTCTCCCATATGCATTAACAGAGTTTTCTACTCATACACTTTTAAGACATGTCAATTATATCTGGACTCTACTGGGTTAATGAGAAGGTCCTGGTCATGTTTTTGGTTTAGACTTATGATGATTCCTTTGAAATGTATGATTAATGCAGAAACATCTAAGCCAAAATCTTGTTCTGTGGACCCTCATCGATCTTACTATTACAACATGTCTAATGGACACCGTGGGAACTGGCCTTAAGCTTGCCATACACAATAGATATCTGTAGGGCAACAGATATATGGCTAGATTTTCCCATGAACATTCACGCTCAGCTTTGTGGGCATAGGGCAGCGTGATAGTTCTTCCGTGTCTCGTACTTGTGGAAAGAAGCATCAGATATGTTCAATATGCTCGATACATGCCCCAGAATATTACCCTCTCTCAGCTAAGTGTGCATGTTTATAGGGGGATGGCTAAACAAAGACATGGTTCTCTGCTGTATTTAAAAAGGCATTCCTTAGATCAAAAAAACGGAACAGCTGCCCTGCTACTGGGCGATAAGGATGCTTGAAATACAGGGCTGTACGTATCATATGCGAAAGGTCAAAGTCCAGCATCCATGGAAATCATTAAAATTTCAAGCTTTATTCGATGTCTAAAGAAAATCCATTGCAATGGATTTTATTTGGATTTTGAAATTGATATTGTACTATGAAACAAAAAAAAATCTAGATATGTATATGTTGCACAGATGTAAATTCCAGTTCATTAAAAAGAAATGACTGAATTTGAAGCTGGAGAATTTCCTGGTCACTTCGGTTACTCAGAAACCATGCACTAAAGCTCCAGTTTGCAGGACTTATAATAGAGTTGTTTTGGCGTCCATCATGTGGTACCTTAAAATAAATTTCATCTACATTTTCAGGAAGTCCCTCCAGCAGCCAGCGAGCAGACGTCTCAGTCAGAACCTATTCCTGTTAATGCCGTCTTAATGCGGTGAGTGGGGAACTAGGGAGGATGGTGTCTCAGAAGGTGTAAAAAGATCTTAACTTAGAACCGTGATGCAGAAGAGCTTGTACAGAGCGTAGCGTCATAGACTGCATCTCAAATGCAGGTCATAAGAATTTACCAACTTTCCTGTACTACCTGAGCAGTCTGAAGAGAAGCAGCTAACCTTGTTAGAAAATGGCATAAATAGCAAATAAGAGTGTAACTATAATGTATAGTATATAAAAGGATAGAGGGTTTGATTTTCTGGAGGGTGCGCTGCAGGCCTGCTGTTGTCATGGACCTCTTGGCATGCTACAGGCTGCTTTAAATTGCAGACCATCATGTTAATAGGGTAATTTTTCTATGCTTGTGATCCTCATGCTATACATATCCAAAAAATGAAACAGCACCTCCTAGGGGTAGTTAATGTAGAAGCAGGTGCAAGCTACACGGACAACTATACAGCAAACCAAATAAATAGCATCACATGATTTTAATCAGGGCTATCACAACATCATAGTGGAGCTGGACACTCCGTGTTAGCGTAGGTCCCGTCTGATTAGAAGCCAACTTGGCGCTTGGTAGACGGGCCCAACATATTTTTGATCAACTATATGCGCTAAGATCTTCTACCCCATGTTTTAGTAAGTATGGCAGTCATGTATTTGACCCTGTTCACACATTCACCTGTTCACCCATTCTTAGTGCATTCAGCAGTGTGCTGCTATTTATTTGGTTTCCTAATGCTCTACATATCTAGTCAGGGAATCTGCTTATCATATGTCTTATTATGGTATATGATGTGATGGAGCATCTTCTGCTCCGACCCCCTACTATTAATCAGAGTGTAGTGCCACTATAGAGAGCAGTTCCCATGCTGGAGGACTTAACATTACATAATTCAACATTGAAACGCGGGGTAGAACACAGCTTTTGATTATAAAGATTAGTTGAGAAGCTGTCCTCGTGGGTCTATCCCTATAAGCAATTTCCTGTTTTAATACTTTAAAAGCGTTGACTTAGCATCTTCACAAAAGTTCTCTGTTGTGGTCATTAGCCATTGAATATTCAGGTCCAGCTTCTGTAGCCACCAGCAATTAACTGTTATTGGATGGGAAGGTGCTGCTGGGCACATATATAGTAATACATGCTGGCCTGTTAAATAGATAGCTGATCATGTAAAGCATGGGCAGGCCAGGTCCACCAAAAATTATGTGTGATTAGCCTGCAATTTGCTGTGATGTAACTATTTTAGGCTGCCATTTGGCTGGGAGACATACAATTTAGCATTTTTGACACTGGAAAAAAAACTACAGACATGTTGCACTTGAATATTTAAAGTCTGTCCTGGCATATTTTGTCTTTTACACCAAGTATTGTTATTTTGGGACCCTCATGTCATGGTTGCATTAGGTGCGCGTGACCATATTCACAGTCATTACTTGCGATACCACAGTGCAACATGGTGATATTCATGACACATGACATGACCTAAGTTGCTGTGTAGCTTTAAATTCCAGGTTCAGATTAGGTGAACCTACAATTACAGTATATGTCAGGGAATATCACAAATAGCGACTGTCTAATATGTAGTGTCTATATATATATATATATATATATATATATACACACACACAAAATGCAATTCGGAAAGTCTTCAGACCCTTTTTGCACATTTTGTTATGTTGCCGCCTTGTGCTAAAATAAAAATAAAAAATCAAGTTTTCCCCCATCATTTAACTCAATAACCCATAATGACAAAGTGAAAACAGACATTATGACAATTTAAATTTATTTATTATTTATTGAACAAAAAATTCTGCTGCACTGAAAGTTTCCAGGAGCACAGTAGCCTTCATAATTCTTAAATGAGAGACGTTTGGAACAACCAGGACTCTTCCTAAAGCTGCCCCTCCCACCAAACTTAGCATTCGAGGAAAAAGGGCCTTGGTAGGTGAGGTGACAAAGAACCCAAGGGTCATTCTGTCTGAGCTCCAAATATCCTGTGTAGTGTTGAGCGAATCGAGCTTTGGATCCTAGAACCAAAGTTGATTCGCTCCAAACTTAGTTTTAATGCTGTATGGAAACCTATCTCCTTACAGCATTAAAATGTATGGGCTTCGGCGAGTCAAAGTGAGTTATGAGACTTCGATGAATAACTTCGGCCCTCGATTTTAAAACTTTAAAACCATTTTAAAACATGGATCCGAAGTCGGCTTTAGTACCGACAGGTACCTCAGTACCGTAGCTGACTTCGGATCAATGTTTTAAAATGGTTTTAAAGTTTTAAAATCAAATCCCGAAGTTATGTGAGACTTTGGAGATAACTCACTTATATTTGAATGCTGTATGGAGATGAATCTCCGTACATGGGACTGTATATTGGAGAGACCGGAGGAAGGGCAATGATGTTATTTACATGGGACTGTATGTTGGAGAAGCTGACGGGAGGGGATAAATGTTATTTAGACTAGTAATGGTTCCCCTGCATAAATACTAACCTCTTAGTTCATGTTCACACCACCACTATTTATTTCTGTTGCTCTGCTCTGTTCGATGAGCAGAACAGCAAAAATAACGGTAGTTCCGGATAAGGCACATAACTGAGATGAACAGAGCTGAGCAGACTCCATGACTCCACACTATAATGGGGTCCTTTAAGTTGCTGTGTGGGATCCTGTCTTTTTACCAGCCAAAGAAGTTCTGTATGCAAGGCTTTTTTGTCCAGTCTTTTTGACAGAATCTGTGACAGATTCCCCAAGTGCAGCTTCCAACACCCTCTTAACATAGGCCTACGTATTATTTATTTGCATTACTGCAACTTACATACTCCTCTCAGCTAAACATACTCCTCAAAAATGGTAAGAGGAGTATTTTTATTCTTCTGGAGTGCAACCTCTGGCCTTGTCTCTGGCCTGGCATTGATTCATTGCTTCTGCAGTCCATCCCCACTTTCTTTAGCAAAGAACCCCTCTATCTAACTTCCCCTTTAACACTGCCATCCTGTAGTCTCCACCAATACTGTGCCGCTTCTGCCATTTGTGCCCAAATTACTGTGCCAACAGTGGTGCCAAAATAAAAGAAAGAGCCAAAGAAAACTGCTACAGAACTAGAGAATTCTCCAAAGCAAACTTTAGTCATCAAACCCCAGACCAGACCCCAAAATTAATACAGACTTCCTCACAGACCCGAACATTAATATACACCACAGATTAGCCCCAAATTCATACATACCTCAGAAAATACCCCAAATTTATACAGACTACAAATTCGTACAGAATCCAGGATCAGATCCTAAATTTATGTGGCCTCCTATAACCTCATTCCCTTAATTGCAGACCTCAGAACAGACCCCAAAAATCATGTGCCTCCCCACTCAGATCAGACCCCGGTATTCATGTGCCACCCCTCCGACAGATCCCTGCAGACCTCACATTAGACCCCCCCCCCACTCAGTTCCCTGCAGACCACAAATCATAACCCCCCAGATCCCTACAGACCTCAGATCAAACCCCCCTGTATCTCAGCGTACCTCAAAGCAGACCCCCATATACCTGCAGAGCTCAGATTATACCCCCCCCCCCACTCAGATCCCTGCAGACCTCTGATCAGACCCTCCCCCACTCAGATCCCTGCAGACCTCAGATCAGAACCCTCCCCCACTCAGATCCCTGCAGACCACAGATCAGAACCCTCCCAGATCCCTGCAGACCTCAGATCAGACCCCCCTAGATCCCTGCAGACCTCAAAGCAGACCCCCCAGATCCATGCAGACCTCAGATCCGTGCAGACTTCAGATTAGATCCCCCCCCTCCCCACTCAGATCCCTGCGGACCTCAGATCAGACCCTCCCCCACTCAGATCGCTACAGATGTCAGATTAGACAAAATTAATAAAACTTACCTCTCCAACTCTGCATCTTGGCTCTTCTTGCCTTCCTGTACTGTGACGTGACGTCAGGTCAGAGGGCACATCTACATGCACTATGAGATATGATATACTATGTCAGGATACAGTGCTTGGGGCAGCCGGAAGAAGAGCAGGGAGAGGAGAGTGATGGCAGTAATACACTCACAGCACCCTGTTATTTTTTTTACTGACAAAATTGAGCCCCTCTCTGCTGGTAGCAAGGGGGCAACCTAAGCGGGCGCCTACCTTTACACGCCTCTTGTCCTAGCTCTGGCCACAACATAACAAAATGTGTAAAAAGTGAAAGGGTCTGAAGTCTTTCCAAAGGCACTTTATATGTACACTATATACTTATTATTAAAGATGCTTTCATCACAAGTGTGAGGAAGATATGAAAGTAGAGCAGGGTAATCAGGCTTCTCTCTCTTGTCCTCAAAATCATAGTATAGCTAGTTTCAATATTTACTATTAGGCAACCTACATAAGTTAGCTTTTATACATTATTATTACGTTATTCACTTAAAATGCTGTTTATGACCGTTTTTGCTTCTGTGTTTTCTTCCACAGGTAACATTATTAGGGCAATAAGTTCACTGAGGGCACTTTTTTGACAGTCACTCACTTCGCCAAAGGGGCTTGGCCAATCTGAATATCATACTCCTCCAACCAAGGCACTTTCTGCACACCTAGACACTGCTCGCTGTGTCATATAGGGGAATACAGATGCATCCTCATGTTTTGTCTGTGGATCCAGGAAATAATGCGTCGTACAGGTGGAATGGAGGGAGCATGCACTGAAAACTCATCTTCATTATTTCAATTCTTTTCCAGTCCATTGAGTACTGGTGGGTTGTTGCAGACCCTTTCAACATTGAGGAGGTTTTGGTCAAGAAGAAACTCTCTAAAATATAAAACCTTGGGTGGGACCAAAGGGGAATTGGTGAATAGTTAATATGTGACTTAGACTTTGTGTTTTGTTTTCTGTTGGGTTCATCTTGAGCTATGCAGATTGCAGTCCATTCCCGCTCAAAAATAATCAAATTTGACTGAAGACTCAGTACAAAGCCATGTTATACCCCGTGTGTTGGATTTAAAAAAAAGGTCCTAGATGATATGAGACTATCCCTGGATGGACGTGGTGCAGAAGAACCTTTAACTGATGCCACCAGAACATCACTAGGCTGTTTCCATTTATTCAAGTCCCACCAACTTTTCGTGGCCACGACATTGCCAATAGAGCATGGCAACGTTTTCGATCGTACTGTCAGAAATTTTTTTTTTTTAATTTATTATTTATTTGTCATTTTACTTTCACTGCCAGTCAACATAGCACTGCACAAGGTAGACGATGTGCACACAACCGTCTCGTGTTCTAAAGAGCTTGGCAGTTTTTCTTTTGGTACTCGGAACAAACTCAAGAACGTGCGTTCTACAAGCTGGGACTCCCGCTTCCTTAAAACAACTAGAAGTTGGCAATCTTACTAGTTTTACAACTTTTATTTTCTTTTGTAGGGTCTACAGATTCTTGTTTACAGGTGAAAAAAAGAGCCAGTTACATTGAGTGTTTTTTTTCGTCTTGTATGCTATCTTGTGGGTCTGTAAGTGCTCGATATATTTGCGACATTACAGGTTTATGTGAAACTAATATGCCCTCGTTATTTCTGTGCCATTTCCAAACGGGTCAGTAAAACGGCTGTTTCACCGTAGAGCACACTACAAAAACTTTGGCTCTCCAGCTGTTGTCGCAAGGGGTTTTACAACAGCCGGAGACCCATGGGCTGCTGCTAACCCTTTCCCCTATTGTGTAAAACATATCAATTCAAATATCTCAGACTGCTCTGTTGGATCACTCTTGAAGTGGACAAATGCCTTAAGTCATTAATCAGTTCTTAGGAGGACATTTACAAAAGTTACATTACAGTTTATTTATTTCATACCAGGTATGTCATATTGTTCTACTGTCTCCGGTATTTTATGTATCAAATCAGAAGACCCACTCCCATAGGGGGACAAGAGGCAGAAGATTTGGCCCATGTCCCATTATATAAGTAGATAGTTCATGGTTACTTCATAAACCTGTGTCTTTTTTTTGTGTTATGACTGTGCCAAATAGGGATTAAGTTATGATGGCAAAAGAGGTTGCACCTCATCACTTCTCTGTGGTGGACATATTAACAGTATATTATGAATTACAAGCTATAGCCTACAACCATGGAAGAAGAGATTATACATTTTAGAAAAGCTCCAGGCAGATGTGAGATACCTTTGAGATGCCTCAAGGGTCATTGTGTTCAGTGGCAGTAAAACCGGCAGCTAAAGAGGAAAGCCACAGATTGGCCGTTCGGCCCAACACGAGTAAGAGGTCTGTACTTATGTATCATAGCAGTGCCTGGATGATGTTATACAGAAGCTTTTTACTTTACAGAGGAATATATTCTATAGGGAAGTGCCTTGCTGACCCATTAAATGTTCTAGAAAGGCAGCTGCTTGTCAATGAGATGTTGGGGCCTTTCCTGTTTTTGTTTTTGTTTTCAAAAGGTTGCTCTACGGTCGTGAGAAGGTTAAAGTTCTGCTTTGACCATCGGGTTGTAGCTACTGATCTGTGCTGGTTGTCTGCATGATGGTGATTCAACATGGTACATGTACTTGACGGGGAAGTCCATTCAAAATCCATATTCTAGACATGTTTGAAGATGATGTGAATAGACGTCCATGGTCTCAGACTCCAGACCCCCCCCCCCCCCCAACCCAGACACAGCATCTGGCACAGAGCACTGCAGAATTCTTGTTGCGTTAGGGATTTTGAGTTTTAGAAAGGGGTTAACATGCCCAACTTTGTTTTAGAAAATTTTAAAGCTCTTGGGATCCCACTGTTTTTAGGTGAATTTGAATGTATTTCTTATTCATAACATTTAGCTTCGGATTGATAATTTTCATCTTTTTGGAAGCCCCCTGGTAAAAAAAAAAAATTAAAACAAAAATATGTGGAGAAGCTGGATATTTTTAAAGGGATACCAAGGCAGAGACCTTAAATGGGTTGTCCAGGATTTTCTAAAGTTAGACAGATGTCTGGAAATGTGATATAATAAAAAAAAAAACAAGCAATACTTATCTGTTAAGGTCCCATTCATATCTGCATGTTCTTCTGATCGGTCAGAAGAACAAAAAATTTAAAGTAGTATCCGTCTTATTCGCTCCTGTCAAAAGTAACTAATGTCTGACTGATCTTTAAATTTTTCTGTTCTTCTGACAGATCAGAAAAAGGGAAAGCTCAATACAATACAAATGTGAACTCCCTCGCTGGTCCAGCTCCAGTGTTCCACTGGTCTTTGCTTACTTTGCCGATGAGCCATTCATGAACATGACCACTGCAGTCAGACACTAAAATCTGTGCAAGGCTTGCAAGTACAACATGAGACCGCTAAATCCAGTGATTGGCTGTAGCAGTCACATGGATGTACGTTGCAGCAAAATGGGGTGATGGGGACCACTGGAGCATTGTTGTTGGAGTGGTAGGGGATTGAACAGGCATAGTTGCCAACAGTCCCAGGAAACAGACAGAAAGGGTGTGGGGCCAGAATGGTCAGATTGTACAGATTTACCCCAAAAGTTGTCAGTTTGCGGGTGTTTTCTGAGCATTTTCAGGGTGGACCTGGACAGGGCTTAAAAGTCCCTAATTTTGTTGAAAATTACTGTATGGTTATGGTTATTTGTATTTTATCACAATTGCAGCTGTATTATTTTTTTTAAATACCAGAAATTCTCTTTTAAATGTATCATTCTGGGCTTATCAAGTTAATCGATCGGTGGGGGTATTACATGCCACCTCTTCATTATTAAAATAGGGACCATGGGGCAATGTTTTCAAATTTAATGGGACCCCAGTTAGTTGCATAGGACAAGTCTGATTGACCTGTACAATGTCAATTCTGGAAAAATCCCTCAACATATATTTTATACCAGGGAGGTATCAGACAGAAGTGCAGAAATCATTCATTTACTAGTTAAAGCTATTTCTCTTCATTTTTATTTCAGAATTTTATTTTATTTTTTTCTTACTATAGTGCAAAAAAGTAAAAAAGAAAAGCCATAGATCTGTATTTATTTTTTTCTGGAATGCTGGTATAAAAATAATTTTATTATATGTTGTACATGACATGTTTTTATTTCTGTTGCTTTTTTTACTATGCATATTTGTTTGAGATGTAAATTTATTTTTAGCTCTTCTGTTGCACTGGTTGTACTGGTTGTTCACTCGTCCCTGTGTACTGAGTATTAAACTGGTTTGGTTTGCATTATTTGTTATTTGAGCAGTGCTAGGTTTACTTTCCACATTGGTCAAAAACCATTTACAGAGTAGGCCTCACCCTATCTAAATATCTAAAATTTGGAATTTAAAATCACATCTCAATCACAGGATTATCGTAAAAACGTCTTTTAATGGCACTACATTTTATTGCCCATGTGATGTACAAAACCAGTGAAATCCATAGCGTTTTTATGCTCTTCACTACATCTGAGCCATAAATCAGATGTACACATCTGGAAACGAGAGTACGCCACAGTATATGCATACGTCGCCTGTTGACTCTCATTGTAAAAACGTACACTATAGAGTACATTTGTTTTCCGGGTGATTCCACTGCTTAGAATATACCAGTTGTCGGAGGTCAAGAGGATACCCTTTTGGCCTTCATCTGGGTGCATACAGCCCTATAGATACATGTAGTGTGCACGCTGGGAGCTTTTCTGGTGTATATGCCAAACATAGCACTTAAAGAGGATTTTTAATTAATTGAGATAAAAACCTTGACCCACTGATGCTGCCACCCTGCCTGATTTTTTAAAATACTGCTCGTATGCCCCCCTGTATTTTTCGCGTATGCTAATACTAAGCATCAGTACAAGGAGGAGGAGACGCCAGGGTTTCTCAATGGGCGTCTCCTTCTCCCTGGCTGTGCCGCATTTCAATTATAGCCAGGGAGAAACAAAAGCTCACCTTCTCCCTGGCCGTGACGCTCTCCGCTGTGATTGGATCGCGGCACAGCCAGGGAGAAGGAGACGGCCATTGAGAAACCCTGGCCTCTCCTCCTCCCTGTACCGATGCTCAGTATTAGCATACTGGGCGGAAAAACTACAGGGGGCACAGCGGGGCGTAGAAGCGGTATTTTAAAAAATCTGGCAGAGTGGCAGCATCCCCGCAAGTCAAGGTATTTATCTCAATTAATTAAAAACCATGAAAGGTCCTCTTTAAACACAATGTGAACGTAGGCGTAACCTTAAAATCACATTACAGAACCATGTGGCCGTGTCATCTTATGGATCAGTGGGGTCACCACTATTATGTAGTGACTTTTTTTAAGGCTGTTTCACTGACATCAGGAACAGCAATCAATGAAAAAGTTTTACCAAAATACCAGTTTTATTGTGAATTTTCCCCCCATAGAGCTTTCTCCTGTGCTCATCGTCGCCCCCTGCTGGGTAGCACACTTTGTTTATACCACCTGCCAGAAAGTCTAAGGCCTCTGCATCCGATCCACATGGACGCATTAATTTATATGGGTCAGCGGAAAATGCTGTCTGCATCCATGTCCATCCCACAAATTCTAGAACATGTCCTATTCTTGACTATTTTGTGGACAACAATAGCCATTTCTATAATAGGACTGAGGAAAATGCGGCAAATACACAGAAGGCATCCGTATTGTGCGGATCTGTGGTTTGCGGACCTCAAAACTGATGTGGTTAGGGATCAGCAACGTTCAGCACACTTGCTTGCCGTTCTTGGAACTCCCACAGAAGTGAATGGAGCATACTGGGAGTTGTGGTTTCACAACAGCTGGTGTGCAGGAGGATTCTTACTCCTGGTCTCAGCAGTGAGATCCAACCATGGCTTGGTGTAGCCAGCTCCACCCAAAATCTGAAATTTAAAGTTCAACTACAGTTAAAAGTTTTCTGAGATTTTTTTTTTTACTGATGACCTATACTCAAGATAGGTCATCAGTATCTGATCGGTGGGGGTCCGACACCCAGGACCCTCAGTGATGAGCTGTTTGAGAAGGGGCCGACGCTCTTGTGAGGGACGCTGCCTTCTCTCAGCTCACCAAGCACAGTGCCATACATTGTTTGGAGCCTGTGCTTAGTATCGCAGCTCAGCCCCATTCACTTGAGACCAAGATGCTCCTAGGCCACGAGACATATAAACGTGCCATCACTGGCCTAGGAAAAGCAGAGAGAATGCTGTGGCACTCACAGCCTTTTCAAACAGGTGATTGGTGAGTGTAACGGGTGTCGGACTCCGTCCAATGAGATACTGATGACAGGTCCAGAGGATAGGTAATCAGTAAAAATCTGGGACAACCCATATAACTTCTGTAACCCTCTTCTTTGTGGTCCAGGAAGCTGAGATTTTGAGAGATGTTTGACGGCTGATGATCTTTCCCTAATTTACAAAATTGCAAAAATGCTGTAAAAAGGGAATATTTTAGGAAAATAAACTTACATGTGACCATCATTACATTAGCCGTAAATAGCTGTTACAAATGTATCTAGAGTAGGTGCAGAATTGGGGTGTATGCATGTGGCCCTATTACATCTCCATGCAGAATATGTATATTAACTGCCTACAATGGCATCCGATCCTGCCCTGTAAAATCAGGAAAGCCTTTCCTAAAGGACGGCGTATGATCTGAGCCCTGGCTCTAGATACTGTATACAGATCATGCACAGACCAGTAATCTAGACGTGTGCGTGAGTCCTAACATTGACCCGTGCTAGCTGGTTGCTTAAATTTGGAGTGTTGCCAAAGTGAATCAAGGTCCATGTTCAGGACCTGATCTGGGATTATGAAAATAGTATTTTGGTGCAGTTTTTTTCTTTAACATCTGTCAGCAGATTTGATATGAAGCTGGCTGACCTGTTGCATGTGCAATTGGCAGCTGAAGGCATCTGTGTTGGCCCCATGTTCATATGTGCCCGCATTGCTGAGAAAAATTATGTTTTAATATATGCAAATAAGCCTCTAGGAGCAACGGGGGCGTTGCCATTACACTTAGAGGCTCTGCCCTCCAAGCAACTGCCATACCTCCTGCTCTCTAATAGACAGGGCCAGCGGTGATAAAGTTTTTATTGCCTGGCACTGTCATTCAAAGTGCAGAGGGTGCAGCAGTTGCAGAAGAGAGCAGAGCCTCTAGGTGTAATGGCAACGCCCCCGTTGCACCTAGAGGCTCATTTGCATATATTAAAACATCATTTTTCTCAGTAATGTGGGCACATATGAACATGGGACCAACACAGATGCCTTCAGCTGCCAAGTGCAAATGTAACAGGGGAAATATTCTTAATCTTTGGATTCTGCAAATACGTCAGGTCATGTTTCAGTATATCCATATATAGATTGCATAGAGCAGCCCTTTGTATACAGCACAGGCTTTGTCCACAGTAGTTCGGCCAATGCTGATGCTACAAAAGATATTTCTGTCCTTGGGTCTATAGAGCAGGTTTTAATTTTTAATAGAATGTCAGTGATGTCCCTAATGGGTACGTTACGCTACATACTGTAGTAATGTGATATGAAATTGCTGCTATTACCTTCAGATCCCAGACAATCCAGATGTATTACCTATGCTATTGAGTAAAATAAGGACTTAACAGGAGCTATCATTTTATTTCTCTACAGATTTGTCAGATGTATCAGAGCTGTTTCCCATAGGACTGTAGATTACATTAAATTAGAGGGGTATTCCCATCTTTTAAATTGGTGGCATATTGCTAGGTTATTCCATCACTTCAGGATCGGTGGAGATCCGACCTCAGATCCCAAGCATCACACTGTCGGACCACCTCCCAGTTTGGCCACCACATATGGAGGATAAATCATCAGACTGTTGTCTTACAGTCTTAAAACCTAATATAGAATAGTTGAGAAAAAAACACACTCTTTTTAGAAGAGTCATTGAGCACATGAGCAGTAAGGTGCTGTTGGTCTTTAGACCTCTGTCGGGAGTGTACATTGGGAGGATGTTTGGATGTATAGACCTCCAACAAATGGCATCCATCACCCATTAGCTGCCATTGTAAAAAACGTATACCGTGCCTTTGTACATAATAAGCGTAGGCTGCTGTGCTATTCCATACAGCAACAAAACGGGTATACTGAAGTATACCAACAAGATGGAAGCCAAAAGGACACTAGTCCAGTGAATGGGGCCTATACATACATTTGATGTCAAATTAAACCTACAAGGCCATGGCACATGACCATGGACCCTCCCCATCCTTATATTGTGCTGGTCTCTGAGGTGTGCCTGCCAAATGTAAAGATCTTTGTAAGGCCTCTTGCACATGACCGTGTCCGTATTGTGGTCCGCAAAACATGGATCTGCAAAATATGGACACCTTCAGTGTGCAATCAGTATGTTTCTCACTCTGGCTACTAAAAATTGCTATTCATGTCCACTATACGAACAGACACGCGGATGGGGACAACACACGGATGACATCCATATGCTGTCTGTTTATTTTGGTGACCCATAGAAACATGGATACAAAACACGGTTGTGTGCATGAGACCTGAGAACTAGTTTACCTTCACTAATGGGTCAAGTTCTTGTGACAGAAGGGCTAAAACATGGGCAAAGATGACAATGGACAGTGGTGTGTCCTGAAAGGCTATGTACACCTTTGGGGGCATTATTTTCATGCCTTGTACTTGTTCTGAGCTGGCTTACATTTAGACCATTTTGTACGCCTGAAACAGGCATAGAAAATGATTAATTAGACCGGCCTGCCGGCTCGCCCCTTTTCCCTTCCACTCCACACACATTTTATTTTTTTTAGACCTTACGTGAGCGGAGAAAAGTCGCAATCTGCGCTTGAAATATAGGCGTATTTCAGGATAATAAATGACCCCCAAGGTTTATTAGATGACCAGCACAAAGTATGATTCACACAGCTAGACAGTTAACCCTTTAAATATTTTAGATACAGACCAATTGGAAAACAGATTTTTAGCCCAGAATGAGTTAAGTGCAATCACAAAGAAATTGCCCCCGAAGGTATACATAGCCTTTTAACGGGGTTTCCTATTTTATCTAAATCATGCTTATTCAATGTTTAATGAAAATGATGCACCTTTCTACAAAACTGTATGTTTCAGTTCCTTACTAGATCTCTGCTTGCTGTTAGGCACTAGTAACACTCTTCTTTACATCCAGAGGCTGCAAATTGTTTGTGTCCAACAGGCATAGGTGTATTGTAACAGACACTCTTTTGGATGTGAACAGTGATTGTTCCTATTCACTTACTGCAAGCAGAGATCTTTAGGAAGTGAAGCACAGAGTATATAAGAAAGTTGCCTGGCTTTTCATTATACATTATTATATTTTTTCCACCAGAAACAGTGCCACACTTGTCTGGGTTATGTCTGGTATTGCATTAGTCCTACTCAGTTGAGCGTGGTTGCAATACCAGACACAGTCCACGGACAGGAGTGGTGGGTGCTGTTATGGTGGTGGTGAGCTTGGGGGGACGACTGTTCTAATCCTGAACTACTGTAGTTCCTACAGCCACCATCATGTCTTTTTGCATGTCCTCCATTTGTTACATCATCATTTTTATTACTTTTTCCCTTTAACATATTTTATTCTCAGGTCCCCAAACGTGATCCAAAAAAATCCATTGATCAGTTTTTCAGTACTAGGGATATCCAGTGGTGGACGTCTCATTTCCTATTTTGTAAGGTCGCCTCACCCTTCCAGCATCTGCTACCCCCTCATAAGCAGCGTCACTCTTGTCACCATAGGATGTCTAGCATTGCATCTCAGGCTCTTTGACTTAGGCCACAAAATGGCTACCTCCATTGCCTGCAGACAGCACGATACACATAAAAACCAATAGGGGCTTTAGACAGAGGGGCCAAATCTAAATTTATACTCTCGAGAGGTCGTTTAGTAGAACTGCCAAAGGTTTTGAGACGAGTGGCATGAAAAAGTCAGAAACTTGTGTATTCTCTTCAGATGATTGTATCTTCACAAACAAGTGCTGAAATGCCTTACATTGGTCGGGTGTCTGTGCGTACCATTATGTTGTGTGGAAATCGTGTCCATGTGTAGATACGGAAGTGTTAAAAGGACAGTTACACCTACCTGTATAATGAACATATTCCAGTTTATTACATGATGGTTTTGTCTTGAAATGGGAAAATACTATATGAAAACATTTTTTTTTTTTCTTTTTGAATGTGGAAATAATTTCCTGAGGAAACAAATGCCATCGGATTACCATGGTCTGTGACGCCTCTTCCTGTCAGTGGAAGTTTCAGTCATTTCCTATGATAATCCTTCCTGTCCTGTTTTATGGTGTTGTTATGTAATTAATGGAGGTGGTTTATCTTTTGCCTACTCATTTTCTGCTTTAGGATAGTAACATTTGGTATCCACCATTAGCTCAGTCTTCACAGTACAGAGAGCTCATTTTCGTGGTGGAACCGTAATATGAAAATGTACCGTATATGTCTTGTCACGCTCATGGGGATACGGGAAGCTGAGATATGGAGACCTGTTTGGTGTGGACTACACACTGTGGAGCTTCTTTTGCTGTGCTCAGTTTGACATGAAAGGAACATGGTGATCACCGGTAAAGGATCAATTTTAACTCATTTAAGGGGGATATATCAAAGCTGAACTCCAGTTTTTGGGCATACAAAAGATGCGAATTTTGAAAAAGTAGTATTTTGCCCAAAAATGTGATACGGCTCACGGAAAAAACACTAATGTCCACAATGACCTATGTTCTAGGCAGGCACAGATGCTAACAGCTCTGCAGTGTGGGGACCTGAGCAAACCACCTTCCATATGTGAGCTTTCTGGACCCTAATTACACTGAATTGGAGGGAGTTTTTAGGTTTCGAGTTGGAGGGACTTGTCTATTTGTACCTCATTCTACTGTGAATAAACGACAGATACGCTAAAGGGGCTGTCTGAAATGAGAAAAAAATTGTCTTCTGTTTTTCCCCCCAAAGCAGCTCCAATTTTAATCAAGGACCGCATCTTTTACAGCAGCTCAGCTCCATTCATTCGAATAAGACTGAGCTGCAATACTGAACACAGCCACTAGACAAGAGTGGCACTGTTTCTTTTTCTAATTTCAAACAACCCCCTTTAAACTTGCTAAAAATTTGTGGGCATACGACATCTGTCACTCCCACCGATCAGCTGTTTTGCGCAGCCGCCAGTTCCAGAAACTGTACAGTTGGTGGAAGGCTCCATCCACTGCATAGGTTCTGGCATCGGTGTACTGCAGCTCACCTACCTCAATGGTGGCTGAGCTTCGGTACCTTGGCACGGCCACTACACAGTGGACAGAGCCTCGTGCTTCCGGCTCCGTCCACTGTGCAGAGCTGATTGGCGGGGGGCTCAGTGTGGTGGATCCCCCACCAATTTGATATTGATATAGGCCATCAATATCTGGCTCCCAGAAAATCCCCTTAATTAAGTTCGTCAGTGTAAAGTTCTTTTTAATGTGCAGTCACTCCATTGGCAATTACATGCTGTCGAATAATATTTAACCATTTACATGTCGTATGTGTCCTTGTCCCTTTAGTGAGTCCTCTACTACAAAATATATAGGTTTACGTTAACTATAAAAAAAAGTAATTTGCAATAGCTCAAGCCTGGCAGCTTCAAAGCCACAACTGTTAATGGCATTCGATAATGTAATAATAACCTCCCTTGTCATCACTATATCAAATACCTCCTCTTATGCTTGCTGCCGTCACAACTCACGCAATAAAGGTTTGGTACAGTGATGCAATGCTGTTGTATAGGTGCTGGCTTCTCACATTCCTCCCTCAGATTTTGGCACCTGCTCCTAAGTCTTATTGTAAAAAAAAAACCTTGCCTCCTAAATTCTAGGAGCCTCCATTCATTTATTCTTTTCATGGACCCGGAAAATATGGGGTGGGGGGGAGATGTGGGGATTCTGTATAATTACAGTCGAGTTATTCTTGTGGAATGTTGCCCCTTACCGCAGGGCTTGGGGGTGCCGCCAGTTGTATAATAAATGCTGTATTTATTTGTATATCTTACGTTGTGTTGATATGTGTAAATGATCTTGGAATGTTTTTTCCTTTTTTTTTGTGCATGGTTAAAATATTTCTAAAAAACAAAAGAAAAAAAATAGAACAGACGTTGCAAGGCAAGATTGTGACAGAGTTTTTTTTTAAAAGTTTATTTTTTATTATAATTTTTTTGGTGGAAGAAGGTTAATTTATTATTTTTTTTGTAGTTTTTATTCTATCAAGGTCTTGCAACGAGGAAATATTAAACTCTGTATGAATGATGTGCTGGGAAAAAAATGTTTAACAAAACGTTGTGAAAAATTTATCATGGTCTGGTTGATTTTATTTATTTTTTAATCTCGTAATTCTTTTAAATTTCAGTTGCAATAAAGCATTCTCAGTGGATTCTGGGTAATTAAACTTTTAGTTCCAATATAATAAAGTATTTATTTTTTGAACTAGTGAAAAGAAGAAGCTAGTTATATAAAATACTGCTCATATTGAATCTTAGCTTGCCTTCTTTCCTTCAAGGTGTTAAAGGATCAACTTAATGACCATTAAAAATATATAATATTACTAAAGTAAAAAATGAGGTATAGTTCATGAAAGGGCAAAACCAACCAACTTCAACTACTGTACATTGCTTTCCAACCACTTTTCTGAGAATAAAGCTGGCCATGCACTAGAGATTTGATGCCGAAAAGACTGATTTAGATCATTTTCTGTCAGTTACCTGCACCTTTTGGTGACATTAAAGGGGTTATCAACACCTATAATGACTCCCCCCCCATACCGGTTATACTTACCCTGCAGTGTTTTTTATTAGTCAGTTGTTGTGGTTGAAAAGTCATTCATGCCAGATTTGCATCCCATCAATGACAGCCCAGACCCAGCCAGAGTTAAGGCCCTTTCACAGTGCCCGATGTCTTGGCAGATTATCGCAAACGAGCATTCGCACTGTTGTAAAGGCGCCGCAGATTACACAAAATGCTGATTCATCAGGTAATAGAATCATTGGTACGGACACCTAAATCATAGTTTGTCGCCTGCCATCTAAACAGCAGTCTGCTGCCAGCAAATTATTCAGTATGGGGACGAGCGATGGCATTAACCTCTTAAGGACACAGGACGTACCGGTAGGCACTCTGTCCCAATGCCTAGGGGGTTCTGTGACCCCCCCGTATCGGCGATCGCAGAAAACCGCAGGTCAATTCAGACCTGCGGTTTCCTGCGTTTCCGGGTTATTCGGGTCCCTGGTTAGTGATGTCGCGAACATAAATTTTTCCGTTCGCGAACGCGAACTTCCGCAAATGTTCGCGAACATGCGAACCGCCATAGACTTCAATAGACAGGCGAATTTTAAAACCCACAGGGACTCTTTCTGGCCACAATAGTGATGGAAAAGTTGTTTCAAGGGGACTAACACCTGGACTGTGGCATGCCGGAGGGGATCCATGGCAAAACTCCCATGGAAAATTACGTAGTTGACGCAGAGTGTGGTAAGTTGTAATCGCAATGTGATTAATACAGGTTATATTAATCGCATTGCGAATTCAACTTAGAGCTGGGTTCCTAATGGTTGTATTGCTAGAAGATAACGAATATAGCACTCTATTCTCAATCTTCGTTATATTCTAGCAATACAACAACCATTAGGAACTCAGATCTAAGTTGAATTCGCAATGCGATTAATATAACCTGCATTAATCGCATTAGTAATTAACTTAGAGTTGGTTTAATGGTTGTATTGCTAGAATATAACGTATATTCTAGCAATACAACCATTAGGAACCCAGCTCTAAGTTGAAATCGCAATGCGATTAATACAGGTTATATTAATCGCATTGCGATTACAACTAACACTGCAGCTTCAGAATGAATCTAAGATGGATGCCGTCCTTGCTTTTTGATAGGAGGTGGGAGGGTCTGGGAGGGAGACTAATGTACTAGCCCTAAAAAGGACTTTTTGGGGTGCTGTCAGGACACTGTCCTTACAGCAGAGATCTGATGAGTCTTTCAGGACTGGAGTGGACACTGAATACACTAGCCTAGCGATTTCCCTATTAAATCAGCAGCAGCTACACTGTCCCTTCTCTCACTAAGACTGCAGCTTCCGAATGAATCTAAAATGGATGCTGTCCAGGAGATGGGGGGGGTCTGGGAGGGAGGGTATTTTGCTGATTGGCTGGAATGTGTCTGCTGACTGTGAGGTACAAGGTCAAAGTTTACTCAATGATAGGGGGTGGACCGAACATCGCATATGTTCGCCCGTCGCGACGAACGCGCACAAGCTATGTTCGTCGAGAACTGTCCGCTGGTGAATGGTTTGGGAGTCTGGGACATCTTATTTGCAAATTAAACTTAGAGCTGGGTTCCTAATGGTTGTATTGCTAGAATATAACGAAGATTGAGAATATAGTGCTATATTCTCAATCTTCGTTATATTCTAGCAATACAACAACCATTAGGAACTCAGATCTAAGTTTAATCGCAATGCGATTAATATAACCTGCATTAATCGCATTGCGAATTCAACTTAGAGCTGAGTTCCTAATGGTTGTTGTATTGCTAGAATATACATTATATTCTAGCAATACAACCATTAGGAACTCAGTTCTAAGTTGTAATCACAATGCGAATAATACTTACTATTAATCGCTTCGAATCCATTTGATGCCTCTATTTGATTGTATATGACAGCTGACTATGACTACCACCAATGTTCTGCCTCCGAGGCAAGATATCTGAACCTCCAGGGGCCATTTGGCGCTTTTGATAGAAAACGCATCAAAACGCATCAGCGCTTTTATCATTTTATTTTTATTTTATTTGTTTGTGTATTTGGCCACATTTGGTTGCCTATTTACATTTGGTATAGGCAAATATAGTAGTCTAGAATTCAGTGTTTCCCAACCAGTGTGCCTCCAGCTTTGCAAACTACAACTCCCAGCATGCCCGGACAGCCTTTAGCTGTGCAGGCATGCTGGGAGTTGTAATTTCGCAACAGCTGGAGGCACACTGATTGGGAAACACAGGTCTAGATCAATACTCTGCCCAAATCTATATTCAGCTATATGGCTTAAAAAATATGCTGTCAAACAATGATCCTAGGTTTTGGTATAGACACATGATCTAGACTACCATATTTGCCTATACCAAATGTAAATATGCAACCAAATGTGGCAAAATACACAAAAAAATAAACTAAAAAATGAAAAAATTATAAAAACGCAGATGCGTTTTTGATGCGTTTTCTATCAAAAACGCCCAAATGGCCCCTCGGGGGTTCAGATATCTTGCATTGGAGGCAGCAGAACGAAAGTCATATACAATCAAATAGAGGCATCAAATGGATTCGGAAAGCGATTAATAATTATTATTCGCATTGCGATTACAACTTAGAGCTGAGTTTCTAATGGTTGTATTGCTAGAATATAACGTATATTCTAGCAATACAACAACCATTAGGAACTCAGCTCTGCATTATTGGTTGCTTCAGGGAGTACCACACTTCCATGGAGTACTAAATTTACTATCCCCTTCTCCATGTAGCCACTGACAATCGGATAAAAACTATGGTTCTCAGACTTGAGACACCCAAAAAAATTATTTTTTCAAAAATGATAGCTTGTAAAACTAAAATAATATAAAAAAGTAGACAAATTATGTATCGCTGTGTCCGTAATAATCTGCCCTATAAAAATACCCCAATACCTAATCTCTGAGATTAACATGGTAAAAAAAAAAAAATGCTAAAATTTTTTTTTTTTGTCACCTTACATAATAAAACGCGTAATGGCAAGCTATCAAAGTCACATGCCCCCCAAAATAGTGCCAATAAAACTGTCCTCTCATCCCGCAAAAAATGAGCCCCGACCGAAGACAATTGGGTAAAAACTTAAAAAAAACCTGACTGTTAGACTGTGTAGATGGTTAAATTGTTTTAGTTTGTTTCAAATAGGATAATATAGTGTTAAACCCAAAAAAAATTTAAAAGTAGACAAATTATGTATCGGCGCGTCCGTAATAATCTGCCCTATAAAATTAGCCAATGATCTAACACCTTAGATTAACACGGTAAAAAAAAAAAAGGATTTTTTTTGTCACCTTACATAATAAAATGCATAATAGCAAGCTATCAAAAAGTCACATGCCCCCCAAAATAGTGCTAATAAATCCGTCCTCTCATGGCGCAAAAAATGAGCCCCGACCGAAGACAATCGGGTAAAAACTTTTAAAAAAATGACTGTAAGGCCCCATTCACACGTCCGCAGTATTGCGGAATAGATGCGGACCCTTTCATTGTGAATGGGGTCGGACTTGATGTGGAGAGCACACTATGTGCTCTCCGCATCAGCATTTGCGGAGCTGCGGCCCCGAAACATCCATCCGCGGCTCCGCAAAAGATTGAGCATGTCCTATTCTTGTCCGCAGCCTGCGGACAAGAATAGGCATCTCTATGGGGAGTGTCAACACACCACGTACGTGTGAATGGAGCCTTAGGCTACATGCCCACGACAGTTGTTTTTTGCTGTCCGCAAATCGGGGATCCGTCTTCCTTTTTTTTTCACATCCACATCCGTTCCAAGTGTCCGCAAATTTTGTAGGTTGTGTTTCCGTGTGTCTTCCGGTTTTTTTTTTGCGGATCCGCAAAAAAAAACGGATGGCTCGAACCAGTTTCTAAAAGTACTTGTACAAGTGCCCTGGTTTCCAAGCAACCATCCGCAAAAAAAATGGATGCGAATGACAAACGGATGGCTTCCGTTGGTCATCCGCATTTTTTGCGGACCCATTGACTTCTATGGGTCCGCAAACCGTTTTTTGCGGACAAGAATAGGACATGCCATATTTTTTTTGCGGACGTGAAATGCGGACAGCGGACAGGCAACGGAAGAGGCATCCGCATTTTTAACGAATCCATAGAAATGAATAGGAAACCATCGGATCCGCAAAAAAAACGGAGGCCGCAAAAAACCACTGCCGTGTGCATGTAGGCTAAGACTGTGTAGATAGTTAAATTGTTTTAGTTTGTTTCAAATAGGATAATATAGTTTTAAACCAAAAATTTTTTAAAAAAGTTGACAAATGACGTATCGCCGCGTCCATAATAATCTGTCCTATAAAAATAACCCATGACCTAACCCGTTAGATTAACACGGTAAATAAAATTAAATAAAAACGGTGCCAAAACAGCTATTTTTTGGCAAATTTTCCGTCTTAATCCATTTTTCCAGTAACAAAGCAAGCGTTAACAGCCAAATAAAACTTAAAATTTATTGCCCTGATTCTGCATTTTACAGAAACACCCCACATGTGGCAGTAGACTGCTGTATGGGCACACGGCAGGGCACAGAATGAAAGGAACTCCATATGGTTCCTGGAAGGCAGATTTTGATGGCCTTTTTTTTTTTTACACCATGTCCCATTTGAAGAACCCCTGATGCACCCCTAGAGTAGAAACTCCATAAAAGTGACCCCATCTAATAAACAACACCCCTCAAGGTATTCAAAATTTATTTTACAAACTTTGTTAACCCTTTAGGTGTTTCGCAAGAGTTTATGGCAAATGGAGATGAAATTTCAGAATTTCTATTTTTGGTAAGCTTGCGTCACAAGAATGTAATATAGAACAACCAAAAATTATATGTACCCTAAAAAATAGTCCTAACAAAACAGCCTCTTTATCCCATAGTTTCCAAAATGGGGTCACTTTTAGGGAGTTTCCCTCTCCGCCCTGCTGTGTGGCCATAGAGTAGTTTACAACCACATGTGGGGTGTTTCTGCAAACTACAGAATCAGGGCTATAAAAATTGGGTTTTATTTGGCTGTAAACCCTTGCTTAGATACTGGAAAAAATGGATTAAACTGGAAAATTAGCGAGAAAAAAAAAAATCTAAATTCTGAAATTTAAGCTCCATTTCCCATTAACTCTTGTGAAACACCTAAAGGGTTAACGACGTTTATAAAATCAGCTTTGAATACCTTGAGGGGTGTAGTTTCTAGAATGGGGTCATTTTTGGGTGGTTTCTATTATCTAAGCCTCACAAAGTGACTTCAAACCTGAACTGGTCCCTAAAAAGTGGATTTGCTTCTAAACTTCTAAGCTTTTTAACATCCCCAAAAAATAAAATGGCATTCCGTAAAATGATCCATGCATAAAGTAGACATATGGGGAATGTAAATGAATAACTTTGGCGGTATTACTATGTATTATAGAGATAGAGAAATTGAAACTTGGAAAATCGCACATTTTTGGTAAATTTGGTATTTTTTATAAGTAAAATAAATATGAATTTTTTTTACTTTATTTTACCACTGTCATGAAGTACAATATGTGACGAAAAAACAATTTAAAAAGGCCTGCATAAGTAAAAGCGTTTAAAAGTTATCCCCACATAAAGTGACACTGGTCAGATGCGCAATAAATGGCCTGGTCCTTAAGGTGAAATATGGCTGTGTCCTTAAGGCTGCATTCACACGAGCGTGATTTCCGCGCGGGTGCAATGCGTGATGTGAACGCATTGCACCCGCACTGAATCCTGACCCATTCATTTCTATGGGGCTGTGTACATGAGCGTTTTTTTTCACGCATCACTTCTGCAACGCGTGTAAATCGCAGCATGCTCTATATTCTGCGTTTTTCACGCATCCGCAGCCCCATAGAAGTGAATGGGGCTGCGTTAAAAACGCATTGCATCCGCAAGCAAGTGCGGGTGCGTTGCGTTTTTCACTGATGGTTGCTAGGAGATGTTGTTTGTAAACCTTCAGTTTTTTATCACGCGCGTGAAAAACGCATCAAAACGCATTGCACCCGCGCGGAAAAAACTGAACAACTGAACGCAATCGCAGGCAAAACTGAATGGCTTTGCCTGTGAAAACGCTCAGTTTTCACTGAACGCATCCGCAACGCATCCGCAACGCATCCGGACACGCTCGTGTGAACCCAGCCTAAGGGGTTAACGATCACTGCTCCCCATACTGTGGAGGAGATCGCTGCATGCAAATGCATGGCGATTTTCAATCATCTGCTCCATTGAGCAGTGTAAAGGGGCCTTTAGACTGGCCCACCAAAGGAGCTTCCTGTGGTCCCCAAATCTGACACAATAATGGGCCCCAATGGTCTGGCAGATGACAACCAAATTTGGTCTCTTTACAGTCAATACCTCACTACTAGAGTCGGTTTCTAGAAGGCATGTTCCTTTTGTTCCAATGATAACAGACTAAAATTAAAAATGGATGTGTACATGTTCTGTAAAGATGGAGAGTGGCCTTCAGAATCGTAGGTGGCCCAAGGTATCTTTGATGTTGGACCAGGCAACAATTTGACTGTTTAACTTACAAACTTCACAGACCAACCAGGAATGGCAAGTGGTCTGGAAAATGGCTGACTGAAATCTTTTACTTATAGCCAGATTAAGTGGTGTTGTAGTGGTCGATAGGTCATTGTGTGGAATGGATACATGTATGATAAAAAGTAATGGTGACCAGCCACTACTCGATCAAAGCCATGGACTGAGTAGTTTTACACGCCCCCCAGATAGGTGACCGGAGGGTGCCTTAATTAAAAGGTTCCTATTGTTTGATGGCACCAATTTCACTTTTGAGTGCACTCTGCTCTATTCTTGACCTGGATCTTCTATCTAGGCAGATTATTGAGCAATTTGTATTATTCTGGTCAGACAGTCAGCGTGTGTGACCACAATATTCTTCACTACCCCTGCAACACCCACTTTCCCTTCTGGGAAGCCACCAAGACACTCAGCCTTACGGGATACTTAGATGGCAGATTAGACAAACACCAGGATACATGTGCCACCCTCAGTGTTGGAGGCTAATGGTCCTTGACCCTTGCAAGTGAATCAAATACATGAGGATATACCGCAAGTGAAAAAGATAACAGAATAAACCTTCAATTTCCAACATTGTAGTCTTTATTAATAAAAAAAAGTTAGAACAAGTAAAAAACCTCCAATTTACTCAAATTTTTTTTTTAAACAGTTCCACAACATTTCAAAAATACTTCCTCCTATAAAGTGCAACAAAATATTCCCCCTTTCATTAGACTAGGAGTAGAGAATAACTGGAAACCAACAGACCAAAATAAATATAAAAGTTGAAAATACAACAAAAAATAAAAAATAATAATAATTAATAAATATGAAGCATTTAGATCATTTTAGTTCATCTGCGCATGGAAAAAGAATATTGTTTCCATCCATCTAATAATTTAGGCTTTCTACTGAAACGACAATATAACGTTTGATCCTCAATGTATCTTTTAATCCTTTCACACTGTAGGTCAACATATTTTTGATTGTTGCAGTAATCCTTTTCATATAGGATGAATTTGTATTTTAGGTTTTGTTACCATTTAAAGGAGTCATCCCATCTTTATAGTTTTATTACTCTTACATACTTGTTTTGGCACCCCCTGTTCTTTTGATTACCTCTCAGAACGTCCTCCTAATGTTACAGTGCTGGTAGTCACCGTAGTAGCTCATTCCCGCCACCCGGAACCTCTTGTACACGGGCAGCACTGTGATTCCCGTCCTCTTGCAGTCAGCTAATAAGAATCGGTGCACTAGAAGTGCCTTCTTCTGAGTGGCAGCAGACAGATTTTTTAAACAGACAGCAGGGGGCGCCATAAAAGTATGTAACAGCAATATCTAGACACAGGAACGTGTCTTTAAATTGATTGCAATGGAAAAACAGTTTTGCATGGTCAAAGAAATGTAAGATCATGGAACAACCCCTTTAACATAGTATTGCATAGCGCAAGTGTCACTAAGTCAAGCACATCAAGTGTACGTTCACTTGTGACAGATTTGATGCAGAAAATTCTGTGACTGCCTCATTTATTTAAGAGGGATTTGCACAAATCCATGCGCATGCTACAAAAAGAACCCCATTCATATGCATGTAATAGTTCTGTTTGAATACATCCTTGTACGCTGCTTGTTTTCCTACAACAAACCCTCCACCAAGCATTTAATTTAATCAGAAATACAGTTATTAGGTGTAGTGCAGCTTCTGCAAAAGAATAAATAATAAAAAAAAAAAAAATTCATAAATAACGCAAAGCAAAATACAATTCAGCACATTTAAATAAAAATTACAAAACCATATGAATAACAAATAAATATTAAATAACAAATTAACAACCAAAATAGTATGAAAAGCAACAAAAACAACGGTTCTATTCTCCCCAGTAAAGATATGGAGGTCTGGGGAAGTCTTGTTTGGCGTATAGAAGCACCTTTTGAGTACGAAATACAGAATGTACATAGAAAAAAAGTGCTTTGTTCCTTGCTCAAAGAGTACCATCTTCCTACAGCTTTAACTGAAGAGCCTGCTAGAACCTGCCGTTCAAGACTCAAGAAAAGCTGGATGACAAAAGAACTTGAATTTAGTGGCCTTTGCAAGTCACTGTGATATCCTGTCTCTTGCTGATCGGCAGGTGGGTCTGACTGCAAGGGTCCCAAGTGTTCATCAGAAAGAAGCGACTGAAGCCCTTTGGTATTTTCAGTGCATATGACAGCTAGAGTCTGGGTGTTGTGCAGGAAACTGACTCAACTCCATTGATGTGAATGGGGTTGAGTTGCAGTTCCTGCACAGGTTTTGATTTGCCTAACTCTAGCAATCTAGATTTCCAAGTACGGCATCTGATGGTCCAATCTTTCAAGCCTGGAACTTCCACTTGAAAGCATGACCCACAGTACCGCCAGACCATGTACTGCACTGTGGACCCTAGACATAACTACTGGATAATGTATCTCCCTATTAAAACCTATGACTTACAAATAAGTAATGGGCTCCTTTGTCAATTCTGGTTGTTTTAGAAATTTTGCACAGCAATCATAAAGGACCTTAGGCTCAAAAAACCCAGACCCTGTTCATACAAAGTATGAGTCACTAGTAAATGACAATAGGCAAGTGTGGCTACAAGTTAGAGATCAAAGTCCAGGACATCAGTGGGAGTGCTGGCCCGCTCAATCTCCTCCACGGCCTTGGAACCTGTGATTCTGTCACTTCCAGCATGTCGGAGGTTGGATTCCAAAGACAGTTCGATTTGCTCTTGACACATTCTTAGGATATTCTAAAATTAGGGAAACCGTGTTATTATATGCATGCAGAAAATTGACTGCACATACAGTAAAAAGCTATTGCAGCACTTCTGAGGAACATCAGATATTTCTGGGTAAGTAGTGTGACAATTTCTTACTTTCCTAAATTTCAGATTTTTCATCAATGTTATCATGAAGCCACTAGAGGGCGCTCTGCCCTTTCATATAAGAGAGTCTCTTGTGAATTCACAAGTGGCATATTGTGTTGCAGAAGTTTCTGCCACTAAAACATCCAAACTGATGCGTTTCTGGACCTTGCGCATGGATTTCTGCAAGCCCTAATCTGATGAATGGGGCAGTTGCAGACATTTATGTTAACAAATCTGCCACCTGGGAACATACGGTTAAGGCCTCATGCACACGGCCGTTGCCCGGCTGTGCCCGTATTGCAGGTCCGCAATCCAGAAGGTGCGGTGCCTAGTGCTTCCGTGGGGTTTCTCTCCATGCCTCAGAACATGATCTATTTTTTTGCGATGCGGATGGATCACGGACAAATTCAAGTTGAACGGGTCTGCCGCTGCATTGGGGACCACAAATTGCGGTCCCCAATGCTTGGAACAGTCGGGCAACGGCCGTGTGCATGAGACCTAAAGGAGTTTTCCAGGCTAATGATATTGATCACCTATTCTCAGGATAGGTCCTCAATATCCCACTGGTGGGAATCCAGCACTGCCACAGATCAGCGGTTACCTGAAGCCGCCAGAACTACTGTACTACTGAGAACAGCTGGAGGCACAGCTCTATTCAAAGTGAGGTAGATGGAAGGATCTACGAAAGCTGATCGTTGAAGGTGCCATATCGATGATCGATACTGAGGATAACTTAACAATATTTTTCGCCAGGAACCCTCTTTAATATGCACTCACATATCAAGGAGTGACAGGCAATGAAACAGTATTACATGATAGAATGTTATATAGGTTATTAAGCTTACCGGATCACAGCGAATGGCTCTGGCAAGGTAGGTTGTCGCTGCTATACTGGAGCAGGACATGCCCAGGTTCTCAGGCCGCAGGCCTGTGACTGCAGCTGCCACGCTAGCGGCAGCCACCATAGAGGCTGGTAGAGCGATGAAAGAACAGTCTATGAGACAAAAGGTAAAAAATGTAATTACAGTACATGTGATAAAGCACACGCGATGAAAGCAAAAAAAATAACTGGGATGCAACCTACCTGTAGTGCAGAGAGCAATGAAGGTTTCAGCATGCTTCCTGACCTTCTGCATCTTGTCTGGTGACGTGCTGAGCAGCTCCAAGAAGTGTGGGAGAAAGTCTCTGGGTGTCACTGCTTCTATGTCCCATTTTAACTTGTTCAAGATGAGCAGCTCCATGGCCTACACAAAAGCAGAGAAGGTCAGGTACAATGCATCAAAGAATGGACCTCTAAAGCCTCCTCTACCAGGGACGCGTGTTCTCCATCGACAGCACACGTATAAAGGTGTTTATTCACACATCAGTGATTTTACACTTAGGGCCCACTCACACAACTGTATTTTTGGTCTGCATCCAATCTGCATTTTTTGTGGATCGCACATGGTCTTATTCATTTCTATGAGTCCGCGAATAAAACGGACATTGGCCGCATCTGTAGGTCTGTTCTTCAGTCCCGCAAAAAAGATTGAACATGTGGGTCTTCAAAAAAACAGATGCAACACGGACGTCATCTGTATTTTTTGCAGATCTGTATTTTGCGGACCGCAATATACATAGGGTTATGTGAATGCACCTTTATGGTGGGTCAGTGGAAAAAGCAGAGACTTAGTACTTTGGTCCATGATGCTTATCAAACACGCCCACTGAAGACTACAGGTCCATGAAAACCACTGACACAACACAGATGGCATCAAGGTAGCAAATTTCACTTTTACGCCATGCTCGCCACTTTGCTTAAAGTGGGCATGACCTAGCTGGCGTAGATTAGATTTTCTAGCACACAGAGCACCAGAGATGCATTTCATTTATTAATCAGCGGTATCTCCCACTAGCACAAAGTAGATCAAGACCAGGATATGAAACTTGATAAATCCCCCCCTTATGCTTCATACATTGCTGCACTGCTCCTGACCTACGCCTTCGGTACATAGTACATCCAGTGTCCCTAGGTTTTCTGAGTCTTGTGCCCTACATCAGTTATTTTATTGGCTGTTCACCCTCAGAGGTACCACAGCTCTGCTCAGCCCACATGAATTACATGAGAAAGCACAGCAACCTTGCCAGGGTACTATAACACCATGAGGTACTCACCCGCATTTCATTGTCCGTGAAGGAGAAGTCAGAATACATGCAGAGGTTCTCAACGGTTAATGGTTTGGACTCCTTTAGCTTGGAGGCAAGAAGAAGACAGGTGGCACCCACAAGCTGAAGCCTCCTCTTCTCTACAGGCACCACAGACAGGAACCTGTCCAAGCAGTTGACGGCCTGGGGGAACACCTCTTCTCCACATCGCTGGTCTTCACATACCTAAAAAAACATACCATAGGCGCGGTCATTTATAAAATATTTTGGCTTAGATGTGGTGCAGGGAATGGTGCCATATATTCTATATGTCTACCAGTGGGTGTTCCGTAATATACAGTATCTACCCAAAACTCATATAGGCCCACGTGTCATATCTTTGAAGGTGGTACCCGTCTGAGAACAAATCTGGGCCATAGTTGAGGGCGGGAAGCATCATTTCCCAGAGTTGGGAAATACATTATTTATTCCGACTGTCTTCAAAAATAATGAGGGAGGGTTATGTCTAATGGGATATCAGCAGGTTATTGCATTGCATATTGGTGAAGGAAAAAATACAGGCTTCTTTTAGAAAATGAAAGGTCTGACTACCCACAGGGACCAATCACAGCACAGCTTTCAATTTTTCCACAGCACTTTAAAGAAAAAAAGCAGAGTTCTGATTGGTGGCTTTGGACAACAAGGCCAGTTTTCTGCCACAAAGTAATAAGGCTACTTTCACACTTGCTATGGTGCGGATCCGTCTGTTTATTTGCACAGACGGATCCGCACCTATAATGCAAACGTTTGTATCCGTTCAGAACGGATCCGTTTGCATTAGGTTTAAAGAAAAATGACAAAGTCCAAAACGGATCCGTTTTGAATTACATTGAAAGTCAATGGGGAGCGGATCCGTTTTCAAATGCACCATATTGTGTCATTGAAAACGGATCCGTCCCCATTGACTTACAGTGTAATTCAAAACGGATCCGTTAGGCTCCGCCTCTTCAGACGGACACCAAAATGCTGCATGCTGCGTGTTGGTGTCCGCCTCCAAAACAGAATAGAAGCGGAACGGAGCCGAACTGATGCATTCTGAACGGATCCTTATCCATTCAGAATGCATTGGGGCTAAACTGATCCGTTTTGGACCGTTTGTGAGAACCCTGAAACGGATCTCACAAACGGAATCCAAAACGCTAGTGTGAAAGTACCCTTAAGTGAGGCACAAAGTTTTCCGATTTCCCAGTAGCTGTATTAACTTTAAAGGGGTTGTCCAGGAATAAATAACTACAGTGATGCCCGCCTCCACTATGGAGAGAATCATACATACCTGCTCCATGCTAGTGTGCGTCCATTCTCCAGTCCGCATCTTGTTTACTTCCAGCCGGGCATGATTACCTGCTCCGCTGCAGCCAACTACTGGCTTCCGCAGTGATGTGTCACCTGTGAACACTGCTGAAGCCAGTGGTTGGCTGCAGCAGAGCAAGTGACCATGCCCGGCTGGAAGTAAACAAGATGTGACCAGAAGATGGACACGCGCAGGACCAGAGTGACGGGTATCATTCTTTCAACCTCTCTAAGGGTGCGATTTGGGTTAGACAACCTTGCACGACCAAATGTGGCTGTGCAGAAGTGCAGCCACTGAGCGGAATATGGTCGCAGCACACCTTGCATGACCCCAGAACTGCACTACTGGATTTTTTGTGATTTGCAGGTCCTGGTAACTTGCGAATTGCTATGAGACCCCATTCAGTTCATTGGCTGTATTGCTGCATGTAGATCTTTGGTCGCATGATGGGTTACGCAACCAAGATTATTCTGTAGCCCCAACCTTAGGCTAGATGCAGACGTCTGTTAAACCGGAACGTGAGCAGTCCGTGGTAATGCGGGCTGGATTTGTTCTTTACAGCCGAAGTGCACAGCGTCATTGGTTGCTATGACGCCGTACGCTCCCTGCCGCCGCTACACTACTGTAATACACTGGTATGATCTATATCAGTGTATTACTATCCTGCAGCGGCAGCAGGGAGCGCACTGCGTCATAACAACCAATGACGCCGTGCGCTCCGGCTGTAAAGAACAAATTCAGCCTGCATTACCACGGACTGCTCACGTCCGGGTTTAACGGACGTCTGCATCTAGCCTTAGGGCATCTTCATTGTGTTGCAAATCTGCTGAAAAATCCAGATGTTACAAGGTATGCTGCAGATTTAGGAATGCAATGTGTAAAAGGGTTTGTAACACCCCATTCACAAACATTGGGGGAGATTTATCAAACTGCTGTAGAGTAGAACTGGCTTAGATGCCCATAGCAACCAATCAGATTCCACCTTTCATTTTCCAAAGGAGCTGTGAAAAATGAAAGGTGGAATCTGATTGGTTGCTATGGGCAATTCAGCCAGTTTTCCTTCACACCAGTTTCATAAATCTCCCCCATTGTTTACAGTACAATGCAGAATCTGCACCAAAAATCTGTGCTGAAATTTAGTTCTGGGCTCCTGAAAGTGGCTTACAGAAATCCACGTGCTTGCCACAAAAGCAACCTCATTCAGATTAATAAAAGTTATCTTCAGCAAAATCTGACTTGTGTGAACGCACCCATGCACACGGCAGTGCCGTTCATGCAGATTTTCATATGCATTTCACTACGTTTCTGCATCTGTATGTGTAACTTGTGGATTTTGATTTTCACAAGGATTTGCCCGGATCTCACCTTTTGCACTGTAACTGGTGAAATCTGCGCTAAAAATCTGCACAAACATGATGTGGAATTTAAAAATCTGCAACGCAGGTCTATTTTTTCTGTATCTGAGAGTTTGAAAATCTCATCTACTTAGGGTTCTTTCACACTAGCGTTTTTCTTTTCCGGCAGAGAGTTCCGTCATCGGGGGCTCTATGCCAGAAAAAAAACTGATCAGTTTTATCCCCATGCATTCTGGATGGAGAGAAATCCGTTCAGGATGCATCAGGATGTCTTCAGTTCAGTATGTGAACGTTTTTTAGACGGGAATATCGCGACATACCGCGACATAACGGTATGCCGGATCCAGCATTAATTCCCATTGACTTGTATTACAAATATTGCAACGATGGATCCGTCGTTCCGGTCTGCGCATGCGCAAACATTTGAAACTGTGAAAAAATAAATAAAATCAAGACCGATCCGTCTCTCCGTCTGAAAACTTGCAATGCATTTGTCAGATGGATCCGCATCAGGATCAGTCTCCAAATGCTTTCAGTTGTCATGCAGTATGACGGATGCGGCAGGTAGTTCCGGCGACGGAACTACCTGCCGGATCCTCACACCGCAAGTGTGAAAGTAGCCTTAGCTGCTGCATTACACTGCTGCACTATAATCTGCGTGTAATACACAACATGTGCACAGAGACTTATGCTGCAAGCTCCACAGTACGAGGCAGAGTGATATAAATGCTACCGGCCCCAACCTGCAGCTCCTCTACGGCGGAGGAACTATCATACCCAGCATATCCGGACCGCTGCAGATGTCAGGGCATGCTGAGAGTTGTAGTTTAACAAAATCTGGAGAGCTACAGCTTGGAGATCACATGAATATGTTCAAAATTAGCCAGAATAGTGCAGACTAGTTTCCAACAGCAAGCTGATGGCACCCCCCTAATATACTGATAGACCCATGGTATATAGGCTCAACATGTAAAACCATAGAGAATTAACTCCGTGTGTGCCAGGTGACTTACCTCCAGCATCCAGCTTGTCAGCATCTTTCTCATGTATGGGTAGATCTCCTTCTGTACACACTGGAAGTATGTGGGGGAGGCCATGTATCTGTCCTGAGATGCCAGTAGCCTCTCCAGCACCCGGCTCTGGAGCAGGACAGGATCAGCCTGGGCCCTCAGCTCCTTCTCGGGCTCCCAGCACAGCAGACTGCCCTCCATTCTGACCTCTGTGTGTACAGCTCAGGCTGCTTATCAAATAGGCAGTGTCCCTTTAAACTTTCTCTGCTTGTCCCTTTAAACCGCAGCCTCATATAGTCCCAGGGTTCTTCAGGCCCCGCCCCCTGGCCGTGGCCCCGCCCCCTTAGCTGCCAGTCACAGGGGAGCACATATGGCAGGAGCTGGGGCTGCTCACCATTTTACAGATATTATTACTGATCAAATCCAGAGTGAAAATCATAAAGGGTTAAACATCTTTTATAAGGCCAGGGCACGACGTGAAAATTGCGACATTGCACCTAAAGATTGTCAGCTGTGTCGCTGTGCAATACACGATGCGCTGAGCGTGCGACGTGACACTCACAGAAAATCTAACAATGTTGGAATTTTCGGTCGCAAGTCGCAGTTGACTTTGCCATCATAGGCCACAATGCTTGTCGCGTGTGACGTGAATAGCCTGCGACTTTTCTGCGATTTGGCTGATTTTACAGCCAGGTCACAAGTTGCCCCCAATGTATTTTCTCGTGTGACTTTTCTGAGACTTTGCCGTCGCGCCACACATGTGATCATGTAGCCCCAGCCTAAGGTCTCGTTCGCATTTCTGTGTCCATTTGACGTCTGTGGAAAACCAGTCCGTGTTTCATCTGTGAAAATGTCCATGAAAAATCTGTGGGGGAAGTTTATCATCTCCCTTGCGTCTGAAAAGTGGGTAAAAAGTCGCAAATTAGGGTTTGCAACTTAGGGCTCGTACACATCACCGTTTGTCTTTTCCGTTCTCCGGCTCCGTTAAGGAGCAGGAGAACGGAAAGGACGGATGCTGTACATAACTGACACCTAACTGACACCAACGGAGCCTAAAGACCCCATAGACTTTAATGGGGTCCGTTTGGTGTCCGCTCAGAACATGATTTTAGAGCGGAGGCGAAAGTAGTGCATGCAGGACTTTCGTGTCAGCTCAAAATCATGTTCTGAGTGAATATCAAACGGACCCCATTAAAGTCTATGGGGTCTTTAGGCTCCGTTGGTGTCAGTTATATACAGCATCCATCCTTTCCGTTCTCCTGCTCCTTAACGGAGACGGAGAACGGAGAAGACAAACGGTGATATGAACGAAGCCTAAACTGCAAATTTAAAAAAATTTGTCGCATCTTTCCTTTTTACCCCACACTTGCCACTTTCCTTAAAGGGAGCGTGGCAAGAGCAGGAATGGGGCGTGACCAGCCTCCCCGACAAATTTAGCTTCATTTACGCCAGTAGTAGATTTGTAGTAGATTTCTTGTAGATTTCTGATTATAGCAAAAAATCCCAGCGGACGTTCTTTGTCTTCAAAACCTCTCTTTCCTTATTACATCAATGCAGATACATATCGAGGACGCGTATCGGTCCGTCCAGCCTTTGCAGATACATATCGAGGACGCGTATCGGTCCGTCCAGCCTTTGCAGATACATATCGAGGACGCGTATCGGTCCGTCCAGCCTTTGCAGATACATATTTAGGACGTGTATACGCCCGTCCAGCCTTCATCAGCTAACAAATCAATTTCCAGAGCATCTCCTACCAATGGTCCATGAAACACTGACAGAACACTGATGGTTTTTCACAGACCCATTGATTTTGATGGTTGTCTTTGTTCCAGTTATAAAAGAAAATATCTTTTTGATTTTTTCAATGACCCACGTGCAAAATGCAGATAGCACACATTCGTGAAAAACAGAAATGTGAACAAGGCCTAAGGCTACATGCACACGTCCGTATGTGTTTTGCAGTCCACAAATTGCGAATCCGCAAAAAAAACGGATGAAAGCCGTATGCCATCAGTTTTTTTTTTTTTGCGGATCTATTGTAACAATGCCTAAAACAGACCAGAATAGAACATGTTCTATTTTTTTTGCGGAGCTACGGAACAGACATACTGATGCAGACAGCACACGGTGTGCTGTCCGCATTTTTTGCGGACCCATTGAAATAAATGGGTCTGCATCCTATCTGCAAAAAAAACGGAACGGACACGGAAACAAACAACGTTCATGTGCAAAAAGCCTAAAAGGATGAGATCACCAATACTTATTTCCGTTATTCTGCTCCATTAGGCCTTTTTTGCGGAATGGAACATCTGGCCCCTAATAGAACAGTACTATGCTTGTCCGTGATGCGGACAAGAATAGGACAAGTTCTATCTTTTAACAGGACGGAAATACGGAAACGAAATGCATACGGAGTACCTTCTGTTTTTTTGCGGACCCATTGAAATGAATGGTTCCATATACGGACCGTATATGGAATGCAAAAAAAGGCCCGTACACTCTCAAATAAAAAAACGTTTGTGTGAAAGAGGCCTTAGAGGAGCAAAACAGTGAAAATAACGGAAGTGCTGGATTCTGCACATAACTGACGGAGGCAATCAGATACCATTGACCATAATAAGAAAACTGTGTGGGATCCCACTTTTTTAGCAGAGAAAAAAATCCTTTTCTCTCTGCTGTTTTTGAAGAATCTGCGACAATGCAGATGTGAACAAGCCCTAACATAAAAGGCCAGGGCAACACAGCGATATTTGTTGTGCTACATTGCATTTAATGATTGTCAATGGTGTTGCAGTGTGATATGCAACTCTATGACCCGACCCTTACAGAAAATCCATTTTTCAGGTCGCGGGATGCAAGTTGCACAAAACTTTGCTATCAGAGACTGCTATGCAAGTCTCGTGCGACTGCAAAGTTTCCTGCGACTTTTCTGTGATTTGGTTGTGTCGTCACCCTGGGGCCATACGGCGACGTGTTCTATGACCGCAGATCACAATGACTTTTACAGCTGTGATTTAGCTGTAAATAAATCACAGAAAAGTCGCAGGCAAGTTTTAGTCGCATGCAACTTGCACTGTGGTCTATGAGAACAAATAGTGGCGTACATAGAAAAGTAAGGGCCCCATAGCAAGGATCAATCCAGGCCCCCACACAGGACAGAAGGGTTTCTGCTTAAACCCTTTTTAATGACCCTTGGGACATTTTTTCAACTGCCTCATTTGCTAAAAGTTGTTCCTTTACAGGGTAGAGTCCTGAAGAAGCTTTTACCTCCAGTAGAATAGAAGATGATCCCAACTAAGACTGGGCCCCCTCTTACTCTGGGCCCCATAGCAGTCGCCTGTCTTCCACTATGGTAGTTACGCCCTTAAGAACAAAATTTCATGTGACTTGTGCAAGCAAACAGGGCAGGCTCTATGGGCCCTTGGGCAATAAATCTCATTGGGCCCCCTCTTGTGGCATTGTTTTACATTTACATGTCCACCTGTGGCTCCCACACCGTATAATGGCCCCCGGTACCCCCCAGAAAGTATAGTGACCCCCCCAATGCCCACCCAAACCATATAATTACTCTCTAGTGCCCCCACACACACAATATAATGACCCCCAGTAGTCCCCTTTTTAGAATAATGACCCCCAGTGGCCCCCACAAAGTATAATGACCCTCAGTGGCCCACTAAATGGGGAGCATACTGTATGGAGGGGGCACTGGGGGTCATTATACTGAATGGGAAGCACTGAGGATCATTATACTGTGTGGGGGGCACTCACACAGTACAATGACTTCCCTTTGGCCCCCTCACATACCTATCATTGCTGGAGCGCAGGGGAGCAGAAGGTCCTTTCATTTACTAACCGCAGCTCATCTCCCTGGTCTCCTTCTCTCCTCCGGGCCTGGAGCAGAGAAGGAGCTGCGGTTAGTGACCCAAGGACCGCCGACTCCCCTGCGCTCCAGCAATGAGGGCTTTATCTATATTGATGGAAACGCTCATAGCAGCCGGCCCGGCACCCCCCTGAGTGCTGGACCATTCCCCTTGGCACGCCACTGCGCAGTGCCCCCCCCCCAGGAGCAGTTGGCCCCTGTACTTGCTCGGGTACGCCGGGTGCTGACGCCAGCCCTGTCTGCAAAGAGAAATCCAACAGTGCTGCATTTTCTACAATTATTGCACCACAGTTGTAGCATGTCGAGTGTTGCACGTCAATACCATTGACAACTATTAGATGCAATGTCACACAATTTTTATAGAACATGGTTTTATGTGGCGACAGCAAGTTGCAGACATGTCACATGCAGTCACTGTGTTACCCCAGCCTTAGGCCCCAAGCACATGTCCGTATGTGTTTTGAGGTCCACAAACCAGGGATCCATGAAACACAGAGACCGGACATTTTATTGTCACCTCCTGTAGAAATGTTTTATCCTTGTCCGCAAAACAGACAAGAATAGGACACGTTTTATCTTTTCCTGTTGAGACTGCAGAACAGACATACGAATGTGGACAGCACGCGGTCTGCTGTCTGCATTTTTTGTGGCCCCATTGACATGAATGGGTCTGCACCCGACCCGCAAAATATGTGGATCAGATGAGGACCAAAAATATGGTTGTGTCAAAATCCTGGCCACAAAGCACTGAGGGAAGGGGGGCCCAAGCTGAACTCTTGCTCCAGGGCCCATGAGCCTTTAGCTACGCTCCTGCTGCTGATGTCTTGTGGTGGTGAATGGCTGCCTGTGACTACTACATGGCGAGACATCACATGGTTGGCAAGTCTTTCCATTCCATTTATAGACAAGAAGGACTATGATCAGCAGGAAGGGGATGGTGCTAAATCGGGGAAGTTATTATTTTGGATGTGCAATAAATGAATACCATACAATAAAAAAAAAAAAAAAAAAACATACAATGAAACACGGTAAAATAAGGGTTAACTTAAACAGCACATGTTAATAAATTTAATTCATCACCAAACTAATAATATTTAAATAAATAAGAAAAAAAGAAATGTGCTGACTGACCCCCTTTTTTTTGCAGTTGTACTAGAGCTGGAGGTGTGGCTGACTCCTGTTGGTCTTGCACCCCTGACTAGCCTGTCTGCCCCATAGGCTGATATTCATTAGAGTAGGTATAAGGCCTCTTGCACACAAACGTATTTTTTTTTCAGTGTTTTGCGGTCCGTTTATAACGGATCCGTGGTTCCGTTTTTTGTTTCCGTTTTGTTTCCGTTTCAGTTCTGTTCCGTTTTTCCGTTTGGCATATACAGTATACATTAATTCCATAATAAAAATTGGCCTGGTCTTAAAATTTTCAATAGATTGTTCTGCAAAAATGGAACGGATATGGAAGACATACGGATGCCTTTCCGTATGCTTTCCGTTTTTTTTGCGGACCCATTGTCTTGAATGGAGCCACTGAACGTGATTTGCGGACAAGAATAGGACATGGTCTATTTTTAAACGGAAAAGAAAAATGGAAAAACGGAAACGGAAGGCATACGGAAGACACTTCAGCATTTTTTGCAGACCCATTGAAGTGAATGGTTCAGTATACTGTCAATATACTGAACTGAAAAAACTGCCAGTATACGGTCCGCAAAATACTGTCGTGTGCAAGAGGCCTAAAGCTGTAGCC